>CM053399.1:54614479-54672441 GCA_028644305.1 Xerus rutilus | reverse complement strand
TCCCCCCTTATGTATTCTTATTCACTAATCAGAACAGTCGAGCACTATTTTTAAGTCTCGGGCTGTGAGGAATTTGTGGAGGGTCCTGCCTGGGAAAATCCGTTAACACTAAAAGAGTGAGGCCTAGTCCTGACTGGCAATGAACAGTAGGCGGGACCTGGCGTTGGACCGATATGGGCCATAGGTAGGGGACGGTGAAGGGGCTGGGGCTAAGGGGTGAGGGGAGACTTACCTGCGTAGGGCGGCCCGTAGTAGCTGCGGACATATGTGGCCTCGTGCGCGTTGGGGGGCACCACCTCGTAGTAATCCTGGTACGGGCTATAGACGCGCACCTAGAGAGTCCAGCCAGGTCAAATGCCCAGGAACTCCCTGGTCTGGATTTGGTCCCCAACCCCCTTGACCCAACAGCGAGCTCCTGGAAAGGTCCCACCTACCCACAAAGTCCATGGTCTTTGGTCTTCTAAAAATTCAGCCCTTACTTACATCCAGCTCCCAGTGATGATGCCTTTACTCATCCTTGTCTCCTACCTTGCTCGAGAAAATTTTCTATGACTCTCAACTTCCCTTCCTAGGTAGCAAAGGTAGACTTTGCTAATAAATGTATAATGGTCTCACTTAAAAACCAATTGATTTCTCCCCTAGTCATAAGGTGGAGTGTATGGCCAAGTCCCAGGCTGAAAAGAAAGAGGGGTTGGGGAGAAAAGGAAGAGTAGGAATGGGAGGTAACCAAAGTAACTGTTATCGAGCATCTACTGTGTACCAGGCCTTGAGAGAGGTGTTCACCTGTGTCACCTCCTTAAAGTAGGTATTATTATCTCTGTGGTACCACACAGAGCTGGGGACTGAGGTTCAGAGAATGGTCAGTGTTCTCTGCAGAATGTATTTGTCCTCCCCCACCCCTGCATCCCCCAGATTCTTCCCAACCCTTCAAAACCTAGCTCAAAAGCCACCCACTCCAGAACACCAGAAAGCCCTCCTGGTCTCAAAAAGAAGCCTTTCTTCCTGCATTTACTGTGGACCTTGCTTGTGCCTCTCATTATCATTTCTCATGGCCTTTTCTACTTGCACTCCAAATGTGAGCTACCTATGAGCAAGAACTCATTAATTTGTGTCACCAGCAAGGTCTAGCATGTGACAGGAACCAATAAATAAATGCTGGGTTAAATGGAAGCTCCCAGTCCAAGGGGGAGGAGACCTGAGGAAGGGGCAAGGTCCCCTTCTTCCCTTCTCTCCTGGATCCTTCCTCTTAATCTCCTTTCATCCTATACCTGTATCTCATGGGGCTTCACACCTGAATGGTCCAACTCCTTTTATAAGTTGAAGTGTTTTAAACTCCATTAACTTGGAGTGACTGCATTGTTTCACCATCCACCAAACCTGTTCCTCTCCCCATTAGAGAAATGTCTTTCTCTAAGAATGCCATCAGCATGCACACAAAGAAACTGGCTCGTCACATCAGCCACTAGGTCTCGTAACTTGATCTTCTAAATATGCTCTCCTGTCCATCCTCTTGGCCAATTCAAGAAAACAAGCCATTAGCACACCTTCTGATTTCAAGTCTCCATGCCATTTCTCTCTGATAAGGGTGCCGTCTCACCTTTTCTCATTCAACTACCTAATTTGCGTTTCAGATTCAACTCTGCTATTGTTCTCCTTGAACCTCAGTTTCTGTTGGGCTCTTGGACTTCCCTCTCTCACAACTGATCAATGATAAAACCTCGTTTGTGTCCCTGTGTTGGTCTCTTCCAGAAGACTTGGAGACCCCTCAGATTCTAATCAGGAATGTGGTGAGTGCCTAATGAATGCTTAATGACTTTAGCTCAAGTGAATCATATACAGACTGGAACTAAGGTCACCCAACTTTTAACGGACAGTTTCAGTTAGGGAGAACAAATAGTCCCTGGGAAAGGCAGGAGGCTCAGACAAGCAATGCCTAGGTCCTTATGTACGTCCACAGGCTCAAATAATTGTTCCCTCCCCAAGGGCTTTCTGGTTGAGGTGGCCAGGATCTGGGCTTCATGCCCAAAGGGGGCTGGCAGGACTTAAGTACTCAGATCCAATTTTACTGTTTGAGAAACTGAAATCCGAAGTTTCCACCTGCTCTGCAGTTGCAGTGAGCCAGTGGCCTTGTGAGGCCCTGAAGAGGGTGGAAAACACCACCTGATGTCCCTCTGGGGCACATGTTTCTACCCTCCAGGTCTGGGAGGCCCAGAAGTAAACTCATGTAGATCACCCAGCAATAGGCAACCTGAAGGCTTGATCTCTGATTCTCCTCCTCTTCTGGAGGCTCCACCACTTCTGTAGACATGGAAGAGTTGGTCTGTCAGGGGCCACACACACATAACTCCCTTTTCTCAGATAAACTTTTATACTTAGTTTAAGTATACTTTTATACTTAAACTTTTATACTTTTAAATCCTATTTTTTAGGCATTGCCACTTTAAACAAAGTTGTACCCTAGGTCAGGCATGGGGAATGCCTCAGAATAATAAGCTAGAGTCAGGCACAGTGGTGCACACCTGCAATCCCAGCTACCCAGGAGGCTGAGGTAGGAGGATCACAAACTGAAGTCCAGACTGAGCAACTTAGTGAGACCCTTTCTCAAAATAAAATGAAAAGAGTTGTAGATGTGGTAGGGCACTTGGCTAGCATGCATGAGACCCTGGATTCAAACACCTGGAACCCCCCCAAAAAGGGAAAGTCCCAGGCGTTATCATTGATGAATTGAGTAATGCTGATCAAATTAAGTAACCCTCCAAGCTTTAGCTTCCTCATCTGCAAACAGTCTTTCCCACACTGCCAACTCCCAAGGAACTGTGAGAATCCAGCAGAACCATATCTTTTAGGTAACCAGGTAGCCCAGGTGCTTCTAGGCTCAGAAGTTATGCACATCAGAATCACCAGGAACAATCTGTGTGAAGTGTGTGTGTGTGTGTTTTGCTGGAGATTGACCCAAGGCCTCATGCATGCTAGGTGAGCACTTTAGCCCAGAAATCTGTAGTTTAAAAAATTCACTCCTGAGGCTAGAGATGTAATTCAGGGGTAAAGTGCTTGCCTAGCATGCCAAAGGCCCTGGGTTGATACTTAGCACTGCGAAAAAATTAAAATAAATCAATAAATACTACAGATTTCCCAGGCCCCACCCTAGACCTAGATGAAATTAGAGCATCCAGAGGTAAGATTTTAGTATTTGTTGTTGTTTTAAGTCTCTAAGCAATTCAAACAATTTGAACACACAGCCTCATTGAGCACCACTGAGCAAGAAGAGTTCACAGTCAACTATAAGACTACAAACACTCCAACTCAAGCCCCGCGGCTGCCCACCCCATGCTGGCTGGGCTCTGTGCTGAGCACTGGGGACAGAAGCAGTTCAGGCCCAAATCCTGATTCCAAGAAACATTCAGGGAGAGGAGAGGCAGACCCAGGCTAAACTGTAATAGGTGGTAGTAATGCCATACTGAGGCTTTTCCTTCCTTCTTTCTTTCCTTTCCTTCCTTCCTTCCTTCCTTCATTCACTGGTTCCTTGAGCATTCTCTGAGATCTATTTCTGCCAGACCCCTATGTACTAGGAACGGTCAGAATAGACTGTCCATATCATTGAACACATGTGCATTCATGTCTGTGGGCTTTTTCTCGCTGAGGAGGTGGCAGCATCTGAGGTGAGCCTTCAAGGAGGAGCATCAGTTTGTAAGTGAACGAGGAGGCCAAGGGTTTTGGTGGCAGAGTGAATGGTATGTGTGGTGTGGGAAAAGGGGAAAGTGGCAGTGGCTAGGGCAGAGGGTACAGCACAGCAGTTGGAGCACAGGGATGAGGGGAGGTAGCAGGCGAGACTAGCTAGATTCTATAGGCCTTAAAAACTGGGCTGTGGTTGGTGTCCAGTGAGTGAGTGTGAACAGGGAAGGGCAGTGACTGGGTCTGTTTTGGAGAGGTTCATCCTGGTAGCCAGAGTGGAGGCAGGGAGGGCTAGCCAGCACTTACCCAGATCCGCCTCTCAACCTTACAGGGATTCCACGATCGGGCCACACACCTGACCTTGGGGCAAACCCGGCAGCTCCTGAGTGGGACGGGGGCTCCAGCTGGGGCCTGCTCAAGCCACAGAAACCCAAGAAGGGGGAGGGACAGAGGTGTCAGAAGCCCTCTGTGCCTGGAGAGACTCTGAGCTCTTAGCAGGCCCTACCAGTGCCCTCTGCCAACTGGGTGGGGACAAGGGGGTGTCCTCTTCCTCTTCGGCCCAAGGTAAGGAGGGGAGGCACAGAGAGCGATGGTGACTGCCCAAGTTACACAGTGAAGAGGCGCCAGTGCTCTCTTTCTAGCCCACCTTCCCCTCTTGCATGCAGCTGGGACTCCCAGTCTCCAGGCAGGAGAGGGCAGCTCAGCTCTCAGCTATCCTCAGCTCTCATCTCCCTGGCCCCCTTCACCAACACCACCCCAGCCTTGCCCCTGGCTGTTTCTGTCCCCAGGCTCTGTGTTCCTTGATACATCCAGGTTGGGGACTCCTCCTGGAGCCTGGCTCCAGAGTAGGACATGAACCTATAGCATATGAAGGACAAAGCACAGTCACTCCTGCATAAGCACAAGGACAGAAAAAGCCCACAGACATGAATGCACACAAATGAGGCAGACACAGGTACAAAATCACTGGCACAAACACACACTCTAAGCCCTAGGCCCAGAGGGATGTGTGTATGTGGAGCACAGGGAAGTTGGATCAAGGGTGAGGCCGAGAGAGGTGGTCAGCAGAGCAGCAGGAGGTGGACAGGTAGAGAAGAGACAAGGCAGCTTCATAGAGTCAGAGTGCAGAACGGTCAGCCCTCATCTCCAGTGGAACTAAGTAGCCCTACTCAAGAGGGCTTTGGAACTCAGAGCCCTGTGAGCCCAACCTGGGTTCCTCCTTCCTGCAGACTGCTTCCAGCCTCCTCGCTCCTGGCTTCCTCCAATCCTGGAAGCCTGAGTCTGTCCCCCAAAGTCTAACGTCAGCCCTCCCTACATAATGCCCTTTATTGCTCCCACAACCCTCAGGAAAAGTCCAATTTGAGGTCCTTTGTGACCTGGCTCTGATAACCTCAGAGGTAATCTCTCCCATGTCATTCCGTCCATGCTAAATCAGCCAGCCAGGCCAGACTCTGGGCCCTCAGCCACATGCATGTGCACACACTCACACACATCCTTGTCTCTATTCTAGCATCAAATTCTGTAGATGATGGCCTCCTCTCAAAACACAGGCTCTTCACTGACTTAAGACTCAGACTTTGGACATGACACTTCTCATCTCTGGACCTCAACTTCCCTATCTGTGAAATGCAACTGACGAAATCAACCCCCAGCCTCTCCCCACCCCTCTCCCAGGGCTGTGGGAGGATAGAATGATGTAACCAGGTGCTCAGCACAATGCCTGGCCCCCAGGGGGGTTTCTACATGCATCCCAGGCTCCTTTGCTCTTTCCCGGTAGACTTTCTCTCTAGATGACAGCAGGCTCCATTATGCCACAAATAGAAGGAGCAAGCATAGATTCTGGAGTGTGGCAGGCAGGAGTAGAGGTCATGCTGGGCCTGGCAGCTCTTTAAACCCACACCTCCATCAGTCATTAAGCTCTTTTTTTTTTTTTTTTTTTTTTTTTAAATATTTTTTTTAGTTGTTGATGGACCTTTATTTCTTATTTATTTATATGTGGTGCTGAGGATCGAACCCAGTGCCTCACGCATGCTAGGCAAGCGCTCTACCACTGAGCCACCACCCCAGCCCCTCTTTTTTTTTTTTTTGGTACTCGGGATTGAACTCGGGGACTCGACCACTGAGCCACATCCCCAGCCCTATGTGTTTTATGTAGAGACAGGGTCTCACTGAGTTGCTTAGCGCCTCACCATTGCTGAGGCTGGCTTTGAACTTGCGATGATTCTCCTCTCTCAGCCTTCCAAAGTGCAGGGATTACAGGTGTGAGCCACCGCGCCCAGCTTGCATTTCTTTCTTTTTTTTTTTTAATATTTTTTTTAGTTGTAGATGTACACAATATCTTTATTTATTTATTTTTATGTGGTGCTGAGGATTGAACCCAGTACCTCACACATGCGAGGCAAGTGCTCTACCACTGAGCCACAACCCCAGCCCGGCATTTCTTAAATATGTAAATCTTAAATATGTCATATTTCTTAAATATGGCAATCATCAAACTATGACTGCCAGCAAGGCCTCGATCCAGAACTGTTGCCTGAACACTGTCCTGGCTTCCTAGCTGGTCCCTAGGTATCCACATTACAATTTATTACCTAACTACCAACCAGACTCTTAATAAAAATCCAAGTCTGGCTGGGCACAGTGGTGCACACCTATAATCCCAGCGGCTTGAGAGGCAATTTAGCAAGGCCCTAAGCAATTTAGCAATTTTATTCTTTGAGAATAAAAAAAAAGTGGGAGCTGGGCACAGCAGCACATGCCTGTAATCCCAGCAGCTCTGGAGGCTGAGGAAGGAGGATCAAAAGTTCAAAGCCAGCCTCAGCAAAAGCAAGGCACTAAGCAACTCAGTGAGACCCTGTCTCTAAATAAAACACAAAAGTGGGCTGGGGATGTGGCTCAGTGGTCAAGTGCCCCTGAGTTCAATCCCTGGTAGCCCCCCCCCCCCAAAAAAAAGAATAAAAACAGGGCTGGGGATGTGGCTCAGTGGCAGATTGACCCTTGGTTAAATTCTCAGTATTAAAAAAAAATTCCAAGTCTGGCCAGGCATGGTAGTGCACACCTGTAATCCTAGCTACTTAGGAAGCTAAAGCAAGAAGGTCACAAGCTCAAGGCCAACCTTAGCAACTCAGTGAGACCCTGTCTCAAAAAAACAAAACAAAACAAAAGGGCTGGATATGTAGCTCTAATCTAACCATGCCATCCCTTTGTTTAAAATCTTTCAATGGGGGGCTGGGGTTGTGGCGCAGTGGTAGCGTGCTCGCCTAGCATGCGTGAGGCACTGGGTTCGATCCTCAGCACCACGTAAAAATAAAATAAAGATATTCTGTCTGCCTACAACTAAAAAATAAATATTTAAAAAAAAAAAAAAAAAATCTTTCAATGGCTTCCCAATGCTGTTAGCAGAAACCAGCATCCTTGACATTGCCCATAAAGCTTGGCTCTGCCAACTTTCCTTCCTAACTTGGCCCCGCTCCTGAGCTCAAGTCACCCCAGCAATTTTCCTTCTGTTCCTCAGTCTGCCACTATCTTAACCCCTCTCAGGCCTTTGCACAGCTGATCCATCTACCTGGAAAACTGTTCCCTTCGTTACATCCCCACACCATTTACCTGGTCAATTTCTGTTTTCCTTCAGGTCTCAGTTTAAGCCTTATCTGAATTCCCACCTGTATCAGGCCACCAAAGAGTTGAGTGCTGCATGTCTCTGTCAGAACAATTACCACTATTGCAATGGAATCATTAACTAATTAACCAGTTGTTTCACATCTGACTCCTCACTAGGCTGAGTCCAGGAGGACAGGGCCCACATTCCCTCAGTTCACTCTGATCCCTGGCTCTTGTCACAGCACCGGGAACATAGTAGAAACTCAGTAAATATTTGTTGTATGGATGAATGAACCTCAGTCTTATTATCTGCAGAAACAATAATCCCAGGTAGTAAGGTTAGCCTCACAGGACTATTATATTTGGAATTATACCTGCACCACACTCAGAACTTAGTAGTTGCTCGATAAAAGTTCCTTTTCCCTAGCTCACATGCCACCCCCTCCAAGTCTTCTCTCTCTCTCTCCCCTGAGCACCAGCTGGCTGTCCTTCCTCTTTTTCCACATGGGACTTAGGGAATCTGAGTCTGCCAGGCCTATAAGCACTAGATGGAGAACTGCTGACAGGTAGAGACCGAGTCTGAATCACCCATGATTCTATGGCACACAAGGCTGTGAAGAAGGGAGAGAGATGGGGCTCACCGGAGTGGAGTTTGCCTCCAGCAGTGCTGTCTTCCATGCTCTGCAAAGCAAACCCCCCAGACCATAAAGTGAGAGTTTGGAAGAAGGAGGTTCAGACCTTCACATTCTAGACTTTTCCTGTCTAACTCTCTAACCCCTGTGAAAAAGGAGATCCTCCTGACTCCCTCAGGTAGATACAAGTGAGCCTCCCCTGCCCCTGTCACATGGATGGACCCTAAGTTAGGCTAATTCTCTCCTAGCCAACAGTTCCCTCCCCTCTAGAAGTTCCAGTTTTTCCATCGATACAGTGGACAATTGGGCTTAGGGAGTCTCTTAAGGGACTTAAGATTCTGACATGTCTGGACGGGTGCTCTAGCTGTGGCCCACCTCCACATAGCAATCCTACAAACACAGCTTCGCAGAGCTCTGACCCTTGGGAATGCCCAGTGGACACGGGACAATTGGGCCTTTGTTGGTTGCCATGGCACCTGGCTAGGGTGGACAAGGCGGCTCTGTGCTGTGTGCCTGGAGCTCAGCCTCCCCCACTCCCACACACCCATCTTCACTCTCCCCCAGCGCAAGGCCAAGCCCCTCAGCCACAGGGCAGGAAGGGAAGGAATGTGAGGGAGCAAATGGTACCCAAGGACACCAGGCTCTCAGTGTGGATATGCATCTGACATTGAGGTACCCTTGTCTGGGCCACAGGCAGGTCTGGGTCTGCCCCTCAGATCTCAGTCCCCCTGTCAGGGCATCTGCTCAAAAGGGAGTGGGAGGGAGGGTCCCTTTTAGGAGGCCACTGGCTGGGTTTGCTCTTTTATATACCCCCAGGTGAGGACTCCTCTCAGAAGCTGCTACATACATTCCAAATGACCAGGACCATACACCTGAGGCAGGTGTGCACACCTCTGCTGCCTCCACACTCTGAGCTCATCATAGAGCATGTGAGGAGCTCACTGTATACCATACCAATCATCAGGAGTCATTTGAATGCCCTCTGCCCAGCCTCCATGACACAATCTTACTGGTCTCAGTCCCCTCTTCCTACTGTCAGGGAATTGGAAGGCCCAAAGAGAAGGGGGTGTCTGGTTGCATTCCCCAAGATTCTACCACATCCTCTCCCAGGAGCCACTCACATGGCATCATCCGGGGTCTCTGCGCATAGGTGCAGGCGGGAGCCCTCCCGCAGGTTCACAGTCAGCAGGCCATCTCGGCTCCGGCCCTCTGGGGGCTGTATATCTGGAAGCAGACATACATAGGTGGAATTTTTATGGCTATAGGTCCCAGATCCCCCCCACTGAAACTAGGAACTGACTGGTCTTTGATAGACTCCTCTGATCCCACACACTTTCTGATGATTTTTTTTTTTTTTTTTGTGGTGCTGAGGATCAAACCCAGGGGTTTGTGCATGCACTCTACCAACTGAGTTACATCCCCAGCCCCACTTTCTGGGGATCCTGCTGTACTTTTCAAACCCTTTCAATCATCCCACATTACCAGCTTCTTTAGGTATATCTCCCAGTTTTCTCTGTTATAGTTGCAGCCTGAACCTTCATTGAAGAATTTGGAGATTAGCCATGTGACTCTGAGCCAGTCACATCACTTCTCTGAGTCTCCTTATTTCATCTAGTTCGGGTGTCTAACTTGCCTCAGCAACTAGCACAGAGTAGGAACTTAACAAAGCAATAATTTCTTTCTTTTTTTAAAAAATATTTTTTAGTTGTAGATGGACACAATATTTATTTATTTATTTTTATGTGGTGCTGAGGATTGAACCCAGTGCCTCACATGTGCCAGCCAAGTGCTCTACCACTGAGCCACAACCCCAGCCCCAATAATTTCTTAATTCACATCTAACTGGAGTTGACAGAGGCCCAGAAGCAGTGTCAGTAGAAGCTCCCTGAAAACTGCAAAGAGGCTTCCAACTGCTGGTGTTCTCAGACACAGTGGAAGGACCCTACCCAAGGTCACAATGCCATAGAGGAAGGGCTTCTGCTCACCGCGACATTCTTGGCCGACCTTTATGTCACGGACGTTGAACTGGATAAGCACACGATCTTCCTCGTCCTGCGCCGTCTCATCATGGTAGTAGCCCAGCGTCCCATCCAGCCACAGAGCAAACCAGTTCCGCTTCCAGCGGCGGAGGATGGAGCCTGTGTGATATTCCAGACCCGCCTGGCAAACTAATCCCAGAGCCTGCTGGGGGCAAGAGCCCCAGATGGGCTCCCAGAGTCCCCTCAGCCCTAGCCCTCAGTATGTTAACCCCTTTTCCCCTTTCTTATATATCTACCCCTAAAATGGGCACAGGGTCCCTTTCTGTCTTAACACCTTTCTCCCACTGGCCCAACATACCATACAGGCTCAATAATGTTGAACAGGAAGTGAATGACCAGATCCATTGCTTATGAATGCCCAAGGCCAAGCCCTAGGTCTCTTCAAATTCAAGGACAAAGACCTCTCCTTACCCTGAGCCTCTCTCTTATCTCCTGTCTTGGCTTGTATGATAGTCGTTTGTGTCATGTCTGCATCCTCTACCAGTCTGGGGCCTTAGCTACCCATGCAGATCCTAAAATTAGCCGGACCTATGTTTAGTGTTTGCCAAATTGAAGGACAGAGGGCATGGGGTGTGGGGGGTCCTGATCCTAGGGATTCCCAGGATAGCTCTTGCTCAGATCATAAATCCAGTCAGGCAGGTCTGAGAGCCTGAGGCCACTATAGCTTCAGACCTTTTGCAACTAGAATAATAACAGGAAAGAGCAGACATAAGACGGCTTCTCAGAGCTTTGTGGATTTCAAAGCAGAGATATTTCTCACTTTGTTCTGGGATTTGTTTGTGTCCAGCCTTGGATTGGACTGCTGAGGACACACAGGGTCAAACCTAGTCTGTGTCCCAAGGAGCTCACAGTCTAGGGCCAGTATGGAGTGGGGAACTGGGGGACCCACAGGTAAAGACAGTTACATTAAAACTCATTGTAGGAAGCTGGACACGGTGGCTCACGCCTATAATCCCAGCACTTAGGGAGGCTGAGACAGGAGAATCGCGAGTTCAAAGCCAGCCTTAGCAATGGCGAGGCACTAAGCAACTCAGTGAGACCCTGTCTCTGCATAAAACACAAAATAGGGCTGGGGATGTGGCTCAGTGGTCGAGCGCCCCTGAGTTAAATTCCCGGTACCAAAAATAAAAACAAAAAACAAACCAAAAAAAAAAAAAAAACTCATTGCAGGAACTGGGAAAGGGGCCTCTGAGCCACCAGCTACAGTGGCAGGATGAGGGTTAGAGGAAAAGTCAGAGAAAGCTCATCAAAGAAGGGGCCACCTGGCTGGATCTTAAAGATTAATTAGAAGTTTGCCAAGCTGTCAGGAATAGGGAGGTCATTGGGCAGGGAGAAGAACATAGACAAAGGAGGGAGGAGAACTGATCTCCTGGAAGAGCATTCCTTGTAACATACCACTTCCCTCACCCCTGCCCCAGGACAAGAAGCAGGATGGAGAAGGGTCTGGCTCAGGATCACTCACTCTGTCTCCACAGCCAGCCGCCCCTCACCAGGGCCATTTCTTCAAAAGGACTTTCCAGGATGGAATCAGGCGGGACCTGTCAGAGGAGCCCAGGCACACAGTCCTCATCAGTAGATCCAGACTCCCCAAAGAAACCCCCAGCCCGGTCCTCCCTGGAGAGCCACCCAGGGAACGTTTAAAGCAGTAAACAAACAAGGGCCAGGCAGCCTCCATCTCCTCCTCCCCATTCTCTAGTCCAGCCAGAGAATGAGAGCACTGTCCTCATGGGGTCAGCAGGGCCACGACTAGCTGTGATGTGGTGGTGCAGAGGTGGGGGTTAGGGATCAGGAGGCTAGACTCCAGTCTCAACTCCAGATCCTTTGCCAAGTCCCTTGTCCTTGTCCTTCCAGGCCAGCCTCAATTTCTATGAAACTGTCATAAGGCAGTGACACAGTAGAAGTTTGTCTATGAAGCAGGTAGAAGCTGAAGTGAGGAACTCTTAAAACTCATATAATGTTAGAAAATGGGATTTTGAAATGCTAGCAGCACAGAATATCAGAGTCGTGGCAAAGGACGAGAGAATTTCATAGTAAGAAAAGCCTCCCTCACAGTTGGACCCCACTGGAGCCACTCACAAAGTGCATAAGATAATACTTTAACAGCAGCTATGACTGATGGAGCCCCATGCACCAGGTGTACTTCTCTGCTTTCACCTATTATCTCATGTAAGCCCCTTAGCCATACTGGCTATTGTTCCCACTTTAGAGATGAGGATACTGGGGCCTGGAGAGGTCCAGTCACTTGCACAGATCCCGTTGATTAGTAAGCACTGAAGTCAGGATCCACACCCAGCAGTCCTGGATTTTCATCATTAAACCAGAAGGAGTTTTGAAAACATATGATGTTCAGGTCAGGTCCCATGACAATTAATCATAATTTGTGGAGGAGGCAAGCACTGCTAGTCTTTAAAGACCCAGAAGTGATTCTGGATCACTTGGTAGTCACTGTGGGCGACTACTTCACTTTGTCCCCATTGTAACTCTGTTAAGTGAGAATTTTTACTTCTACTTTGGGATGGACAAAAGGGCAGCAAATGACTTAATCCACGTATGTGACAGAACTTGGATTGGAAGCCAGGTGCCCTCTACTCCTAATGGCGATTTATTTGTAAGCAGGCGCATCTGCCCCTCCCCCACCTACTCACACCTGTCGCTGCGTAACAAGGGCTGGCACACCTGGGGAGGAAGATCTGGCCAGATCTCTTTTTTTCATACGCTCCCTCCCCTCTCCAAGCTGACACTGACCAAGAGGCCAGGTGCAAACTCCCTCTCCAGCCCCCCTTGATGCACCCACCTGTCTACACCTGTTGTGTATGCTGCTGCCAAAACCAGCGCTACTCGATGCAGCTGCCACCCAACCTGCTGCGCCTGCGCTTTGTGCGCCTCAGAAGCCTGGTGGGGCATTTCACTCCCAGGCTTCGCCCGGGGCTTAGCGGCCCCCGGGCCCCGCCCTGCAGACCCGCCCCACCCCTAGGGAGGGGGCGTGGCGTGAAGAGATAATGACCGAAGCATGCTGGGACTTGTAGTTTGCAACCCTTCAGAGGGGCAGAAGATGCTCACATGAGTGGCAGCCCTTTACTGACCCCGGGCTATGTTATTTTTCTTTCTTTTTTTTTAAAGAAGGGGTCGCGCTCTTTTGCCCAGTCCATGTTCCAGTGATTCCCCTGCCTCAGCCTTCCAAGTACCTACGTGTGCGCCACCATACTGAACCGAGTCCAGTTCATTTTACTAAAACATTTGTTCACTAATTGTGTGTATTTTTTCCAGTGCTGGAGATGGAACCCAGGGCATTCAACATGCTAGGCACGCTCATTACCACTGAGCTGTAACCACAACCTTTACTATATACATTTTTGGGGGCGGGGGTACTGGGGATTGAACCCAGGAGCTAGGAGCACTCTACCACTGAGCTACATCTTCAGCCCTTTTTCATTTTTTATTTTGAGACAGGATCTCACAAAATTACTGAGGCTGGGCTCAAACTTGTGATCCTCCTGTCTTAGCCTTCTTAGTCGCTGGGATTACAGGTTTGTGCAACTGTGCCCAGCTAAAATAATTTTTCTTAAGAATTTGGCTCCAGCTGGGTTCCTGGGGCACACCTTTAATCCCAGCTACTTGGGAGGCTGAGGCAGGATGGATCACAAATTCAAGGCCATCCTGGACAACTTAATGAGAGCCTGTCCCAAAATAAAACAAAAAGAGCTGGGAATTGCTTAGTGCTTGCTTACCATGAGTGAGGCCTGGGTTCAATCCCCAATCCTGTCCCCCCCACCACACACAAACACAATTCACTGTATGAACACTCTATGTGTTTGAGTACAAAGCTATTAAAAGGATGGCTGGGGGCTGGGGGTATTACTCAGTTGGTAGAGTGCTTGTCTAGCATGCACAAGGCCTTGGGTTCAATCCCCAGCACCACCAAAAAAGGAGGGGGGAGGGAGGACGTGGAGGAGGACAATGATGGCTGTGCCAACTGTATCCTGTGAGCACCCAAGAACAAGGCCATTAAAAAGTTCTGCAGAGGCTAGGTGCGGTGGTGCATGCCTATAATCCCAGCAGTTTGGGAGGCTGAAGCAGGAGGATCACCAGTTCAAAGCCAGCCCCAGCAATTTAGTGAGGCCCTAAGCAATTTAGTGAGACTCTGAAGTGTGGCTTAGTGATTAAACATCTCTGGATTCAATCCTCGTACCAATAAATTAAATGTTCCACTGAGCAAGTGCTATGGTGTGCACCTATAGTCCCAACTACTTGGGAGGTTGAGGCAGGAGAACTTAATGAGCCAAGGAGTTCAAGGGCAAGCCTGAGCAACACAGCAAGACTCTATTTCAAAACAAAACCAAAAAAATGTCATTAGTAAAATTGCAGAGGGCTGGGCTGGGGTTGTAGCTCAGTGGTAGAGCCCTTGCTTAGCACATGTGAGGCACTGGATTCAATTCTCAGTACCACATAAAAATAAATAAATAAATAAGCCAGGTGCGGTGGCGCAGGCTTGTAATCCCAGCACTTTGGGAGGCTAAGACAGTAGAATCACGAATTCAAAGCCAGCCTCAGCAACGATGAGGTGCTAGGCAACTGAGACCCTGTCTCTACATAAAACACAAAATAGGGCTGGGGATGTGGCTCAGTGGTCGACTGCCCCTGAGTTCAACTCCAGTACCAATAAATAAACAAACAAATAAAGGTATTGTGTCTGTCTGCAACTAAAAATATTAAAAAGAAAGTAAGAAAGAAAATGAAAGAAATATTGCAGAAGCTGCAGCCTCATCTGTTGTCAGGGTCATTTCTAAAGCCAGTGTCTTTGGCACCTATGTGCTTCCCAAGCTGTATGTGAAGCTCCATCACTGCACAAATGTGCCAGGGAGGGAGGCAGGAATTGATTTCCTTAGTCTAATTTAGACCTGCAGGTGCTCCCCCATCACCTCCATCAAAGCCCACATAAAGAGCTGAGTTTTTAAGTATGCCTTAAAAAAGTAAATTTAAAAAATCTGTGAACTAATTTTCTTAAAAAAAAAAAAAAAAAAGGAAAGTTTCAAGGAGAAACCATACTCCTAGTTTTGCATGTTTTTTGTTGTTGTTGTTTTGATTTTGGTACCAGGGATTGAATCCAGGGGCAATTAACCACTGAGCCATATCCCCAGCCCTTTTTATTTTTTATTTTGAGACAGGGTCTCACTGAGCTGCTTAGGGCCTCAGTAAGTTGCTAGGCTGACTTTGACCTTGTGATCCTCCTGCCTTGGCCTCCAGAGCTTCTAGAATTATAGGCATTTACCACCATGCTTGGCTTGCATGGCTTTTTTGAAGCTTGGTTTGTACTAGATATGGCACTGGGCTCCAGGGTAGCCTCTGACATGCCCTTGCCCTCTACTCCTAGTTTTTTGTCTCCTAGGGTGACTAAATGTAAACACACAGTTAAATCAAAGAATGTGATTTAACTAGGGAGGCTGAGACAGGAGAATCGCGAGTTCAAAGCCAGCCTCAGCAATGGCGAGGCGCTAAGCAACTCAGTGAGACCCTGTCTCTACATAAAAAAAAACACAAAATAGGGCTGAGGATGTGGCTCAGTAGTTGAGTGCCCCTGAGTTCAATCCCTAGTACCAAAAAAAAAAAAAAAGAATGTGATTTAACAAGGAGAAAGAAGAGTCAGTCTTTGAACAAGAGGTGGGGGAAAGCTTCCCAGAGGAGGTTGAAGAGTCTCAGAGGATGAGTAGTAGCTTTACAGGGCAAACTTAAAGAGTCCATATGAGCTCTGTCAAAAAGTTCAAGGGTGGCCAGTCACCCTTGTGCCTGTGGCACATATCTCCAGCCCCTTCAATCTTTTTTTTTTTTTTGTACCAGGGATTGAACTCAGGGGTACTCGACTACTGAGCCACATCCCCAGCCCTATTTTGTGTTTTATTTAGAGACAGGCTCTCACTGAGTTGCCTAGTGCCTCGCCATTGCTGAGGCTCGATTCTCCTGTCTCAGCCTCCCAAATTGCTGAGATTACAGGCATGTGCCACCACGTCTGGCCCTCCAATCCATTTTTGACTGGAAAGTGTTTCAAGTTGAGGGTTTAGGTAGTATGATAAATGGGTTGCAAAGGAAAAGTTCATCTAGAGCACAGTCAAAAATGGATTGGAGGGCCGGGCGTGGTGGCACATGCCTGTAATCTCAGTCGTGTGGCACATGCCTTTAATCACAGCAACTCAGGAGGCTGAGGCAGTAGGATCACAAGTTCAAAGTCAGCCTCAGCCATTTAGTCAAGGCTCTAAGCAACTTAGCAAGACCCTGTCTCAAAAATTTAAAAAGGCTGGCGATATGGCTAAGAGGTTGAGCCTCTGGGCTCAATCCCCAGTAGTTCCCCCCCAACCAAAATAAAGTTCAAGTGTGCGGTATTTTTAGAAAATAGAAGGGGGAGGCATGGAGAGTAGCAGGTGATAAAGCTGCAGGGTTTGCTAGATTATAACTTAAAGTCCTTGGATGATAGGCTAAGAGCTTGGATATTATGACACAGTGACTGCAGCTTGAGAAAGTGTTTCAAGTTGAGGGTTTAGGTAGTATGATAAATGGGTTGCAAAGGAAAAGTTCATCTAGAGCACAGTCAAAAAGGGATTGGAGGGCCGGGCGTGGTGGCACATGCCTGTAATCTCAGCACTTTGGGAGGCTGAGATAGGAGAATCGAGCCTCAGCAATAGCGAGGCACTAGGCAACTCAGTAGGACCCTGTCTCTAAATAAAACACAAAATAGGACTGAGGATGTGGCTCAGTAGTCGAGTACCCCTGAATTCAATCCCTGGTACAAAAAAAAAAAAAGGATTGAAGGGGCTGGAGATATAGCTCAGATATAACTCAGTTGAGTATTTGCCTCGCATGCACAAGGCCCTGGGTTCAGTCCCCAAAACCACAGGAAGAAGAGCGGGAGATGGTGCACCCCAGCACATGTAACAAAAATGGATTGGAAAGCTGGGAACAGTAGCACATGCCTGTAACTCCACCTGCTCTGGAGACTGGGGCAGGAGGGTGGTTTGAGCTCACAAGTTTAAGATCAGCCTGGGCAATGGAGCAAGATCCCAACTCAAAAAAGAATAAAAGATTTGAAGGTTGTAGTCACCCAACTCCCAACTGAGTAAGGAAGAGAGTTAGTCTTATTTCCTAGGTCTGCCCCATCCGAGACCATTTCCTTGAATAGCTCAACCTCAAATCCCTACTCATGTAGGAGCAGAGACACCACATACCCTTCAAGGCTGCCAGGGTGTAAAAGTCCTCATCTATCCCCTATTTGGGAAGGGCCCACCCTGCCCTAGCCCTCCTATTCCAGAAAATTTTCCTTACCGGAGTTGCAGGGCTCATGGTTCCCAGGCGGTCAGAGCAGCATTTCCCAGACGGCTTCTGCAGGGGGGCATTTCCCTGAGCGCCTTAGAGATAAGGGGATCAAGAAGGTGCTACCAAGGGGGGCCTGACAGGGAGGAAAGGAGGAGGCATATAGACTTAGAGAAAATCATCTTTCTCTCTCCCCAACCTTCCTGACTGATCTCCGGCTCTGAGCCTTAGTGCCTGAACAAGTCATCAGTGATTCAGAGGTGGTCTTGGCGTGGGGTCACCAAGGTACAGAGGGAAGGAGGATAGATTCCGAGAGCAGAGCTGCTGGGCCAGTCCTCCACCATCAGTTGCGGGTGGGACTAAGTCTTCATTCTGCTGCCTCACAGAACTGCGCCCATCACCCCAGTCCTGGGTGCTCAGCTTGGCTCCTTAAGCCTCCCTCTTTCACTCCTGAATCTCTAATCTTGACCTAGATCCACCCCAGTGCCTCAGCCCTTCGTGCAGTGCGTGCCATGCTGGGGATTCACCATGGCCGATCCTATTAGCCACCAAGCTCATCCCCTCTTAGCAGTCCAGGAACCAGATCTCCCAAACCGTGCTGTTTTTCATACCTGTAACTTGTACTCAATTTCTGGTCTTTGGAATGTTCCATCTCAACTTTTGCCTGGCTGAATTTTCCACTCCCATAGCAGAGATGGGAGGAAGAAGAACAGGCCGGAAGAAAGCAAAGGAAACGAGGGAGGAAAACTGGCCTCAGGAATCGGGACCTGGATCCTGTGAGCTCCTGTCCTCTCCCTGCTCTCATCCCAGATGGGCAACTGGGCGTCCTTCATAGAGGGGTAGGGTGGCAAACAACAAAACATCTTCTAGATTGCATTCTCCAGATCTAGCAACCAAATGAAGAGAAGATTCTTCAACGGCCATGTAGAATTCAGGGGAAAGACTGAGACTTTCCCAAACAGAAGGCTAAGACAAGAAAAAGAGCAAGGGAAGCTAAGCAAATTAAAACCACAAACTCTGATACCAACTCCAAATCTAAATGCAGCCAGTCCTGGCTACAGTCTCTAAAATGATGCCAATGCCCTCTGTGAGAAACTAATAAGCAGTGTAGACTCTCCAGGAGGGGGTGGGGATATGCATACACATTGTGACATTTTGCATATAATCTCTGATGCCTGAAGCTATGATTATCACTGTTGGGTTGGTTTTTGGTTCTTGGCTCCCCCTCACCCGGGAGAGGGGTGTTACAGGGCTAGAGCCTTCTGGGAAACTGAGGCAGCTTGAAGACATCTCCTTCAAACCCCAATTCTTTCTATCAAGTCAGGAAGATTTTAGACATGTCACTCAGAGTAACAGGCATGAGTTTATTGAAGAGAATAGGAAAAGGGAAAGGGGACACTCCCAAGGGGGAGAGTAAGTCCTGTCAGAGTAGACAAGGATGGTGTGCCTCTCCTGAACTCCAGCTTTACTGGGAATCCCAGAGAAGTCTGTAGAGAGTTCTGCCCAGGTCCACTCTCAACTTTTGACTAATATCAGATTTTCAAGTCCCCACTGACAATTCTAGGTCACTTTAGCCCATGCTGACCAGTTCTAATTGGATTCTTAACTATACATTCTTACAGATTTTATGGTTAAGAGGAATTATTCTTTTTTTTAAATATTTTTTTAGTTGTAGATGGACACATGTCTTTATTTTATTGCTTTGTATGTGGTGCTGAGGATCGAACCCAGGGCCTCACGCATGTGAGGCAAGCGCTCTACCGCTCAGCTACAATCCCAGCCCAAGAGGAATTATTCTTATCTCCCTGAGTGTTTCAGGATTTGGTCTGTGAGGTTTTTTTTTTTTGGTCGGTGAGAAGGTTACCCTTGAGGATAACTTGGGTTCCTCTTATCAACATTATTTCTGGCCTGTGTTTCTCCTGCAGGTAACAGGTAGTTTGCTGAGGAATGTGACATATCCTGTCCACTTAAACCAGGCAGGGATGCAGGCAAATTGCTTTTTGGAAAAGAAAGCATGTGGGAGTCAATATAGTGGGCCCATTTTATAGAATTAGTTCTTTAACTTTGTGTTTCCACCATTGTATCTGTCTGTCCCCTATTCGAGGGGTTTGTTTTTGGTACTACAGATTGAACCTAGGGCTGCTCTATCACTGAGCTACATTCTCAGTTTTTTTTATATTTTAATTTGAGACAGGGTCTCACTAAATAGTTAAGAGTCTTGCTAAATTGCTGAGGTTAGCCTTGAACTGTGATAGTTTTGCCTCAGCCTCAAATTGCTGAGATTATAGAGTTACACTATCATGCCAACTACTGGGGATTTTTTTGTTTGTTTGTTTTGTTTTTTGATACTGGGGATTGAACTCAGGGGCACTGGACCACTGAGCCACATCCCCAGCCCTATTTTGTGTTTTATGTAGAGACAGGGTCTCACTGAGTTGCTTAGCGCCTCGCCATCGCTGAGGCTGGCTTTGAACTCGCGATTCTCCTGTCTCAGCCTCCCAAAGTGCTGGGATTATAGGCGTGCAGCACTGCACCTGGCAACTGGGTTATTTTTAACCTCACTGTGTAGACATGAAGAGAGTAGATTTACCAATGATGTTACATGGTGGCTCTATTACCCACCCTGGGAGGAAAGAGGCTAGGGCATAACACTTGATGCTCCAGAAATAGTCTGAATCAAATGGGGTGGAAAACAGGTTTTATCCAAAGCCAGCTTGCAAGGAAGGTAGAAGAAACTTAATTGTTTCAAAAGTTCCATCTCCCAAATGCCTGAAAATTAGCAGAATTTTTAAAGGAGAAAAGGCAGGAAAGAGACAAAAGGCAGGTGAAACATAGGCAGAGTTAGTTACTCAGGCCTGTTAGACAGGTCTGGGTGGGTGATTTCCACTCCCATCTTTTTCGCGGCGGGGGGTTGCAGCCCTTTAGCTTCCTTCTCTCAGTAGGAGAAATGTGTTCCCAATTTTGGGGTGCATGGCCCCCAAATTCAATCTGTTTCAATGAGAGGTATGAACTCCACCTAGAGTCCTGGCTGCGAGACTTCCCTGAAGAAGTCGGCTTATGGACTGTACTCAGGCCCTAAACAAGGGAAGGGGAGGAAGGAGAAGAAGATAGGAAGAGGAAGAAGAGGAAGAAGATGATCGAGAGGAGGAAGAAGATGAGGGAGGAGGGGAAGGAGAGGGGAAGGGGAGGGAAGGAGGAGGAAGAGGAGGAAGAAGAAGGAGGAGGAGGAAGAGGAGGAGGAGAAATAGAAGGAAGAGGAATGAGGCAGGGGAGAGGGGGAGTGGGAAGGGGAAGGGAAGAGTGGGGACAGTTCCTTTGTTTCTGTATCCTGGCCAACACTTGCTATTGTCTTTTTTGCTATAGCCATTCTAGCCCATGAGGTATATTGTCTGGGTGTGGTTTTTACTTGCATTTCCTGATCCTCCTTGTAGAAGAACAACAGTCTTATATTGACCTGCTCTGGTCCCAGCCTGACTCTTCCTTACCAGAGCACAAGAATCCATTTGTCCATTTTTAAACTGGGTTATTCATTTTTTATTGTTGAGTCGCAAGAAAGGTGTTTTTTTGTTTTCCTTACAGGGGATTGAACCCAGGGCCTCACACATGCTAGGCAAACACTCTACCACTGAGTTGCATCTCCAGCCCTCTTTATTTATTTACTTTATTTTTGAGATAATTGCTTGCTAAATTGCCCAGGCTGCCTTCAAACTTGCAATTTCCCTGTCTCAGGTTCCCGAGTAGTTGATATTATACAACTAAAGCAAGTAAAATATATAAATAATTCAGTATTTCAAAGAAAAAAAATAAGTGAAATGACTTAAGATCCTTACAGTGTTTCAGGATTTTGAGTTAAAGAATCATATGGAGGTTAAATGAATCTGGAAGGAATCATACTTCCATTTTCTGAATGAGGTTGCCCAGGGAGAAACCCATCCCAAGAGGAATGATAACAAAAACAATGAACTCTTGATGGAAAGCCTCTCAGAGGGGTTCCTCCAGGCTCCCTGGAGCAGAGGGAGTACAAACAGTTAATTTTATGTGTCAACCTGATTAGGCTATAGTCAGTCATTCAAACATGAATGTAGCTGTTACTGTAAAGACATGTTGTTGATATGTGTAACTTGTACATACAATCAGTGAAATTAAAGTAAAAGAAATTATACCTGATAATTTTTAAAATTTTTTTTAGTTGTTGATGGATCTTTATTTTATTCATTTATTATTTATATGTGGTGCTGAGGATTGAACCCAGTACCTCACGCATGCAAGGCAAGCGCTCTACCACTGAGCCACAACTCCAGCCCCATACCTGATAATTTGGGTGAGCCTCATTCGATCAATTGAAGGATCTAAATTACAAAACTTAGTATTCCCTGAGGAAGATGTCTGCTTGCTGATTGTACTACAGCCTCAGGCCCTGCCTGAGAGTTTCCAGTCTGCCAGCTTGCCCTCCAGACTTCAGATTTGCCAGCCCCCACACTCGAGTAAGCCAGTTCCTTGAAATAAATCTCTTTACTTATAAATGTATCTCCCACTATTTCTATTTTTCTGGAGAGTCCTGACTAATTCAGGAAGAGGACATCTTGCCATGAACTCTAGTTGAGTCTACTGCAAATGCCAGATTTGAGAATGAAGGAGGAAAGCCTGAGAGCCAAGGAGAGGGTCTGTAGAACCTCCTGTCACAGGGAAAACAGCACTCCATGCCCGGAGGTGGGGGGGTTGCAAGTTCTTCTGCAAAAACGCACCATCTGGATCATCAGATGTGCGAGGAGCCACTTCTAGAAGCTTCAGCAGTGACTAACTGTTCCCATCATTTTTTGTCTCATCTCTGTTATCTGTCACGATGAAGAGGTTTCTGTCAACCTCCTGCACTCCCAACCAATGATCCTGAGCTTTTGATTCAAGGGCGATAAATTGTCTTTGAGAACAAATTATTTTTTTTCCAGCTTTGCTTCAAGGCCCTTTGCTCACTTTGGGAAGGCCTTTAGCTCTTTGTTTGTGCCATATCCTTAAAAACTCTCCACCTCTCACTCCGACTAATAATCTTTCTGGAAAGATCATTTCTCAAGAGATTCCATTTTTTCTCTTGACAAAGTTCAGTCATTTCATTTCCTCTCTCCTGAAGATTTTGATCTTCACTTTCAATCGAGGTTTGCTTAGCCTGAAGACTTTTTCGATGACCTGTCATGTCAGCTTTTCTGTTTCCTTCTTTAGTAATGTTGATGTAGAATTGATTTTTCTCTCCAACTTCGGTGTTTCAGTGCACACTTGATTTTTCTGTAGTCAATTGCGTCCTGGCTGCTCTCATCTGGTCATAAAAATTATCTCCATCTCCTGATTCCAAGTTACTATCCATGTTCTTTTCTTTAAGGGAAACTATCAAGTCTTCCACCAATTTTGTTTCTCTCTGTGTGTGTGTGTGTGTGTGTGTGTGAGAGAGAGAGAGAGACAGAGACAGAGAGACAGAGTGTGTTAGTTTGGCAGTACTGGGGATTGAACCCAAGGCTTTGCCCATGCTAAGCAAGTGCTCTGCTATAAACTACATCTGCAATCTGGGCCTTCCATCAGTAGCCAGCACTCCCACAGAGATTTGACCTGACTCTTCCCTAGAAGACCATGTGCCCTAGAGTTCCGTAGAAAAGTCCTAAGTCTTTCTCCTGTTGCCTGTGATAGTTGTTTTAAGTGTGATTTTGCTTTCCCCATTTGTTTTATTGATTTGCTTTCTGTTTCTAGAGACAGGATCTTCTAGCACAAGAGAGAGCAGTTCATCTTGATCTAAATATTTTCCTTTTCCCACTTGGTTTGCTATAAAACATAGGAAGGAGCAAACTGGGGAATTAGACATGTCCAGGGCAACAGGCATGTCTAGGTTTTTATCTGCTTTTGCAGCAGGGAGAAACTTAACAAGAGCTTTGATTTTACTAGGACTAGTGCTGAATTGAGAATTGTGTGTTCTTGACTTTCAGTACAGAAAAAATTATTTTTTTCATTGGCTGAAAAATTGTGCCAAAAACCAAGAGCACTATTAACACATATTAATTATTTCCCACTGATGCTCTGGAGAGTGAGACTTTCTCACATTGTCAGGTACTTCTGCGTTGAACTCTAAAGCATCTCCCAAGTCCCTTCACAATGCAGATTCCTGGCAGGATGAAGCACCTCCATGGTACCTATGCAACACACAGCAGCCTGCTGTTGCCAAGTCCTGCTGAGTGAAGACACATTGAGGCAGACACTGAGCTAGGTTACATCTAGAACCAAACCTGTGTCTGGGAACCAAGCAGATCTGAATGGAGAGGATGGGGGTAGATGGGGTTGGGGTGGGGGAAGAGAGCAAGGGAGGGGGCAGGTGGACAGGACTGATCCAACAAAGAATTTATGTGTGTGCAACTTCTCCATGGCTGCTGCTTTTCTATACTATGTGGCCTTAGAGGGCTCTTTGCCTGGAAAATGCTTTCTATAGCTGCCCATACAGGGAATGAGGCCCATCTTGTAGTCACTGGACCTCTTTATCCCCATGTTGCTAGGGCCCAGAGCAAGACCTGGCACAGAAGACGTGCTCAGTGCTTCCCATGTGTTTGTGAAAAAAAAAAAAAAAACAAACAAATGAATGAAAGAGTGAATGAAGGACAAAGCCATCACGTGCCATACCGAGTTGATTTACATAAAGAGCTCTGTTGGCTTAACAGATGGCTCCATTAAGAAAGCTTTAAGAAACTCCTTTCAGACCTCAGTGCAGGATTGTGGACAAGTGGAAATGGCAGCTGCTCTGGCTTGGGTCACTGCTCTCCCCCACAGAGAGATGTGCCCTGCCAAATCCACTATGAGACTTCAAGCAGGTTGCCTAGCCTCCCTTAGTCTCCTTTCCTCCTGTGTACGTGGGGGAAGCACCATCCAGGTCACATGATTGTTGTGAGGATTAACATGAGGGTGCGCATAGGCCTGGCAGATGAGGGGCTTGATATATTTTAGTGAACTTCTTGATTGCATCATCTAAGGTATTAGCAACTCCTCCTGCTAATCAGGTATTTGGTTATTCCACCCAGGATTAGCAAAAGCATTAAGAGATAGAGTTCTTTTACTGTTAGACTAGTATGTCTAGAAAACAAAATATTCTAATAAAAACCACTAAAATTAAGAGAATTGGCAAGATAACTATATATATCAGGGAAATATAAAAAGCTTTTATTTTATTTTTGGTACTGGGGGTTGAACCAAATCCCCAGCCCCCCCCCTTTTTTTGTAATGTTCTTTTATTTTTTTAAGCTTTATTTTGTTTATTTTTTTATGTGGTGCTAAGGATTGAATCCAGTGCCTCACAGATGCTAGGCAAGCATTCTACCCATGAGCCACAGCCACAGCCCATCCTCAGCCCCATTTTAAAATTTTATTTTGAGACAGAGTTTTACTAAGTTGTTCAGGCTGGCCTCAAATTTGTGATCCTCCCGGGGCTAGGATTGTGGCTCAGTGGTAAAGCACTTGCCTTGCATGCGTGAGGCACTAGGTTCGATCCTCAGCACCACATAAAAATAAATAAATAAAAATATTGTGTGCATCTACAACTAAAAAAATTTTAAAAAGAAAATTTGTGATCCTCCTGCCTCAGCTTTCCCAGTAGTTGGGATTGTGGTTATGCACCACTGCAACTGGCAAAACAAAACAAAACAAGAAAAACACAACTCTTTTTTTATTTTATTTAAGAAAACTATATTGAGGCATAGTAATCCCCCTCATCCACAGGGGATATATTGCAAGCCCCCAAGTGGATGCCTGAAGCCATTGATAGTGCCATCCTCTCTATATACTCTGTGTTCTACTATGTATACACACACACACACACACACACACACACACACACACATGTATGGCACAGTTGAATTTATAAATCAGGCACAGGAAGAGATTAGCAAAAATAACTAGTAAGATGGAAGCGCTACTGGGAATATGGTAAGGCAAGTGATAGACTGAAATGCTCAATTAATGACTGCAATTGGGTTGCAGATGGCAAGGACTCAGACACTGCAAACGGAAAAGCCTGTGATTCTTGTTTCATGGTAGCCAGACATTTGATTAAAACCTTGTGTTTAGTTACTGTTATAGGCTCATGTGTTGAAGGTTTGGTCCCCTATGCAGCAGGGTTTAGAGATGGGGCTTTTTTTTTTTTTTTTTTTAGTTGTAGATAGACACAATATCTTTATTTTACTTATTTATTTTTATGTGGTGCTGAGGATCGAACCCAGTGCCTCATGCATGTGAGGCAAGTGCTCTACCATTGAGCCACAATCCCAGCCCCCAGAGATGGGGCTTTTGAGAAGTGACTGATCCTGAGGGTTCTGACCTCATCGATGGATTCATCCCTTGATGGATTCATAGCTGAATGAACTACTGGGGGAGTGGAAACTGTAGGAGGTGGGGCTAGTTGGAGGGAGTGGGTCCTTGGGGTGTGCCCTAAGGACTAGATCTTATTCCAGGCCCCTTCCTTTCTCTTTCTCCCTGCTTCCCGGATGCAATGAGCTGGGCAGCTTTCCTCTGCCACATCCTTCTACTGTGATGGTCTGCCTTGCCACAGGACCAAAGCAATGTAGACAGCCAACCATGAACTGCAACCTCTGAAAACTGAGAGCCAAAATAGAGCCTTCCTCCTTTAAGTTGTTTTTATCAGGTATTTTGGTCACAGTGACAAAAAGCTAAGAGTTACCTCTTCTTGTGTGCAAACCTCCAAACTTAATGGGTTAAAACAACAAGCAAGCCAGGTGCGGTGGCGCATGCCTGTAATCCCAGCACTCTGGGAGGCTGAGACAGAAGAACCGTGAGTTCAAAGCCAGCCTCAGCAACGGCAAGGCACTAAGCAACTCAATGAGACCCTGTCTCTACATAAAACACAAAATAGGGCTGGGGATGTGGCTCAGTGGTCAAGTGCTCCTGAGTTCAATTCCCAGTACCAAACAAACAAAAAACAAGCATTATATGCCTCTCACCATTCTGTGGGTGGTTCTTCTGCATCCCACAGAGTCTTTCATGAGGTTGCAGTCAGATGGTGGCGGGGGATGGAATGTCCAGAATGGCTTCACTCACATGTGTGGTATCTTGGTGGGATGGCAGAAGGCTGTACCCTCTCTTTCCATGTGGCTTAGCTTGGACTTCTTTACATGGTGACTGACTCCCAAGACTTTTCTTGCCATTTCTACCTTGCTATATTGCATTACTACAACCTAAATCAGTCCACGATCTGCCTTCCAAGGTGACACAGTGTGCTAATATTCCCAACCTTGGAATATAGTTGGGAATATTTAATATACAATCCTATTAAATCTGGGGTAGCCCTGCAACTCTTTTTTTTTTTTTTGGTGGCACTGAGGATTGAACCCAGGGGCACTCTGTCACTGAGCTATCCCCATGCCCCCTCCCCTTATTTTAAATTTTATTTTTAGTTGTATATGGACGCAATACCTTTATTTTATTTATTTTTATGTGGTGCAAGGATTGAACCCAGTGCCTCACTCGTGCTAGGCAAGGGCTCTACCACTGAGCTATAACCCCAGCCCTTTTTAAAATTTTTTCATTTTGAGACAAGGCCTAATTAAATTGCCTAGACTGGCCTCGAACTTGTGATCGTCCTGCCTCAGCCTCCCAAGTCACTGGAAGTCCAGGCTATGCCACTTCACCTGACTGGCCCTGCTTTAACCACTTTAACCAACAGAATGTAGAAGAAGTGACTCTTGCCAGTTCTGGGCCTAAGCCTTAGGAAGGTCTGGCTGTTTTTACTTTTGTATTCTTAGGATTCAGTCATCATGTAAAGAAGCCCAAGATAAGCCACATGGAAAGAGAGGTTATAGCCTTCGGTTCCTGTTTTCTAGCTTCTTGCTAGTTTAGCAAAGTTATAACAAAAGAGAAAGAGAAAAACAGAGAAATATCAAGCTGGAGCTAGCTACTCCATTGCTAAGAGAGGGATTCTCTGTTAAAACCTACAATCTGGGATGATGCAGAATCTTATAATTTTGAGTTTTGTGGAGTTGAAAAAGCCATTACTTCCACACTGAAGCAGTTATAAGTGGTGACTGCCAAGTGGCAGCCTTAGTAGGACTTTTTTTTTTTTTTTAATTTTTTTTAGTTGTAGATGGACACAATGTCTTTATTTTATTGCTTTGTATGTGGTGCTGAGGATCGAACCCAGGGCCTCACACATGCGAGGCAAGCGCTCTACCACTGAGCTACAATCCCAGCCCCCTTAGTAGGACTTAAGACTAGTGCCCTCTTAAGAAAAGCTGTGAGCCTGTTGGCAAAGAAGGAACTAAGGATGGTGCTTTCCATATATATATATATTTCTATACTTTGGTATTGGGAGGAGAAGACGGAATAGAAAAGCAGCCCCTATACTGGGCCCTATTCAGTGGCAACTTCTTGTTCCATAGGGTTAAGGAAGACTGAGGAAATAAAAGTTGTTTAGAAAAATCCAGATGTAGTTGCTTTGTATGTTGTGATGGGCAGAAGGGATGAAGTGAAGTGTGAAGGCCCCTCACATCTTCCATCTTGCCTCACACCATGTCCTGTAACCCTGGGGCGGAGAAAGTGCCACTTTCATTCCTGCTTCTTGGGATTGTTGACGGCCACGTAGTGATAGAGAACCACAAGCAAGAAGAGCACCACATGCCCAGCACATTGGCGAGCTGCAACATGATCATCCTGTGCTCATCTTGTGGAGAACGGGAGGGACTGAGCCTCAGGCCGGCACACTTTTTGCACTCTTGGGAAGGGTCTTGGGCCAACTTGGGGCTGGCCCGTGAGGTGCCGTCTGTTGCCTCTCACCTGACCAGCTCGACTCCCAGTAGATAAGATTTTTGACCGTGGTTACTTACATTGGAACTGACCAGAACCAAATAGACCAAAGGTCTACTAGATTTTTTTTTTTTTTTTTTTTGGTACTGGGGATTGAACTCAGGGGCACTTGCCCACTGAGCCACATCCCCAGCCCTATTTTGTGTTTTATGTAGAGACAGGGTCTCACTGAGTTACTGAGTTGCTTAGGGCCTTGCTAAATTGCTGAGGCTGGCTTTGAACTTGTGATTCTCCTGTCTCAGCCTCCCAAAGTGCTGGGATTACAGGTGTGTGCCACTGCGCCCGGCTTCTAAATTTTTGAAGGGAATTGTGCAATTGAATTTATGCTACCCTAAAACCTGGCTGTAAAGGCCCATGGCTGCTTAACCCTCAAAACATTCCTTGAGCCCTTGAAACTGCACCAGCAGGAAGTGGACTTGGATGACTGAGTTTCCCAAGAAGGACATGCTTTCTCACATCCTTCATGCATGTGGCTAGTCAGCATTGGGTTGTGCTCTGCTTCTCAGCAATGTGACTGACCTAGGAATTAAGTGAGGACTGTTGACCTGCTCATTAGTTTAACCAGACTTTACCGGGTACTTTTATGTTCCAGGTTTGAGGTTAGTGCTGGGGATTCAGTTGTGAAAGGAAGAGAGATTCTAGCCAAGAAGGCTCCCAGAAGCCCTGAGGTGATATTATTATACAGTTCTTGCTTCACTGAGTTGGTACTAATAGCCTTGAGGAAGGCACTAAGATGAAACTGTCTCAAAATAAAATTTAAGCACTCCTATAATTCTAGCAACCTGGGAGGCTGAGGCAGGAGGATTACAAGTTCCAAGTCCAGCCCAGGCAGCTTAGGGAAACACTTATAGTTGTTTGCCTACATTCATAATTGAAGGAAATTAGGGTTCATTCAATAAGAATCAGTGAATATAAAGATGTAATTTTTTTTGCCGGGCATGGTGGTGCACGCCTGTAATCCCAGCAGCACGAGAGGCTGACAGGAGGATCATGAGTTCAAAGCCAGTCTCAGAAATGGCATTCAGTGGGGCTGGGATTGTGGCTCAGTGGCAGAGCGCTTGCCTTGCATGCGTGAGGCACTGGGTTCGATCCTCAGCACCACATAAAAATAAATAAAAAGAGATATTGTGTCCATCTACAACTAAAAAAAATTAAAAAAAAAAAAGAAATGGCATTCAGTGAGACCCTGTCTCTAAATAAAATACATAATAGGGCTGGGGATGTAGCTCAGTAGTCAAGTGCCCCAGAATTCAATCCCTGCCCCCCCCCAAGATGTAATTTTTTCCCATCCAAGTTCACAGACCTCATGCATTATAAGGGTCTTTGGATCCCATATTAAATTACCATTTTCTAGAGTCAGTGCTCATAAGTACAATGGCATCTGTTCATCTATTGCAATGATACTGGGTTGTCTGCATCCAGATGCCTGCCAACCAATGAATTCCGATGTAACTCTCTGAACACAGCACAAGAGCTACCACCCCAGGAGGTCTTCCCTGGACCCCCAGACTGAGCTATAAGCTCCCAGTGGTTTCCCATAGTTCAGGGCTTCTTCTACTTTGCCACAAAGTAATGTCACTGTTCATGCTCTTTGATCTTCTTTATTCAGCCCATACATTTGATTGAGCCTATATTATGGACTAGACATTGTACCACATACAAGGAATCCATCAATGAAAAGACAAAGTTCTTACATTTTGGAAGGAGGAGAGAGGAAAAACAAAAGAAAACAAATCCACAAGCAATATAATATAATAAATGCCCAAGGAAAGAAATAACATGTGTTTGAAATGATAGTTGGCATATGCATTCCCCTGCATAGTTGGCAGGGGAATCCTGGTAAGGGAAGCTCTTTTTGAAGCTATTGCATAAAGGGGAAGTAGTCAAACTGCAAGAGGAAGAGCTGTCCAGTCTGCAGAAGCTGTGGAGCAAAGATCCCAGGGCACAGAAGAGCCTGGTTTATTTGACAGTAAAGAGGCTGTGCCTTAGTGAACAGAGAAGAGGAGGGTGGTAGATACACATAGTGGAATGCAAATCCTTGGAGTGTTTTCAACAAAGAAGTAACATGATGTGATTTTTCTTTAAGGTGTTGATGGACCTTTATTTGATTCATTTATTTATATGCAGTGCTGAGAATTGAACCCATTGCCTCACACATGTGAAGTAAGCACTCTACAACTGAGTCACAAAGCTAACCTGCAATTTCTTTTTGAAAAGCCAACTTTGGGGTTGGGGATGTAACTTAGGCGTACCATGCTTGCCTCACATTGAGCAAGGTCTACTCCCTAGCACCTCAAAAATAAATAAATAATAAAAATTAATACAATAAGAATAAAAGCTCACTCTATCTATTAGGTAGAGAATAGCTTTAAGTGAGACAAGAATGGAAGGAGGGAAACTAGTTAGGAGACCATGGAAGGTTACAGATGGAATGACTTGGAAGTGGAGGTGGCAACCGAGACAGTGAGAAATGGATGGATTTTAGCCAGGCCCGGTGGCGCACGACTGTAATCCCAGCACTTAGGGAGTCTGAGACAGGAGAATCGCAAGTTCAAAGCCAGCCTCAGCAACGGCCAGGTGCTAAGCAACTCAGTGAGACCCTGTCTCTACATAAAACACAAAATAGGGCTGAGGATGTGGCTCAGTGGTGAGTACCCCTGAGTCCAATTCCCAGCACCAATAAATAAATAAATAAATAAATAATACAAAAGTGGAAATGGATGGATTTTGTGTTCATTTTGGAGATTTTACTAACTTGCTGGGGGACTAAGTATAAATCTTGAGGGACAAGAAGATTTTAGGAAAGAATCCCAGGTTTTTGGCTTGAGGTGGAGCCATTTGTTTGTTTGTTTGTTTGTTTTTAATATTTTTTAGTTGTAGGTGGACACAATATTTTTTTTTAATTTTTTTTTTTAGTTGTAGATGGACACAATGTCTTTATTTTATTGCTTTGTATGTGGTGCTGAGGATCGAACCCAGTGCCTCACGCATGCGAGGCAAGCGCTCTACCACTGAGCCACAATCCCAGCCCCGAGGTGGAGCCATTTGTATGTGTGTTTCAGCACATACAAAATATTTCTAGAAGGATATATAAGAAACACCACAAGAAGCATGGTAGATTGCAAAAGATGGCCAGAAATTCTTCCCCATTCCTATAAGCGTGGTCTTTGGCAAAGGGACTCTGCCACTCCTCCCTTCAAGAGGTGGAGTCTCTTCCTCCCACCCTCAAGTCTGGCTGGCCAGGTGACTGCGTTCACCAATCCAAGGTACCTGAAGTGATGTCAGAATTCTGGCCCAGGCCTGAAGAGGCCCTGCAGCTTCCACCCATTCCCTCCTGCGTCTCCCAGCCCTTACCATTACTTTTTTATAATTTTTTTCTTAAAGCAGAACATCCCCACATGGGCTGGGGATGTAGCCCAGTGGTGGAACACATACTTGGAAGCATGAGGCTCTGAATCCATCCCCAGAGGCACAACAACAAACCCTACAGAAAAGTACACAAATCATAACAGCACAATTTGATCCATTTTCACAAAATGAACACTTGTGTAAATCACGTTCAGATCAAGAAACACCACTACCGCCTTCATACCTGCTCCTAGCCACTACCCATAAGAAGTATATAAATTTATGTGTATGCATTTACATATATATATTTGTATTGTTTTTATTTACATACCTTGTATTAACAGGAAGTAGATTCATTTCATTCCCCACTAAGTACATTTGAATACATATGTTAAGAATGCCATTTTAGAGGCACACCAAGTTATCCTTCACCCACAGATCTCCATCTGTCCCTTCTGCTTTAACAGGATATAAATACCTGAGCACTTCCTGGTTGAAGCCAAATCCCTGCCACTGGTGAGAGGCATTACTGCCCTCTTGTGACCAAACTTGGTTGCTGCACTCAAGCTAGGCACCCAGCCAGTAAAGACAGGACCTTCCAAAACTTTAGCCAAGATGAGGAACTAGATAAATTGGGCTCTGTGTTGGGCTGGCATTTTAGAGCAACTTTTCCAGCTGAGATGACCTGACAGTCCCGAGCTTGGGTAGCACCTATCAAGTTACTTCTGTGGCAGGTAGATGATTTCCACCATCAGCCTGTTCCTCCACAGAGAGGAGAGGAACAGCTGAAGGGTACTCTGAAACTATTAGATTCTGACTTTGGCATTCTCAAAACAGTCGTCAGGAGGAATACTGGGCATGCTTATATGGCAGATGCCCTCAAGTCCAGCTTCTCTGGAGCTTCTCCTACTTCTCAAGTGCTACTGGAGGTGTCATATGGGCAAGATGTCAATAAAAGCCAGGGCGGATGCCTACAAATATCTGGATATCACCAGTGTGAGAAGGAATAGAGAGAAAGACAGGAGCAGACACATACTGAGTACAGTGGAAACCCTTGGAGAGTTTGATGTGTTGTGATTTATATTTTTAAAAAACTCACTTCTGGGAGGTTGGTAGGACAGGTGATTTCTTGATAAGATGTGGTGATAAGCCAGGTGCTGTGTGGAATATGCCTATAATCCCAGCAACTGGGGAGGCTGATGCAGGAGAAGCACAAGATCAAAACCAGTAAGGAACTAAACAGACACTTCACAGAAGAAGAAATACAATCAATCAACAAATATGAAAAAAAATGTTCATCATCTCTAGCAATTAGAGAAATGCAAATCAAAAACTACTCTAAGAATTCCTCTCACTCTAGTCAAAATGGCAATTATCAAGAATACAAGCAATAATAAATGTTGGCAAGGATGTGGGGAAAATGTACATTCATATATTGCTGGTGGGACTGTAAATTGGTGCAACCACTACGGAAAGCAGTATGGAGATACCTCAGAAAACTTGGAATGGATCCACCATTTGACTTAGCTCTCCCACTCCTCAGTTTATACCCAAAGGACTTTAAATCAGCATACTACAGTGATACAGCCACATCAATGTTTATAGCAGCTCAATTCACAATAGCTAAACTATGGAACCGACCTAGATGCCCTTCAACAGATGAATGGATAAAGAAACTGTGGTACATATACACAATGAAATATTACTCAGCCTTGACGAAGAATGAAATTATGGCATTTGCAAGTAAATGGATGGAACTAGAGAATATCATGCTAAATGAAATAAGCCAATCCCAAAAAACCAAAAGCTGAATGTTTTCTCTGATAAGCATATGTTGATCTATAGTGGGGTAGGGAGATAGTGAAGAATGAAGGCATTTTGGTTAGTGCAGAGAGGAAGGAGAGGAAGGGTGGGGCTGTGGGGATGGGAAGGACGATAGAATGAGACAGACATTATTACCCTATATACATGTATGATTACACTACTGGTGTGACTCTGCACCATGTACAGCCTGAGGAATGAGAAGTTGTGCTCCATTCGTGTACAATATGTCAAAATACATGCTACCGTAAATTAAACAAATTAATTAATTAAGAAAAAAGATCAAAGCCAGCCTCAGCAACTTAGCGAGGCCCTAAGCAACTTAGTGAGACCCTGTCTCGGAATAAAATATAAAAAAGGTGGGAATGTGGTGCAGTAGTTGAGCATCCCCAGGTTCGTTCAATCACTAGTGGTGGATTAAGCTATGGAACTTGGACACACCGGGGAGAACTCCTGCAAAAGATAGCACTACTAGGGCTGTAGACTTTACCCCATGACTCTCACACCTGGATGCAGGCCCACATCCTGAGGGCAGTGTCATGTTCAAAGTCCAGAGCCAGGTGCCATCAGTGGATATTGACATTAATCAGTTCTCGTTTATGTCTACTCTACTGTCTTTATCTCAAGGTTTTCTTTTTGCATCACACTTTGTCCTACACACCACTACCCCTGGTTTGGTGTGCAGATGAGATATAAAAAGGAGAAATGAGATAAATGAGATATAAAAAGGAGAAATGTCCAAGCAGAGAAGTAGGACACAAAAAATCCCTGAAACTCTCGTTACCCCTCTGAGCTGTGGCCAGGGTCCCAGTAAAAAGGGCACTGTTCCAGTAATCTTAAAATGGGGAAGAAATGTATTTTGCTGACATGAATGTATTTTGCTGACATAGAAAAAGGAACTATTAAATAGGGTAGGCAGAAAGAGAGAAGAGCTCTGTGACAATGCCACACTGAAAACTCTTATAGAGGAAGTACACTTGTTAGAAGCGGGAGTCCCCGGGACCCTGGGATGATAACATCAGCCAGATCTTTCCCTGGGTTAATCTGGATGTGCTGAGCTAGCACAATGGGGAGATGAGGTGGACCCTTAAAGCCATCCAAATATGTTTGTCTTTTTAATACTGTAAAAAAGAATTTTGTGTCTTGATGGTTTTGATTGTAACTGAGTCTTCTTAATGAAAAGTCACAAACCATTAAAGTTTTCTTAAAATACTTTTTTGTAGTTGTAGATGGACAGAATGTCTTTGTTTATTTTTTTTTAATTTTGTTTCTAGTTGTAGATAGACACAATACCTTTATTTTATTTATTTGTACGTGGTGCTGAGGATCAAACCCAGGACCTCACACATGCTAGGCAAGTGGTCTACCACTGAGCCACACCCCAGCCCTATTTTGTGTTTTATGTAGAGACAGGGTCTCACTGAGTTGCTTGGCACCTCACCATTGTTGAGGCTGGCTTTGAACTCGCAATTCTCCTGTCTCAGCCTCCCAAAGCGCTGGAATTGCAGGCGTGCGCCACCAGCTTGGCTCCTTTGTTTATTTTTATGTGGTGCTAAGGATTGAACCCAGTGCATCACACGTGCCAGGAGCTACACTCTGCCACTGAGCTCCAGCTCCAGCTTCCCCATTAAAGTGTTATACTTCATCTAGCAGAATAGTTTTTGGATTGACTTGGTGGCTCAACCTGTCATCCATGGCCTTGCCATTCTCTCTCCTCAGCCATCCTTCTTTTTCTTTTTTCTTTTTTTCTTTTTTGGTACTGGGGATTGAACTCAGGGGTGCTTGACCACTGAGCCACATCCCCAGCCCTATTTTGTGTTTTATGTAGAGACAGGGTCTCACTGAGTTGCTTAGCGACTCACCAACTTACTGTTGCTGAGGCTGGCTTTGAACTCGCGATTCTCCTGTCTCAGCCTCCCAAAGTGCTGGGATTACAGGCATGTGCCACCGTGCCAGGCAGCCATCCTTCTTGCGTAACATCTTCCCTCAAGATTGCAAGATGGCAGGGCTGAGATTGTAGCTCAGCGGTAGAGCGCTTGCCTTGCATGCGTGAGGCCCTGGGTTCGATCCTCAAAAGCAATAAAATAAAGACATTGTGTCCATCTACAACTAAAAAAATATTAAAAAAAAAAATTGCAAGATGGTTGCTGCAGATCCAAATATCACACCATCACACAGCATTGTCCAAAATCTGGAAGGAAATATCAAGAGAGTTTCCTTTCTTGTCTCTTCTGTTTTTTCCTCTTTTTCTCAGGTAGGGAAATATTTCTTAAAATCTTGTTCCCACCCACCAGCACACTTGCCCTTTCAGCTCCTTGATAGAACTGGGGCACACAGACTCTATTAAATAAACCCCAGGGAAAGGGGACGACTGCCAAGCTGAGCTGGACCAATGACTCATGCTGTCAACAAGAAAGAAAGAGGATGCCTATTGGGAACTGAAAAATTGAATTTCCCAAGAAGGACAAATGGTTAAAATCCCAGCACTTGGGAAGTTGACAAGAGGATTCTAAGATCAAGGATAGCATTGGGCCACTTAGTGAACCCTGTCTCAAAATAAATAAAAAATGGTTGGCGGTTTATCTCAGTAGTAGAGCACTTGCCTAGCATATGTGAGGCCCTGGGTTCAAGCTCAAGTACCATCAAAAAATGTAGGTTGTAAGCCATGGCCCCAAATTCCTCCCTCTCTCTCTTTTTTTTTTTTACTGTGGAAAAACAACAAATAGCAGAGTTTTTACAATGGATGTGTATCATTTAAAGAGTAATGCTGTAGCTGGAAAATAAAAAGATACAAATTAATAAATAAAATGTAGGTGAGTGTGGTGGTGCATACCTGTAAGCCCAGCAACTCACAAGGCTGAGGCAAGAGAATCACAGGTTTGAGGCCAACTTCAGCAACTTTAGCAGATCCTGATTCAAAAAATAAATAAATAAATAAAGGTGCTGGAGGTGACTAGTATGTAGGAAGTCCTGGGTTCATTCCCCAGTATGAAGAAAAAAGAAGAATGATGATGTAATAAACACGTGTGAACTCAACACTGAGCTTGAAAACAGAGTATTACTAATACTTTGAAGCCCTGTGTGCCCTCCCTGATTATATCCCCTTCCTTGTATTTTCTGTTTCTTCTTGTTTTAGTTCATCGTTGCCCCCACAACGTCTCACCTCAAAGCTCACTGAGCACTTAGCTGCTTTCTTGGTCTGCAGGTGAACTGCTGAGCAATGAAATAGACTGGGCTTGGTGAGGCAACTCTGCCTCAGGTTGCGGGGTGGATCCTGGGGCGTATTCTTCTCCTGGAAGCTCACTGAAGTGTGGGAGCCAAGTCAAACAGCACAAATGTACTTGGGGCCACTGCTCACATCATGTCTATAAACTTTTTTTGTGCAAAGCAAATCGTACAGCCAAGTCCAACATTAATGTGATGGGGAATTCACAGCAAATGCTAATATCTGCTAAACTATAATCTAATTGAAATTTAGAGTATTGCAAACTGCGCATAGTAAATTTTATAATTTTTTCCAGTACTGAGGATTGAATCCAGAGGTGCTCTACTACTGAGCTACATCCACAGCCCTTACTACTTTTTATTTTATTTTTTGGGGAGGGGTACCAGGGATTGAACTCAGGGACAATATACCGCTGAGCCACATCCCCATCCCTTATTTTGTATTTTTTTTTTTTTTGGTACCAGGGATTGAACTCAGGGGTACTCAACCACTGAGCCACATCCCCAGCCCTATTTTTGTGTTTTATGTAGAGACAGGTTCTCACTGAGTTGCTTAGCGCCTCACCATTACTGAGGCTGGCTTTGAACTTGCAATTCTCCTGTCTCACTCCCAAAGTACTGGGATTACAGGCTTGCGCCACCACGCCTGGCTCCTTATTTTGTATTTTATTTAGAGGCAGAGTCTCACTGAGTTGTTTAGGGCCTCACCCAGACCTGAGACAGGGTCTTGATAAGTTGCCCAGTCTGGCCTTGAACTTATTGTCCTCCTGCCTTAGCTTCCTGAGTAGCTGGGATAACAGGCAAGTGCCACCACACCTGGCAAAATTTTGTAAATCTTGACAAAATATAGATAAGCAAACATTTGTCTGCTGTCTCCATTTCTGTTTTCTCCTGAGCTGCAGTAGAGGGTTGGGATATTTGGTCCACTCTTTTCTTCCTGAGGATGTTTTTGTTCTGTGTTCATGAACACACTTTTAGATGAAATTTTTGATTTTTTTTTTTTTGGCACTAAGGATTAACTCAGGGGTACTTGATCACTGAGCCACATCCCCAGCCCTATTTTGTGTTTTATGTAGAGATAGGGTCTCACTGAGTTGCTTAGCACCTCGCTGTTGCTGAGGCTGGCTTTGAACTCACGATTCTCCTGTCTCAGCCTCCCAAAGAGCTAGGATTACAGGTGTGCACCACCACGCCCGGCAAAATTTTTCATTATTTTTTACTGAGAATATTTATCAGAAGAAATGCCATTAGGTCAGTTTAATATCTTTAAATTTTCTACACGGCCTATGAATCTATTTTCAACTAATCATTTCTACTTAAATTGAGCTGCAATTAACTTCATCTGAAAATAATTTTCCATATAAGTGTTACAATGATGATTTGAGTCATCAGTCTTAAAAATCCACATAACAATTTAATAATTATAGTTCTATCTTTGTAAGTTAGTTATTTTTTGTGATCATTTGTATCTTCTATCAAGTCCACTTTTCCTGGGACACATTTTGTAGATCTACACTTTGTCACTATTTGATTTTTCCATCAGTTTTTAGTCAGTAAGTATTTTACTATGTGCAATTGAGCTGTTGTCAGTTTTATTTTTTTCTGTTAATTATGTAGTAAGTATGAATCTTTTTTTGGTACCAGGAATTGAACCTGGAGGTGCTTAACCACTGAGCCATATCCCCAGCCCTTTTTTGTATTTTATTTAGAGACAGGGTCTTGCTGAGTTGCTTAGGGCCTCACTAAGTTGCTGAGGCTGGGTTTGAACTTGTGATCCTCTTGCTCCCCAGTTGCTGAGATTACAGGTGTGTGCCATAGTGCCCAGCTCCATGGGTATGACTCTTATTCCACAAACAGGATAGCAAAAAATGGCATATTATTTTATTCACTTTGTGTGTGTGTGTGAAGTAATGTGGTTCAAACCCAAGATTTTGTACATGCTTGGCAAGAGCTGAGCTACATTCCAAGCCCACTCTATTCATTTTATTTTTTTATTTTTTTAAATACATTTTTTTTTGGTTGTAGATGGATACAATATCTTATTTATTTATTTGTATGTGGTGCTGAGGATCGAACCCAGTGCCTTACGCATGCGAGACAAGCGCTCTACCACTGAGCTACAATCCCAGCCCCCACTCTATTCATTTTAAATCAAATCAAGTCCAACTCATAGCTACCATCCTAGACATTATTTGGGTTCCTTCTACCTGAGGGTTGTGCAAAAGATCTGGGGTCTTAGGTAGAAAAAAAATTTGAGGAGGCCCCTTCCATCCTTAATAGATACCAGTGCATTCCTGTTTATCATAAGTTGTCTCTTCTTTTTTTTTTTTATTTTTCAGTTGCCAATGGACCTTTATTTTATTCATTTATTTATATGTGGTGCTGAGAATCGAACCCAGTGCCTCACACATGCTAGGCAAGCGTTCTGCCACTGAGCCACATCCCAGCCCCTCTTCTTTTTTTTTAAATAAGATTTTTTTAAACTTTTATTTTATTTACTTATGTATTTTGTATGTGGTGCTGAGGATCGAACCCAGTGCCTCACGCATGCGAGGCAAGCACTCTACCACTGAGCCACAATCCCAGCCCCATGTTGTCTCTTCTTCATAACCAGATTGCACCACACACATGTCCAAACCCCAGACCTTCCTAGTTCTGAGTCTTCTCTCTCACTCTCCTTGAAGGCATCAACCTCCCTACCCAGGCCCCTGCCAATACAATATTTTCTTGTCCTTTCTGAAAAATAGCCTCTAAGTGTGTCTTGGATGAGAATCAGACAAATTTCATATCCTCTAATTCATCCAGGTTAGGATGAAAATATTTCAAGAATATTTTGAGTTTAGGAGTGTTATGGTTTGGATATGAGGTGTCCCTCAAAAGCTCCTGTTAATGCAGGGATAGTTATGGGTAAAATGATTCAATTATAGCATCTGTAAGAACAGCAAATGTGTAGATGAAAACATAAGAGTTGGATGGATTTTATTTAGGAACACAGATGCTTTATCCTCTTTGAAATTAGGTTTGACTGACAAAGGGTGATTGTTTACAATATATACTTTCTAAAAGCTAAGAGAAAAGGAGAGGGAGAGGAGAGGGAGAGGGAGAGAAAGAGAGAGACACTTTTTTAAGCCACATTGAGATTTCTCTATTTAGCTAATAGAACAGATAAATTTAAGAAAAGTGGTAACACCAAACATTGGTGAGAATGTAGAGAAATTGAATCCATTATACTTTGTTGGTGGAAATGTAAAATGATACATTGTGGAAAACAGCTTAAAAGCATTTCTTATAAAACAAAACATGCATTTATCATATGACCCAGTGTCTTACTCTGCCACATTGGGGAATGATTTTTCAACACATGAATTATGGAGGACATATCAAACCATAGAACACAGCAATCACATTCTTGGGCATGTATCCCAGAGAAAGAAAAACTTATGTTCTCACAAAACAAAAAACAAACAAACAAACAAACCATACATGAATGTTCCTACAGCTTTATTTATTCATCATAGCAAAAACCTGGAAACAAATCAAATATGCTTCAAGGAGTGAATGATTAAACAGACTCCGGTACATGCATATGGTAGAATACTGTTTACTATTCAGCATCAAAAGGAATGAACTATTGACACATGTAACAACTTGTACGGATCTCAAGGGCATTATGCTTAGTGGAAAAAGGAAAAAAACATCAACCTGAAAAGGTTACATTTCTCTAAATGACAAAAATACAGAGATGGACATATTAGTGGTTGCCATGATACAAAGGAGAGGTGGTATGAAGGAGTTCTTTTGTAGAGGAGAAACATTTCTGCAATTCTTTTTTTTTTTTTTTTTCAGTTCTGGGGATTGAATTCAAGACCTTTAGCATGCTAGGCAAACAGTTCTACCACTGAGCTACATCCCAGTCTTTTAAAAAAAATTCTTATTTTGAAACAGGATCTAAGTTTAGCATGCTGCCGTCAAATTTGCGATCCTCCTGCCTCAGTCTGCTGAATAGCTGAGATTAAGGGTGTGTGTGTCACCTTCCCAGCCAGTTTTGCTTTTGCTTTTTGATTGTGATGGTGGTACATTTATTAGCTGGAATTTTTCTTCCCATCAATTACCCTGAAGTATGCAGTTTTCTCAGAAAAGACTAAAATAGCTGGGCTCAGTGGTGCATGCCAGCTACTTGGGAGGCTGAGCAGGAGACTCAAAAGTTTGAGGCCAATCGCTGCAACTTAATGAGACCCTGCCTCAAAATCAAATCAAACAAAATAAAGGGTTAAGGATGTAACTTAGTGGTAGATCTGCATACCTAACATGCACAAGGCCAATCTCCAGTACTGCAAAAACAAACAAAAGATTAGGTAAATCTTTGATTCTTTCGTTTATTTGCCAATTTTCAGAATAATCAGTTGGTTCCTAGCATTCTCCAAAGGTGACCAATGGGCTTTGTTTTTGTAGAATCATTGTGAATTCATGGATTTAAACATATGTAATATGTTTCCACCTGCAGTTATTATTCTTGGCTTCATCTACTGCCAATAGGAAGTTCTTCAATTGGTATCTGATACAATACCAATGGTCTTTGATAGATTCCTTGATTCCTGGTTAGACAAGGACTTCCAACCTAATCTTTCATTTATTTCCCTGGGTACAGAATTAATTAGTTCTCCAAGAAGCCCTAGTTCATTTCATTGGGGAATGGTATGTAGAGAATATAGTCCAGGTCTAAGTACTTTATTGCTATTGGTTGGTCGTTGTTTCTTTCTTTCTTTCTTTTTTTAAAAATTTTTTTAGTTGCAATGGACACAATACCTTTATTTTATTTTATTTTATTTTTATGTGGTGCTGAGGATGGAACTCAGTGCTTCACACATGCTGAGCAATTGCTCTACCACTGAGCCACAACTCCAGCCCGAGTTGGTCATTGTTTCTAAAAAATAAAAATGCATCATGAATTCATAATGATACTTTCAATTCAATTAATTCTAGCATCATAGAATTTTTACTTCTTAGGTCTTATACATACATGCCACATATTCATACTTGAAAATCTCAGTTTCTAAGAATATCAACAAAATGTACTTACTTGCTCAGTCCTACTATATATATATTTGTATACGGAATATATATAATTTCAAATTATTAATACCAGTGTTATTGCTAACAAAATGATTGCTTAAAATAGAATTTCTGTAGTACTTTTTGTCCTTTGAATCTATTTTCCATGACATGTACAGTAAAATTAATGGGCTTTAATGTCATTTAAAATAATTCCTCTCTGGTTTGATACATAGTTCTGTTATTGTTTGTTTGTTTTTGCAGTGCTGGGGATTGAACTCAGGGTCTATGCATGCTACCAAGTGCTTTACCACTGAGCTGCATCTCCAACCCCAGTTCTGCTCATTTTGTATTTGATTTTGGGGGATTTTTCTTTTTTAAAATTTATCTTATAACTATGTAAAACAATTGTTCCAAAGCCAAATCTACAAAACAAGGTATATTCTTCAAAGAATTCTAGTCTCTATCCCTCCCTCCTCCTTCTCCTATAGTTAAATTTTTGTTTCCTTTAGTTTTTGGGTTACAATACTTTTTCTTTTTCTTTTTTTTTTTTTGCAGTATTTTGAACCCAAGAGTGCTTTACTGCTGAGCTAAACTCCCAGCCCTTTTTATTTATTTTTTTAGACAATGTGTCACTAGGTTGCTGAGGCTGGCCTTGAACTTGCAATCTTCAATCCCCTGAGTCACTAGGATTATAGGTGTGCACCACCATGCCTGGTGCAAAATTGGTAATAAAGAATCAGGTATTTCTTCTAGTCTATTATGAACAAATGATATACTTCAAGGTAATTAAATAGTTGATGAGAAGAAGAAAACTTCCAAACAGTAAATAAAGAAAAAATGAAGCCGGGTGCGGTGGAGCACGCCTGTAATCCCAGCACGTAAGGAGGCTGAGACAGGAGAATCACGAGTTCAAAGCCAGCCTCAGCAATGGCAAGGCGCTAAGCAACTCAGTGAAACCCTCTCCCTACATAAAACACAAAATAGGGCTGGGGATGTGGCTCAGTGGTCGAGAGCCCCTGAGTTCAATCCCCAGTACCAAAAAAAAGAGATCATGTCGTTCTGGGTGCAGTGGCACATGCCTGTAATCCCAGTGGCTCGGGAGGCTGAGGGAGGAGGATCAGGAGTTCAAACCTAGCTTCAGCAAAAGCAAAGCCCTAAGCAACTCAGTGAGACCCTGTCTCTAAATAAAAAAATACAAAATAGGGCTGGGGATGTGGCTCAGTGGCTAAATGCCCCTGAGTTCAATTCCTGGTACACCCCCCACCCCACACAAACAAAAAAGAGACAATGTCACATTATGTCCCTCTGATGAAAGCATACCACACATCTAGGAAGTAGTTAGAACTATAGAATCTGGATATAATCAATTCTCGAGTTAATTACCTATTTACGATAATCCTGGGTACAGAGGAATGAGGACTTTCTGCATCAGCTGCAATGGTTTATTTGTTTAAAATGAGGAACTCACGAAAAATATTAGGAACTGATAGAGTTGATTGGTGAGTGAGTATTTTTGTTTTGTTTTGTTTTGATGGTGCTGGGGATCAAACCCTGGGCTTTGTGCAGGCGAGGGAAGCATGCTACCAACTGAGCTGTATCTCCAGCCCCACATTTTTGTATTCTCAGAACTCTTCTATTGAATTTCATTAACAACAGAAACAACGTACATAGTAGGTCATAGTATTTGGACAGAGCCTCAGCCTTTGTGGGTGTCCTGGTCTCTTGACTTTTCTCTCCTGAGAGTCTTCCTGCCTCAGCCCTGCTTTCTCTGTATTGGTGAATTTACCTAGAGTATGTTCTCTAAGATGTGCAGAGATTGTCCCATCCCAAGATAATTCACCCTCCTGATGATGTCCAATCTGCCCCACCCATCCCTGCTATCCCTGAGTGCCTGCTGCCAACCTTCCTCAAGTTTACTTCACTCACAAAAGTCCCAAACAATACAAATGTAAACAAAACACAAAACCCTTGCCTACAAAATTTTAGGGTTGAAGAGAAATTTACATTGACTCTCATGACAACCCTGTGAGGTTATGTGGGAATATCTGCATTTTGTGAAAAGATTAAAAAAAAGCTTGCCCAAGATCATGAACTGGGGTTCATGTGAGGAAAGAATGGGGAAAAGGACTGGAGTTCAATTCTGACTGGAACTTTAGTCTCTGCCAACTGTACCCCACTACCTCTTCCATCCCACACATCATTAAAAATTATAGCCACCTGGGCTGGGTTTGTGGCTTGGTGTTAGAGCGCTTGCCTAGCATGCGTGAGGTACTGGGTTTGATTCTCAGCACCACATATAAATAAATAAAATAAAGATCCATTGACAACTAAAAAAATTTTTTTTAAAAAAGAAATATTATTTGTGCTCCTTACTACTTTGAAATTATGGCAGTTATTAGACTGCCAATGAGATCTTGTTCTTTTTCTTTTTCTTTTTTTTTTTTTTGGTACTGGAGATTGAACTCAGGGGCACTCGACCACTGAGCCACATCCTCAGCCCTATTTTGTGTTTTTTATGTAGAGACAGGGTCTTACTGAGTTGCTTAGTGCCTTGCTGTTGCTGAGGCTGGCTTTGAACTCACGATTCTCCTGTCTCAGTCTCCCTAAGTGCTGGGATTACAGGCCTGAGCCACCGCGCCCGGCTCTTGTTCTTTTTCTTATATATTGCTCCCCCACCTTTTTTTCTTGGTGGTACTGGGAATTGAACCCAGGGATGCTCTACCACTGAGCTATAGCCCCAGCCCTTTTAGTTTTTTTTAAATTTTGAAATAGGGTCTTATTAAGCTGGCCTTGAATTTGTAATCCTCCTATCTTGGTCTCCTGAGTTGCTGGGATTATAGGCATGTGCCACCTCCCGTGGCACATGCATCTTTTGGGAGAACACAATTCAACAGTGCAATTGTTTGTGTGTGTAGATATATACACGTATATTTACATATACATACATATATACATATGTGTGTGTGTGTATGTGTATTTTGGTACTGGGGATCGAACTCAGGGGCACTCGACCACGGAGCCACATCCCTAACCCTGTTTTGTGTTTTATTTAGAGACAGGGTCTCACTGAGTTACTTAGTGCCTCACTTTTGCTGAGTCTGGCTTTGAACTCACCATCCTCCTGCCTCAGCCTCCCAAGCCACTGGGATTACAGGTGTGCACCACCGTGCCTGGCTCCATATAAAATATATATTTTTAAGTTTATTTTTTTTATTTTTATTTTTTTAAAATATTTTTTAGTTGTAGGTGGACACAATATCTTTATTGATTTATTTTTTTATGTGGTGCTAAGGATCGAACCCAGTGCCTCGCGCATGCGAGGCAAGCGCTCTACCACTGAGCCACAATCCTAGCCCCGATAATTGCAAACAATTATAAATTAAATGAGATAACCTGCAAATCATAATCCAAATACCCCACTGAGAATTAAACGAAGATCTGGTTCTAATTCTAACTCAGCCAATCCCTCCCTCTCTCAGTCTCAATTTCCTTTCCTATAAAATGGACAGGTAAAGGAAGTTTAGGTTGAAAGATTTATTGTATTTTATTTTTTGGTGCTAGAGATTGAACCCAGGGGTGCTTTTCCATTGAGCCACATCCCCAGCCATTTTTTAAATTTTGAGACAGGATCTTGTTAAGTTGCTTAGAGCCTAGCTAAATTGCTGAGGCTAGCTTTGAACTTGTGATCCTCCTCTCTCAGCCTCTCGAGCCTCTGGGATTATAGGTGAGTGCTACTTCACTGCTCAGTCTTGAGGGATTTAAATAGATAATAGATCTTAGACATTAGCACAGCATTTGGCTTATTAATAAAAATCAGTTCTCCTAACATGATCACTTTTTAAATATATTTTTTAGTTGTAGATTGACACAATATGTTTATTTATTTTTATTTATATTTATAACATATTTATTTATATTTATACTTATTTTTATTTATATTTATTTATATTTTATTATATTTATTTATATTTATAGCAGTGCTGAGGATTGAACCCAGTGCATCACACTTGCTAGACAAGCGCTCTACCACTGAGCTACAACTCCAGCCCCATAACATGATCTTTTTCTTAAAAATTTTTTTAGTTGTAGATGGACACAATACCTTTATTTCTTTATTTATTTTTATGTGGTGGTGAGGATCAAGGATCAAACCCAGTACCTAACATGATTTTTTTTGGGAGAGGTTACTGAGGATTGAACTCAGAGGCACTTGACCACTGAGCCACATCCCCAACCCTATTCTGTAATTTATTTAGAGACAGAGTTTCACTGAGTTGCTTAGCACCTCACCTTTGCTGAGGCTGGCTTTGAACTCACGATCCTCCTGCCTCAGCCTCCTGAGCCATTGGGATTTCAGGCTTGTGCTCCAGTGAGTGCCTACCATGATCTTTAGTGTCCATTTTCCTGTGATCCCAGAGCAATTCTTAAAGCCTACACATGTGCCAAGGCCCCCAAAGAGATGTTTCAAGGGACAGCATGAAAAGAAGCTCATTAACATTGGTGGGACAAAAATCACTACAAAGCACAAGTTAATCAGATAGTAATAGGCAAAGGATAGTCTTTGGACTTTGTCATTTTGATAGGGTTGCAGAAGAAAATTAGATATAGTAGAAATATTCAACAGAAAATAAAACTGACAATGACTGAAGCTAATGTGGTACAATTTATTATGGATGGAGAAGCAAACTGAATGATCCTATCTTTTTTGGTAACATTGACTACTTACTACAAAGTTGACCCCTGGGAAAATTCCACTTAGAAGGAATAATCGACACAAAATAAAACCAACAATGACTCCAATTGCTTTGAGGAAAAGGTAGACTTGGTGGAAATAATTTTTTTTTTGGTACTAGGGATTGAACTCAGGGGCACTCTACCACTGAGCCACATCCCCAGTCCTATTTTGTGTTTTATGTAGAGACAGAGTCTCACTGAGTTGCTTAGTGCCTTGCCTTTGCTGAGGCTGGCTTTGCACTGGCGATTCTCCTGTCTCAGCCTCCCAAAGTGCTGGGATCACAGGCAAACGCCACTGCGCCCGGCTAGAAATAATTATTAACAAGGAAATTTCATAATGGCTGAAGAAATAATAATCAGTAATAATCATCAAAGATAAAGGATAACTGATGAATCAAATCATTCTTATAAAATTGATAAAGAAAAGACTATCTTGATAGAAATTCAATATAGAAAAAAATTTAGAAACGTTAAATTTTTTTAACATAGTACAGTTAGAAATATAAATTTTTTTTTTTTTTTTGGGTACTGGGGATTGAACTCAGGGGCACTTGACCACTGAGCCACAACCCCAGCCCTATTTTGTGTTTTTTATGTAGAGACAGGGTCTCGCTGAGTTGCTTAGCGCCTCGCCATTGCTGAGGTTGGCTTGGAACTCGAAATTCTCCTGTCTCAGCCTCCCTAAGTGCTGGGATTACAGGCTTGAGCCACCACGCCCGGCTGAAATATAAAAAATTTTATCAAGGAATTAAGTTTGCTAATAGAGTTAATTCATCAAATGTTCTTCAATTCATTAATGTTGATATAATTCTCAGTAAGAAGTTTATATGCCATGACTTGGCAGTGATTTGGAAATTTCAAATTAGATGAAGGAATTAAGACTGTGATGCTCTACACTCTTCAAAACACTTTCATACCCAGAGGTTCTTCTTTTTTAAAAATATTTTTATAGATGTTGATAGACCTTTATTTTATTCATTTATTTATATGTGGTACTGGGAATTGAACCCAGTGCCTCACACATACTAGGCAAGTGCTCTACCACTGAGCCACAACTCCAGCCCCAGAGGTTCTTTTTTTCTTTTCTTTTTTCTCTGTATCGGGGATTGAATCCAGGGATGTTCTACCACTGAGCTACATCCCCAGGGCTTCAATTTGAATTAAATATTTTGAGACAGATCTTACTAAGTTGCTGAGCCTGGCCTCAAACTTGCCTCAGCCTCCAAAGTAGCTGGGATTAGAAGCATATGCCACAGCGTCTGGCATACCCATTTTCAAAAATTCTTCTAATAACCTTATGAAATGTCAGGGCAGGAATCATTTCTTCCATTTTACAGATATAGAAACTGAGGTTCAGAAGTGAAGGGATTAAGGGTCCCCATCATGTTCATGGCAAGGTCTAATTTAGAACTTGATTTCCCGATCAGGTTCAGAAAGTTTCCTTATACCTCTTGACTCCCCTAACTCAGATAATGCTGAACTGGCTAGATAGATCAGAGCTCTTCTAATTTTTATCACTAAGCCTCCACTTCTTGTCACTAGAAAAGTGGGGAAGGAGGAGGAAAACAAGTGAAGACAGGGTTTAGAAAAGGCATAGTCAACAAGACAGAGGGAGGGATTGTCACATAGCCAGTACACTTTTTTGGCTGTTGAATGATTAGACATTAGCACAGCATTTGGCTTATTAATAAAAATCAGTTCTCCTAACAGAACTATTGGCAAAAAAGGGAGCAGCTGGGAGATTAGGATGAAAAAGGAGATAGGCAGTTGGAAAAAGATGGTACCTGATATATTTGGGCAACCTGGGTCCTGAGGAAGAGCAGAGTAACCTAGAGTGGGCTGTTGGGGGAGCTAGAGAGAAGCTGCAGCAGAAGACTGAACTATTATCCTCTGGGCTAAGCAACCAGGGCTTTCTCCCAACTCTCTTAAACTCTGTTAGACTGGGTGGTAGAGCTCAAATGCCTGTTTGTTTGTTTGTTTTTTTCCTCCTTCTTTATCTCTCTCTCTTTTTACAGAACACCAAGGAATAATGACACGAAATTGAAAATACTGTAATTGAATACATTATTTATGTTAAATCAGAGATCATCTGATAACATATTCCATATTCATTCTCATTCTCTCTCTCTCTCCCTCTCTCTCTCTCTCTCTGTTTGGTGCTAGGGATCAAACCTAGAACCTCGTGCATGCAAGGTAAGCACTCTAGCACTGAGTTACATTCCCAGCCTCATAGTCTACATTCTGGAAGAGTTAGACACAGGTGTCAGAAGAAAAAAAATTTTTTTAAATATTTATTTTTTAGTTCTAAGTGGACAGAATGTCTTTATTTTGTTTTTATGTGGTGCTGAGGATCAAATCAAGTGCCTCACGCATGCTAGGCAAGCACTCTACCACTGAGCCATAGCCCCAGCCCAGAAAAAAAAATTTTAAGCTGCAAAATGAATTTATTCATTTTGTAGAAAATACTTTGTGTAGGTAGAACTTTGTAGCCACTCTGTTCTTTCATCTTTACTTCTCTCCTCACAATCTCTGGCCCACAGATCAGAAAGCACTGCTATAAGAATTAAGATGTAGCCTGGTGTGGTGGGGCACACTTGTAATCCCAGCGGCTTGAGAGGTTGAGGCAGAAGGATCGTGAGTTCAAAGCCAGCCTCAGCAAAAGCGAGTTGTTAAGCAACTCAGTGAGACTTGTCTTTAAATAATAATACAAAATAGGACTGGGGATGTGGCTCAGTGGTCAAGTGCCCCTGAATTCAATCCCCATTACCCTGCCCCTCCACCCAAAAGAAAGAATCAAGATGTAATGCTAGAGGGAAGGTAGGATTTTGGCCTGAGTTTGGAGAATGAGTAAGAGAGAAGGAGGAAATGGGTGTGGAAGGAATAGAAAAGGGAAACATTTGAGAACAAACATTGAAAATTGAGAAAATTATCTCTGCTAACTTAATGTTATGAATTGGAAGTGACTATCATTGTTTTTAATAGTGGAATTGTTGAGCTCACAGAAAAACTAGACAGACATAGTACTTTAGCACTGCTGAGGCAATGGGGAGCCACAAAATTTTCTAGGCAGGCGAGAGATTGTTGGATTTGGAAATATTACTTTTTTGGAAATAGTCTCACAGTTTTTCTTTTCTTTATTTTGATACTGGGGATTGAACTCCGGGGTGCTCAACCCCTGAGCACATCCCCAGCCCTTTTTATATTTTATCTTTTTTTTTTTTTTAGTTGTAGATGGACACAACACATTTATTTATTTATTTATTTATTCATTCATTCATTTATTTTTATGTGGTGCTGAGGATTGAACCCAGTGCCTCACACATGCCAGGCAAGCGCTCTACCCCTGAGCTAGAACCCCAGCCCTATTTTTTTTTTTTTTTTTTTAAAATCTTGAGACAGGATCTTGCTAAATTGCTGAGGCTGGTTTTGAATTTGTGATCTTCTGCCTGGGCCTCCGAAGTGCCTGGGATTACAGGTGTAAGACTCTGAGCCCAGCAGTCTCACGGCTTTTCATAAATATGTGCTGCTGGGTGGGGTGGAGCGTGCTTGTGATCCCAGCAATGGAGAAGCTCAGACTGAAGGACTGCAAGTTCAAAGCCAGTTTCAGCAACTTAGAGACCCTGTTTCAAAATAAAAAATAAAAATGAAGTTGGGTGCGGTGGCACACGCCTGTAATCCCAGCACTTTGGGAGGCTGAGACAGGAGAATTGCAAGTTCAAAGCCAGCCACAGCAACTGCTAGGCGCTAAGCAACTCAGTGAGACCCTGTCTCTAAATAAAACACAAAATAGGGCTGGGGATGTGGCTCAGTGGTCGAGTGCCCCTGAGTTCAATTCCTGGTACCAAACAAACAAACAAATAAATAAATAAATAAATAAATAAATAAATAAATTTAAAAAAATGAGTTGGGCATGCGCCTCAGTGGTTGTGTTCCTAGGTTCAGTCCCCAGTACAAAAAAAAAAAAAAAAAAGTGTCTGGGGGTATAGCTCAGTGGTAAAACATCCCTGGTTTTAATTCCCAGTAAGCAACTCCACCACCCAAATAAAAAAAGAAAAAGAAAAAATAAATATGCTCTTTTTCAACAATTTAGCCAATATGAAAAATCAATAACTTGAAATCTGACACCCTTTCTGCCAGTTAATCACTGATAATATTTTGGGGGAACATGTCCTGAAATCTATGCTTATATTGTCTTAAATTTCACATAAACTGGACCTGTCTAAACATAGTATTTTGTAATTATTATTATTATTTTTTAAAATATTTATTTTTTTTTAGTTGTAGGTGGACAGAATATCTTTTTTTTTTTTAATTTTTATGTGGTGCCGAGGATCGAACCCAGTGCCTCATGCATGCTAGGCGAGCACGCTACCACTGCGCCACAACCCCAGCCCCTTGTAATTATTTTTGAGAATAAGTTGTGAATAGCTTTTCATGTCAATAGATGATCATTTTAAATGGCTGCTAAGTACTGCATTGTATGTATACATACATCACCATTTAATGAGCCTACTGACAAATATTTGCGTTTTCCCCCCAAATCAACAACCTAATGTAATAACCTTATATACTTGTCTTTTCTAAATTATTCCATTATTTTTTCAAGGTAAATTCTTAAAAGTAACGAATATGTAAATGTAAATAAATGTCCTTTTACATTTGAGTTCAAGTTGCGGAATCGTCCTCGAATTTGCAGATACCAGTGAGGAAGCTGCCTCATTAGTTTTGGCGTGAGACAGTAGCAACGGAGATGGAGAGTAGAGAATCACAGGTGATCTAGCCCATATAGGCCTATGCTCGGTGGGTTGGTATATTCCTTCCCTTTTTTTTCTCTTTTAGTTCTTTTTTCTGAATATGGAGGAAGAGTCGAGAACGGCATCTCCTAGCTTTTGCAGGGACCACACTCCCTGGGAACTGTAGTACCAGGTCTGAGAAGGGTACGGAAGGAGGAGAATACGAGGCGGTGGGGCATGCTGGGAGATGTAGTCCAGCGGGAGGCAACCCATGTCCGTGTGTAGGTTAAAGACGCTGCGAGCTTAGCCACCTAGGGATGGCAGTGGAGAACAGATGACTTTCCTAACATGTGGTCTTCAAGGCTACAAAAGCCACCAGTGCACAAACAGCTCATTCCATTGTCCGTGGCGAGAGAGGGCACGGCCCCTCAACGTTAGCGCGCGGCGGGAAGCAAAGGCCATGTGCGGACCGGAACAAGGCATGCCGGGAGTTGTGGTCCGGGCGCACTGAGGCCGTGGGACGTGTCGCGACGCCGCGCCGGCTCCTCCTCCCCCGCCCTTCTCAGTGGTCCCCCGCCCCCTCCCTCCGCCTCCTCCTCTCTTGCTTGCAGCCGATCGTCCCCTCCCCCAACCCGTCGGGCTCCTCGGCGGCTACTGCAGAGGATTCAGAGCCGAGTAGCTGAGGAGGAGGAGGCTCCGGTCCCTGCGCGCCATCCGCCACCCTACTGGACTCGGGCGAGGGAGCGAGAGCGTCGCCGCTGTAGCCTCCAGAGAAGACAAGGGCATCGCCTCCTGTCGCCGCCGCAACCGTTTTCGCTTGCAGTGGCTAGCCGGTGAGGAGACCCCCCACCCCCCCGGCCCGCCGGCCCGCTGGTCTGGAGCCTGGGCTGGCGGTGCTGGGGAAAATGAGAGTGGGGGCTGCGGAGCCCCCGCGCGGGTTGGGGGGAGGGGGCTGAGGTCGCGATGGAACGGCGGGCCCGCGGGGGAGACTTGTCCGAGCGCTGGCTGGGGGTGGGGTGAGGGTGGGACCCAAGCAGGTTGGGGGGGCACGGAGGAGGTGGGCTTTTAATGGGGGAATAGACCGACCTGGGACAGAAGCGTGCGTGTGTGTTGGTGGGGGGTGTCGGGAAGGATTTGGGATAGTCTTGGGGCGAGATAGGAGACTGTAGTGGGATGGTTTTTATAATGGGGGAGGGGACTGAATGAGGGTGGTGATTTAGGGTTGGCCTCGAGCAGTTGACAGCTTGGGATCTGAGCCCGAGTGGGAGATAGGTGGATGATCTCAATACAGAGTGGGATGTAAACCGTTGAATAGGGCCCTGGGAAATGTTTTAAATCAGGAAGGTGGAATTTGGGGTGGGATTGGGGCAGGCTGATGGAAGTGGGAGGGTGGTAGGAGCTGGGGGTGAGGGACTTGGCATGGGTTGAGACCTGAGCTTGAAGTGGGCGTTTGTCACCTGGGGATGGTGGAATTTGCGGAGACTTATGGAATTAGCATGGTTAAGAGAGCAGAGGGGGTGGAATTTGGGGTTTTCCTGGGATGGTTGATGAAGGTTGGAATAGGCGCTGGTAGGGGTGAGACTTTCAATGGGGGGATGGAATGTGATGGTGAGCTGGCAGGAGGGGGATAAATCAGAAGGTAGGCCCAAAATGGGAGGACAAGGATTGAAATTGGGTGTGGGGTACAGTAGAGTAGGATTTAGGGTAATCTTGGACTCACTGGAGGAGGCATGGTGGCTCCCTGTATAGGGAGGAGGCAGAGGGCACATAAGACCGCTAGACTGGATTCAATGAAAGAATAGTGACAGGTGGTGAGCAAGGTTGGGGGATGGTATCTTGAAGAAAATGTCCCTTGGCCAAGGTGGCAGAGGGAGTTTTGGAAAGGGAATGTCTGTGATGAGCTGGAAAGGTGGCTGTGCATGGTGAGGTGGCAGAGGGGAAATTAAAGATGTGGGAGACCTGGAGTTGTTGGTATGGTGGGACAGAGAGGGTGGAGAGGTATGCAGTGCTGGGAAGGAGTTGGTTGGATTGTTCTGGAGAGGAAGGATTGGGATGTCTTCCAAGAGACACCAGAGGTTTAGGGGTTGGAACACTTAAATGGACAGTTTTGGTGGCTGCATTTGGGGGAGAGGCAGCTGTTAAAGGGGACTTTGCAGGGGACAGAGAAGGTACATTAACAACTCTCTTTTAGAAGATATTTTAAACTGTTAGTTTGGTTTTTTGTTTTATTTGTATTAGTATCTTTTGGAAGTAAAGTCAGCCAAAAAGGTAATGTTGAGAGGGATTTCAGTTAAGGAGAGGAGGGTGTCTTGAAAGTGGGGGGCCACTTTGAAACTAAAGGTGGGAGGAGATGCAACTGGGTTGGGATAGGTATCTTTCTGTATGAGGGCTCTGCCTTCTTTCCCCCTCCCCTTGGTACATTAAAACTAGTCCTGGAATTTGGAATTTAAATAGATTTGATGAGCTTGAGATTGTTAAGGGTGCATTCCTTGCTTGAGAACTGATGCGTGAGACTAAAAAATATGAAGCTGAATTTATTTTCTAGTCAGGCAACGTGCATATATGCAGAAAACGCTTAGGCCTTTTTTCCCTCCTCTTAAAATTGATTGCTTGAAGACTCCATTTATTGGTGTCCTAGTTTGCAAGGCAATTAGGCCCATCATTGTATTGCAGGCTAATAATCCTGAGATGAGTCTTGGCATCACTGCTTTATGTAAACAGAAGACAGGAAATATGGAAATGTCATAAATATTCATTGGTGAGATGGTTTGGTACTGATGGAGTTTTTCATTTGATTCTCTTTTGACATTGCTTGATAAGATTTAAAATAATTGGACTATTTCTATAGATTGAATTTTCTTCTAAAGGAATTCAGGTGATCAGAATTCTGTCAGATGGGGATAAATGAAGTATATAAGAATCATTTTTATTTTATTTTTTAGGGGATGATGTTGATGTATGCATTGTATCAACTACAGAAACAACATCTCCATCTATTTATCAGAAATGTGATTTAAAGCTTAGAGATATGCTTATTCTCATGACAGAATGCTGATGGAAAGTAGAGAGTAGTGTAAATGGAGGGAACATCTTTAGGGAAACTGTTTTCTGGACTTAATTGCATTAACTATGATATGTTAAACATGAAGTGGATGTTGATTAGAGCTCAGACTGAGGAAAAATGATATGTAAAGAGGATAAAATTGGCACCAATGGGATCAAAATAATTCTTTTTGTTTTTGTTAAAGCTTGAGTTCAGCTTGAAAGCAAATCACTTTTCTTGCCTTTCAGTTGAGCACCAAAAATACCCACTTGGAATCTTTTTCTTTTTTCTTCTTTTTTGTAGTTTTAAAAATGGGCAGAATGATGGAAGGTTGAACTCACCCTTGGAATTGAAAGTGTTTTGTTTGAGGAAGCTTTCTGTATTACAGTAAAAATCAGGTTTGAGCAGTTACCTGTAATTCTATGAGAGTGTAATCTTACTAATGCAAACGTTTCTCCTCATAACTTTACTCTGGGGTCCAGACCTTGCTTTTGTGCATCTGCAGGCAATGTATGGAGGTGAGATGTTTCTATTAAAGTCCTAGCTTTTGAAAGCTCAAAATGAAAAGTAATCACCTGGGAGAAATGTGTTGGTGGATTTTTTCTCCCTACAGCCGCAGTCACCTGTATAGTATTAATGTGTATAAAGTATTTTAGTGTCTTTACTTCATTAGAAACCTTTCATATTTAGCAGTAATGATTGCTCAGTATTGTGAATGTACTCAGTGCCCCAAATTATACACTTAAATATGCTAAAACAAAACAAACAAAAAACCATTTGTACTTCACAAAGCTATCAAGAGAATAAATGAGTTCATGTCCTGAAATTATGTCTTGAAAACACCGCACATATATGAAATATCTGTTCACCATTTATTTATCGAATGCCTGCTAAGTGCCAGGGGATATGAAGATGAACAAAAAGCAGTTGTCAAGGAGCTTTAAGTGTCATGGGGGAGAGAGAATTTAATGTGAAAAAAGTGAGGCAAAATGAGTGCAGTGATTGAGTGTGGGTTTTGAAGTCTGTCCATCACTATTAGCTGTGTAACCCTGGGCACAATGAACTCATTTTTTTTTTGTTTGTTTAATATTTATTTTTTAGTTGTAGGTGGACAGAATATCTTTATTTTATTTTTACGTGGTGCTGAGGATCGAACTCAGTGCCTCACACATGCGAGGCGAGCGCTGTGCCACTGAGCCACAACCCCAGCCCTGAACTCATCTTTAAAGTGGGTATAATAGAACTAATCTTGTAAGGTTGCTTGAGGATTAGACCAGAATAATCCGAGAAAGTATTTCACATAGTGTGTTACATAGTGTACACCAAAACAGTGTAAGTTACCATTATTATAAAAAAGTTAGGCAAAGGCTAGAATGATGAATTGCCTTCTCTGCCCTACCAATGAGTTCTTAGTATTATGGTATCATATTATTTATTAAAGAGGCATTATTTTGTATTATTATGATATAACAATTTATCTGCAGTTTGCATGTTTGTTATCCTGTTTGCATATTTGTAGTCTAGGAACTTTAAATAGTTCTTTAAATGCCAAGAAAAGTACTAAACAGATGTAAGCTGTTAATTTCCTCATCTATGAAATTAAAAGAAAGACTGTCAGAGATTAAATGATTTGTTTAAAGTTACATAGACAATAAGAGAAAGAATCTGGATTATAGTTCATCCTTCTTTACATTTTCCTTTTAGGTGAAAATTTTTTTTTTGTGATGCTGGGGATTGAACCCAGGGCCTTGTGCATGCAAGGCAAGCACTCTACCAACTGAGCTATATCTCTAGCCTATATCTTTATCTTTTAAATTGTGAAATAATTCATATGTATGAGTATATATAACATGAATCCAAAATTTAAACAATAGTAACAGTTGAAGATGTATACCAACTATTACCCAGCCTAACAAAAAAGGAGATTTGTAGTAGTTTTGAAGCGTCTGGTAAAATGCTGCTCAATTGAATCTTCCTCCTTCCCTCTCCCTCAGGGGTAACCACTTTCCTGAATTTGATGTGAATCATTCCCTTACTTTTACCAAATATGTGCATATTTCTAAACATCTAAACAGTATATTTTTTTCACATTGAAAAATTTTTCTGTAGTTGTAGATGGACACAATACCTTTATTTTATTTATTTATTTTTACGTGGTGCTGAGGATTGAACCCAGTACCCCACATGTATAAAGCAAGAGCTCTACTGCTGAGCTACAATCCTAGCCCTCCACATTTTTTACTGGTACATTATAGTTGTACATGGTGATGGGATTTGTTCTTACATATTTGTACATGCACACAATATAACAATATAATTTGGCCAATATTATTCCCCAGCAACCCCCCTCTACCTCCAACCCCTTGTAAACAATATAGTTGTTACTTGCAACTTTTTTTCTTTTTTGTGGCAGCTGCAGATAGAACATTCCTTGCCCTATGTATGCAACTTTTTATAAATAATATCATAGTGTAAGTATTCTTTTGTGACTTTGTTTGTTTCTCTTTCTTTTTCTTTTTTCTTTTTGGTACGGGAGATTGAGCTCAGGGGCACTCGACCACTGAGCCACATCCCCAGCCCTATTTTGTGTTTTATGTAGAGACAGGGTCTCACTGAGTTGCTTAGCGCCTCACCATTGCTGAACCTGGCTTTGAACTCATGATTCTCTTGTCTCAGCCTCCCTAAGTGCTGGGATTACAGGCGTGCGCCACCGCACCCGGCTTCTTTTCTTTTCTTTTTTGTTTGTTTGGTGGTATTGGGGATTGAACCCAGGGCCTATGTATATGCTAGGCAAATGCTCTATCCTTGAGCTACATCCCTAGCCTTTTTAAAATTTATTTTGAGCTGGGCAAGTGGTTCATGCCAATTCCAGTGACTGGGCTCCGGAGGATGAGGCAGTAGGATTGCAAGTTCAAGGCCAGTCTCAGCAACTTAGCGAGGTCCTAAGCAAATTGATGAGACCCTGTGTCAAAATAAAAAATGAAAAGGGCTGGGGATATGGCTCAGTGCTAAGCACCCCTGGGTTTAATTCCTGGTATCACTAAAAAATAAAATAAAATAAAATAAAGTAAATTTTGTTTTGAGACCAGGTCTTTCTAAGTTGCCCAAGTTGTCCTCAAACTTGTGATCTTCAGCTTCTTGAATAACTGGGATTATAGGTTTGTGCTACCACACCTGGCACTTTATTTCTGTTTTTTAACTGTAAAATAAGTTTGTCTTCTACCATTAAAATATACATAATAAAAATTGGAAATTATGAAAGAATACAAAGAAGCAGAATTATTGTCTATGGTTTTCCATCCATCCTTCCTTCATTTCTTCCTGTGCTAGGCATTCAATCCTGGACCTTGCACATGCTACGCCTAGTAATACTTTCTATTATCTATGTATGCATTTACTGAAGAATATGGGTAGTATAGTAGATAGCAAGAAGCAGCCAATTTGCTTTCATGGATAATCAGATTACTTGGATATGGGTGAGAATTGGAAATAGGAATAAGGGGTAGTGACAGCCTTGTGAACTCTTAACTGTTTTTGATGCTGGGGATTGAACCCTCAGGTGCTTAACCATTGAACCACATTCCCAGCCTTTTTATTATATTTATTATATTTATTTATTTATTTATAAGTTGCTCAGGATCTCACTAAGTTGCTGAGACTGGTCTTGAACTTGCCTGCCAAGTTGCTGGAATTACAGGCGCGCGCCACCACACTCGCTTTGTGAGCTCTTTTTTTTTTTTTTTTTTTTTTGGTACCAGGGATTGAACTCAGGGGCACTCGACCCCTGAGCCACATCCCCAGCCCTATTTTTGTGTTTTATGTAGAGACAGGGTCTCACTGAGTTGCTTAGCACCTCGCCATTGCTGAGGCTGGCTTTGAACTCGCGATTCTCCTGTCTCAGCCTCCCTAAGTGCTGGGATTACAG
>CM053399.1:54585080-54614379 GCA_028644305.1 Xerus rutilus | reverse complement strand
CTTTGTGAGCTCTTAAAGAGCACTATTTTGAAGCATTTTTCTCATTGGTAGAGAAATTATACATATTTTAGATTCTTTTTTTTTTTTTTTATACCAGCTTGAAGCTTCATGTCATGTTTATGCAAGCCACTTGACTCTTTTGGTCAGGGTTTTTACACCTCTTCTTTTTGCAGAAAGGCACCCTGGTATATTGATTCTCGCCTGATTGTAGGAGAATTTGTTATCTGAAGTACAGAGTACCACCAACAGGAAACCCTCAGTTACACATATCAGAAGTTTAGCAATCTAAATGCCAAGCATGTTTTGTTCAAGAAATTTGAAATTAAATTCATTAATAATCTGTTGGATTTCAGTTTACGTATCTAAATTTGGGCTCAAATGAGATAATAAAGGTGAAAATACTTTTTAAACTATAAAAGATTATATAAATCTTAGTTGCATTTTTCCCCCTCTCCTAGTTTACCAGATTGAAATCAGGGCATTTTAAAACATAAATAAAAAGTTTATCATTCTTGGTTTATTGCCTTTCTGAAAGGTTCTTTTCCCAGTGAAGGCAGGAATCCATGAAGGCCAGTTTACAGTTTCTTTCCTGAAAGTTAAAGATTGTTGAATATAGTGGAACAGAGAAAGTGCTCACAGACTTTCTGCCAGTGAATTTATGGGACCACATTAACTGTGCTGGCTAGCTAAAAATGAAACAGTTGAGGCTTTATTGAAGTGGAGAATGCAGTATGTACTATTTTCTTGCCATTATCCAGATAAATACAGCCATTTCCCTTTTAGTGTTCTACCTGTAACTTATTACGGAGACAAGTAAGAAAGATTGTTTGTGCATATATAAGGAGGAAATATACTCCATTGTGGGTTGATGTATGAATTAAGTGAGGCAAGGAGGACAAAATACCTGGAATAGTGATTGGCACATATGTAGTTGATGCTCAGTATATTAGTGCTTACTGTTATTGTTGATATTTTTATTTTATTTGTGAATTGTTTCGAGCCAACTTTTTTTCCAGGCTGCTCTTTTGTTATTCAGTGTTGTCCTTGGCTACATCTTCCCTCAGACAATTTACATTTGGAATGTAAATTTACTTTGATACTATCATAAGTAAAGCAAAATAAAAAACGTAAATCTATAACTGCAACACATTATAAGGCCAAGGAGCTAGTAGTCTTGTGTGAGACAGGTTTAAAACATCTGTTCAACAAATATCTATTGAGTGATTATTAGATGGCAAGCAGTAGGGAGTGCTGGCAGTCAAGGATAGAAAGCTAAAATTCTCTGCTGTTAAGGAACTTACAGTCTAGTGGGGAGGTGGGATATCATCCATAATTGTAGCATAGTAGGATACATACTATAGTAGAGGCATGGACAAGGCATGGGAGGATGGGGTTTGGCTTGGCCTCATCTGCTTGTGGATCCGGGAGGAGAAGAATTAGTGCTTGAGGGTAGGCCTGAAGGATATGCACATATGCTGGGGAATGAGGTTAGGAATGGCTCATTTAATGCTCACATATAGTTGTCTTTAATTGTTCTCTCCCTGCGTACTGGTAGGCCTTATTTTGTATCTTTCTTTTAGGGCTTTTTAGAATGTGTCCCTACTATAAAATCAGATAAGCCAGTCCTGAATCAGGCTGTACTTCATACTTCTATTCTTGCCATATGTTGTGCCTTCCATCTGGAAAGCCCTCTTCCTACTGAATTTCTTTACTTCACTTCATCCACCAAATGAGTTAGCTGTATTATTGAACATAGTTCATGGTTTTTGCTCTTCCCTGTTTGCTGTTTAGCAGGAACTGATTTTTGAAGCTATGAAAATAACTGATATTTAAGGAGAGGTCTTTAGTTTTTTCTTCTTTGGGTTGGTTTCCTGGCTCACTGGACTTTATACTCTTTCTTTGAGTAAGTAGTCTTGCTCTCATGCTGATCACTTAAATTTCTATCTCCAGCTCAGAGGTCCCTCCTAAGCTCCATACTTGCAGGTCTCACTGGCTACTATCTACTACCTGTAATACATCCATTCCAGTGGTCCTCAAATTCAATGTGTGCGAGATAGAACTCATTATCCCTGTCTACTTAAGATTTCTTATGACTTGCCCCAATTATATCTTGGACCAGTGCTATCGGAACTTCTGTGGGTGAGCTAAAGTAGGCATGTATATGAGTGTCTTGGTCCATTCCTGCTGCATAACAAAACACCTTAGACTGGATAGTTTACAAATAATAGGAATGTATTTCTCATGGTTCTGTAGGCTAGGAAGTCTTAAGATCTAAGTGCTGGCAGATTTGGTGTCTAAGGTAAGGTGTTTAAGGGTTCTCTGCTTCCAAGTGGTGCCTTGTTGCTGCATCCTTTGGAGGGGACAAAAGCTGTTTCCTCACGTGATGGAAGGAATGGAAGAGCTAGGCAACGCTCTCTAGGAAGCTTCTTTTATAAGGGAATTAATCCTGTTCATGATAGGGGAACCCTCATGACTTTGTCACATCCCCACAGTTCTTACATCTTTTTTTAAAATATTTTTTAGTTACACATGGACACGGTGTCTTTATTTTGTTTACTTATTTTTATGTGATGCTGAGGATTGAACCCAGTGCCTCCCACATGCGAGGCAAGTTCTCTGCCACTGAGCCACAACCTCAGCCCCAGTTCTTACATCTTAATATTACCACATTGGGGGATTAAGTTTGAACATGAATTTTGAAGGGACACAACATTCAAACCATAGCAAGGGTATATGTTTATGTAGAAAATATAAATTAAAATGAAATTGTATCGAAGTATACATAATACATGTAGAAAAAATACACAAAAAGTGTGACCAGCACCCATATCAAGAAAGGGAACATTACCCATTCTCCTGAGGTTACCAATCTTTTGATTTTTAATACCTAGATTGTTTTTGTTTATGAACTTTTATAATGGATGACTGACTTGCTTTTTTTTTTTTTTTGGTACCAGGAATTGAACTCAGGGCACTTACCACTGAGCTACATCATCAGTCCCTTTTTGTATTTTTATTAGAGACAGGGTCTCATTAAGTTGCTTAGGGCCTTGCTAAATTGCTGAGGCTGGCTTTGAACTCAAGATCCTCCTGCCTCAGCCTCCCGAGTTGCTGGGAATACAGGCATGTGCCACTGCTCCTGGCTGTTGGTGTATCTTTTATAAAAACAAGTATATTATCCCAAACCAAAAAAATTAGAATAACATTTTACCTTTTTTTTCAAATCTCTTTACTGTCTGGGTTCATAACTGGTTTTGTTTTCGATCTGTTGCAATGAATTATTTTGCTAGGAGTATATAAAAAAATCCTGTCCCGTATAGGTGTTTGAAAAAGGAAGGAATGTTTTAATTTGCTTTTTTATATAATTGTGGATCTTCTCCTCCTCCTCCGCCTCCTCCTCCTTTCTCATCATCATCATCATCACAGGAATTTAACCCAGGGATGCTTAACCACTAAGCCACATTCCTAGCATCCCTCCCCTCTTTTTAATTTTGAGACAGGGTCCCACTAAGTTGCTTAAGGCCTTGCTAAATTGCGGAGGCCGGTCTCAAACTTTTGATCCTTCTGCCTCAGCCTCCTGAATTGCTGGGATTATAGGTGTGCACCACCACATCCAGCTCTGTATTTTTCTTTGATACTACACCAAAACTTGACAACTACAGCAATTCAACTTCTTAGAAGAAATTCTAAGGGACCTTTCTTATGGAATTTCTTATGGAATCTGAAACTGTATCAATACTCTTTTCTACTATTAGTCAACTTTTTGTCATTGTGACCAAAATACCTGACAAAAACAATTTAGAGAAGGAAAAGTTTATTTTGGCTCATAGTTTCAGAGGTTTAGTCCATGGTCAGCTGACTTCCTGCTCTGGGTCCTAGATGAGGCAGAATATCATGGTGGAAGGGCCTGGTGTAGGAGTGCTACTCAGCTCATGGTGACCAGGAAGCAGAGAGACAAGGGGAAGGGGCTGCAGGGAAGTTGAACCTTCCCAAGGCACACTCTCAGTGACCCACCTCCTTGCCATGCCCTACCTGTCAAAGTTACCACCCAATAGTCCATTCAAACTAGCTTTCATAACAATCATTTCACCTCTGAATATTCCTGAATTAACACAGGAGCTTTTGGGGAACCCTCATATCCCAGTCATAACATATGTTTTTTTTTTTTTTTTGGTACCGGGGATTGAACTCAGGGGTACGTGACCACTAAGCCACATCTCTAGTCCTCTTTTGTGTTTTTTTTTTTTTTTTAACATTTTTTTTAGTTGTAGATGGACACAAGATCTGTATTTGTTTTTATGTGGTGCTGAGTATCGAACCCAGTGCCTCACGCATGCAAGGCAAGCACTCTACCACTGAGCCACAATCCCAGCCCTCTTTTGTGTTTTATTTAGAGACAGAGTCTCACTGCGTGGCTTAGTGCCTTGCCGTTGAAGAGGCTGGCTTTGAACTCCCAATTCTGTCTCAGCCTCCCAAAGTGCTGGGATTACAGGCTTGCACGGCTACACATGGTTGTTTTAAAATTGATTGGTCTGTTTTCAACTTTGAGTAGATCTTTTTTTTTTTTAATACTTTATTTATTTTTATTTATTATTCTTATGTGGAGCTGAGGATCGAACCCAGTGCCTCACCCATGCTAGGTGAGTGCTCTACCGCTGAGCCAGTCTCAGGCCTTGAGTAGATCTTTAAACCAATGCATGATTCTGTTAGTAATACACATAGGTCATTTGGAAAATATTAGTTCACAAGTGTCTTAGTTTTCATGGGCTGCCATAATAAAATATCAATACCAGTGACTTAAACATTAGATATTTATTTTTTCATAGTTCTGGAAGCTCAAAGTCCAAGATCAGGTTGCTAATATGGCTTTTTCTGGTGAGGGCTGTCTTCCTTGCTTATACACACACACACATTTTTTTATATTGGGGATTGAATACAGGGTTGCTTAACCACTGAGCCATATCCCTAGCCTTTTCATCTTTTATTTTGAAATAAGGTCTCATTAAGTAGGGCCTCCCTAAGTTGCTGAGGCTGGCTTTGAACCTTTGATCCTCCTGCCTTAGTCTCTGAGTCTCTGGGATTATAGGTGTGCACCACTGTGCCCAACCTCTTCCTGGCTTGTAGATGGCCATCTTCTGGGTGGTCCTCACATGGGGTAGAGTTGGGAGAAAGATAAAGAAAAATGCTACAGTGAGGGGAGATGGAGAGAGGGTAAAGTGAGAGTGCAGCACACGTGAGCGAGCTTGCTTATTTGCACAATCATGCTCTCTGGTATTTTTTCTTAATAAGTGGTAATCTCATCATGGTGCCCCCCATGACCTCATCTAAATCTAATTATAAATAATCTAAATTTTACTTTTCTCTCAAAGACTCATATCCAGATACCATCACATTGGGGGATAGGGCTTCAACATATGAATTTGGAGGGGGCACAGTTCAGTCTATGGCAATGAGTTATGCAGATCATCTAAATGTTGACATATTCTATTGTATAATATAAAAAAGTTACATTTGTTAATATTGCCACCAATCTCTTTAGACAAGTCTTTTCTAATTTTCACTTGAAAGCTCAGATTTTGTCATTGGCAACAAATACTGACAGTTGTTTTCCTTGAAGTGACAGTCTCACATTGTTCATTTTTGAAAAAATGTCTGCCAAACATCTAAATCTGAATAATTATGGTTTGTCTGCCAGTTGTTCTTTCAAGTAAAAATGGTGTTTTATGTAAAAAAGCAGCTAGTTCAGCTTGCACCTCAATTGTACAAGTACTTTAGTGCTTTGTCTTGAGATAATTCTTGTACTTTTATATGTAGCAGAAATGCTTTATGTGTACATCTCATTTTCACCCAGACTATTAAGAAGATGTGTAGGTAAGGATTGAGATTTAATAAAATAAGTAATTTTTACAGCTTCATAAAAAACATTCCTTAGTAAAACAAACTAGCCTTTTTCCTTCCTTCTGGTGTGGCTAGAGAGAGAATGCACTATTGAAATTTTGTTTCATTGCCTCAATTCAATGCAAGTTGATTTATTTTATTTTATTTTTGGCACTGGGGATTGACCCAGAGGGTGCTTAACCCCTGAGCCACATCCCTAACACTTTTTATTTTTTATTTTGAAGCAGAGTCTAAGTTGCTTAGGGCCTTGCTAAGTGGTTGAGGTTGGCCTCAAACTTGCTATCCTCCTGCCTCAGCCTCCTGAGTTGCTGGGATTACATGTGTGTGTACCACACTAGGCTTCATTTTTATTTAATATGATTGTGTTCCCATACTTCTTTCTTATTGGGGGAGTAGGTAGTTATTGTCAAACCTTTATTTAAAATACTGTTTGGAAAGCCAGTATGAATGCAATTGTTTTTTGCTTGACTTGCTAGAACCAAAAACACAAGCAGTTTCACAGCTTTGGGTATTAGAAAATCATTGGGCTTGGTGCTTATTCTTGTCTGCCTTTTGGTGAGAGGAAAGTGTGAAGTGGCCTTTAGAGAGCTGTGCCTATGCATATGTCACTCTTTAGGTCTATTAGGTATTCCTTACTTTTAGTCTAGAACATTAGCAGTAGAAAAAGAAAAAATGCAGATGAAGCAATAGCCAATTAATCTTGTTTGTGTAATGGCTTTGATTTTTACATTATTTTCCACCCTGGTACTGGGAATCAAACCCAGGGCCTTGCATGTATTAGGCAAGCGCTCTGCAACTGACCTGTACCTTCAGCTCATTTTAATTTTTTTCTTTTTCTTTCTTCTTTTTGCAGTACTAGAGATTGAACCCAGAGGCCCTCTACCACTAAGCTACATCTCCACCTCTCCTTTTTTTTTTTTTTAATTTTGAAACAAGGTCTTGCTAAATTGCTGAGGCTAGCCTTAAACTTGTGATTCTTCTCTCTCAGCTTCCTGAGTCACTGGGATTACTTGTGTGCCATTGCAACTGGCCTGCATGACTTTGATTTTTCATTGTGACTGAGCAGAGAATGGAGAAAGAGGTAGGCTAGACAAGTCATAGTGTTGAATATCATTTTACCTTCTAGTTATCACCCCTGTACAGCCTAGAACCTTAGTTCAGGGATGGGGAATTAACATTCATTGCATTAGACCCTGTCTACTCTTCCTCCTCTTCCTCCTTCCCCACCCCCTTTTTTACAGTACTGGGGATGGAACCAGGGGTGCTCTACCACCAAGCTACATCCCCAGCTTCTCACTAATTATTTGTATATCCTTGATACTTGAAACCCAGCAGTTCCTTAGTACATTTTTGTTGAATAATGGAATCAATGCTAAATGAATGAACCAGATTTTACAGAGTAGAATGTAACCTAACTACTCTCAGATGCTGTATACTGGTGTTATGAGTACACAGTGGTTATGCACAATGGGATCTGGGCACTGTTTGTTGGTATGGGGAAAAATTCAGCCTTTTTTTGTCCTTCCAGTATTGGGGATTGAACCCAGGGCGCTTTACCACTGAACTACATATATCCCCTGTCTTTTCACTTCTTAAAAGTTTTAAAGACAGAGTTCTGCCAAGTTGCCCAGGTTGATCTTGAACTTGCTGTCCTTCTGCCTCAGTCTCTAGAGTAGCTGGGACTATAAGGTGTGTATCACTGTGCCTGATTTTCACATCAACTTTTTAAACTTTGTGGTCTGGTTTCTGATTGAAGTATTGAATTGTGTTGGAAAGTTACTAAAGTTGATAATTCTGCTTCTATTAAAGATGCACTAGCCGGGCGCGGTGGCTCAAGCCTGTAATCCCAGCACTTAGGGAGGCTGAGACAGGAGAATTGCGGGTTCAAAGCCAGCCTCAGCAATGGCGAGGCTGCTAAGCAACTCAGTGAGACCCTGTCTCCACATAAAACACAAAATAGGGCTGGGGATGTGGCTCAGGGGTCGAGTGCCCCTGAGATCAATCCCTGGTACCAAAAAAAAAAAAAGATGCACTAAATATAAGAAACACCCTTTTATAAACTTTCTGACTATTTTAGTCATTACTGAGGGGATCCAATATTTCTCCAAAATATCTGAGTTTTTTTAAAAAAATATTTTTCTGTATTTATGTTGATGGTAATGTTATCCTTATTTTTGTGATTTTCAGCTCTAACAGTTCCTTATCATTAAGCTATGAAATTATGAAGGGGAAAAACCAACTCCATTCTCAATGAAGATATCTGGAAGCCTGTCCTTCAATGAAATACCATTGTACCAACACTGTTTCCTAGATGAGAGTTAGCATGAATACTTAAGATCTCTCTCTCTCTCTCTCTCTCTCTCTCTCTCTTTTTTCCTGGTGTTAAATTGAACCCAGGGCCTCATGTGCCAGCAAATGCTCTACCACTGAGCCACGTCCCCAGCCCCTCAAATACTTAAAAATCTTTGAGTTGAGGTTCAGTTCCCTAGTGTAGTATCTAAGGCAGTTTAGGATTCTCTTCCTAATGTCCTCTCCAGAGTCATTCACAGTTTTTCTCTCCTCTTAGCTTGCACATTTTATTTCCAGTATTGCTGAAATGTGCATTGTACTGTGCTTACAGTTCTTCATATGTGTTATGCCTTTTGTCTCAGTGTTTTTGCACATGTTCTTCTCTTGGCCTAGATATGTCTTTGCTACGCTTTTCCTTTTTTTCTTTTTTGCTGTGATGCTGGAGATTGAACCCAGGGCTTTCTGCATGGTAGGCAAGTGCTCTAACACTGAGCTGCAACCTATAACCCCTTCTTTTTACTCTTTTTTTAAAAAAATATTTTTTAGTTAGACACAATACTTTTATTTATTTATTTTTATGTGGTGCTGAAGATTGAACCCAGTGTTTCACATGTGTTAGGCAAGCACTCTACCACAGAGCTACAACCCCATTTTTGGTACTGGGGATTGAACTCAGGGGTACTCAACCACTGAGTCACATCCCCAGCCCTATTTTTTTGTGTTTTATGTAGAGACAGGGTCTCACTGAGTTGCTTAGCACAGTTGCTTGCTGTTGCTGAGGCTGGCTTTGAACTCATGGTTCTCCTGTCTCAGCTTCCCAAAGTGCTGGGATTACAGGCTTGTGCCACTGGGCCCTGCTCCCAGTCCCTCTTTTAACTCTTACTTGGTCTACTCTGACTGAGCCTTTAAGACTCAGCCTAAGAGCTAATCTTTTCCAGAAAGCTTTTCTTGACTTCCTTTGTTGGGATTGGGTGCCCCATCTCTGGGTGACTCTGATTATAATTATCTGTTTACTAAATTTTTGTTGGGTTTCTCTGCTTGAAGTGGGCAGGGATTATATCTGATCATCTTTGTATTCTCAGAACTCATTTTGGGACTTTACATAGAATAGGTATCAGTAAGGACTTGTCAAATTAACCCATAGTTTCAGGCTGGCTTGTTAAGCAGCTGTAATTTTCCAACCAGTCAGTTACCCATATTGCTGTAGACTGAATTTTAGTAGAGTAGCTTTTCTGTCTTGGCCATTGTCCCTGTGCATTGTGTTGTCTCCTGTTACTTCAGTTGTCTCTGATGTAGCTTTCCTCTATTTTTTCACCCATAGCTGGGTCAGTGGAGCTGTGTATACAGTAGACATCTAAATATTCAGAAGGAACTTGATTTGTGACAGATCTTGGAATCTCATTTGGAATGAATGAAGATTACATTGCTAAATGAAGAAGCTGGGACATTGTGATTGCTTTTCTGACTCAGTCTAATGTTCTTTTTTTCTGCTTCTGAGTTTCCTCTTTGCTAACCTTTGGTCAATTTTAACTTTTGGATAACATAAAATAGATGCTGCAAAACCAAATGTTATCAGTACTTTGCTTGTGCATTTGATTTTTTAATGTACATGTAGGATTTGATTTATCTGAATGGTGAGATGATGGAGACTTTAAAAAATTGGGGGTTTTAATGATTGTCCTACTAAGCCCTCAGTAATTTCTGACAGGTGATTGAAAATATGATTCTTTTTTTTTTTTAAATATTTTTTTAGTTGTAGATGGACACGATGTCTTTATTTTATTGCTTTGTATGTGGTGCTGAGGATTGAACCCAGGGCCTCACGCATGCGAGGCAAGCGCTTTACCGCTGAGCTACAATCCCAGCCCCTGAAAATATGATTCTTAAAAATATTTTGCTGATTAGAATCTTAGTAGCAAGCAAAAATAATCATGCATGCATTTATTCTACATGAGTATCAAACTGTGTTAAGTTGGTTCTGGTTGATACAGATGAGTAAGATATGGTTGCTGTCTTTAAGAAGCTCCCAGGTACATGTAAAATAAGGTATAAACAAATAAATTACTGTCAGTGTGTTGTGGATAACATGAATAGCAGAAAAGAGGGGTTAGAACCTTCTTCAGGGAAGAATTCTTTTGGAGGAGAAGACAATTTATTTCTGATGATTCTGGGCATAGAGTCAGAAGACCTGGATTTGAATCCTAGCTCAACTACTTAATAGCTGTCCAGCTTAGGTAAGGTTTTTTTTTTGGCACCAAGTATTGAACTCGGGCACTCAACCACTGAGCCACATCCCTAGCCCTATTTTGTGTTTTATTTATTTATTTATTTATTTATTTTATTTTATTTTATTTTATTTTTTGGTACTGGGGATTGAACTCACGGGGACTTGACCCCTGAGCCACATCCCCAGCCCTATTTTTTTGTGTTTTATGTAGAGACAGGGTCTCACTGAGTTGCTTAGTGCCTCGCCATTGCTGAGGCTGGCTTTGAACTCGCGATTCTCCTGTCTCAGCCTCCCTAAGTGCTGGGATTACAAGCGTGAGCCACCGCGCCCGGCTTGTGTTTTATTTAGAGACAGAGTCTCACTGAGTTGCTTAGTGCCTCGTTGGTCCCAAGGCTGGCTTTGAACTTGTGATTCTCCTGTCTCAGCCTCCCAAAGTGCTGGGATTACAGGTGTGCGCCACCTCGCCCAGCTAGGGTAAGTTGTTTAAGCATTCTGAATATCAGGTTTTTTACCCTTAAAGATAACTATGTCTATTTCTATCTATCTACTTTGAAAGTTGTGAGAATTTGACACAGGAAAAGAACCTCGTAAATATGCGTGCAAATAGTATATTCTGATTTAAAAAAAATTTATTTATTGACAAGTGTTTTGACAGAGACATCAGTTGTTTTTTTTTCCTCCAAACTGTAAATAAGCAAGAAAAAAAATGAGTATATTTGTGTGTAGATGTTATTTATGGAGTGCTAACATTGTAAGCCTCATGAATTAAGACAGATTTTTAAATCTCGAATCCATGGAACTTTGATTCTTTGCTATTATGGAAGGTACTGCTTAAGATGAATGATTTCTCAATTTTTTTTTTTTTGTACCAGGGATTGAACCCAGGGGTACTTAGCCACTGAGGCATTGTTTCACTAAGTTGCTTTAGGGCCTTGCTAAATTTCTGAGGCTGGCTTTGAACTTGCAATCCTTTTGCCTCAGAGTTAGTGGGATTACAGGTTTGTGCCACCACGCCTGGCTCTTAAAAATTTTTGAGTGTTGGGCTAGGGTTGTGGCTCAGTGGTAGAGCACTTGCCTAGCATGTGTGAGGCACTGGGTTCGATTCTCAGCACCACATATAAATAAATGAATAGTAATTTAAAAAAAAGGTGTACCAACACAAAAAAAAAATTAAAAAAAATTTTTTTTTGAGTATTGTTTCTCAGTGGCTTGGAGAGCAAGAAGATGACCTAGAAAGAACTCCATTTCCTGTTTCAAGACTTAATACTTTCATCCAGGTGATAGTTTATGTTTGTACCACCACTAAAGGTTGTTTAACATTTCAGAATTTTATTTTCCCCATCAGTAAAACAGAAAAAAATAATAGTTTTGGAAATAAAGGATGAATTAGGTAAAGTACATACCACTAGCTTTAATCAGTTAAAAGCTTATTTATGGAATATTATAAATTTTTTTCTTTTTTTTAAAAAAATATTTTATTTAGTTATAGATAAACACAATACCTTTATTTATTTTATGTGGTGCTGAGGATCGAACCCAGTGCCTCACACATGTGAGGCAAGCGCTCTACCACTGAGCCACACCCCAGCCCCATTTTTTTCTTTTTAATATATTAAATTTATTCAGAGGAGCTTGCTTTAAAGAATGGGGATGGGCATTCTATTTATGTTGTACTGACACTGATAGTATTTTGTCTTCTTCATTTATTCCTCAGAATAATTTTGCAAGTTAAATTTAAATCCCAGCTGTTCTATTTATTTTATGTTTGACCTTAAAATTACTTAATCTTTTTATAGCTTATTTGCTCCATCTATTAGATGGAGCTATAATCTTTTTATTACTTATTTCCTCCATCTGTTGGATGGAAATATAATGGTATTTACCTTATATATTTTTTGGGGAGGAATAAATGAGATAAAGTGCTTAGTTCAGTTTTTGGCACATGGTATGACCTCTGTGGATGGTAGAGCTATGAAGTGTGTCCCCCCCAAATTCACATTGAAAGTATAATCCTCAATGCAGTGGTATCTGGATATAGGACCTTTGGGAAGTAATTAAATCATGAGGGTGGAATTCTCATGATGGGATTAATGTCCATATAAGAAGAGAAAACAGGGAGCTTGCTCTTCTGTGTTCCCCTCCATGTGAGAATACAATGAAAATAAAAAGGACCATCTGCAAATCAGAAATCACACTGTCACCAGACACTGTATCTCTTGTTACCTTTATCTTGGACTTCCCAAGTGGTATTCTGTTTTGTTTTTTGGTGGTGGTGAGTTTTGAACCTAGGGTTTCTCAGATGGCTAGGCAAATGCTGTACCTCTGAATTACATCCCCAGCCCTTTGTATTTTTATTTTTCATTTTGAAACAGGGTCTCTTTAAGTTGCCCAGGCTGGCCTTGAACTTGCAAATCTCTTGCTCCAGCCTCCTGAGGCACTGAGATTACAAGAGTGTGCCACAAAGCCTAGCTTTGTGGTATCCTGTTACATAGACAGGTCATATTGTTATTATACCTTTGACTTATAAATGAAGAACTAGACACCAATTTAGAACCCTGACTAGATTCACTAGTAAGAATCAAGTACAGGATTCTGTTCAGGTTTGTGTGATGCAGAAGCCTCTACTTATGGGGCGTGGTAGCGCATGCCTGTAATCCCAGCACTTTGGGAGGCCGAGACAGGAGAATCATGAGTTCAAAGCCAGCCTTAGCAATGGTGAGGCACTAAGCAACTCAGTGAGACCCTGTCTCTAAATAAAATACAAAATAGGACTGGGGATGTGGCTCAGTGGTTGAGACCCCTGAGTTCAATAACCAATACCAAAAAAAAAAGCCTTTACTGTTTATCCTTTCTACCAGACTATATTCTATAATAAACATTTCCTTTGTATGAAAATGTAGTCTGATATGTTATGGGATGTTTGGAAATAATTTGTTTTTCTTACATAATTAAAACTTTCAGTGATTTTTTACTAATAATTTATATAAAATTGAAACTAAATTGGTTAAAGGAAGAACTTTGGCTTGGCTTCTGTGTGACCAGACACAATTTAAGGATAGATATTTTTGAGTGATGGTCAGTGATTAGAAAAAACAACCTGTGTGTCTGTTTCCTTCTAAACAGCTTTACTTAGGTAAAACTGACATAGATTATACACACACACACACACACACACACACACACACACACACACACACACACATACACCTCCCCCTCCCCCCATGAAACCATCACTGCAGTTCAGATGGTAAACATGTTCTACCTCCCCAAAGTTTCCTGGTGCCTCTTTGAAGTCGTTTCCTGCTGGTTTCTATTCCCAATCTAAGCAGCCACTGATGTACTTTTTAGTACTATAGGTTAAGCAATGGTTTTGAAGTCTTAGTCAGGATTCAGTCACTTCATCTCTCAGCCTTAGTTGATTCACCTGTAAAACGGATTCTACCACTTGCCTAAAGGACCATGAAGAACATTAGGAACAATGAAAATAAAGAATCTAGAGAGCTGGGCATGTGGCTCAATGGTACTGTGTTTGCCTGGCATCCATGAGGGCCTGGTTTTAATCCCCAGCAGAGAAAAACAAAAACAAGAACCTAGTATAGTGCCCTCAAACCCTGGAAGCCAGTATTACCAGCCATGATTTCACTTGGTCCAGAGTACATTTAGGAGTTCAGAATTCCAAAATGATTTTTCTATCACCTAGAGCTCATGTTATCTTCCACTGGGCTTCCAGTGTTTTTGAAATAGGAAAGTTTAGATTGAGGCAGCTTGAGGCCCTAAGGGGCTTTCTGGTGCTCCCCTCATTCCTAGTGTTCCACATGACATTAATTATGAACAGATGTTCTTCATAAATAAGCAAAGAACTTCAAGCAGATTTTTTTTGAGTTCTTTATGCCTATGTTTAAGTCTAGTATTATGACACAGTTGCATAAGCAATGAGCTTATAGTCAGAGTCCTACGTTTTAGTTTCCATTCTGCCTTGAGCAAATCATAAATTCATTCTGAGCCTCAGTTTTCTCACATGTGAGGCATCATTATCACTCACTTCATAAGTTTTTGAGAGTTTAAAGATTTTTTCAAAAGTGAATTTTAGGGCTGGGGCTATAGCTCAGTGGCGGAGCACTTGCCTATCGTGTGAGGCACTGGGTTCCATCCTCAGCACCATATATAAATAAATAAATAAAAATAAAGATAAAAAAATGAATTTTATAATAAGGTCAGAGTCTACTTGCATTGATCCATGACTTCTTTGTAATGTTAGAACTGTATAAAAGGTTTAGGTAGAATTTGGTTTGATATCTTTGAGTTTTTTTTAAAGTATTTTTTTAAAAATATTTTTTAGTTGTAGATGAACACAACATCTTTTATTTATTTTTATGTGGTGCTGAGGATTGAACCCAGTACCTCACACATGTGAGGCAAGCGCTCCGCCACTGAGCCACAACCCCAACCCCTTTAAAGTATTTTTGTTATGTTCTACTAATAGCACAAAAAAGTCAAAACTAAAAGGTTAAGAGTATTAGACTTTAAAGTTAGAGAACCTTTAAATCAAACCTTAGTTTAGAAGGTCTGTGACTTTGGGTAAGTGATTGAACGTCTCTTAGCTTTAAATTCTCACCATTGATGAGGGATATCTGTTTTACCTCAGAGGGATGTTGTGAGAATTAAAAATGCTGCATGTACAGTGGTTGGCATATAGGAGATGACAAATGATGCTAGTTTCATTCCTTCCCTTTCCAAAATTGGTAGATTTGTGCATTCATTGAGCTATTACTGAAAGGATTATTTTTGCTTACCCCTTAGCATGATGTAGTTTTTAGCAAGGATAGCACTTAGGTAGTGTGTCTCAGTTTCCCATTTTAGTCTGAAAATACAATACGAGGTTTATAATGTTAGCAGTTATTTTAAAGGGATTTTTTTCTTTTTTAATAACAGGAGGAGCCTATGCCCTGCTCTTTGTACTTTCTCATTAATTCTCATTGCTCTAGCAAGAGGTCCATTGTATTGTTGGGAGCCAAGGAAACCAGAGGCCATTTTCTTGTCTCTTCTGTGTTTATTTGGGTTGGAAGAGTGTCTAAAGGTTTCCTAGTCAATAAAGTGCATTTTCTGAGTTCAGATTCTTCCTCTTGGGTGAGCCCAGGAATGACCCACTGAGAGAGAAAACAAAAAGGAAAAAGCAGGGAAAACTGGTGAGTTCTGCTTGTAAAGTTGTCAGAATCTTTTGAGTGTGGGGGCAGGTGGAGGACAGTTGATTTTCCATTTCTCCTGTCCCCCCTAGAGCATGAACACTCCAAAACAAAGGGAGTTTTAAGATGGAGGTCTGCTTTGTAATTTCCTAGAAATTACTGCTCTGGTAACTGCTCATTCAGTTTGCACCTCTTTGCTGCAGTAGATGAAACAATGGGGACAATAAAGCCATTTATCTGATAGCTGTAGTCTCAATGGGATGTTTGTTTTAATAATGGTATAATTTGTAGGGCTCATAAATTGTGATTTTATTCTCATGGAAATAACTGCCCAGTGGTATTTGGATTCTCAGGTCTCCTGTTGTGGATAATTTCAATAACATTCTGGCTGACAATTCCCTTTATTCCAGATTTCCTTTTAGATTGTTCAGGCTGGTTGGGTAATTAGCCCAGTGCTAAGCCAATTTTCTTTAGTATGGGACTGGCAGGTGGTTACTAGGTAACTAGAGGATCTTCTGAAAGGGGGAAGAAATTCTGCTTAGGGATTCAAGGCAAATACTTAGGTTTATGTTGATTATCTGGGATTTAAAAGAAAAAGTCTATCCAAAGCCAAAATACTGATGATATTTTAGATGTTATTTGAATATTTATTTTCTATGGTATCACATAGTTCATTATATTTGCAGTATTATTGTTTGTGTTTTAAATTTTTATCTACATGTTTTGACTGGAAAAATCCACAGGGGGCAAAGGATGACTATAGCTGTCACACTAGACATTGCCCTGGGTGTTTTACATATATTATCTCTAAATCTTAATGAGAACCCTGAGAAGTAGGTATTGTTTCCATTTTACCTATACAAAAACTTAAATTCAAAGAAATAATTAAGTTATTCCAGCTAATTAGTGACAGGCCTGCCAGAGTCAAAGCACACACTAGGATTTTAATTATAGCATTAGATATTCTGAAAATAGTCAAATTTCTACTAAACTCTTACTAGATTTTATAGCAATTGGCTCAATAATCTATTATCCATGAATTAGTACCCATTATCAGATGTATATATTTATTTTCTTTCTCTCATTTAATCTTGTATTATAATAGTAAGGTCTGTGGATTATCTTAATAAAATCAAAGGCTTTTCTAAAGAGATGTTGTTTTATAAATTCTTTGAAAGTCTCTAAAACATGACATATTCATTGGAATTAACCCAGACTTTGAGTTTGGGGACTAGGTTTCAAAATCTTGGCATTGATGTTTAGTAGGTGATCTTGGATTAAGCCTCTTAACCCTGATTGGATAAGCCTTATTTTGCTCATCTGCAATAGGGATGTGATACTCACTTTATGAGGGTTGATGTGCATGGAAATATTTGCCTGTAGCATAACAAGGGCTCCATAAATGTTTATTTCGAATTATTTTTTAGTTGTTGAGAACTTTTATTTTTATTTATTTATTTATATGCAGTGCTGAGGATTAAACCCAGTGCCTCACACATGCCAGGCAAGTTCTCTACCACAACCCCAGCTCTCCATAAATGTTTTTTTTTTTTTCCCCTTAACTACTACTAGTGGAGTGTTATAGGATAATACAATGTTTCTTTGACCATTGGCCATAGGATTTATTTAAAAAGATGGGCAACTGCTAGTGCCATTGTGTTGTATTTTCATGTTGATGCTGTTAAACTAACAACAGTTCATTTTTCTCTATCTCTAGGAGCTTGCTGCTCCAGCAGGTACTTTGTTTAAGGGACATTTAAACAGCTGGTTCATTGTTTACTTCCTTGGACAAGAGAGTAGGTGCTGGGGCTAGAGTTGTGGCTCAGTGGTAGAGCACTTGCCTAGCATGTGTGAGGCACTAGGTTCGATTCTCAGCACTGCATTATATGAATAAAATAAAAGTCCATTGACATCTAAAAAAATAAAAAATAAAAAAAAGAGTGAGTGCCTATGTGGAAAAGACATTGGGTTTGTGATCCTACAAACTTGGTTGTAGTTCTAGCTTTGCTACTTACTAGTTGAATTTCTTGGGACAGCTGACTTTCTCTGAGACTTGGGACAGGGATAATAATAGGTGACCCTTCCATCTGTTGTGAGGATCAAATTAGATAATAGATGGGAAAATGCCCTTTAAATTGAAAAGTGCTTGGGAGGCTGAGACAGGAGAATCGTGAGTTCAAAACCAGCCTCAGCAATGGCGAGACGCTAAGCAACTTAGTGAGACTTTGTTTCTAAATCAAACACAAAATTGGGCTGGGTATGTGGCTCAGTGGTTGAGTACCCCTAAGTTTAATCCCTAGTACCAAAAATAAATAAATAAAAATAAATTGAAAAGTGCTAGACAAAGTGGTGTGACTTTTATCATTAGATTAAGTGGGACTTAGAATTCACTAGCAAAAGTTTAAAAGAAAAACGTAAAATTTCACTTAAACTATATAAAGGAGACTTTTTTTTTTGGTACTGGAGATTGAACTCAGGGGCACTCGACCACTGAGCCATATCCCCAGCCCTATTTTGTGTTTTATGTAGAGACAGGGTCTCACTGAGTTGCTTAGCGCCTCACCATTGCTGAGGCTGGCTTTGAACTCGCGATTCTCCTGTCTCAGCCTCCCAAAGTGCTGGGATTACAGGCTTGCGCCACCGCGCCGGGCTCCCAAGTTACTTCTATTCCGTTGTTGTCTCGGAATGAAGCCTTGGTCTGCATTCTCAGATAACTGATTGACACACTTATCTTCCAGTCTGTGAGAAGGGAGAGCAGATGGGCACATAGTTGCCATAAACATGGTGTGTGTGTGTGTGGCAGAGTGGTAGAGTGTATGCTGAACATGTGTAAGGCCCTGGATTCAATCTCTCTGTTCCCCCAAAAGAGCTGGAAGTTGTATGCATCAATTCCTTTGGTATCTCATTCATTATATTTAGAAACATGGCATACCTAATTGTAAGTAACCCTGGGAGAATGGATATTTCCAGCATGTTTGCTTGTGCCCAGTTAAATCTTGGCAGGGGATGAGGATAGAGAAGTATCTGTACTCAGGGAGGGAAAATGGATATTATTAGCAGTCTCTTCTTTAGAGTCATTGGTAGAGTGTAATGATTCCCTCTGCCTTTCCCCCATTCATTATCTTATTTAATTCTCACCATAACCTTTTTTTTTTTGGTACTGGAGATTGAACTCAGGGGTATTCAACCACTGAGCCACATCCCCAGCCCTATTTTGTATTTTATTGAGAGACAAGGTCTCACTGAGTTGCTTAGCGCCTCGCTGTTGCTGAGGTTGGCTTTGAACTCGCGATTCTCCTGTCTCAGGCTCCCTAAGTGCTGGGATTACAGGCTTGCGCCACTGTGCCCAGCTTCACCATAACCTTTGAGGTAGGTGTTACTGTAATAATTTTTCCAACTGAGAAACTGAATTTGACATATTAAGTGACTGGTTTAGTCCCAAGACTGGCTTAAAACTGAACTCATTATCTTTTCCCCCATACCTTCTCTTTTTGTTTCTTATCGCAGTGAATGACACCACCATTTTCTGTCACCCAAGCTGGACATTTAGGATTTTCTTATCTTCCTGTATTCTTTTAGTTACAGAGCAGTGTAAATATTATCACCTTAACATTTCTCTAATCTGTGGCCTTTCTCTCCATCCCCACAGCTGTTGCCTTAGCTCAGACTCTCAACATCTCTTCTCTTGATAGCAGCCTTCCTTCTTCCTTCTGCTGCCAGGATCACCTCCAGTGACTCACTCTTCTGAACTCAAGTCTCTCCAACCACTTGCAGTCCCCAGTACTCACCATAAGCTGTTATGCTACCAGATCCTAACTTGTGGTGGTGTTTTTTTTCCCTGCTCAAATGGTTCTCTTCCCCTCTTAACTTGGTAAACATGGCCTTATTTTATTTAAAAATTATGGTATCAGTATCACATCCTTTGTAAAGCTGTACCTTTCTTTTCCAGGTAGAGTTGACTATTTTATGTTTCTCTTGTGTTGATGTCTGTTGGAGAACCTGTAAACACTTTATTGTACTAATTTATTGTGTGTCCTCTTTTGATCAGCAGCATTCAATACTGATAAAGAGCACCTACTCAATTTCTTGTCTGGAGTTATGTGACAGACTGGTACTTGAATCCAAATCCTGAATTTTTCTTATCATAATGACTCTTCCTGTGTAAGTATGTACATATTTCTCAAAGAGTTTCTTCTGAACACCAGATTTGGAGACCTGATTTTCCAGAAGCTTATTTCTTTGGAAGTCAAGAGTAGCCTTGCTTGAAAAGGGATATTTTAACTAATGGGTGCTTTTGTGGCATCATGATTGCTTTGTCACGTTTAGAGTTCACAGGAACAGTTTCATTGATATTTGTAAGAGTCTATGTCTTCCAAAGGTCAAACTTTGACCTATGGATAATCAAACTTCTGGGAAAATTATTCTTCCATTTGGATTTTGGGGATGGGCTTTATTTGGCCTGTTTTTGCAAGGTGCTGCAAAAACCATTGTCTGTAATTTGCAAAACAAAGAAATGTTGGATGCTCAGCTTTAATTTTTATTGCTTACATCAAGGGACGAAAGAGTAGCTTTTTAGCCTGATGAGGTAGCTAACTACTGTAATCCCAGCTTCTTGTAGGTTTAGGCAGGAGAATCACAAGTCCAAGGCCAGCCTGGACAATTTATTGAAACTGTCTTAAAATTAAAGGAAAAAAAGAGAAGGAGAAAGAGAGAGAGATAGTTGCTTTACATTTTGTAGGAAAGGTAGGCAAATTAGAAAAAAATTCATCCCCTTGAAGATGGTTTTATTCTTAAGGTTATTTACACAGAATATGAAAATGGTATAACTTCAGTTTACAATAGGTACTATTCAGGGAAAGATGGTAACATCTCAGTGAGGAGTGTTAAGTTCAGCCTTGCCATTATCATTTCTGATCACTGAAGCTCACTTATTGTGGGTTTAAGCCATCTGTTTTGGTGTTAATCCTTTAAAACTCAATTGGTGGATGTTAACGTGATAAAAGGTAATAAAGCTTGAAATATGGCAGTCATTTGGTCTGGTTTACATTTCAACTAATTGCGTGCAAACTTAAGTGTCTTTGGGAAAAAGGAAAAGGAGGAATTAATGCTGTAGTCAACTATTTTGATCTCAGCTTGAGCCCTGCACACCTGTCACTGGCTTATGGAAGTTTTCCTCCGTAATTAAGAGCTCCTCTCTCATGTTATTACTTAATTGGATGCCACAAGAGCCTGGTGAAACAGTTGAATCCTTTTAATTGCATACCAGCTTTTAAAACAAATCACCAATGTTTAATATGGTATTGTTTTTATAAGCTTTCCCTGGAAACAATTTTGATCACTTCGTCCAAAAGGAAATGTAGTCTCTGTATTGTGGAGCTTTGAGGATATTGTTGTTATTGTTCTTCTTTTTTTAAAAATTTATTTATTTTTTTAGTTGTAGATGAACACAATATCTGTATTTTATTTATTTATTTTTATGTGGTGCTAAGGATCGAACCCAGTGCCTTGCACATTCTAGGTAAGTGCTGTAACACTGAGCCACAACCCCAGACCAAGGATACTGTTCTTTTTTTTTTTTTCTGAAGAAAAACAGATTTATTCAAAGTACAGAGCAATCCATGGTATGAATACACCATCATTTATGCAATTCTTGTTGATAGACATCTAGATTGTTTCTAATATTTTGCTATTACAAATAGCACTTCAGTGAATAAATTTGCACATAAGTCATTTCACTCAGATGTAATTGAAGGATAAATTTTCAAGAATGGGATTGTTGTGTCAGAGGGGGCATACCTTGGAAAGTGGAGAGGTGCCACCAATTGCCTTCTGTAAGGTAACTTCAGGATACTGTTCTTTCTTTCTTTTTTTTTTTTTTGGTACTGGGTATTGAACTCAGGGGTACTCCACCACTGAGTCACATCCCCAGCCCTATTTTGTGTTTTATGTAGAGATAGGGTCTCACTGAGTTGCTTAGCGCCTCGCCATTGCTGAGGCTGGCTTTGAACTCACGATTCTCCTGTCTCAGCCTCCCTAAGTGCTGGGATTACAGGCTTGAGCCACCGCACCCGGCTAGGATACTGTTCTTTATAAAAGTAATTCTATAATTTTTTGAAACATCCCTCCTTAAACAGATAAGGAACAAAAGATACATTTGCATGATATTTTACAGTTTGACCAAGTGCTTTGCCTTGTTTTAATTCCTGTAGTAGTTCCAAGAAAGGTATTATAATCATGTTTTCCATTTTATAGGTGAAGAAACTAAGGGTCAGAGAAGTGACTTGCCCAAGCTTACACAGTTAATAAGCTCATGGAGACTGATGCAAATTCCAGACCCTACTACCTTTTTGGTACATCATGCTGTCTCAGAGAGCATAAACTGCATGTGTAGAAATGTCAATTTAGTGGGGTTTTCCTTTAGTTTGTTTTGTCTTAACTTACTTGTGGTCTCAACTTACTGAGTGTGTTTGGTACCTTTCTCTTTTTTTTTTTTTTTTTTTTTTAAATATTTTTTTAGTTGTAGATGGACACAATGTCTTTATTTTATTGCTTTGTACGTGGTGCTGAGGATCGAACCCAGGTCTCACACATGCAAGGCAAGCGCTCTACCGCTGAGCTACAATCCCAGCCCTGGTACCTTTCTCTTTGAGTTGCCAACCTTTACATATATAGCATAGTGGAAAGCGTAACAGTAGTGGAGAAGCTAATGTGTTGGGAAATGACATCAGTGCTCTAGTTATGTCAGTCTATATATCTGTAATTGTATATAAACTTATGTATTTAAGTAAAGTCTGTGTACTTTGGCATATATGAGCAATAATGTGCTTAAGTGTGTTAATAATAAATTATGGTTATGATAGATGCCATATTAGAGAAAATAATTAATAGAATAACCTCAGCAAAAAAGTATCTTAATTTTTAAAATAGGTAAGACAGGAATATCAAAATTTTAAAAGATTGGGTTTCCTCAAGATTCTATTATATGTAATTTTTGGTGAATAGCATTTAATTAGAATGGGACATTTGCACAGTGCCTGACATACTGCTGATATTTAGTAAATGTTGAGTTGTATTATCTCTTAAGAAAACTTTTTTTATTTTGGAATGACTATAGACTCTTAAGAAAGTTCCAAAAAAATAGTACATAGAATCTTATGTATCCTCTCAGCTTCTCTCAGTGGTGACATAAAAAATAATACAGAATATCAAAACCAGGTATTTGATAGGAGTGGAGTACTGTTACTACACTACAGACTTGGTTTTTCACCAATTTTATGCATTTGTGTGTGCATATGTGTATAGTTCTGTGCAGTGTAACCACTATCACAGTCAAGATGCAGAACTGTTTCATCACCGTAAAGGAACTTCCTCATGCTACGTCTTTATATTTGGGCATGCACCTCCCTTTCCTTCAACCTACCTTGTCCCTATCCTCTGGTAACCACTTGTTTTTTATCTGTATAGTTTTGTCATTTTGAGAATAATACATAAATGGACTTATACAGCATATAACCTTTTGAGATCGACTTTACTAAGCATAATGTCCTTGAGGTCCATCTAGGTTGTTGAATGTGTGTTTATTTTGATCTTTTTACTGTTGAGTAGAATTCCATCATGCAGCTTATACTAGAGTTTGTTTAGCCACTCACCTATTGAAAGACATTTGAATTGTTTTCACTTTTGGTATTTCTTTGAAGCTCCTATGAACTTTTGTATACAGATTTTTGCGTTTATTTCTCTGGGACAAATGTCCAACAGTGCACTTGCTGTGTATATATGCATGTTTAATTTGATAAGAAAGTATCAAACTGCTTTCTAGAGCAACTGTGCCATTTTATATTGCTACCAGAAATCTATGAGAAATCTAGTTTCTCTGCATCCTTCTCAGCATTTAACATTATCACTGTTTTATTGTAGCTGTTTTAATAGATGTGTACTATACATCTCTTTCAGTTATTAAGCTACATTTGTTTTCAGTACATGGCAGGTTGATAGTCTTAGGGTTAACCTTTCAGATGTACTATGTTTGGACCACTGCATTTAGGTTTTTTTTGTTTTTGTTTTTTTTAAAGAAAATGTACTTGAGCAAGCTGAGTGTGGTGGCTCAGGCCTGCAATCCCAGCTACTCAGGAAGCTGAGGCAGGAGAATTCCAAGTTTGAGCCCAGCCTGGGCAACTTAGTAAGACTCTGTATCAAAAAAAAAAAAAAGAAAAAGAAAAAGGGAAGGGACTGGAGGTGTAGGTAAGTACTACACACACCTCAATAATGGATTCAGCAGTAGGTACCTTCACATAGCTTAGTAAAAGTGCTTTCATTGGACTTCCCTGAAGTGCTACTTAATTCTCTAAACATAGTTGCTTGGACTTAATACTACAGTAGTGGTACTAAGGATTTTGTTTATGTTGTTCTTATTTGTGGCAACTCCCTAGGGCCATTGTTTTCTTTCCTGCTGAGAATCAAGAAGTGCACTGCCATCTGTTGTGGTTTCAGTTTGGGCAATGAGAAATAAAGGTCATCACTCAGGTGTGTGTGTGTGTGTGTGTAAGGAGATATCTTACTATTGATTGTGTTTTAGTCAGCTTTTTTGTTGCTGTGACCAAAAGATCTGACAAGAAGCCAGGCATGGTGGCGCATGCCTGTAATCCCACCACTTTGGGAGGCTGAGACAGGAGAATCGCGAGTTCAAAACCAGCCTCAGCAACGGCGAAGCACTAAGCAACTCAGTGAGAGCCTGTCTCTATATAAAACACAAAATAGGGCTGGGGATGTGGCTCAATGGTTGAGTGCCCCTGAGTTCAATCTCCAGTACCAAAAAAAAAAAAAAAAGATTGGACAAGAACAATGAGAGGAGGAAAAATTCATTTAGGGCTCACAATTTCAGAGGTCTTAGTCCATAGAAGGCTGACTCCATTCCTTGAAGGCTCATGTCAGGGAGAACATCATGGCTGAAGGGTATGGCAGATGAAAGCAGCTGGGAACATGGCACCAAGAAGCAAAGGGAGACACTTCACTCAAAATATATACCCCAAAGACATGCCCCCAGTGACCTCTTCCATACACACCCTCCCTTTAGTAACCACTCAGTTAATCCTGATCAGGGAATTAATTCACTGATTGGGTTAAGGCTCTCATAACCCAATCATTTCACCTCTAAGCCTTCATGCATTGTCTCACATAATGAATTTTGGAGGGACTCCTCACATCTGAATCATAACAGATGCAATGAGGTAAAATTCATGTAACATTATTGAAATTAACCATTTTATAAAGTGAACAACCCAGTGGCATTTAGTGCATTCACAGTGTTGTGTAACTATCACCTCTCTGGAGTTCCAAAATATTTCATTACCTCAAAAGGAAAAAATACTCTAATAGTGATTTCGCATTCCCACTCTCCCTGGCCCCTAGTACAACCAATTTTTCTCTCTCTGTGGATTTATCTATTTTGGATAATTCATATAAACAAATCATATAATATGTGACTTTTTGTATCTAGCTTCTTGCACTCAGAAGAGTATTTTTGAGGTTCATCCATGTTGTTGCATATATTAGTACTTTACTTCATTTTATAGCTTCATTCCATTTCATTCCATTGTGTGGATATACTATATAGTTTATTCATCTGTCTTCTGCTAATGAACATTTGGACTGTTTCTACCTTTGACTATTGTGAATAGTATTGCTATGAATGTGTGGGTAGATGTATTTGAGTAACTTTTCAGTTCTTTTGGATTATACCTAGGAGTGGAATTACTGGGTCATATGGTAATTCTGTGTTTAACTTGTTGAGGAGCTGCCAAACCATTTTCCATAATGGCTACACCATTTTAACGTTCTTAACAGTAATGTATGAGGGTTCAAATTTCACAACATTCTTGTTAACACTGTTGTTTTCTCTTTTTTAAAAAATGGTCATTTTAGTGGATATGAGTGACATTGTGTGTCATATGATTTTTTTTTTTTTTGGTACTAGAGATTGAACTCAGGGGCACTCGACCACTGAGCCACATCCCCAGCCCTATTTTGTGTTTTATGTAGAGACAGGGTCTCACTGAATTGCTTAGTGCCTTAGTGGCTGGCTTTGAACTCGCAATTCTCCTGTCTCAGCCTCCCCAAGTGCTGGGATTACAGGCTTGCGCCACCATGCCCGGCTTCTTATATGATTTTGATTAGTATTTTTGAAATGGTTAATGAATTGAGTATCTTTTCATATATTCGTTCGTTATTTGTATAATTTTGTTTTTTTTTTTTTTTAAATATTTATTTTTTAGTTGTAGGTGGACACAATATCTTTATTTTATTTTTATGTGGTGCTGAGGATCGAACCCAGTGCCTCGCGCGTGCTAGGCGAGCACGCTACCACTGCGCCACAACCCCAGCCCCTATTTGTATAATTTTGAAGAACTATCTATTCAGGTTCTTTGCTCATTTTAAAATTGGGTTGTTTGCCTTTTTGTTCTGAAATTTTAAGAGTTCTTTGTATATTCTCAATATCAGACCTTTACCAAGTGTTCCAACCATTTTCTTTCATTCCGTAGGTTGTCTTTTTACTCTCTTGGTAAAGCAGCTGGGATAATAGGCATGTGCCACCATGCTTAGATGCAGAAATTTTAAATTTCAAAGTCCAATTTAAATTTTCTTTTGTTGTTTGCATTTTGATGTTATATCTAAGAATTAATTGCCAAGACCTAAGTCATGAAGATTTATCCCTGTTTTCTTCTAAGAGTTTTATGGTTTTAGCCTAACATTTAGGTCTTTGATTCATTTTGAGTTGTTTTATATATGATATGAAATAGGAATCCAGCTTTATTCTTGTGTGTAGGGTTTTTTTTGTTTTTGTTTTTTGTCTTCTTTTGCAGTGTTGGAGATGGAACTTATCACATGATGCTACATCCCAGCCCACAGCTTTATTCTTTTGTATATAGATATCCAGTTGTCCCAACATTCTTTGTTGAAGACTATTATTTCTTTCTGAATTGGTCTTGACACCTTTACTGAAAATTATTTGCTCACAGATGTGTGAATTTATTTCTCAACTCTTTTTTTTTTTAATTTTTTTTTTGTAGATGGACACCATGTCTTTATTGTATTGCTCTGTACGTGGTGCTGAGGATCGAACCCAGGGCCTCACGCATGCGAGGCAAGCGCTCTACCGCTGAGCTACAATCCCAGCCCTATTTCTCAACTCTTTATCCTGTTGCTTTATATGTCTATCCTGTACCATACTGTTTTGATTGCTGTAGCTTTGTAGTGAGTTTTAAAATTGGAAAGTTTGAGTCCTCCAACATTTTTCATCTTTTTTTTAAAGGTTGACTTTTTTATCATAACTTTATTTTTATTTATTAATTTTTATGTGGTGCTGAGGATCGAATCCAGTGCCTCACTGTGCTAGGTGAGCGCTCTATCGCTGAGCCACAACCCCAGCCCCCAATTTTTTTTCATCTTTTTCAAGATTATTTTGGTTCTTTGTGGCCCCTTGCACTTTCATATGAATTTGAGGATCATATCTTCCATTTCTACAAAAAAAGCCTATTGGATTTTTGCAAGAGATTATATTGAGTCTGTAGACTGCTTTGCCTAGTTTTGATATTCCAATAATATTAAGTCTTTCAATTTTATGATCATATGTTATCTTTTCATTAATAACTCAATTTTAAGACTTTAACTTTCCCATCCTCTCCTCTTCTACATTTCTAGCCTTCCATATTTTGGAAGAATAGTTCAACCACTATAGTAATGTAGAAAAATTCACTTTCTGGGATCCTAAAGATTTGTAGACATTCATGAAGTGTCAAACTCATCTTTCTTTTTAGTTTTCAGTTAAAATTGCTTAATCACGGGCTGGGGCTGTGGCTCAGCGGTAGAGCACTTGCCTTGCATGCGTGAGGCCCTGGGTTGGATCCTCAGCACCACATACAAAGCAACAAAATAAAGACATTGTGTCCATCTACAACTAAAAAAAATATTTAAAAAATTGCTTAATCACAGTCTTAGTGATTTATCATCTTCCGTGGTATATACTGGAAATACCTTGGATTTTGGAAGTGAATAGAGCTGGGCTATAACCTTGGCTCTTGTGATTACTGATTATATAACACTGAATTACAGAGGCTATGGTGAACAAAATCAGATATGGTCTCCACATATTTATGGAGCTCAAAGTTTAGTGGTGATTATTGATATTGATAAATTAATCATACACATAAATGCAATGTAGAACTTATAACTGTGGTTAAGTATTACAAATGAGAGTTTCATATTGCACTGAACAAACATCTCAGGGGGATCTGAGCTAGTCTGGGAGTTCTGTGAAAGCTTCTCTAAGGAAGTGGTATTGGATGGGCATCGGAAGGATGAGTTAGAGTTTTCTAGACAAAAACTGGGGCAAGGATAGTGAATAGAATCTTCTGTGTAGAGGGAACAACATATGGAAGGTCTCTTGAAGAAAAATGATTGGTGTATTTGAGAAAATGAAATAAAGATAACAGTTACAGTAAATAAAGCTGTAGTGGGGCTGGGATTGTGGCGCAGTGGTAGCGTGCTCGCCTAGCATGTGTGAGGCACTGGGTTCGATCCTCAGCACCACATAAAAATAATCCTCAGCACCACATAAAAATAAAATAAAGATATTCTGTCCACCTACAACTAAAAAAATAAATAAAATTAAAAAAATAAAGCTCTAGTAGTGAGAGATAGGAATAAAAAACATAAAGGACCAGATATTTTTTGTTATACTAAGAATAATTGGAAGCCATTAAAGTGTTTTATGGGGGCTTAACGTGATCTAAATTTGGAAAACAGCACTTTGCTATCTATTGATACTAGAGTCCCCTCTTATCTATGGCTTCCTTTCTTTCCTAAGGAAGTTTTCAGTTGCCCGTAGTCTAAAAATATTAAATGGAAATTTCCAGATATAAATAATTTCATAAATTTTCAACGGCACATCCATTTTGAGTAGCATGATGAAATCTTATACCTTTGGTTTCTCTTCAGCCTGGGGAAAAAAACATAGTATGTATAGGATTTGGTACTATTCTCTATTTCAGGTATCCATGGTGGATCTTGGAACATTTCTCCTGCAGATAAAGAGGGACTACTGTCTAGAAGGGTATCAATAGATGCAGGGAAATTTTTTGTTCACAGATATGGTCTGTGTGAGAGATAAGATAGTAGATTGGATGAAGAGGATGGTAGGTGGAGATGAAGTAAAATGTTAAGAGGTGTTCAACAAATTGAATTTGTAAGACTGAATTACGGATTAAATGTGGGAAGGGTAAAGGAAAAGGAAGTGATAACAGTTTCCTTGCTTAATAATTAGGAGGTGGTTGGTGGTGATGTCATTCAATAAAAAGGGGATTCTTGGAAAGGATTAGTTTGGAGAGGGAATCCTATGAGTTCATTTTTGGACACGTTGAATTTGAAGTGACTTTAAGTCATCCAAGTGATGATGTTGAGTAGGCAGTGAGATAAGTTTTTCTTGAAACTTATCAAAAGATAAGGACCAGAGGACTTCCGGCAAGATGGCGGCTTAGAGGGACGCAGCTACCAGTCTCCCCAAACAAAAGACCAGAAACTGCGGTACAACCTTCTCCCACCCGGCTTTTGGACAGCACGGAAGGAAATTTCACTCGCACGGGTAAGCAGAGCCAGCAGCCGTAGACACAGCGCGACTCCAGCGGCTGTGGCCGAAAGCGGCCCGAGG
>CM053399.1:54542613-54584580 GCA_028644305.1 Xerus rutilus | reverse complement strand
CATGTATGAAGACACAAATAGTGTGACTCTTTATGATTTGCAACCAGAGAAATGGAAAAGCTGAGCTCTGTTTATGTACTATGACTTGAAATGCATTTAAATAAAAAAAAAAAAAAAAAAAAAAAAGATAAGGACCAGAGAAAAATTAGTTGTGTATTTGGCATTTAGATGGTTAAGACAAAATAAAAGTCATGGAGATGAACCTGGATTCTAGGAAGAGAGAGAAGAGTGAAAAGAGAACAGGGAATAATACAGTCTTGAGGAATATTCAGTTACTGAGCAAATGAAGCCAAGCCTAGAAAGTAGAGAGTGGGCAAAAACACAGAGGTGGGAGGAAAACTAGGAGAATATAATAAAAGAATAAGGAAGAAATGAATAGTAGAGCTAAACAATGCTGAGAGATCAAATGGAAACACAGACTTAATGTCCATTGGATTTTTATTCTTCCATTTGATCATTCATCTTGCAGTGACATACAATGAAGAGATTAATGGGGGATTGTGCAACATACCTTTTTCACTGAAAAGTAGAATGCTAATCTGGAAGGAATATTGTTATTTTACTTTTGTCATTTTGCTGTAATTATTTTTCTTTTTAATATTTATTTCTAATTGACAAAATCCTGTATTTATCATTACAACATAATGTTTTGAAATACATATACATTGTAGAATGGCTGAACTTTGGAGTGAATTAACATATGCATGGAGGGGATATTAGTTGTCTATTTTAGTGGATTTAAAAAAATTTAAAACACTAGAAACCTTTCCTCCAAGTGTTACATGAAGGTTAAAGACCAATTAAATGGGAGCTACTCTGGTTAAGTGGGACTTATAACACTGCTCCTTTGTATCCTTCCCTACTTCTGGTCTTGGGTAACTTTTCATAAATCCTAGTTCTCTGAAGAACAATTTGAAAACACTGATCTCTGCAGTTTCTTAATATTAAAGGGGAAACTGAGGGTTGGGGAGAGGCAGTTCCTTAGTCAAGTCTACATAGTAGACTTTACATTTACAACTAGTATTAATATAGTACTGCTGTTGAAACTAAGGTCCTTAAATCCTCTTCTTTGAATGCTTTCTGTAGACTCTGGACTCTACAGAATATCTGTTCCCTCTTTCCCAGGACAGCAGTTCTGACCTCCTGAGTTTTCAGAGACCATACATCTAGTTTGAAAATGGTCTGCTTCCCTCATTGTTCCCTCTCTGTGACCTAGAGGTGATTTGTTGTGTGTTTGCCAGCTTCCATTACACTCCAAAAAGTAGTTTAAATCAGTTACTCATGGTAATTCCATGCCTCTTGCCAATGAATGAATGATTTAGGAATGGGTATGTCCCCAAAGTCTGGCTAATGAGACATGAGAATAACATGATCAGAAGCTTCTGAGAAAGATTTTTGGCTTAAAAAAAAGATAAAAGGAAAGGCCTTTTTTTCTGATAATAATTCCCACCACTTATTTATTTACTTACACCAAATTGAGACAGTTTAGTTCAATGAAGATATGAATACCTACTTCTCAAATTTATGAGTAGTAAATGATTTACTGTATATAGAAGTGTCTGAGAACTGTACAGATACTAGTTCATTTGCTGGTAGATGTCATCTAGCAGGGTGGTTTAAGGAAAAGGCTACAGAATTGGGATGTTTTGAGAAGTATATGGAGGAAGAAAAGACCTTGTTTAGAATAGTTTTTTCTTTTTTTGGTACTGAGGATTGAACTCAGGGGTACTTGATCGCTGAGCCACATCCCAGCCCTATTTTGTATTTTATTTAGAGATAGGGTCTTACTTTTGCTGAGGCTGGCTTTGTACTCTTGATCCTCCTGCCTCAGCCTCCAGAGCTGCTGGGATTACAGACGTGTGCCACTGCGCCTGGCTTAGGTTAATTTTGAATGCAGTGGTGGTTGGGGTGCTATAGTTGGGAGTGGGCAAACCTAAGGGAAAATGGGCTAGGAGGAGACCGAAGTTGATAATTATTTCTAGGACTGGTCTCTGAGAGGAAAGGGAGTGAGACTGTTAACGTTAAACAGCATTAATATTGTAGGTTCTGCCAGGGGAGTGTTTGCCTTCCTGGAGGAAACATTACAAATATCTTAAGTATCTGTGTTCTGGGTTGGTAAATTTGGGGTCTGGAAAACCTGTGGCAGGCCACCTCTTTTCTCTTCAGTGGTTCAGTGCATCCTCACCTCTGACCATTGGACACTGCCTGAAAGGGTGTTTGGTAACTTTTAGCAGAACTGGAGAGAAGGACAAGTCAGGGTCCTAGGCCTCATCAGTGGAAGAGAGAGCTACCTGGTTGGGGAGGAAGGCTCATGGTCTGGTGATAGGAATGGCTCCCTCTTTGGAAGCCTTGCAGGGACTGGTTCTCTGTTTTATGGAGTTTGTGATCAGCCCAGGTATCAGTATTGTGTAACTATCTTGGATGTTAATGCCTTTAACTCTGTTTTCCCTCTGGGCCTCAATTTTAGCACCTTCTCCAGAGGCTTTCTCTGAGCCCCTAGGGCTTGGGTGTGCCTCCTTGTGCTCTAACCTCCCAATACTCATCTTTTCCATTATGCTGCCTGGCTGTCTTTTCTGCTGGAGTGAGCTTCTTCTGGGCTAATATCCTTGTTGATTGACTCGTGTAGCTGCTTGACTGATAAAGTAGACCAGACATTCAGGTTCTCTGAGACAGAGACTTATGTCTGACTTCTGATGACTTTCGCAACTACATCTTTCACCACTGTCTGCCTTGCGTTTTGCTCTCTAGCAATGCTGAAACAAATGTTATTTCCCTAGGCACATTAAGATTTTTTATTTTCTGGGGTGCCTCTTTTTTCCTAGAATGTCCTTTTCACCTTTCTCTAAGTTAATGTGTTTCTCTTTTAAAGCAATCATCTTCCAAGAAGCCTTCTTTGATCCCTCTCTCTTGCCACATTCCTGCTGCTGCCTTCCATTATGTCCTTTGTCACACCATATGATAATTGACAAGTCCCATATTCTCAAGGAATTTACATATTTTAGTACTAGTTCTTAGGTGGATTTCTACCATCTTCTTCACCCAGCAAGCTTCATTCCTCACATCACTCATTGAACTTGGCTTTGCTGATGATAGGCATTCTGAAAGGAAAGTGACCTTTTGAGAATCTGATGAGATTTCCTTTTTAATCTATCACTCTCCCATTGTGTTTCACCCTTGCATTTGTGTTAGTTCTCACTAGGATTAAAATGGTCCTTTTGTACAAAAATAATATGCCTTTTATATTCTCACCTAGCAGAGATTCTAATGATCTTGGTCAATCCTGATGGCATTTTATATCCTCATTTTTCTTCGTTACATCTCCTTCCCCCTGTGGTTTCGTGAAAAATTCCTATTATGGAAAAATTTGAAAACTTGGCAAATAATCTCTCCCTATTCTACTATTAGAGATTAATTTAAAACTTTTCAGCATTTGGTGAGGCAGGAGGATCAAAAGTTCAAGGCCATCCTTGGCAATTTAGTAAGACCCTGGCTTAAAATAAAAATTAAGCCAGGTGTGGTGATGCACACCTATAATCCCAGCAACTAGGGAGGCTAAGGCAGGAAAATTACAAATTTGAGGCCAGCCTCAGCAATTTAGTGAGGCCCTAAGCAACTTAGTGAGACCCTGTCTCAGAATAAAAAATAAAAAGGGCTGGAGATGTAACTTGGTGGTAAAGTGCCCCATGTTCAATCCCCAGTTATTTTCCTTTGACATTATAAATAGCATTGCAGTAAGCACCGTGGGTTATAATTTTTGGTCTTTTATTTTATATTTTTGATGGTGCTGGGGAATGAACCCAGGGCCTTGTGCATGCAAGGCAAGCACTCTACCAACTGAGCTATATCCCCAACCCCTTTTGGTCTGTATTTTTGATAGCTTTCTTAGAATAACTATTTAGGTAATAAGAGGAGGCAATAGGAGTAAAGGTGTAACTTTTTTAAGGATCTGGATATACATGAATTATTTGTTAAATGAAAGAAAGTATACTCCACAGAAGACTTCCTACTTATGCTCTCTAGAGGAGGGGAGGAATGCCTGTAGCTCCTATATTGCCTTTTATAGTTGATTCTCTCCATGTTCTGTCATCATTTGTTCATGGTTAGGACTTTATCCTCTTGTTACTTTTGGATTTAATTGCTTTCTCTAGCTCAGGGTACATGAAATCAGGTCTTTATTCCTTCTCTCCCAAAGGAGAGACACTGAGATTCATCTCATTTGGTCATGTTCCTTCTACAGCCCTCCATCATTCATTGGTGATATCTTCTGACTCAGAGGGTTGTTTTGGAAACCACATAGATTTGAAAAACTTGGTCAAACCCATAGGTAACATTTAAAATATTGGGGATGGAGGGCAGAATCTAGTTAGAGAAAAAACAAAAACAAGCCGGGCGCGGTGGCTCACGCTTGTAATCCCAGCACTTAGGGAGGCTGAGACAGGAGGATCGCGAGTTCAAAGCCAGCCTCAGCAAGGGCGAGGCGCTAAGCAACTCAGTGAGACCCTGTCTCTACATAAAACACAAAATAGGGCTGGGGATGTGGCTCAGCGGTCGAGTGCCCCTGAGTTCAATTCCCAGTACCAAAAAAAAAAAAAAACAAAAAACAAAAACAACTGTGACTATAGTTTTTGAGAGGCCAAAGGGGATTGTAGTTGCTGTTCTGAGTGATCTTAACCTTTAATGTCTCTTGGACTCTGTTATTATCTGCACATAACTTTGAGGATAAAATTTAAACTCCTTAGTTTATTTTGCAAGGCTCTTTCATGATTTGGGTTCTGCCTGCCTCATTAGCCTCAAATCCTTTTCTTATATGTTGTTCCAACCAAACTGAACTATCTGACATTTACTGTCCTGGTCACAGTCTTATACCTTCATCCATGCCATTGTGTCTATTTGGGACACATTTCCATCCTTTCTTCATCTCCTAACTTCTGTAATGAACTGTCGTATCTATGATTTGTTCATTCAACCATTCAGCCATTATTTATTTAGCTGGTCAACAGATATTTATTGAATGCCTATTTTGTGTAACTAATGAGGAGGAAGACAGCAATGAAAGAAATTGCATTTTAGTCTGAAACATGCTATGATAATAGTAACAAAAGCAATTAACACTTAATGATTACCTACTATGCCAGGCACTATTGTAAGCCCTTTATCTGAATTAATTCATTTAATCCTTAAAACAAACCTTTGAAATAGATGTATAATTACTGTTAAGTACAAATTATAGTTGGATACAAAGGAAAGTGTTAACATACTTACCATTTCTTAAATATCCAAATGAACCAGACATATCTAGAAATTTTGTGTACATTTCTTTCATCCTTGCCACAGCTCTACAAGGTTAGGTATTAGGTATTATTACTTTACACATGAGGAAATAAAGTCTCAATAAGATTAGGAAATGTGCCCAATTTCACACAGTTTGTAAAAGGTAGAGTTAGAATTGAACCCAGTTTAGTTGAATTCCAAAGTCTTACTTTTTAAGATTTTGTTGGTACAAGTGAGGAGGGTAGGCAAACTCTCTAAGCCCAGGAACTATGCAATCAAAAATTGTCTTTTAAGAGAAGAGGAAGTAAAATGGAAAGATAGTGCTTTGTTAAAATATGAGTTGATTCTATTTTCCTACATATCCTTTCCTCTGTAGGACAGACTAAGAAATCCTCTCATAGCAGCATGGGTATATGAGAGCTTCCTAAGTATTATCCTTGAGGGCGCCGGTGGCAGTTCTGAATGCTTTAGCCATGTGCCTAGTAACTGAAAATTCATTCAGGGCAGTCACACCATGCAACCAGATGGGATTTAAAAGTGGCATGTTCATATTTATTTAAAAAGTTAATTTAAAAACGTCAATTTGCAACCTGATGTTGCCATGTTAGAATTTTCCCCAATAAAGAATAGGAAATGTCCGGGGCTGGGATTGTGGCTCAGTGGTAGAGCGCTTGCCTCGCATGCATGAGGCGCTGGGTTTGATCCTCAGCACCACATAAAAATAAATCAATAAAGATATTGTGTCCACCTACAACTAAAAAATATTTTAAAAAAAAGAATAGGAAATGTTTCATTAAACTTCTGTTAAGGTGTTTACACTTGTTGTACACTGCACAGATGTGCACATTTGGCTAAAATGTTTTTCTAAAATTGTGTGTAGTGGAAAGAAGAAAAATGAACAGTTTTAGTTTGAAGTTTAGAATGACTATTGAATAAAAGAGTGCTGTGAAATTTTTACAGTGTATGGAATTGACTTTAACAGTTGCTTTTGTAGTTGTGTTATATAATTAAATCATGGTGTTATAGCTTTGAAAGGCATAGACTAATGGAGAAAGACCATTTAAAACAGATTGTTTAAAACTATAATTATTTCTATCAGGCTCTGACACGTGCTCTCTGTCTCTCTCTTTTGGTACTGGGATTTGTTACAGATTTTACTCCTCTTTCCTTCTTTAAAACTATCAGAGATTTTTCCATAACTTAGAGGATAAAATTTAAGCCTCTTATTTTACTTTGCAAAGGTCTTTTCATGGTTTGGGCTTGGCCTGCCTCATTACCCAGAAATTCTCTTCTTTCTCATAAGTTGTTCCTGCCAAACTGAAGTATTTGTCATTTATTGTCCAGGTCCCATTCCTATACCTTTATGACATTGTCTCTTTTGGGAAACATTCTCATTCCTTTTTCTTTTTTTCTTTTTTCTTTTTTAGTTGTAGATGGACACAATGTCTTTATTTCATTGCTTTGTATGTGGTGCTGAGGATCGAACCCAGTGCCTCACGCATGCGAGGCAAGCGCTCTACCGCTGAGCTACAATCCCAGCCCCTCTCATCCCTTTTTCATCTCCCAATCTCTTGATTACCCTTTAAACCTAGTTTGGACTCATCAGTGAGCAGCTTCCCTTGTGGTTCCTCCATCCTGTACCCTGTTTCCTCACTGAGTTTTGTTCCTCTCCTTTATGTCTTTTTTATTTATCTTTTTTTAATACCTTGTTTTTGTTGTTTGTTGTTGTTTTTGTACTGGGGATTGAACCTAGTCACATTTTGCCACTGAGCTACATCCCCAGTCCTTTTTTGAATTTTGAGACAGAATCTCACTAAGTTGCTGAGGGTCTCAATGAATTTCTGAGGCTGGCCTTGAATTTGCAATCCTTCTGCCTCAGCCTCTCGAGTTGCCAGGATTACAGGCATGAACCACCATAACTGGCTGTCTTTAGCACCTAGTTCTTAGTATTTCTCAGAAAATGTGTGTCAGATGACTAATTATATAAAGAACATACTGAGAATATCTCTATCCATGGAGTCCCAAAAAGTGTGATAAATTTTGACTGGAGTTTTCCTGTTTTTATTTCTGCTGAGTTGTGACATTGTTTCAATATTTGGAAAAAAATGTCTTTCAAAATCACCTGCAGTTTAATTACTTGACAAACCTGAAATAAGAAATGAGCCCTCTTCTTAATTAAATTTTACAATAAGTAGTGAATTTTAGTGGAGAGGGACTGAAGAAAAAGACTTTCTGATTATCCCTTACTACTGTGGTTTCTTCTTTTTCCCACAAACTGGAAGAGTGGTTTAGTTTTACATGTGCTTGAAACATGAATAGTGAGACTGAGGAACTGAAATTTAAATTTTACTTAGTTTCAGTTAATTAATTATTTTATTTTTTGTTGTAGATGGACATGATACCTTTATTTTATTTATTTATTTTTATGTGGTGCTGAGGATAGAACCCAGTGCCTCACACATGCTAGGCAAGTGCTCTACCACTGAGCTATAGCTCCAGCCCAAATTTCAGTGAATTTAAATGTGAATTAAAATAGCTGCAAATGACTAGTGGCTTACATATTGGAAAGTATGGCTCTAGAGGGTCAAAATAGTGAGGAAACAGACATGTAGATGAAAAACTACAGTTCAGTGTAACAGAGGGACTGGTGGTGGTCAGTGGTGGAACACTTACCTAGCTTGAGATTGAGGCCTTGAGATTGAGCCCCAGCACCCCTCAAAAAAGTCAGTAATACTTAATTCAAAGGATTCTTTTTTTTTTTTAAAATATTTTTTATTAGTTGTTGATGGACTTGTATTTATTTATACATGGTGCTGAGAATCGAACCCAGTGCCTCACACATGCTAGGCAAGTGCTCTACCACTGAGCCACAACCCCAGCCCTCGAAGGATTCTTTTTGAGGGTTAAATGAAAAAAAAACTATGAAAGCGATACAAAATCCTATTCGGAAACATAGTAGGTGCTCAGCTGGTTGAGTGCAAAACTCTTACAGCTTTGTTTAACCAAAGATTCCTATGAAGGAGAGGATTAACATTCTTGAAAAGATAAGAAATCTTACAAAGAAATATGGAGAATTAGGAAATATGGCCTAAATATGATAAATACAGCTAACAAAATGTATTTATTACATAGTGCATCGTATTTATTTGTTAGAAACTATAGAAAAAAACTCATGCTAGCCGGGCATGGTAGCTACACGCCTGTAATCCCAGCACTTGGGGAGGCTGAGACAGGAGAATTGCAAGTTCAAAGCCAGCCTCAGTAATGACAAGGCACTAAGCAACTCAGTGAGACTCTGTCTGTACATAAAACACAAAATAGGGCTGGGGATGTGGCTCAGTGGTCAAGTACCCCTGAGTTTAATCCTCAGTACCAAAAAAAAAGAACACAAGCTGAGGAGCCTTCACTGACTTCCCTTGAGTGTTGAGGAATGATTATAATCAGCAGAAAGTTAATTTCTCATTAGGTCCCTATTAATGCTGTTGGTACTTTATTTTGGCTTAGTGTGTCTTTTTGTTTTTTTTTTTTAAGCTTCTGACTTTTAGGTAAATAATAATAAACCTCATGAACTATGAGATATGGGAAAATAAAGATTTCAAGTAGAACAAGGGGGATATATGTAGTGTAGAGCCTGGAGGAAGTTCTAGCATCCACTTCTGGGGTGGAGATGCAGAGGGTGTTTTTTGTTTTGGAAGAGCTGTGGGCTGAAGGGAACTGTCCTTTGCTCAGAGCAAATATAAAAACCATTCAAAAGTCCAAAGTGCCTGCAAGGAGGCTGGTGGCACTGATATCCGACAGTATTCGAGACAATGTTGAAATTGGGATGCTGGAGGCTAGGTCTTACAAGTATGCACTGGTGTGCGTGCGCGCGCGCGCGTGTGTGTGTGTGTGTGTGTGTGTTCGTGTGTTCCTGTTTGAGTGATGATCTGGAGCTGTGTTTAGTTTGCTCCTTTGTTTTTCTGGGCTGACTTGGGATTGGTTCCAAAGGTAGATACTGTGGGGCCAGCTACATTTATATATGTATTCCCTGCCCCACCGCCCCTAAGAATAGTCTTGATGTTTCCACAGCGATTCTAATTACATACATTGAAAGTATAGCATATCTGCTTCTAATATGGCTGTTTTCAATCGAAAGTTTAAGTTGTCAGGATTGAGTAGTTATCTTTGTCAACTTCTGTCTGTAGTAATTTTTGGTTTTTTTTGGTACAGGGAATTAAACCCAGGGACATTTTACTACTAAACTACATTTTTAGCATCTTCTGTTGTTTTTGTTTTTTATTCTAAGACAGTATCTTGCTAGATTGTCCAGGCTGGTCTGGAATTTAGATCCTCCTTTCTCAGCCTCTGAGTTGCTGGGATTACAGGTGTGCACTGCTGTGCCTGGTCTATCTGCCGTATTTGTTATGGTATTTTATGGTGTAAGACACCAGTGGTAAAGTGCCTGGGCTTTGGAGTCTAATTGTCTGAGTTTGAATTCAGTTTCAGTTATGAGCAGTATGATTTTGAACAAATGACTTGACCTTTCTAGGTTCAGACTTCTTATTTTTGAAAGAGAGATCGGATGAGATTATGCTTACAGATGGGTGAGATAATGTACTTGCTTACAGAAAACACTCAGTAAATATTTACTATTATTAATCATTTTATCTCTTGTCACATTACTATGTATACCCAACTTATTTATTTATTTATAAATGAATTGTAATAAAACATTACATAAGATTTACCATCTTAACTATTTTAAGTGTATAGTCTAGTAATTTTAATCATTTTTACATTGTTTTGTAACAGGTCTCTTAAATTTTTTCTTCTTGCAAAACTGAAATTCTGTCTCATTGAACCACTCTCTCTTTCTGCTTCTTCCCAGTTCCTATCATCTGGCATCCACAATTTAAATGGAATCATACCATATTTGTCTTTCCGTGGCTGGCTTATTTCCTTTAGCATAATGCCTTCGGAGTTCATCCATATTGTAGCAAGTGACAGAATTTAAAAGCTAAATAATATCCCATTGTATGCATATACCATGGTTTCTTTTTCTATTCACTCCATGATCATTGGTTTGTTTTCACCTCTTGGCTACTATAATAATGCTGTAGTGAACATGGATGGGTACACAAATATCTCTGTGATTCTGTTTTCAATTCTCTTGGATAAATATCCAGAAGTAGAATTACTGGATTACATGGTAATCCATTAGTAATTTTTTGAGGAACTTCCATACTGTTTTCATTAGTAGCTTTATTAGTTTATGTTGTTGCCAATGATGTATAAGGGTTTCATTTTTTTTCACATCCTCACCAATATTTATTTTTCATTTTGTTTTGATAGTGGACATTCTAACAGATGCAAGTTGATAATCTCATTGTGATTTTTTTTAGCATTTCTCTAATGATTAGTGATGTTGAACATCTTTTCATATGCTTATTGTGCATTTGTATATCTTCTTTGGAGAAAGTTCTATTCAAGTCCTTTGCACATTTTTAAATTTTTATTTTGTTGAATTGTAGGTATCTTTAGTATGAAGTTTTTGTTAAATTTTACTTAAAATTAACCATAAAGCTGGATGTGGTGGCACATGCCTATAATCCCAGCACTTAGGGAGGCTGAGACAGGAGAATCGTGAGTTCAAAGCCAGCCTCAGCAACAGGGAGGCGCTAAGCGATTCAGTGAGACCCTGTCTCTACATAAAACACAAAATAGGGCCGAGGATATGGCTCAGTGGTCGAGTACCCCTGAGTTCAATTCCCAGCACCACAATAAATAAATAAATAGATAGATAGATAAAATTAACCACAAATTTACTTGTACTAAGATTTTGTGAATTTTAACACATGGGTAGTTTGTGTAACTACCAGTGCAGTCAAGATACAGAACATTTCCATTATCCTAAGAAACTTCCTTGTCACAGCTAGTTTTTTTTGTTTTTGTTTTTTCTCTTTTGGTACCAGGGATTGAACCCAGGGTTGCTAACCCACTGAACCACATCCCCAGTCCTTTATTATATCTTATTTTGAGACAGGATCTTGCTGAATTGCTTAGGGCCTTGCTAAGTTGCTGAGGCTGGCTTTGAATTTGTGATCCTCCTGCATCAGCCTTCTTAGCTACTGTCACAGCTTGCTTTTTAAAAGGTACTTTTTTAATTGTTTTACCAAGAAGCTGCTTTGCTTTAAGACTGGTCAAGTTCAGTTGTGAACTGAATGAATCTTATGACATAAGTCCTTATGGTTTTTAATTGATTTGCTGGGAAATGCTGTGTACCTTTCTTTTTTCTTTCTCTCTTTCTCTTTTTTTATTTTGTAGTATTTTTTTTAAACACACTCTGTTCCCATATAGATGAACTTAGGATTCAGACCTAGCCTCTTTTTCATATAGCAGGGCACTGATGAACAAGTATTTAAATGCCGAGTTATTAGGTTTTATATACTTTGGCAATCATTCTCTTTTTAAAAAATTTTTTTAGTTGTTTATTGACCTTTATTTGTTTATTTCTATGCAGTGCTGAGGATCAAATCCAGTGCCTCCTACATGTGAGGTAAGCGTTCTACCACTGAGCCACAACCTTAGCCTGGCAATCATTCTTTTTTTTTTTTTTTTTTTTTTTTTTGTGGTATGGGGACTGAACCTAGGGTCTTACCCTGTGCTAGACAAAGATTCTGCCACTGAACTACTTCTCTAGCCCCTAATCTGTGTTGTTATGATTTTTAAGTTCTTGTTTTATTAATTCATAGATGCTTTTATGAATACATCAAGGTCTGAATTTTATGCTTAGTAGTAAGAAAAGAGAGAGCTGAGAAAGAGTTCTAAATTTGAGACAGCGAATGCAGCATCAATCCTGGCTTTGGTAATTTCATAAAAATCTAAATCATTTAATTTCTATGAGATGTAGGTATTTTGCTTACAAAATGGGTGAGTTGATAATTCTTGCCTTGTAGCCTTTTTGGTTGTGAGTATTAAGTAAAATTAAGAAGGTGAGAGTTATCTAACATTCACTAAATGTTAGGCTAAATATGAATGGTAATATGAGAAAACATCTTTTTTTTTTAGTCTCAACTAGAAGGTTTTTTCTTTTTTCTTTTTTAGTCTCAGTGAATGGAAATATTGACAAATAGAACCCAATGTAAGCCTCAGATCACTTTTTATTTGTTTGTTTGCAGTGCTGGGGATCACACCCATGGCCTTGTGCATGCTAGGCAAGCATTCTACTGATGTGCTATATCCCCCAGCCCAGATTAAGTTTTCAATGGCTTGTTAGAAACAAGAGCTTTATTGAGATATAGTTCATGTACCATACAGTTCACCCATTTAAAGTGTATGATTCAGTGGCTTTTAGTATATTTAAAGAATTGTATGACTATTACCACAATGAATTTTAGAATATTTTCATTACTCCAAAAATTCATACCCTTTAGCAGCCACTCCCTGTTTCCCCCATTTCTACCAGCTCTAGACAAAACTGTTTTCTACAGTTAGATTTGCCTTTTCTGGACATTTCACATAAATGAAATAATAAAAAGGTGGCTTTTCATGACTTTTTTTCCAGTTATAATGTTTTCAAGGTTTATCCATATTCTAGTATGTATCATTACTTTCTTTTTATTGCTGAATATTATTGTATGAATATGTAACTCCCCCCTCTCCAGTACTGGGGATCAAACCCAGGGTTGCTGTGCCACTGAGCTATATCACCAGCTTTTTTTATTTTTTATTTTGAAATGGTCTCACTAAACTGCCAAGGCTGTCCTTGAACTTGTGATCCTCCTGCTTCACTCCTTGAGTAGCTGGGATTATAGGTATTTGCCACCATGCCCAGTGAATATGCCACGTTTTTTTTATTGTCAGTTGATGAACACTTGGGTGGTTTCCACTTTTTTAGCTTTCAGTAATGCTGTGAATGCTCACATAAATTTTTATGTGGACAAAGATATTTATTTATCTTGGGTATACACTTAGGAGTGGAATTGCTAGATTATATGGGAATTTTATGTTTAACCTTGTTTTCCACAGTGGCTGCACCATTTTATATTTCCACTAGCAATATATGGGTGCTTCCAATTTCTCCATATCCTAACATCAACTTGTTATTTGTCTTTTTGTTTTTAACCATACTGTTGATATCTCATTGTGATTTGATTTGCATTTCCCTGATGGCTAATGATGCTGAGCATCTTTCAAGAACTTATGTAGTCTTGCACAGATGATATTTTCTTCAATCATGGATCCCAAATACAGTGGTGGTCCTGTAAAATTATGTAGTCTAGCAGTGTTATAACTATCTTAGTTTGTGTCACTACACTGTATAATGTTTGTGCAATAATGAAATCACCGAATGATGTGTTTCTCAGAATATGTCTTTGTTGTTAAGTGACACATGTGTATTATACTTTAAGATGGCAGTTAGATAATAAAGAGATTGTGTCAGATAAGCAGTTGGATGTACATTTCTGAAATTTATAAAAGTCCAAGTTGGAAATATAAAATTGGAGTTGTAATAGCTTCATGTTACTATAATGCAGTACCCAAAGCAATTAACTTAAAAAGAGAAAGTTTATTTGGCTTATGGTTCTGGAGTTTCTTGTGCAATAACAGATGATCCCATGGCTTTGGGACTCTGATGAGGATGGCACATCATGGCAGGAGCATATGACAGAGTAAGCTACTTACATCTTGGGCCCAAGAATAAAGGAAGAGAATGGGACCAGGACCCCACAACCCCCTTTGGAGGCATGCTCCCAGTAACCTAAGGCCCTCCTCCCGTTACGCCTCATGTCAAGGTATCCACTACCTCCCAGTACTGCCAATACGTTAAAACACATGGACCTTTAGAGGGCACTTATCCAAATCATAGCTGTAATCATTAGCATAGGTAAAGCCATGGAATAGATGTGATCACCTAGGAAATATGTGTAGATAGAACAGAGAAAAGATCTGATTATTGAGCCCTGGGTACTCTGACCCTGAGAAATTAAGAGGATCCAAGGAGCAGCCAGTGAAATAGAAGGACCAAGAGAAAGTAGAGCACCAGAGGCCTTGCAGTCTGTGGAGGTTAATGCTAGATGTTCTAGTGTGATCATCTGGAGTCCTAGAGTCTAACCATGGTTTGATTCTAAATAACTGTGGGACGCTGGACAATAAACTTCACCTTTTTGAGTCTTGGGTCAATAATCTGAAGTGAAGGTCTTGACTTACCTCTATATTTTTCCCCATCATTATAATAAACCTGTTTCTATAATATTTTATAGCTTGCACAAAGCATTTTCATGGATTTATCCCAGTCATCATAACAAATCCATGTGATCTGTAATTTTATATGCATTTTATGCATAAGATTAAAATTTAGACTTCCAACATCATACCATCATTATCAGTGAACGCAGGTCTGCTTGATCTCAAAACCTGTGCTCTTTGTATCCTGTAACAACTACCTTATTATGTTGGTATTCTAGAGCTCTGTGATTCTGAGCACGTAGAATTCAATCATTTATTCAATGAATGTTTGATGGGTACATGCCATACCAGTCACTGGTCTGTGCTGGGGATACAGTTTTAACCAAGACAAATGGCTGGCCCTCATAGGTTTTTCATTCTATTAAAGGAGGCCAAGAGTAAACAAGCTAATAAATGATATGATGTTAGTGCCATAATTTAAAAAAAAAAAAGATAAAGGAACAGTGTATGTTGGGAGGATGACCAACAACAGCGTCTTTGAAGAGATCACATTTGAACAAAGACCTGAATGATCTAAAGTGGAAAGCCATAAGGAGGTGGGTAGAAGGGAGTTCAGAGGAGAGAAACGGCAGGTACAGAGATACAGAGGTAGGAGGGAGTCAGGTGTATTTGAGGAATGCAAGAAAGACATTGATAGGAGTGGAGGCTGACAAACAAAATGCATAGAGCCTGAAGTCATTTAGGCTTTGGGGTCAGTTCTGACTTGTATCAATGAATTTGCTGTGTGACTCTGGGTGGGAGGAGTACCTAACTTTTCTGAGTTTTCTGCAGTGAATTATCTAACCCAGCAATGACTTATCCTTATCTATAAAATGAAGAAAATAAATTAAAATCTGTCTTAAGAATTAAATGAGGGAATGTAGATAAGACACCTAGAATAGTACTTGGCAAATTATTTCATTTATTAAGCATACCCACTGTTATTGACAGGGTCCTAGGCTGTCCTCAGATAAGTTATTTATTTTTCTCTGTGTCTAAAATTTGTTTTAGTCAGCATATCTTAAAGTCCTAGTTTTGTGCCAAGGCTGTTCTAGGCACTGTCCCTGAGCTCACCTTTGTGTTGTGATCAAGAAAGGAGTGTTGCACTAAAAAGAAAACAATTTAGAAATTGATGAATAGGTACAAAAATAAGAGCTTGGAATTCTGGTAATTGCAGCCCCTGATATATTCATTTATTGTGGAAGAAACTACAAGTGCATTTTTGTCATCTTTCCTCATTGTCGGATACTAGCTCTACTCGGGCAGCCTTCTTGCTGATCCAGATATGCTTGCCATAGGAAAATGAGATAGGAGCAACATCCTCATCCTTATAAGACCATCTGTTTTCAGAACCACAGATGCTGTCCTTACGGTTGCAACCCAACACAACCGGAATGATTTATTCATCTCCAGGTAACATTTTTTGCACCAGCCTTCCAGCAAAGTACAGTATCAGCTTTACACTTAATGAAGCATCCAGCACAGGTGGTAAGTTGTGCTGTAAAAAGGATGCTTCTGGTTAGAAATGACTCATGGACAGGTGGAGGTAAGCTGTTAGTCCTCAGAGTGTAATTAGACAGAGCGAGCTAACACTGACAAGAGTGCCTTGTCCAGTGAATAGTGTTTGAGATCATTTAGCTCAACTGACTCTTTTTTTTTTTGTACCAAGGATTAAACCCAGGGGACTTTTACCACGGAGCTACATTTCCAGTTCTTTTCATTTTTTATTTTGAGACAAGGTCTTGCTAAGTTGCTGAGGCTGTCTTTGAACTTGTGATCCTCCTGCCTCAGTCTTCCAAACTGCTGGGATTACAGGCATGTGCCACTATGCTCAGCTCCACTGATTCTTTTTTTTCCTTTCTTTTTAAAAAAATTTTTTTAGTTATAGATGAACATAATACCTTTATTTGTTTATTTTATGTGGTGCTGAGGATCAAACCCAGTGCCTTACACATGCGATGCACGCGCTATACCACTGAGCCAAAACCCCAGCCCCTCCACTGATTCTTTAAGTTAGGTGTTGTACCACTGTTGCATAGGTGAGGAAATTAAGACCCAGAGAAGGAAAGGAACCTAGTTTAATTGCATAGCATTTTGAAACACATAGCCCAAACTATAACTCAGGTGTTTGAATTCCCAGCCCATGTTTTATTGTGCTTGTGAAAAATTTTAAAGCATTATCCAAATATAAAATGGCAATATTATTACTTTGTTTGCTTTGTTGATAGCTTCCTTTGATACCTTGAACAAATCACTTTTTCCCCTTACCTGAATGACTGAGCAAGTTGGTTAATTTTTTTTAATGCTCTTATCATCTGTAAAATGAGGCCAGTTAACACTTATTATGAATTTTTTGAGGGATTAAATGAGATAAAGTATATGAAAGCTGCTTAGGTCAATTTTGATAATCAGGGTAGTAAACAAATACTAATTAGTTTTTTTCAGCTCAATTGAACAAACATTAATTAAGCATCTATCTTGTGCCAGTTTAGTTTCACTTACATTATCTTATTTAACCTTTAAATTCTTTTCTGTCTCTTCTTGCTATATTGAGTGTCTTACTAGTATAATAGTATGTGTCTTTCATTCTATAGTAAAATCTCCATAATGAAAAATAATTGTTCAGGGCTGGGGTAGAGTGCTGATTTAGCATGTGTGAGGCCCTGGGTTTGATCCCTAGCACTAGGGAAAAAAAAAAGTTGAAAGTAACAAGTGATTCTTACTTTCAGAAAAATATAGAATATTAGTGTAAACATGTGATATCTATGGGTAAATGTGGCTGGGGAGGTAATCTGGGTCTTGGCCTCTACCCTCCTACAAGGTGGTTTGGAATCTTCTGTTTAGAAAGTGAGTTGTTACTATGACAGCATTCTTTGTCACCTCAAAGAGTGTTGGTTTCACTTTTGGAGTGGTTGGTTTTAGTAAATTGCTTCCTTTTCACCTTAGATTTTAGGCTCTTTGACAGGCCATCTGCTTCTCAACACCAACTTCCCTTAACCAGCAAGGGCCTCCAGGCAGTTTAGATGGAGAACAAAAGATTTTTCCAGTTCCTGGTGGTTTTGTGAGAGTGGGAAGGCTCCAGGGAGAAGTGCATCTGCTTAATGGAATTCATTTATGATGTGTACCGTACTTGGCAGTATTGTACCAGGTCCTCTGCTGGGCTGCCTGAGGAGAGAAAAAATTCTGGAATGGAGGTCTTTCAGCATGCAGTTTCGTTATTTCACTTCTTGCCAGTATTAGCTTTGAAGAGCTTGTTGGAGTTGATGTTGCTGATTTTCTTTTTTAATTTTTTGGTATCTGCATTTCTTGTCTAAGTATTCCATTTGTTCTTTGTTTTTCTGTTTGGTGGCTTTTACTGGTTGCTGAGCTGTTCAGTTAGTGGCTTAGTATAATGCAATTCAACAATGTGTTAAGTAGAAATTCAGTAATGAATAAAGTAAGATATGGGGAATTCTAGTACCTGTGAAGCTTAGGTTAAGTGTTGGTGAACCCACAGACATGTGGATTGAAACCTCAGCTTTGCCCTGTAGTGACTCTGTGACCTTGGGTAAGTCTTTCAGTTTCTTCATCTCTGAAAATGAGTATATAAATATCACCTCATCCAAAATTACAGTAACAATCCAATGAAAGAATATATAGGAAAGGATAAGGCATTAAGTTGGTGATAAATAGCCCTTTCCATCTCCTTAAGAAGTATACATGAGGAAATCAGACATTTATATAAGTAACCGTGTGTGTGTGTACGTGCACGTGCGTGTGCATGCGCTCACATGCATGTACATTTGTTTAATACAGGTCTAAGATGTGGCTGGAATTTGCCATGATCATTGGGAATTGTGAGGTGAGGGCTTGGGGCAGATGCATGTCTTTGAAACTAGACTGAGAGATACACTCTGATAAGACAGCATGGCACAGTCTTTGTGTCCTTAGAGAAGATATTAAGAAGGAGAGGGTAAAAAGAGAACCTGAAAGTAGAGGCCCTGAGATGCAGGTTTCCTCAGGGGCACCATTAGAGTGAGTCTAGTAGCCTCTAGTCTCTTAGAGATAGAACAGTCTGCTTCACAGTAAGCTGAGAACAGAACCTGGGGCTTGTAGGCGGGAGAACTGCTACATAGTATGGAAGGTTGTAGCATCATTCTCCCCCTTTGTACCCCCAAATCTGTCACATCACCACCAGAAAATCTCTAAGATACAAATATGGTCATCTCAATTTGCTGGTAAAACTTTTTGTTGGCTCTCTGTTACCTTCAGGTTAGAATCCAGATTCTTTCCGTGACGTACAAGGTGTTTCTTTTTTTTTTTTTTTTTTTAATATTTTTTTAGTTGTAGATGGACACAATGTTTTTTTTTTTAATTTTATTGCTTTGTACGTGGTGCTGAGGATCGAACCCAGGGCCTCACGCATGCAAGGCAAGCGCTCTACCGCTGAGCTACAATCCCAGCTCCACAAGGTGTTTCTTGATTGGATCTCTGCCTGCCCTTTTAGCTTCATTTCCTATTGCTCTTGCTTATGCTCCAGTTACACTTTACTATTTTTAGCTTCTCAGCCCTTCCATACTCATTTATGTTCTGGCCCCTTCTAGTCTTCATGCTGTACTTCCTGTTTTGTCTGACAAACTTCTACTCTTTCTTTAAAACTCTTTGCAATCACCATGTTTTCTGTGAGGTCCTCCTGACCTCTGAAGGTAAGATGCATGGAATAAGAGACCTCTTTCTTCTGGGTTCATCTAGAATTTTGAACTTGCAAGAATGTATCTACATGTTTAACTTCACTAATGGACACAGTGATGCATCTATTAATGCTTTTGTTTATGACCCATTCAGCGGATTATATTTTATTATGCCTTTTGCCCCTGAAGAAAAGAATAACCATCAGTAAAACCACTATGTTTGAAAAAGGCTATTTATTATCAGATTGGTGGCATGGGTTCATCTGATCTGATTTTAAATCATTGACCAACTTTGAGAAAGATAAACGTAATTGTTATTCCTTTTCTTTACCCTCCCTCCACCCCTCCTTTTCTTTCTTTCTTTCCTTCCTTCTATCTTTCTTAATGGGGTCTTATTATGTTTTTCAGGTTGACCTCAAACTTGTGATCCTCCTATCTTGGCCTCCCAAGTAGCTGGGATGTACTTATGTTTTCTTTCAAGTAACTTCTTATTTGTATCCCCATATTTCTTCTGATACAAATAAAGACATGAATTCTGTCTTTCATGTTGGGGTTTTCCCCAGATATCTGGTGATCCTTGATTGCCTCTTCATATTTAAAAGTAGGATACTAAAAAGATAATTTTAAGTTTTAAATACATGGATTGGGCTTACTGGTTGTGAACTTTGCTGTATGATAATCTGCATGGGCTGTATGTGGGGCAACTACAATGTTAGTATCTTTAGGTCTTTCCGCTAGGGTTCACCAGATTCTTTGGAAGAATCCCCCAGTCTCTTTTGTAGAAGTTATGGGCCTGGATGCTAGTGATCAGGAAACTAAGTGGGAGAAGAAGGTTCTCAATATTTAGTTGACTTATACTATTATTTTTGGTATAGGAATCCTGCCTCCTTCCCTCTCTTAATCTCTTTCTCTTCTGATGAGAGAAAAAAGACTCTTTTATTAAAAAAGACTCTAAAGTAGCATTGAAGAAGAGGACATTTATTCAATTTATCAACTTTGTCCAGAAGTCTGTATTAGAATTTCATTTTCTGTTTGACAGTTGAAGAAATCATGCACTACTATGTTTGAAGGTAGCTGTTTGCACTGGGAAGAATGTGGGCTTTTGACATTATTGAGAAACTTGGGTTTCAGATTCATTGCTAAGAAACTCTGTGACCTTAGCACATGTAGCCAGAATGAGATGTCAGCAGGCTCTAAGGTGCCATGCAGTGTGGCAGTGCCACATAGGTCAATTCTCTGTAGCTGCAAACTTATCACATCCACAAGAATGTGATTGTCCACTCCCAGCAGTATAACTTAACACAGCAATAAATGTGATTTTCTTGACTAAATTGCATTAATTATTTTCCATTAGCAAATAGGTAGAGGCACCTACTGGATGACCAACTTACCTGGACAGTTGAAATTTTTATACCCCTCCCCCCTGCCCCACCTTTTGGTGGTATTAGAGATTGAACCCAGGACCTTGTGTGTGCTAGGCAATCATTCTACCACTAAGGTACATCCCCAACCTTTTAAAAAATTAATTTTGAGACAAGTCACCTTGTTCAGTTGCCCTGGCTAACCTTGAGCTTGTGATCCTCCTACCTTCTGAATAGCTGGGATTATAGGCATGCATCACCATGTCTGCTTGAGGCCTTGCCCTTTTAAGCACCAAATGAAAAAGGAAGGAAAAAAGGAGGGAAGAAGACAAGGAGGGAAGACTGTTTTGAGTAGATTTTATTCCTAAAATGCTTTATGAACAGCCCTCTTCATAGAAGACAAAATATCATTGAATTTTCCTTGAGATTCAAGTTCATTATTTTGAACATCAGTTATTTTGAAGTATATGTTGTGGTGATCCCCATGGGAGCTGTTGCATTTTGCACTAAAAACCCTGATGCTGTACTTAAAAACAAAAACAAAAACAAAAACAAAAAAACCTAAAAGCGGGCAGGGGTTATGGCGCAGTGGTAGCGTGCTCGCCTAGCACACATGAGGCACTGGGTTTGATCCTCAGCAGCACATAAAAATAAAATAAAGATATTCTGTCCACCTACAACTAAAAAATAAATATTAAAAAAAACCCAAAAACCTAAAAGCCTATTGGGCACCGTGGTGCATGCCTATAATCCCAGTAGTACAGGAGGCTGAGGCAGGAAGATCATAAGCTCTGTCCCAGTGTGTGAGCTATATCCTGTGAGCTATATCCCCAGTGCAATTTTTGTGGTTGTTTTGAACTATTTTTTTGCCTTTTCTTTTTGGTGTTTGTGAAACATGATAGAGAATAGTATTCTTCTTTCATTTTTGGCTACTTCTCACCCACTATATGTGGTACTTTGAAATAACTGAGTTTATTAGATTGTGTGTGTGTGTGTGTGTGTGTGTGTGTGTGTGTGTGTGTGTTTGCAGTGCTGAAGATCAAATCCAGGGTCTCACGCATGCTAGATATGTGTTCTGCCACTGAGCCACATCCCCATCCCTATTAAATCTGGTTTTAAAGGAAGAATGAGGCCCTAGGGACTCTCCTAGTAATAAAGTATGTGGCATTAAAGACAGTTATTTTGGCTTTGGAGAGGACTTTTTTGCTTGCTTCCTAGTTTAGTTCTCTGTGTGTTCCCAAAAGACAAGGTAATTGGATTGCTGAATTCCATATATGTGAAGTGTCACGATGAAACCTAATGATTTTTCAAATACGTTGCTTTCACCCATATCATCTCATTTTTTAAAAGCTTCATAGTGATTCTATAAAGTAAATAGGGAAAGTAGGATTATTCTCTATGTTATAGATGTAATAATTTGGGGCTCTGAGAGATTAAATACCTTGCTCATATCACATAATGAATGGTAAAGCTGGGAATAATCTCAGGTTGTCTGACTCAACAGAGAGGATTTAATTCTTTTTTTTTTCAGTAATGACGATTGAACAGAGGGGCATTTACCACCAAGCTATACCCCCAGCCCTTTTATTTTTTTATTTTGAGAGAGTCTTACTAAGTTGCTTAGGGCCTCATTAAATTGTTGACACTGGTCTTGAACTTGGTGATCCTCCTGTCTCAGCCTTCTGAGAACAGGGTTCAATTCTTTGGGAGACAGGGTTTTACTGTTTCCCAGGCTGGTCTTGAACTCCTGGGCTCAAGCAGTCTTCCTGCTTTAGGAAGACTTGGAATTACAAGTGGGTACCACCCTGCCTGACTGAGAGGGTCAGATTCTTCAGGTTAGAGTACAGTGCAGTGAGGAATAGTTCTCATTTGATCCATATAGTAGCCCAGTGGAGCAGGTAGTATTTTTCCTATTTCCTAGCTGAGAAAATTGAAGCTCAGAGAAATAAAAGGACTTGTCCAAGTTCACCTGGAAAAATAAAATTTGGCAGAGTCTAGGACTCATCCTCTTCTTTTGACTCCAATTCCTACTTTTTAAAAAAAAATGTTTATTTTTTAGTTGTAGGTGACAGAATATCTTTATTTTATTTTTATGTGGTGCTGAGGATCGAACCCAGTGCCTTATACGTGCTAGGCGAGCACGCTACCACTGTGCCATAATCCCAGCCCCTAATTCCTACTTTTTATTTCAGTGCACGATTCACCCTTTCTAAATAAATATGAGCTTCCAAAAGAAAAAAAATGCCAGTAATGTGAATATTAGCAATAGTTTGAATGTTAGTAAATAAGGTTTATAGTAATTGGAATTCTGTCCACTTTGGCAATTCAGATAAAAGAGGAAGATAAAGAACTGTTGTGTTTGGACTTGCAACAAATTAATTTCTTTAGTAGAAGCTCTAAAGACACATAGTTGCATTGCCAGTTTGGCACAAGGAAATGCTTAAGCTCTCAAGTAGAAATATTTTCGGAGTTTCTAGTATAGTTTAATATTCTTAGACCCCAGGAGGAATTTTTCATGAATCAGAGTATGTTAAGACTCCAACAGGGCTGGAGTTGTGGCTCAGTGGTAGAGCGCTTGCCTCACACATGTAAGGTACTGAGTTTGATTCTCAGCATCACATAAAAGTAATAAATAAAGATATTGTATCCATCTAAAACTAAAAAATATATTTAAAAAGAAAGACTCCAACATAACATTAATTTTCAGGCAAAAAAGCTGAATCTGTCCAATTCAATAGAACAATTCTGTGTACTGGGAACAGTAACAGGTACTAAGGAACATCTTGCTTAGGAATCTAATAGTGTAGATGGGAAGAGACACAAATTGTATTTTTATTGTTGAGAGTCAGAAACAGGGACTTATACTACTAATAGGTTTAGCCTTGTGACCATGTGCATGTTCTTTCCAATCTTTGGAACATGAGTTTATCTGTAAAATAGGAGGCTGGACTCTATGATCAGTATCATAGCATTTATCCTACCTATGTCAGTTATGATTCAATTGAGGAGACAAAAGTTCCAACAATAATTTGAACAGGTTAAATTCAATATAAAGAATCATTGGGCTGGGGATATAGCTCAGTTGGTAGGGTGCTTGCCTCACATGCACAAAGCCCTGGGTTCAATTCCCAGCACTACCAAAAAAGAAGAAAAAAAAAAAGCACTGTTAACTAGGCAAAAGGTATTTAACTACCAAAAGAGATAAAAGAAAACTCCAATAGAAGTAGTAACTGCAGAAAATGACTACCACTGCTAGGGTTGAACAGGGAAGGAACTTAGGAGAGAGTTTCACAAGGCTCAGATTCAGACCTCTGAGAAGAGTATATGGATGTTGTAGCAGTGTGCTGCTTATTGTTGTGGTGAAGAGGAAACTGGCTGATGAGCACTTGCCTCAGTAACTAGAGTCATTGCGTTGAAATCAACCAAGGCCCACTACACACTGACCTGCTTGCTGCCTTGTGGAAAACTGAATATTAGAAAGAGTCCTTTCTTTCTCCCCAGCCTTGTAGTCTCCTTCCAGCACCCTCTGTTGGCAGAAACTAATAGGCACCCAGCTGGGAAAAGAGAACTGTAGCCTGCAGAGTCTAGTCTGATATCACAGCAGGACAACAGAGAATTAGTTTGAAACTGTAAGACAACAAATGAATAAATTCTATATTATAATCATCTGTCTTGATGTCTGTGATCTTCATTGTACCATGAGTTTGGTAGCAGTTGAAACAGTGTCTGATTTGTTTCTGTGTCTGCATTGCCCCAGAAGGATCTTGGTATTAAAGAGTTGCTCAACAAATGCTATTTGAATAAAGGAATATCTCTAAGATAGGGAAAGTTATATGTTTTTCTAGGTTGGCTTAATTCTGATTATTGTTGGAAGGGATTGGACTGGGCTAGGCATAATCCCTAGCAACTACTTTATTCTATAAATTAAAGCTTTATTGAAGGCACGAGCTTTGTGCCTGTCATGTGCTAGAATAAGCATGAGAGAACATTCTACTATTGATATTCATATGCACCATGAAATCAAACACATCTTCTTTCCTAAAAGGTAATAATCTGAACTCTACGGTTGGGTACTTTGCACACATGTGTATTTCTCAGAAGGGCAAGGAAACTAACTTATTATGGGTTATGTACAATTAGTTCTTTTATTCTTGGTATCCTATTGTATTATCTCCATTTTTCATATAGAGAAACTGAGGGATCTGAAAAAGTTTCAGGGACTTGACTAAAGTTGTACAGCTGGTAAAGTGGAAGAGACACAAGAGCCTGAGTTTGAATGTTCTAAAATTTAAACCAGACAGCACCTTCTCCCTTTCTCTCAGCTTATGAAGGCAAGCTCAGAGTTTTTGTTAGGTGATGACAGTAGAAATCTGTGGAGCTGATTTCTCTTTCTGTCCGTTTGGGACTGGGCAAGCAATAACAGAACAAAATAGCAGCACTTGCAAAGCTGCAGTAGCAGTGTTTGCTAATAATTGGCCTTTTAAATAAGCCAATTTGAGCCTGAGCTTCCAACACTGATTTATGAAGCTGTTGCTACCTGGCACAGGGTCATTTTCATCTTTGTCTTCCTCCTTTTCCTCTTCTTCCTTCCCCTTCTTTAATCCCATACCAGCAGTTTACAAAAGAGTTCTGATACATACCTTACAACATTAAGCTTCTCTTTGCTTGGTCTTACAAGTTTCTTTGCTTTTCTGGGAGCTAAAGCTGGACAGACCATTTAATTATTATTATTTTTTAAAATATTTTTTTAGTTGTTGATAGACCTTTATTTTATTTATTTATATGTGGTGCTGAGAATTGAACCCAGTGCCTCACGCATGCTAGGCAAGCACTCTACCACTGAGCTACAATCCCAGCCCAACCATTTAATTATTATTAGGAAGCAAAATTTATGAGGCTGGTGTGTTTGTTGCTTCTGGGTCAGCACACACAAAACCTCTAAGTAAATTATTTAGGGTTGGGAGTCAGTTACTTCTTTTTTCAGGATGTCATCCAAGCAGGCAGAGTTGGATATCCTAGTCTCATTGCTTACAGGGTCAGAATATTGCATGTGGCCTGGGAGAGATGCTATTCTGAGACAAGCTTTTCATTAAAAGCATCAGGTGAGACCAGTAGTGACAGGATTTGCTAATCAGATTATTCAGCTGCAGGGATATCGCTCAAAAGGGGCTGGGGGGGGGTGCCACGTGGGTCTGTCTCCACGAGTTGGGGTCCAGAGAGACGAGGAAGGGGTCCCCAGGGAGGAAGATGATATGGAGTCTCTCTGGATGGTGGCGATTGGCAGAGCCAATCTCCCCAGGCCCTGGGGTGTAGGTAAAAATCTGCTCTGCCCCAGTGAGACGCAGAAACATCTGGAGCGAGAAGCAGGGACACCAGAGGGAGAAACAGAAAACACCGTTTATTCCAGAAAGCGTAGAAACTTAAATACACTCTTGGACCTATTAGGTCCAAAGGTCACAAACAAAGGGGTGCATTCTGGCAAGAGCATAGTCTATTAGCATAGAATGGGGAAAGTTGGAAGTGAGGGGTTGAAGGTATTGGAGAGTGCTCCAGCACAGGGAAAAAAGGGATCTCATTTAAACAGAAGGGGAGACCAGCAAGGTAGAGGAAAGGAGGAGGGGAGGGTAAGAGAAGATTCTGGGGATTGAAATTGATCAAATTATGTTATCTGCATGTACAGATATGCCACAGTGAAACTCACTATTCTGTATAATTATTGTGCACCAGTAAAAACTTACTCAGCTGGTTGTGATGATCCATTGGATGAATGGCCAAGAAAATTGGCTCATTTGGGAGTATGACTGCATCACAGTAATAAAACGTCCTTGTATCAATGTCACCTTTCCTTAGTTTTTTTTGGAACTATCATTAGGAGGGAATCTGAGGATAGTTGTCACCTTCCCCTTTGATTTTCCTTGCTAAAAATGAACTGCGTTTCAAAAGTGATGACATTTATTTTTTTTGGAAGGAACTAAAGGAAAGAGTCTGTACATGACTGTTATGCCCAGATCATGGAGTCCCCAAAGACCACCAGGGAGACCGAGGCACGTATATAAAAGCAAAGAGCCTTTATTCGGGCTTAAGCTCGGTATCTCAGACTTCACCGACACAGCGGGTCAGTGCAGAGAGCCCTGAACAATGGCTGAGCAGGTTTTTATAGGGGAAGGGGACAGGTGGTGGTAGTGGACATGACGTATGCATCCCATCATTACACAAGCACCAATTACAATTGTACAGCACCTATGACCATAGTGACCATTCAGAGTTTGAGGGGTGTCTGTAACATTTGGTGAGACCCAATCATGGCTTTTGGGAATTTTTTGAAAATGACCAACTACAAGGTGAGTTTCAGTGACCCACGTGGGGTTTAGGCAGACTCAGGCCTCAGGAATGCCAGGTATGTGATTTTTAACCTCTTTGTCTGCTCTGAGGGTGGTCCCAGAGTGGCTTCAGCCTTGAGCAATGTGTGTCTTTTCCCAGAACCCAAACTCAGGCCTACTAGGTTTTTTGGAGGGTCCAAAGCCTGTCATAGGGTTCATTTTAGCTCGGGTCTTTCAATGACATTTATTTGTTTATTTTTGTATATTTATTTATTTTTTCACCATATCACTCAGGCTGGTCTCGAACTCTTGAACTCAAGTAATTCCCCCTCCTTAGCCTCCCAAATAACTGGGACAACACTTGTGTATCATCACTTCCAGCTGTGACATGTCATTTATTATTAACTGTGTACTCATTGAAGTTGAAATGTTTAAGATTGTAGTTTAGCGTAGAACAAAAGTGGAGGTAGTATGGGCTTTAGAAGCAGAACTATCTGGGGCAAACCTGCATTCTCCTATTTAATAATTTAATAATATATCCCCTCTGACTTTCAGTTTCCTCATCATTAAAATGAGAATGATATATAATGATGACAGTAATGATCCATGATTTTGAGTAAGTCTATTAATTTCTCTGAGCCTCAGCTTACCTATAAAATGAAGGCAATGATTTCTCAACAATAGGTTTGGTTTGAGAACGAAAATGGCTAATGGAAACAGAAGTGTCTTGTCACACATCTGGTACATAGTATTTGCATATGCTAAGGGCTCAATAAGTAATTATAATTCATCATTTTTAGTAGAATTAAAGGAAGATAAATCCCTAAGGGTGGGTATTTCCTATGGAATGGGTCAGAGTTAAATATATACTCAAGGATTAATTCTGATGGGGAGCTTTCGCTATTTGCTTTAGGGGCCGTTTTATGTGGTTTTCTGGTATTCATGTATCTAAACAGAACTATGGAGTTGTTTCCTCTGTGAGTTTCCTTCCCAACCTGTAGAACAATTTCTACTCTGTCAAGTTGCTCCATAATAGAAAAAGTACAGTGCAAAGGCCAAGTGGTGGTTCAGAACCTCTAGTACTTTATATTTCTGGGTCTAAGTGAGCTGGGTGCAGTGGCGCAAGCCTATAATCCCAGCATTTAGGGAGGCTGAGACAGGAGAATCGCGAGTTCAAAGCCAGCCTCAGCAATGGCAAGGCACTAAACAACTCAGTGAGACCCTGTCTCTACATAAAACACAAAATAGGGCTGAGGATGTGGCTCAGTGGTCGAGTGCCCCTGAGTTCAATCCCTGGTACCAAACACACACACCCACACACCAAAAAAAAAAAAAAAAAAGACTAAGAAGTGTCTGTCATAGGTCTTTAATGAGGTGTAATCATGCTGTTAGTTTGTTATTTCTTTGGTATAAGCCACAAAGGAGGGCTGGCCAGTAAAAAATATTCATGGACTTGTAACCTAGGTGTCTGCAAAGCTGGCCTAGGCTCTACCTAGGTTTTTCAGGTCAGAGATTATGGTAAGTTTGAATTCCACTGTTGAAGTTTAAGGGTTTCATTTCCCTCCTCCCAGACAATAATAGAATCCTTAGAGGTCTTCAGAAGCCAAAAAACAGAAAGTAGAGGACTTCCTTAAATTCGTCTGGTGAAATCAGAACTTGGATTTTGTCCTTTTAATTCTCTTTATGGAGTTCTTTGGGAAAATTAGCTATTTCATAGGCTCTTTTTTTTTCTTTTTTTAAAATATTTTTTTAGTTGTAGATGGACACAATGTCTTTATTTTATTGCTTTGTACGTGGTGCTGAGGATCGAACCCAGGGCCTCACGCATGCAAGGCAAGCGCTCTACCACTGAGCTACAATCCCAGCCCCTATTTCATAGGCTCTTTAGCCAACAATACAGTTTAATTTTGAGACCACTTAATTGTTTTCCCTTATCATAGTACTGTTATAGGATTGCATTGAGCTGTAAAATTTACAGAGTTTTTTTGTTTTTTGGTTTTTTTGGTACTGGAGATTGAACTCAGGGGCACTGGACCACTGAGCCACATCCCCAGCCCTATTTTCTGTTTTATGTAGAGACAGGGTCTCACTGAGTTGCTTAGCGCCTCACCATTGCTGAAGCTGGCTTTGAACTTGTGATTCTCCTGTCTCAGCCTCCCAAAGTGCTGGGATTACAGGCTTGTGCCACCACTCCCGGCTTACAGAGTTTTTTATGACCAGTTTTTGTTGCATTTTTTCTTCACAATACTTTGAAATAAATAAGTTATATTGATTTTGTTTTTGTTTTAACCACTGAGGAAATGGAGGTCCAGAGAAAGATGATGAATCAGTCACTGACTCAGCAGAGTTAGAATGAGAACTCAGGAGCAAGGAGGTCTTTTAGTTTTTAGGTTTCTGATTATCACTGGAAACATTGTCATACCTTGTACAGCTCACCAACATCAGATATCATTCTCTACAATTTTTGCCAATCTGATGTGAGAAAAATCTCATGGTTTTAATTTTTAAATCCCTATATTATAAATAATGTTCAATTTAAAACTTTTTTGTGTGTTTATTGGCCACTTATATTTATCTTGTGAACTTTGTGTCATTTACTTACATTTTATGCTGAGATTGTTGGTATGTTAAGATACTTATTACTCTTTTGCTGTACATGCTGCAAATGTTTTTAATGTTTTGTTTATGAAACTGGCTTCCCTAGAGCACCAAAGAGAATAGTCTTTTATATTGGGATAACTTTTTTTAAAAAGTGTACTATTGCTATCATTAGCAATGTCACATTTATTTTCTAAATTTTCCAAGAATTTTCATATTCTTTGTGTTTGTGGTACTTCTAAGAACTTCATGAGGGAGGTTGTAATTAAAATAAGACAGATTGAACATGTATATCTTATCTCCTTTTAAAAATTCCTTGAAATGGAACAAAACTGGTATTAATTCATAAAGGCTAAGAAAATAGGACAGGAGACAGCAGTAAGTGAAAGAGGGCAACATTGAGAAGATGAAAAAGAGCACAAGTAGTGAATCATTTAACAGATTACAGAAAGCAGAAAACGAAGGCTGAAGAGGGATGTCAGTATGAACAATGTCATTTTGAGGCGCAAACCCCAGAAAGCCCTAAGTTATTGAGATCTTTAGCATCTTGAAAGTTAAGAGGTAGAAAACAGGAAGATTAATTTAGAAGTTATGTAAGGAATAATTATACTCCATCCTTTTTCTGTTTCAGCAAAACACTGAGGTTTATTCACTGGAGAAAAAATCAGGGAGGATTTGGACTTAGCTGAAACATAGCTGAGAAACATAGCTGAGAAACATAGCTGAGAGCATCATTCAGAGAGTTGGCATTCTGAAAACAAGAATTAAGTGAAGGTCTCTATCTAGTTCTTAGCTTGCAGACATAGGTGAATCAAGCTTATTTTCCTCAGGTAGGAAATTGGAGGATTTCTGTCTGAGAAACTGACCCATAGACATTTGAAGGCCTCTCTCCCCGCAAAATGAAAAATTTGACATGGCATTTTCTTTTGCTGTACTGAAGCCTAGCAGTTAAAATGCCCTAGTGCTCATATAGTGTGTCTATGTGTGCTTTACTATTAAATGTGAATGAATGGGCAAAGACAATTACCTCTTAACATGAATAACAGAAACTGAAACCAACAAAAGGAACCTCCAGCCCTTTCAAAAAGAGAAAAGGTGGAGTAGGGAGGAGAACACCTGAGCCCAATGGGGAACAAAATAAAATTTTGTAAAAAAAAGTCAGATCAGAGAAGAGATTGCCTCAGTGAAGCAAGAATAGGATCTTGCTTAAAAAAAAAAAAAAGGTCAGGAAACAAGAAAGAACTTTTCGACATTTAAAAATATATTAGCAGGGGCTGGAATTGTAGCTCAGTGGTACAGCGCTTGCCTAGCAGGTATGAGGCACTGAGTTTGATCATCAGCACCGCATATAAATAAAGTCCATTGACAACTAAAACAATATTAAAAATAAATTTGCACAATGTATGATGTGTCGAAGTGCATTCTACTATAAATAATTAGAACAAAGTTTTAAAAATTAGCAGAAACAAAGTAGAAAATAAGGAAAAATGATCAATTTAAGATGTACTTAAAATTAAATATGTTTTTTTTTTTTTGGTACTGGGGATTGAACTCAGGGGCACTTGAGGATTGAACTCAGGGGCACTTGACCACTGAGCCACATCCCCAGCCCTATTTTGTGTTTTATGTAGAGACAGGGTCTCACTGAGTTGCTTAGCGCCTCGCTGTTGCTGAGGCTGGCTTTGAACTCACAATTCTCCTTGTCCAGCCTCCTAAAGTGCTGAGATTACAGGTGTGTGCCACTGTGCCTGGCTTAAATATTATTTAAACATAAGGTTGATTGATTACTTCTTGATGATTTCCTTTTAACCAGTTTCTCTAGTTTCTTCCCTTCAGATCTCTAGATCTAAATTGTAAGATGTTGGATCATGGAGTGAAGGAAATCATCAAATAAATAACATAATTTCTTAGAACTTAAGTTTAGATAAAAGGCCCCATCAAGAGCTCAATGTACTGAATTAAAAAAAGAAATACATCATGAAATTTCAGTACACTGGATAAAAGCTTCCAAAGAAAATTAAGAGGTCATACATAAAGTGTTTGATTTTTCAAAAGCAATGTTGGAAGCTAGAGGAAAGCCAAGGAATTGGTTTGTGGGAGGAAATGATTTCCAACCTAAAATTCTATACTCATTTGACAGAAATATGAGAGGGGAGGGCCATCTTCATATAGCAGTATCTCAAAAGACTTATATCCCATATATATTATCTCATAAAATTGGGTAGTTTGATCCAAAAAATGAGGTAGAAAAGGAAGAGAGAGGCATGGAATCAAGGAAGTAGGAGAATCTAACAGAAAATTGAGGAGAAATTCCAAAATAATGATTAAGGAGTATTCCAGAGCTATGTTTTGAATTGATCCTAATATTTAGGTGAAAGTTATGATCTAACTAAGTAGGTGCAAGGGAACTGTGTGTATGTGTGTGAGTTTGTGCAGCATATGATGATGATATAAAAGAGCAAACTTTCATCACAGAAAGATGATAAGAAGCGATTAAAATTAAATTAAAAATGATAATATATGACCAGGTACGGTGGCGCATGCCTGTAATCCTAGCACTTAGGATTAGCCTAGGGAGGCTGAGACAGGAGAATTGTGAGTTCAAAGCCAGCCTCAGCAATGATGAGGCGCTAAGCAACTCAGTGAGACCCTGTCTCTACATAAAACAGAAAATAGGGCTGGGGATGTGGCTCAGTGGTCGAGTGCCCCTGAGTTCAATCCCTGGTACCAAAAAAAAAAAAAAAAAAAAAAAAGAAAGAAAAAGAAAAAAGGCAATATATGCATGTTTTTGGAAATAACAGTAGGAAGTTGAGCTAAAAATTAAAGCTGGGCATGGTGGCGCAAGCCTGTAATCCCAGCACTTAGGAAGGCTGAGACAGGAGAATCACGAGTTCAAAGCCAGCCTCAGCAAGGGCAAGGCGCTAAGCAACTCAGTGAGACCCTATCTCTGCATAAAACACAAAATAGGGCTGGGGATGTGGCTCTGTGGTAGAGTACCTCTGAGTTCAATCTCCATTACGAAAAAAAAAAAAATTGAAGTGATTTCTTTGGGAAGCAGAAATCAGGGATAAGATAGAAGACTCACTTTTTGTTATAAGCTGTATAGTATTATTGAATTTGACCTGCAAAACTACCTATAACCCTAATCAAAAATAAAATTAGAAGGCTGGGGAGGTAGCTCAGTGGTAGAGTGCTTGCCTAACATGTGTAAGGCCCTGGGTTCAATCCCTGATACCACCATCAAAAAATTAAATTAAATAAAAAAAAATAAAATTAAATTGGGTTATATAATAATCATTATGCCCGTCTTCTTCTCAAAACCATCTGAAATTGAGAGTTATCTCAGGGGCTGGGGTTGTGGCTCAGTGGTGGGTAGAGTGCTTGCCTTGCATGTGTGAGGCACTGGGTTCGATTCTCAGGACCACATATAAATAAATGAATAAAATAAAGGTCCATCAACAACTAAAAAATATTTAAAAAAAAAGAATTATGGGCTGTGGCTGTGGCTCAGTGGAAGAGCGCTTGCCTAGCATGCGTGAGGCACTGAGTTCGATCCTCAGCACCACATATAAATAATAAATGAATAAAATAAAGATCCATCAACAACTAAAAATATTAAAAAAAAAAAAAGAATTATTGTCTTACATAGAAACAAGGCCCAGAGAGTTAGAATGAATAACTAGAGGAACTGAGATTTCTGCCCTGGCCTCTGTCCCTTCCCAGTTCCCTTTCTGCTCTACCATGCTTTGGAGTGTTTACTGGTGATGTTCATATGAATGAAAACTTGTGCTCCCAGCAATGTCCTCACAATATTTAAAAAAAAAAAATTTTTTTAAGTTGTAGATGGACACAATATCTTTATTTTATTTATTTATTTTTATGTGGTGCTGAGGATCGAACCCAGTGCCTCACGCATGAAAGCCAAGCGCTCTACCACTGAGCCACAACCCCAGCCCCTCACAATATTTTTTTAATGTTGGCCCTTTCAGCCTCTGCATGTAGTACGCTGCAGAGTCTCTGACATAGGAAACAAGAGCCCTAACGACTCAGTTTCTGAGTAGCTGATGCTGGGGTAATAAATTACCATAAAACTGCTTTCAGAAATGCCAGATTGGCAGCCATGCCCCTCCCCGCTTTTAATGGGCTAGGGATAGCTCTTTTTTGGGACATGGACTTATACTTTTTTTAATTAAAAAATTGATTATTAGGAGGCAATCCTGGGTTCAATTCCCAGCACCACCCCCACCCCCACAGGCCACTTTGATGCTCTGAATTCTATCAAGAAGCTGTTTCATTTTGGACAAGGCATTCTTTGGTGATAGGCTTGATCATCCTTTTCATTTAAGGATTATGATTTCAGTGAAACATTTTGAGAACTAAAGAAACTAGGTCAAACCAGGTATGATTTATGAAATGTTCCATTAATGAGACAGTAGGAAAGTCAGTTTTGTCGTTCTGTGTCCTGAAATTCTGAAGAGGTTACAGGAAGGCCTTCAAACCATATGTTCCTTTATCTTGGATACAGTCCCATTTTAGCATAATATACTTTCTGTGTGACCACAATTAGTTATACTGTATTCAGTACCTGCATTTATCACTTGCTATTTTGTTTTATATCTGAAATTATATAAAGCTAGCTTTAAAATAACATTTAAAGGATAACTCTGAGAAGTGAACCTGCTGATAAGCTACACTTAATGACCTACGATTAACCCAACAATATTGCTTCAGAAATTTATGCTCTCTCTGGTCCTTGTGCCATTCTCCCTTTCGTTTATTGGTTTCAACCACACTGATCATCTCTCTGAGTGTGTGTCAAGCTCTTTTCTACTTCAGTGCCTTTGTATTTGCTGTTCTTTTTCCTAAAACGTTTGCCTGCTTCTCCTTGCAACATGGGTAACTACTCCTTGGCTATGGCAGGTTTTCAATGTCACTTCCTTGGACTGTCCTTTCTTCTTCTTTTTTCTTTTTAGTACCAGGGATTGAACTCAGGGGCACTCAACCACTGAGCCATATCTTCAGCCCTATTTTGTGTTTTATGTAGAGACAGGGTCTCACTGAGTTGCTTAGTGCCTCGCCCTTGCTGAGGCTGGCTTTGAACTCGCGATTCTCCTGTCTCAGCCTCCCAAAGTGCTGGGATTACAGGCTTGTGCCACCACGGCCAGCTTGACTTGCCATTATTAAGCAAATCTCTCTTTGCTTCTTTGTGAGCCTCTCTTACAAGTTGTAATTATGGGATCTATTAGTGTGTCCCACCTGCTCTTGTCCACTTTCCTCATCTAAAGTGTAGAGTCTGTGTGGACAGGGATAGTAGCTGGTAGTGCACCATTGCATTCTCAGTGTCTCACACAATGTCTAGAGCTTGACACATAGTAGGAACATACAAAAATATTTATTGAAAGCTTGAATGAATGAAAGAACCTCTTAAAATTTTTTTCATAGATTTTCCTAGGGAGTATCCCAAGAGAACCAGGTAAAAGGCAAATCCCATAGCTTGTAATTTGAACTACCACCCCAAATTCAAGAGGAGGCTGCTCCTCTCCTCCTCCTTCTCCTTCTTACTCCTCCTCCTTCTTTCTCCTCCCCCTTCTTTCTGCTCCCCCTTCTTTCTCCTCCTCCTCCTCCTTCTCCCCCTCCCTCCTTCTCCTCTCCCCGCCCTCCCCCCTCCTTTTTTGGGGGGGTACTGGGGATTGAACCCAGGGGAGCTTTAACACTGAGGCACATCCTCAGCCCTGTTCTTTTATTTTTTAAAATTTGAGACAAGGTCTAAGTTGCTTAGGACCTCACTAAGTTGCTGAAACTGGCCTCAAACTTGTGATTCTCTTGCCTCAGCCTTTTGAGTCACAGGGGTTACAGGTGTGTGCCACCATATCCAGCTAGGCTCTATTTCTTGATGGATTTGTGGCAAGATCACATTGTGAAAGAACATGTGGTATAGGGATGTTATTGTGACCATCTTTGGAAATTATAATCTGTTAGAAGAAGTTGTTCTTAGCTCTTACTGAAGAGCTTCCCTGGGAAATGGATGCAGCTTTATTATAGGCCTGTATACTACTCTGTAACATCTCTGGAGTGTAACAAGTCAGAGATTCAGATCCTGGTTCTGTCACTTACTAGTAATAGAGAAAAGAAAATTATCAAAAAACCTAAGAGGTTCCTTGATTTAGGCATTTAACAAATGTATTTGAATACTATCTACCAAGACTTGGATACTGTGTGAGGCACTAAGAATATAGTAGCGAACCGGTCTTTGCTGAGTGTCTTGAAGTCAGGAATTAAATTAATAAATGGTTTATTTTTCAGTTTAGTTCAACTAAACATTATTTAACACCTAAAATTCAGGCCTTGTTTTCTTTCTAATATTTTTCCCCCCACCACCCAGGTGCTGGGGATTGAACCTAGGGCCTCACCTATGTTAGGCATGAACATTACTGCTGAGCTATACCCCAGCTCTCCAATGTCTGTTTGTAATAGATAAATAAGATAGATGTTACTATCTTATCTATTTCACAGAGTGAGAGAGGTGTTCAAAACTTGCCCAGGGTCATGTGGATGATAAATAGTTGAGCTGGGATTTGAATCAGTCTGACAGCAAAACCTGTTTTTACTATTTCTGATGCTTGCAGAAGGAATCTTCTGCTATTTCTCTGAAATTTGTAAGTAAATTCTACAAAACAAAATATATGTTTTGGCTAAAAGAACTTGGGATTTATTATATATTTCAAAATGTTCAACTCCCCTGTAGCCTGTTGCTCTCCATCTTGTGTAAAAGAAGACCTGAGAACAGAGAAACCCCAAGATGTGGTCTCAGCTCTGGGCGTGATGGGTTCTGCCCCACTGGCTTTGTCCATTGTCTACATTGCCAGGCTTATGGCTGGTACCTCTCCTTTTCTGGGCCATGAATCTCCTTTGTGTGGAAAGGGATCTTGCAACTTGAATGGAGGGTTTGTGCAAAGCTTCCTGTGAATGAGAAGTGTTCCTGTGATTACCCATGACCTCCTGGCAGCAGATGCATTCATCATCCAACTTCAACTTTCCCATCCCCCCTTTGAGGTTCCATTGGATCTCCTGGTCACAGAGCAGCTTCCATTGGATCTAGAAGCTTGTTTCTGGTTACATTAGGCATTATCTGTACCTGTTCTTGGCTTGCCTCCTGAACAGGTTAGTACTGTAGTTATTTTCCACAGAATGTCAAAGCTGGGAGGGAAGACCCTTACACATCACTGAGTCTAACTTCTGCTCATTTTTCAGAGTAAGAAAGCAGGGGCCTAGTAAAGGGAAAGTACTTACACAGATCACACAGGTGCTGTGGCAGAGGTGGGACCAGGACCTTGATGCCTTGACTGCAGGCCAGTCCCCCGCACTCCCACTCTGCTACCTTCTATTTTCCTACTTACATAAAATTGTAAGCTGTTAGAGGGCAGAGGTCATACCTTATATACCTTTTCTTTTTTAATTTTTTTTTTAAATTTTTTTTTTTTTTTTTTTTTTTTAGTTGTAGATGGACATAATGTCTTTATTTTATTGGTTTGTATGTGGTGCTGAGGATCGAACCCAGGGCCTCACGCATGCGAGGCAAGCGCTCTACCGCTGAGCTACAATCCCAGCCCCCCTTATATACCTTTTTATCCCTTAGGGAGCCTAAGTTTTGAGGTATGTCTAATAAACTCTCAGGTTTGTTAAATCAGTGGCTATTTGGTTTTTTTTTTTTTTTTTTTAAATATTTTTTTTATTTTTATTTTTTTTTTATTTTTTATTTTTTATTTTTTTTGGTACTGGGGATTGAACTCAGGGGCACTCGACCACTGAGCCACATCCCCAGCCCTATTTTGTGTTTTTATGTAGAGACAGGGTCTCACTGAGTTGCTTAGCGCCTCGCCATTGCTGAGGCTGGCATTGAACTCGCGATTCTCCTGTCTCAGCCTCCCTAAGTGCTGGGATTACAAGCGTGAGCCACCGCGCCCGGCTTAAATATTTTTTTTAGTTGTGGATGGACACAATGTCTTTATTTTATTGCTTTGTATGTGGTGCTGAGGATCGAACCCAGGGCCTCACGCATGCGAGGCAAGCGCTCTACCACTGAGCCACAATCCCAGCCCTGGTTTTGTATTGGAAGATTAGTTGCCTAGTTGAAAGAGCTTGGTGGACCTGGATGTGAGGAGTTGGCTGGGAGTTGATGGAGCCATGCTTATAACTCAGATATTCTTTGTTTTTTGGAATTTATTTCTTTATTTTTATTTTTTCATTGTACACAGATGGAGCACAACTTTTCATTTCTCTGGTTGTATGTGATGTAGAATCACAACATACATGTAGTCATACATAAAACTAGGGCTACACAACTCAGCTATTCTGAGTTCAAGTTGTACATATTCTTTGTAATACACTGTAGCTGGATTGGTTCAATTTCGACAGGGGAGATATAGCACCATTAGAGCCAAGCTCCAGAGGCAGAGTATTAGCTGTAATTGGAGAGAAGCAACTAAATTGATGTGGTAGCCAGAACACAGGTTGAATTAAATGAAGGAGGATGGAGGAAAGGCAGTGAGAATGATGGGGTGGGGGCGAGACCAAAGGGGTCTAGAACCAGAGAGGACTGATCACTTTAATGTGGGCTTTTTAGAGAAAACCTTCTAGAGTTGGAAGCCTTGAGGTGGGCCAGAAGGGAGATTATGATTTGAATTTACAGGGATGGCACAAAGTTTTGAAAGAAGGCCAGGGTGGTTCATTTTGCCTGGAACATCGTTGAATAGTGGGAAGTGCTGGAACGTAGAGGTTGCAGCTAGGTTTTTAAAAGCATAGAAGTGTAGGTTTGGGGATTTCCTTTCCTGCTAATACCACTGCACATACACTCCCCAATGTACAGAGGTAAGTTGTGGGAACTCTGGAAACAGCTGTATAATAAATTCTCTGTCTTTTTGCCCTTTACAAATTAGGGCTTTGTTTTAGAAATTTCACTTTTGAACTTAATATATGCAGCTTAGGCTGTTCTTGAACACCTTCAAAGGTCCCTTGAGCTGCCATAATTTCCCATTTTCTCAAGGTGAGCATTTGAAAAGCATTTGAATAGGCAGTGGAGGATGAGAGTAATTTACTTAAAGAGTGCCTCACTCTTAGAGTCAGTGGCATTTGTAAATGTGGGGGTTTTTAAACCATCTCTGGAGATTTGTTCACCTTAACATTTTAAGGTTTTTCACAGATTTCCTTCTTACACACTTTATACTCAACTCTACAATCAGCCTGGTCGTGAGTTCTGATCTCAGTTCTGTTTCCATGTGATTGTGGATAAGCTTCTTTTCCTTTCTAGTCCTTTAGTTCCTGTATCCATAATAACAATAATGCTATTTTGGATACCCTCTAAAGGCTCTTCTGGTTCTGACATTTCAGGATTCAGTATATTGGACACAGATCAGCCTTTTCTAGTATATTCTTCATATATGTAGATTATAATGCAATAATGCAATTATAATGCAATAATATCAGCTTATTCAACATATGCATATGAAATAGTTCCCACTGCTGATCATATTACACTAGCTTTGGGGTATTTTTCTTCCATATTGTCCTTTTTATGTCCTGTGCAGCTTTCATGTTCTGGCTGTACCATCTCCTGTTATCCAGATGAGCAGGTCACAGACCAGAGACACCACTGTGTTCTGGTAGTATCAGAAGAAGAAAAACAAAATCTGAAACAAAAACAAACACAACTAGCTGCTTCAATTTAAACTGGCTTTTCTGGTAGATACAGGTGGTCAATTACTGCGCAAGCAGCCTGCAAGGCTAAAAGGAGGAGACATGGCAGTTTTATTCCAGTTTGGCAGAAAGACTCCAAGCCTTATCTTTCCTATCAGTTGTAAGTGCATTTCCACATGTGCTTTACTGCAATATTAAAGATGTTTGGAAGGAAGCTAGAAATGCAAAGTAGAGAAATAAAAGGAATTGTATTTAGAGAAATGTTTAAGACAACAGTCTTTTTGTGCGGATGTGTGTGGTGTGCTGGGAATTGAATCCAGTGTCTCATGCATGCTAGGCATAACACTACCACTGAGCCACATTCTCAGCCCAAGACAATTATCTTTTGACACTCTTCCCCTCTTCAATTTGCTCCATAATTTTGTATATGAGTATTCTAAATGATAATAAATGAGTAATATAATTTTGGATATAAGCATTCTAAACATTTCATAGCACCTTAAGCTGAAGAGGCTTTTTCCTCTTATTGAAAATATTTTCATAACTTGAAGATGATGCTACTTTTCATTGAGTACTTATTGTGTGCCAGACACTACACTAAGTGCTTTACTTATATTATCTTATTTAATTCTTATATCAGCTATGAAAATGGTATTATCACTATTTGAAAGAGATGAAGACACAAAGACCCACAGAGATTAAGTAACACACTCAAAATCACATGGTTAATATGTGATAAAGCTTTGATTTTTCTTTTTTTAAATTTTTTTATTTTTTAAATTTTTTTCTTTTGGTACTGGGGATTGAACTCAGGGGCACTCGACCACTGAGCCACATCCCCAGCCCTATTTTGTGTTTTATGTAGAGACAGGGTCTCACTGAGTTGCTTAGCATCTCGCCGTTGCTGAGGCTGGCTTTGAACTCGCGATTCTTCTGTCTCAGCCTCCCTAAGTGCTGGGATTATAGGCTTGAGCCACTGCGCCCGGCAATTTTTCTTTTTTTTTTAAAGAGGTCTTACTATGCTACTCAATCTGTCCTTGAACTTCCAGGCTCAAGAATAGTATCAGACTCCTGAGGAGTATAGGAGCTAGAACTATAGGTGTGCCCCACTGTGCCCAGCTTTAAAGCTGTGATTTGAATTCAACACTGCCTAGCTTCATAGCTGATTCTGTGATCTCTGTGATGTATGGCATTGTATCTTTTTTTCCCATATTTTTTTGTCAGGGCATTATAATTATACATAATAGTGGGATTTGTTGTTACATATTCATACATGCGCACAATATAACAATATAATTTTTCAGTATTGTTCCTTAGTATCTCCCTTTTCCCCCTCTTGCATTGTGTCTTCACCGACAGATGAATAAACTATCAATAATCATATGGCACATATGTGGTATATAGATGATATTAATTTTGATCATTTGATTTAGATAAAGGTCCCAATTGTTTTTCTAATAATAATTTTCATCTATTTAGCTGTCTTATTTTTATATCTCAATAAGAGTAAATCACCAATATTTTCACAGGGTTTTCATGAGCATAAGCAAAACATACAGAGAAAACTGTCACAAGAGGAATACATTCTTTTCTCCCAATCTGTGTGACTTGTTTTCTCTCCTCCTTCAGGTCTTTCTTTTCTCAGGTAGCACCATCTCAGTTAGGCTTTCCCTGACCATGTGCTTAAAAATTGTAACTACTCTTTGTTGTAGTACTCCCTGTCTCCTTATCCTGCTTTATTTTCTTCCCATACCACTAATTGCCTTTACTTTTTGCTATTTGTTAATTGTCTTGCTCCCCACTCAAAATTTCTTAATTGTCTTGCTCCTCACTCCCACTTCTTGGCCACTGTGAATAGTGCTGCACTAAACATGTGTGTACTAATATCTCCTTGAAATTTTGTTTTCAATTCTTTTAGATATATACCCCAAAGTGGGATTGATGCATTTTTTTTATAATTTATTTAAATGCATTTCAAGTTATAGTACATATATAGAGCTCAATTTTTCCATTTCTCTGGTTGCAAACCAGATAGAGTCACACCATTTGTGTCTTCATACATGCACCAAGGATGGTAATGACGATCTCAACCAACCATCTTTACTATACCCATTCCCCTTACCCTCCCCCCACCTCCCCTCTGCCGCATCCAGAGTTGCTTCATTTCTCCTATGTTCCTCATTCCCACCTCCATTATGTATCATCATCCACTAATCAGAGAGAACATTCGGCATTTGGTTTTTTGGGATTGACTTACTTCACTTAGCATAATGTTCTCTAATTCCATCCATTTGCCTGTAAATGCCATAATTTTATTCTCTTTTATTGCTGAATAATATTCCATTGTGTATATGTGCCACAGTTTCTTTATCCATTCATCTATTGAAGGGCATCTGGGTTGCTTCCACAGTTTTGCAATTGTGAATTGTGCTGCTATAAACATCGAAGTGGCTGCTTTAATGTAGTGTGCTGTTTTTAAGTCTTTAGGGTACAGGCCAAGGAGTGGGATAGCTGGATCAAATGATGGTTCCATTCCAAGTTTTTAAAGAAATCTCCATACTGCTTTCCAGATTGGTTGCACCAGTTAGCAATCCCACCAGCAATGTTTGAGTGCACCTTTTTCTCCACATCCTCGCCAGCACCTATTGTTGCTGGTATTGTGGATAGCTGCCATTCTGACTGGGGTGAGATGAAATCTGAGAGTTGTTTTGATTTGCATTTCTCTAATGGCTAGAGATGTTGAACATTTCTTCATATATATGTTTATTGATTGTATATCTCCATCTGAGAGGTTTCTATTCAGCTCCTTAGCCCATTTATTGATTGGGTTGTTTGTTTTTTTGATGT
>CM053399.1:54498022-54542113 GCA_028644305.1 Xerus rutilus | reverse complement strand
CTTTCCCTATTTGTATCCCTTTAATTTCCTTCGTCTGTCTGATTGCTCTGGCTAGTGTTTCAAGGACTATATTGAATAAGAGTGGTGAGAGAGGGCATCCCTGTCTTGTTCCCGTTTTTAGAGGGAATGCTTCCAATTTTTCTTCATTTAGGATGATGTTGGCCTTGGGCTTAGAATAAATTGCTTTAACAATGTTGAGGTATGTTCCTACTATCCCTAGTTTCTCTAGTGTTTTGAACATGAAAGGGTGCTGTATTTTGTCAAATGCTTTCTCTGCATCAATTGATAGAATCATGTGATTCTTATCTTTAAGTTTATTGATGTGATGGATTACGTGTATTGATTTCCGTATGTTGAACAACCTCACATCTCTGGAATGAACCCCACTTGATCATGGTGCACTCTTTTTTAAATATGCTTTTGTATGCGATTTGCCAAAATTTTATTGAGAATTTTTGCATCTATGTTCATCAGGGATATTGGTCTGAAATTTTCCTTTTTTGACATGTCTCTGTCTGGTTTTGGAATCAAGGTGATACTAGCCTCATAGAATGAGTTTGGAAGGGTTCCTTCCCTTTCTATTTTGTGGAATAATTTGAGGAGTATTGGGGTTAGTTCTTCTTTGTAGGTCTTGTAGAACTTGGCTGAGAATCCATCTGGTCCAGGACTTTTCTTGGTTGGAAGGTTCTTAATGGCCTCTTCTATTTCCTTGCATGTAATTGATCTGTTTAAGTCATGAACATCCTCCTGGTTCAGTTCGGGTAGGTCATATGTCTCTAGGAATTTGTCGGTGTCCTCAGGGTTTTCTATTTTACTGGAATATAAGTTTTCAAAATAGTTTCTGATTATCCTCTGTATTTCAGCAGAGTCTGTCGTGATATTTCCTTTTTCATCACGAATTTTCGTAATTTGGGTTTTCTCTCTCCTTTTTGTTAGAGTGGCTAAGGGTTTGTCAATTTTGTTTATTTTTTCGAAGAACCAGCTTTTTTTTTTTTTAATTTTTTTGTTTTAGTTGTAGATGGACACATTGTCTTTATTTTATTGCTTTGTATGTGGTGCTGAGGATTGAACCCAGGGCCTCACGTATGCGAGGCAAGCGCTCTACCGCTGAGCTAGAACCCCAGCCCCTAGCTTTTTGTTTAATCTATTTTTTGAATTGTTTCTTGTGTTTCAATTTCATTGATTTCAGCTCTGATTCTAATTATTTCCCCTATTCTACTTCTTTTAGTGTTACTTTGTTCTTCTTTTTTTAGGGCTTTGAGTTGTAGTGTCAAGTCATTGATTTGTTGACTTTTACATCTTTGAATATGTGAGCTTAATGCAATGAACTTTCCTCTTATCACTGCCTTCATAGTGTCCCAGAGATTTTAGTATGTTGTATCAGAGTTCTCATTTACCTCCAAGAATTTTTTTATTGCTTCCCTGATGTCTTCTGTTACCCATGCATTGTTCAATAGCAAATTATTGAGTCTCCAGGTGTTGTAGTGGCTTCTTTTTTTTAAACTGTCATTAATTTCTAGTTTCAGTCCATTATGGTCAGATAGAATGCAGGGTAGTATCTCTATTTTTTTGTATTTACTAAGACTTGCTTTATGGCATAGCATATGGTCTATTTTGGAGAAGGATCTATGAGCTGCTGAGAAAAACGTGTATTTGCTTGTTGATAGATGGAATATTCTATATATATCCATTAAGTCTAGACCGTTGATTGTTCTATTAAGCCTTGTAGATTCTTTGTTTAGTTTTTGTTTGGAAGATCTGTCCAATGGTGAGAGAGTTGTGTTAAAGTCACCCAATACTATTGTGTTGGGATCTATTTGGTTCTTGAATTTGAGAAGGGTTTCTTTGATGAATATGGCTGCCCCATTGTTTGGGGCATAGATATTTAAGATTGTTATGTTTTGTTGATGTATGATTCCCTTGAGCAGTATGAAATGACCTTCTTTATCCCTTTTCACTAACTTTGGTTTGAAGTCTACTTTATTTGAAATGAGGATGGAAACTCCTGCTTGTTTACATAGTCCATGTGAGTGATAAATTTTTTTCTATCCTTTCACCTTCAATCTGTGAGTATCTCTTTCTATGAGATGAGTCTCAGAGGCAGCATATTGTTAGGTCTTTTTTTTTAATCCAATCTGCCAGTCTGTGTCTTTTAATTGCTGAGTTTAGGCCATTGACATTCAGTGTTATTATGGAGACATGGTTTGTATTTCCAAACATTTTGGTTTATTCTTTGGTTTTTAACTTGACTGGGTTTCTCCTTTGTTTGGCCTTTAATGTAGCTCCTCCCTCTGCAGGTTTTCATTATTGTTTTTGATTTCCTCCTCATGGAATATTTTACCAAGAATGTTCTGTAGTGCCAGCTTTCTTTCTTTCTTTTAATTTTTGTTTATCTTGGAAGGTTTTTATTTCATTTTCAAACTTAAAACTTAATTTTGCTGGATATGATTCTTGGTTGGCATCCGCTGTCTTTTAGCACTTGGTATGTGCTTTGCCATGATCTTCTTGCTCTCAGGGTCTGGGTTGAGAAGTCTGCAGTGATCCTAATTGGCTTCCCCCTATATGTAATCTGATTCCTTTCTCTTGTGGCTTTTAAGATTCTTTCCTTAGTCTGAATGTTAGACATTTTCATTATGATGTGCCTTGGTGTAGGTCTGTTGTGATTTTGAACATTTGGTGTCCTGTAAGCCTCTTGAATTTCATTATCCAATTCATTCTTCATATTTGGAAAGTTTTCTGATATTATTTCAGTGAATAGATTGCTCATTCCTTTGGTTTGGAGTTCTATGCCTTCTTCCCAATAATTCTTAAGTTTGGTCTTTTAATGTTATCCCATAGCTGTTGGATGTTCTGTTCATGGCTTCTTTTTTTTTTTTTAAATATTTATTTTTTAGTTGTAGGTGGACAGAATATCTTTATTTTATATTTTTATGTGGTGCTGAGAATCGAACCCAGTGCCTCTTGCGTGCTAGGCGAGCACGCTACCACTGCGCCATAACCCCAGCCCCTGTTCATGGCTTCTTACCATCTTCACTGTGTGGTCAACTCTATCTCAAGGTTAAATATTTTGTCTTCAGTATCTGAGGTTCTGTCTTCCAAGTAGTCTAATCTGTTGGTGATGCTTTCCATTGAGTTTTTAATTTGGTTTATTGTTTCTTTCATTTCAAGGATTTCTGTCTGGTTCCTTTTCAGATTCTCTATCTCCTTATTGAAGTGATCTTTTATTTCCTGTATTTGCCTATGTATCTCTTTATCAAAATGGTCTTTTGCTGACTGGGCTTGCTCTCTTATGTCATTTTTTATGTCACAGAGCATTTTAATTATGTACATCCTGAATTCTTGTTCTGTCATTTCTTCTGCTGTACTGACCATGGATTCTAGTAATGTGTTATCTTGGTTTGTTTGAGTCACTTTCTTTCCTTGTTTTTTCATAGTGATTGTATGTCTTTTCTTCTAGCTCTGCTGATCCAAGTTGTTACAGTTTTTACTCCTATATGGGTATAGTTTCTCTGCAGGGTTTCAAAACCTCTCTTTTAAAGGGGAGACCAATATTGATTGATCTCAATACAAGCAATATATAGTTTCAAACCAAGTAGTTCCTAATAGTTCCCAAATACATTTACAGTTTAGTCACGATTTACAACAATTATGGGTTCCTTTACAATCTATTATGTAAACAATAAGTTCGCACAAAGGTCTATAGTTTCTGTTGGTGGGCTAGGGAAACTTCAGGGTGGGGTGTAGGATAGATTGTTGGGGTAGTAGGAAGTGAGGATATGGTTATTAGATCTTAGAAAGCATGAAAAAGGAATCCAAGAGAAGTTGGCTATTACTAGAAAGAGCGACCGAGAGTTGGGGAAGAACAGTAAGGAGGAAGAAAAGGGAGTACAGCAAGGAGAGAAGATAGCAAGAAGAATAAAACATATGCAAGTATGAGTTATAAAACTATATAATACCACTCTAGTATACAGTTTAGAAATCCCAATCTACCATGACCCGCTGTATAACAAATACTTGGTTTCACAACTGTTGGGGATTAGAGGGTAGGAAAAAAGTGAGAGAGAAAAGAGGGAAGGAAAAAGAAAGAAGAGAAAGAAGAAAAGAGCTGTGAAATAAAACAAAAAGATCAAACAATAGAAATATTAGGAGAAAAAGATAAAGGATAAAATAAAAAGTAAGAATTAAAAAAAGTTTAAAAAAAAGTCTCAATGTAAATAAACGGGTATGGTTCCTTTCACCTCCAGTAGGTGGCGTTGTCCGTTGCTTGCTGAGCTTTCCCTGCTGGTGTCCTGGGTGTGGGTTTCAAAGCAGGGTGTAACTCTGGGTCGGGCCGCTGGTGAAATTGCCCTCTGTTCACGGTGTTCTGTGTTGAGTTCAGTTTGTTCCCATGAGCTGTCCCACGCCCTGCCCAGGGCGGGGCCCTGGGCTGGGGCTCCGAACCGCCCGCAGCGGTGCTGCTAGCCGCGGCCGGATGCTGCTGAAGTCACACTGCTTGTGGCAAATGCTGCTGCTTGGTGGCTCTGTGTACACGCGCAAGTGGAATTCCTGCAGGGACAGCTGTACGAAGCTGGCCGGGAGATGGTAATTCCACAACTTCAATCGCCGGTTGCGGCATCTGTCTAGGTCACCATCTTGGAACCGCCCTCCGGGATTGATGAATCTTATATTAATTATATTTTTAATTTTTTGAGGCACTTCTATATTGTCTTACAATAATAGTAGCAGCTAGTTCTTACATGGTTGAGTATTGTGTGTGTGTGTGTGAGGGAGAGAGAGAGAGAGAGAGAGAGAGAGAGAGAGAGAGAAAGAGGGAGATATTGGAGATTGAACCCAGGGTGCTTTACCATTGAAGTACATCCCAGGCCTTTTTATTTTTTAATTTTGAGACAGGGTGTCATTAAGTTGTTCAAGCTGCCCTTGAACTTGCAATCTTCCTGCCTTAGCCTCCTGAATTGCCAAGGTACAGGTGTGCACTACTGTGCCCAGCTGTTGAGTATAAGACCTTTTTGTGTGTTAACTAATTTAATCCTTATAGAAACCCTGTTAGATAGCAGTATTATCACTCATCTTTTACAGATAAAGAAACTGAGGATTGGATTCATTTAGTCTACATTACTATAATGAAATAGTTGAGGTAGGCTAACTTTATAAAGAAAAAAGGTTTGTTTAGCTCACAGTTCTGGAGATTCAAAGGCAAGGTACTGACATTGGTTCAGCTCTGTTGAGGACCTCATGGCAGTGCCATCACAGTGGTGGTGGTGCATGTAAAAAGAATAGATCACATTGCCAGGCAGGAGGCAAGAGAAAAGAGGAGGGGTCAAGATCGTTCCTTTTATAGTAACTTTCTTGAGAGAATCAACTCAAGCTCACACTAGAATGACCTTAATCCTTTCTGATGCAGGTTACCCCATAATTCAAGCACCTCCCACTAAGCCCCACCTTCTAAAGGTCCCATATAATCTCCTGATACCAGACTGGGGATCAACCTTCCAACATATGAACCTTTGGGGGGGACATCCAAACTGTATCAAGCATGAAGAAGTGAAGTGATTTTCAAAGAATACATAAGTGGTTAGAAGTGGAGCTAGAATTTGAACCTCAACCCTCTGGCTCTTTTGCTCTTAACTGCTGTATCTGCTTCAAGTTTCTGAGGACAGGGATGTTTATTTTATTCACTGTCGTTTCCCCAGTACTTAGAATTGTACAAACCTGGCACATGATAAGCAATAAATATTTGTTAAATGGATGAATGCACATCAGTAATATGTGAGAAAAAGGTTACATGGAAGGTTTTGTTTGGTTTTGAGTTTTTGCCATTACTCCTCTTTTTCTTTTTTTTAAATTTTTTTGGTTGTAGATGGACACAAATATCTTTATTTTATTTATTTATTTTTATGTGGTGCTGAGGATCGAACCCAGTGCCTCCCGCATGCAAGGCAAGCGCTCTACCACTGAGCTACAATCCCAGCCCCACTCCTCTTTTTCTTCTAGGATCTGACTATTGCTGTACTCCTACGCTGTGGTAGACAATAGCCACATGTGGCTAATAGCTTTTATATTGGATAGTACAGAGCATTTCCAGTGTTCACCTGGACAGTGCTTCTCTAGTACCTCCTAGGGGGCCTAGATTAGCCAGAGGGCAAACAGAGTGACACCTAAGGAGTAGCAAGTGGTAGGAGTGGAATGGCCTCATGGAGGACTTTGGATGCCAAAATAAAGTTTGAACTTTATTTTAAAGCCATTGGTTTTTGAATTTCAGAAATACCACTACCGGGCTGGGATTGTAGCTCAACAGTAGAGCGCTTGCCTCACATGCGTGAGGCCCTGGGTTCGATCCTCGGCACCACATACAAAGCAATAAAATAAAGACATTGTGTCCATCAACAACTAAAAGAATATTTTTTAAAAAAGTTAATGCAGCCTATAAAACATTTAAAAAAAGAAGAAGAAAAGAAATACCACTACCATAAATACCTCAAGAATTTGTTTAAAAATCTCAATTCCCAGATGGTCAGATTTAGTAGTTCTGGTGTGGACCTAAACTGTTTTCTCTCTTTTCTTTAAAAGAACAGATTGACATTAAAGCTACCATCTTAACCATTTGTACTTACAAACTGTGTACAGTACAGTAGTGTTTATATATACTTTGTTGTTCAGCAGATCTCTAGAACTTTTTCGTCTTGGAAAACAAATTATGTTCGTTGGCCAGCACCTCCCATTTTCACTCTCTTCCCAGCTCCTAGTAACTACCATTCTGCCTTGTTTCTAAGAGTTTGACTACTTTAGTTATGTCCTGTAAGTGGAATCATGTATCATTTTGGGGAGTGGCTTACTTCTCTTAGCATGATGTTCTCAGGATTCATGCACATTTTAGCACGACAGATTTTTTTTAAGTTGGAATGATTTTTCTGTGTATGCATGTATGTGCATTTCGTTATCTATCCATTTAGATATTTAGATAGCTCCCACCTCTTGGTCACTGTGAATAGTGCTGCATTAAACATGGGTGTACAGATATCTGCTCAAGATTATTTACAGTGCTTTTAAGATATATGCCCCAAAGTGGGATTGCTGAATCTTACAGTAATTATGTTTTTAATTTTTTGAGGAATTTTCATATTGTTTTCCATAGTATGAGTACTGTTTTACATCTTCACCAAAAGTGCATTAGAGTTCTAGTTTCTCCACATCCTCACCAACATTTGTTATTTTCTGATTTTTTGATATTGGCCTAATGGACGAGAGGTATTGTTGGTATAGTTTTGATTTGCATTTCTCTAATTATTAGTGATGTTGAACATTTTTTCATGTGCCCATCATCCATTTGTGTATCTTCTTTAAAGAAATATCTGTTCCAATCCTTTGTTCCTTTTTAAATTGAGGAATTTAACTTTTAAATTTATTTGTAAAACTATATTTTAAATGAGTGTGCCAGTGGTTCTGATGGAGGGTGGTGGTGAGTGGGCTGCAGCAGTGATGGAGAATGAGGAGACTTGGATTGCTCAAGCTGCATTACTCTCTACCGCGTTCTTCTTTGGCATCATACATTCTCCAGTCTGATTTTTGTTTGTTTGTTTTTGTTACATCTATACCATCAAGCCTCAAATTAGAGAAGTGCTTCCCTGGGAAATCTTCACTGAGTCCTGAATTACCCTCTCTACCATTTCCTAAGCCCTCAGCTTCTTCTAATAGAGTCTCTTTCTTTTGTACCCAGAGTGCTTTCTCAGTGTCAGTGTTGCTGGGCAAATGAATCTACCTCTCCATTGCTCCCAAACACCATTTCCCCCTAGTTTTTCTTTAGCTTCATCTGAATGAAATCCTTACTGGTCCATTGCCCAGGCCTGCAGCCCATAGTGTTCTGGGGTCTTTGCATCAAATAGGGCTTGTTCTGCCAGGTTTTTCTGAGCCCTTCTGTCCTGAGAAAAGGACTTGGCCCTGATATTCTGAGTGTCAGCTGTTTGGAATGCACCAGTTCCTGATTCAGAGTCTTAGACCTCCCACTGCAAGGTCCCAGTAAGTTTTCAAACTAGCCGGTAGGCAATGAAGATCTCTTGTACTTTGGGTAGAAAGAGCAGCCTCGCTGCCACTCTTCTGGCTGAGAGTCTGGAGGCCTGAGGCCCACTTCTGGCTCTATTATTGACTTGCTCTGTGACTTTGAGCAAGTCACTTGGTCTCTGTTTTCTCATTGCAAAATGGAAGACTTGAATTAAATGACATTTGAGTTTCTGTCAAGTTCTACCGTTCTTTTTAGTTAATCAAATCGTATACTTATGTTGTGTTTGGCTCTATAAGCCAGTGGAAAACTTCACAGGTTTGCAAGATAGCTGCTGCTTTCAGAGCTCTTGGCCTTGGAGGGAAGCAGTTGCATAAACAACTAAGTCTTCTCACTTGAAGTGGGTTTAGAATGGAGCTATCACTCACTGTGTTTGGAACAGAGTATAGGGGTTAGTTCTAGCTGGAAAGACCTGCAGCGCTTCATGTAGGAAGTAGCGTTAGAACCTTTGGTCCTGTCTTCACTCTGTTCTGTTGTTTCTCCTCTCCCATTCCTTATGAATCCATAAGCCTACTTCTGTCTCAAACTCTGCCAGTTTTCATGGTAAATCATGTTCATCTTTAAAAAAAAAAAAAAAACAAAAAACAAAGGAAAACAAAGCAAAACAAAAACAGCAGAAACCTTAGAAATTAAAAACACAGATGCAGTCTCTCACAGTGATCCTTTTCTCTCCTCTGTGAAACCCTGTGATAGCTGTACAGGTGCACAGGTTGCTTGTAAAATTCATTTGGCTGTTACTATTTTGCCTTTTTAATATTATTTTAAACTGTGAGTTGAAGGCATTTCTCTGATTTTGTCTGCCATCAGAATTTTAAGCTGTAAGTGTGTGGGTCTCATTTCTGTTACTTCAACCTCTGGTGTATCTTATTCTCTCATCGTCTATGCCTCTTCCAACTGATTTACACAAAGAATATATAGAACACAGTGTCATTAGACATGAGTTGATTTTAAACCAAGTCTGTGGCTCTGCTGTGAATGCCACATTTGCTTATTTTCTCAGGATGTACTTACTTTTTATGTTGTTAAGTGAATAATTTATGATGTGTGACAGTCTTTTGTCAACTTAATTCTCTTTCTTGCCTCAGCCATCTTCTTGGCTCCTCAAAGTATAGTGAACATTGTGACATGATGGAAGGAACGCTTGGCTTGCAGTATGAGGAGTACAGTCTGGGAAAAGGGCTTCTCCTCTTTTAGACTTTTTCACTTGTAAAGCTGAGGCTGATACCAGACTTTGATTCCCCTTTGAATTGTTAGACTATGGAAATGCTTTGGAAACACAAAAAGTTATTTTTATTTCTTTAATTTTTAGCATTTTAAACTTAATAAACATTCACAAAGTACCTATTGTATATGCTTAGAGGACTTGAAGGAAGAATCAGACATGGCCTTTGCCCTCCAAGGACTTCAGGTAGGTATGTGTTTTTGTTTTTTGTTTTTTGGCACTCGACCACTGAGCCACATCCCCAGCCCTATTTTGTGTTTTATGTAGAGACAGGGTCTCACTGAGTCGCTTAGTGCCTCGCCATTGCTGAGGGTAGCTTTGAACTTGGGATTCTCCTGTCTCAGCCTCCTTAAGTGCTGGGATTACAGGCTTGAGCCACCGCGCCCGGCTTCAGGTAGGTATGAACACAGAGGAACAAGGAGTGAAGAAAGTAGGTGGGTGGGGAAAAAAATTGGGAAAAACATTTGAATGTTGGACTGGTGAACTTATGGAATTCAGTTCTATGCTTCACTTACCAGCTAAAGATAGGGAAAGGGTAGTGTTCAACTAGTGATTAAGACTTTTATATAATACTGTGTATTACAACAACAGGGGAGAGAACAGGGAACTTGACTTCAAATTCCCATTCTATCAGTTGGAGGATATATGCACCCTTGAACATGTTATGTAATGTTGCTGAAAGCTTGGTTTTATCATAAGTGAATATAGAATAAACATCTCAAATAATTGTTGAGTTCAATTTAACAAAAATTTATGAGAATATTCCCTGTGATAGCTGGATTTTGAGCTTGCAGAAGTGAAAGGACAGTGTCTCAGAAATTCTCAGACCAGGAGGAAGACAATTGTACCAAGCAAGAATGTAAAATAAAAGCCATGAAAGGATATCCCTTGATTATGAGGACTGTATAAACATGCAGACTTCCATCATGGATGACCAAACGTGAAATCTACTTTCTACTGGAACAGTCAATTTCTATCATACCTTCTTTCTGTGTGATCCTCACCTCTCGTGGGCCATTTTCTGATCTTGCATTAGCACCTACCCTTCCTTTCTGCCCAGCTGTGTGTGTGTGTGTGTGTGTGCGCGTGCGCATGCACATTTTCTTTATCAACAGCTGATCCCTGAAGGCTCAGGATTATTATGAGGAGTAAGTATAATAGTATCAATGAAACCAGCTGGGACTAACATCTGACAGTGATTTATGTGTCATCTGAATCATAGAACAGAGGAATGTCTCAAATTATCTGCCACATTCTAGGTACTGTTCTAACATGGGAGGCAAAAGTGAACAAAATAGATGAAAATTTCTATTACTGTCTATTTATATTATTGTCTCTCCTAGCAAATACAGTGTAAGACCAAAAAATCTCATGGTTGTGTGAGCATTGTCATACCCCCTTTGCCATCAAATGGGTCCCTTAATCATGGAACTTACGTTTTACTGGGCAAGACACCATTAACAAGGTAAAAAATAAGATATAAAGTAGAATAGTTAAGTGAGAAAGAAGAAATATAAAACAAAGAAGAGAGAGCTATAAGGTTGGAAGTGGAAGTTTGAGTTGTTAGATAGGGACCCAAAGAAAGCCTTACTGGAAAAGGTGATTTTTAATTAAGACTGGAGGTAAATGAGAGAGTGAACTGAAGGAAGAATGTTCTAGGTAGGGGGAACAAGTGCCAGAGCCCTGAGGCCAGACCGGGTCTGGTTCAAGAAGAGTAGGACAGGATGGCTGTTTTGATCAAAGGGAGGAGAGTAATAGAAGAGAACTGAAGGTTGATATGAGAGCAGATTTTGTTGAGTTTTCTAGGTCCTAGTAAAGACTTGGCCTTTCCCACCGAGTGAGGTAGGTAGTCACTGAAGATTTGATCAGAGCAGTAACTTGATCTGACTTAGAATAGAATAATTCAGACTGCTACATTGAGAATAGGGAGGAAAGATACATGCAAAAACAGGGCGACCAGTGGGGCATACACACATCTGTAATCCCAGCAATTTGGGAGGCAGAGGCAGAGAGGATCACAAGTTCAAAGCCAGCCTCAACAATTTAGAAAGACTCTGTCTCAAAATAAAAAATAAAGGGCTGGGGTTGTGGCTCAGTGGTAGAGCACTTGCCTCGCACGCGTGAGGCACTGGGTTCAATCCTCAGCACCACATACAAAATACATAAATAAATAAAATAAAGGTTTAAAAAAATTAAAAAAAAATAAAAAATAAAAAGCGTTGGGGATATATAGCACAGTGGTAAAGTACCTCTGTGTTCAGTCTCCAGTGCCAAACAAAAAACAAAAACAGACAAGTTAGGAGGCAATAGTGTTAATCCTTGTGAGAATTGCTAGTAACTTAGATTAAAATGGTAGATGTGGAGGTAGGAAAATTTATTGAAAACTGGATATATTTTAGAGGTAGAGGTAGAACTGAGAAAAATTTGTTGATGGACTGGTCATGAGGAATGAGAATAAAAGAAGTCACAAATATCACCAGACTTTTGATCAGTGCATTTGAAATCATGGAGTTGTAATTCATTGAACTGGGGAAGACTTTAGGAGAAACAGATTTCAGAAGGCTGGAAAGTGGCAAATATTAAAATATATATGATGTTTAAAGTAATGGAATTAGATGAGGTGACCTTAAGAATGTAGAGAATGTATGGAGGTAGATAAGAGGCCCAAACTTGAACCTGGATCATCACAAAACTTAGAAATTGAGAAGTTGCTGTCAAAACCATAGAGAGAAAAACAAAACAAATACACCAAAACCCAGGTGAGTGTAGTGTCTGGAAGCCAAGTAAAGAAAGTATTTAAAGGAGTAAGAAGCAGTGGCACATACCTGTAAATCCCAGTGACTCAGGAGGCTAAGGCAGGAGGATGGCAAGTTTGAGACCAGCACCAGCAATTTAGCAAGGCCCTAAGCAACTTAGTGAGACCCTACTTCAAAATAAAAATAAATAAGTAAATAGGGCTGGGGATGTGATTCAATGATAAAGCACCCCTGTGTTAAATCTCTAGTACCATAATAAACAAACACACACACATATAAATTAAATACAAAAGAGTAGGGAAAAATTTTTTTAAAGGAGAGAATAGGCTGTGAAGTAGCTCATTGTAATGAATATGCATGATGAGGTCCTGGGTTTGATCCTTAGCACTGGAGAAAAATACAGAGGAGAGAAAATGATCATGTGGGTCAAGGCTGTTGATACATCAAGGAAGATGAGGGCTAAAAATTGATTATAAGTTTTTGCATGATGGAGGTCATTAGTGACTTTGAAAAGGACAGTGGTAGTAGGATGGTAGGAATGAAAATCTGGTCAGTGGTTGAGTGACCCTGAGTTCAATCCCTGGTACCTGCCCCACACCGCCAAAAAAAAAAAAAAAAAAAAAAGAAAGAAAGAAAAGAAAAGAATGGGAGGAAAGATGAGAGAAAACAAATATAAACTAGCTCTTTCCAGGAACTTTGCTCTGAAGGGAAAGAAACAAAGTTGTAGATGGCATGTTAGATGGAATCAAGAAAGGAATTTTAGTTTATCTTATGTATGTACTTTTTTTTTTTTTGGTACTAGGGATTGAATCCAGGGGTGTTTAACTACTAAACCACATCTCCAGCCCATTTTTATATTTTATTTAGAGACAGGGTCTCACTGAGTTGCTTAGTGCCTCGTTGTTGCTGAGGTTGGCTTTGAACTCATGATCTTCCTGAAGCCTTAGCGTCCCAAGCCACTAGGTTTACATGTGTGTACCACCACATTTGCGCCCAGCTTATCACTAGAGGGCTAAACATGGACTGTTCATCTGTGGTAAGAGGGATGAAGTTAGGTTTTGGACACAGACACAGTTTGGTAGGTAAATCTGGAGAAGCTGTGAAAGTTCTTATGAAAAGCAAAAGTACTAGTTGAGAATGAGATTAAGAGCAGACAAAGCATGAAATATTCTAGGAAATGGGATGGGCCAAGAAAATATAGAATGATTATCAGGTAGCATTTAATGCCACATGCAAATGATGATCATGAATTTCAAACTTAACTTTAGTAAGCATAGTGGTGTGTTTTATTCCTTCTGACATTTGTACCAATGTAGGCAAAGAGTAGATGGTGAGTTGGATTTAACAAGAATTGTAGTTTAGGGGCTGGGCACGGTGGCACACGCCTGTAATCCCAGCACTTTGGGAGGCTGAGACAGGAGAATCGCGAGTTCAAAGCCAGCCTCAGCAACGGCAAGGCACTAAGCAACTAAGTGAGACCCTGTCTCTATTTAAAACAGAAAATAGGGCTGGGGATGTGGCTCAGTGGTCGAATACCGCTGAGTTCAATCGCCAGTAGCAAAAAAGAGAGAGAGAATTGTGGTTTAATCAAACTAGTGTTAATACAAATGGTAGAGGGGCAAGGGAATGTTTATAAGAAATTGACTAAGGAGTTTAAAGTAGTCACAGTTCTGAGGGATGTAAGAATCTGAGGAGAGTGATGAGTAATGAAATGCAGGTAGAATTAGTAGAGTTGAATGTCCAGATAGGTTGAAGGGTTTTAGAGTTGAAGTGCTATAGTGGGCAAACTGAAGATAGGGGATGGTTACAGAATGAGATGTTTGATATTAAGATTATAGAAAGTGGGCTGGGACAGTAGCTCAATGGTAAAGTGCTTGCCTGGTGTTTTAATCAGGTTTTTTTGCTGCTGCAACCAAAACACCAGACAAGAACAATTTTAGAGAAGAAAAGTTTACTTGGCACCCACAATGTCAGAGGTCCCAGTTCATAGATGGCTGGCTTCATTGCTGTGGGCCTGAGGTGAGGCAGAACATGGTAATGGAATGGTGTGGCAGAGGAACACAGCTCAGCACAGGATACAAGGAAGCAGAGAGAGAGCCTCCCCCAATCGGACAAAATATATACCCCAAAGGCACCTCCCCAATGATAAGCCTCCTCTAGCCACATCCTTCCTGCCTATAGTTACCATCCAGTTAATCTCTATTGAGATTAATGCACTGAATAGGTTAAGCCTCTCATAATACAATCCTTTTACCTCTTTGCTTTTTTGCATTGTCTCACACATGAGCTTTTAGAGGGACGCTTCATATGTAAACCATAACATCTGGCATGCATGAGCCCCTGAGTTCAGCCCAAACCTCCCCCAAAAAAGAACACTCTAGAAGGTTATAGTTATTACTAATGACAAAGTCAAGGACAAGGTCATAACCATGGACATGAGAGGCTGAGGTAGGGTAGAAGTCAAGATCAATGGAAGAGAGCAAGTCAAGCAACTGAGAAGGCAGTTAGAATAGCTTATTATAAACATTTATCTTATTTATTTAAACATTGATACCACATTTTCTTTTTTTTAAAATTTTTTTAGTTGTAGATGGACACAATTTCTTTCTTTCTTTATTTATTTTTAAATATTTATTTTTTAGTTGTAGGTGGACACAATAGCTTTATTTTATTTTTATGTGGTGCTGAGGATCGAACCCAGTGCCGCCCGCGTGCTAGGTGAGCACGCTACCACTGCGCCATAACCCCAGCCCCTATTTTATTTATTTTTTTATGTGGTACTGAGGATCGAACCCAGTGCCTCACGCACGCGAGGCATGCTCTCTACCACTGAGCCACAATCCCAGCCCACATTTTCTTTTTTATTGAGGGTCATTTTATTTCCTAATGAATATGTTAGAATTTATTTTGAGAGCAGCAAGATGTTCCATCTGTATTATCTATTTAGAAATATTTGTTGCAGTTTACAAATCATTTTGGAAATCTCGATGGTACTGGAAGGAGAAAAAAATCCTACAGTGAGCTTTTGGTTTTATCTTGAAATGTTTTATAGCCATTATTTATGTAGTTATTGAAATTATTATGAATTTATGACAGGAATGATACTAGAATGACAGTGAGCCAGGAGCCATAATCCTTAAGGCATTAGAAAAGAGTAACTGAAGAGTAGCAAAGGGCTAGGCATGTGTGGTGGCATGCCTGTAATCCCAGCTACCTGGGAGGTTGAGACTGGAGGATCAAAATAAAAAGGGCTGGGGATGTAGCTCAATAGTAGTAGAGTGTTTGTCTAGCAGGCAGAAAGCCCTAGGTTTTATCCCTAATTGCAGGTGGGGGTAGAGGGAAGAGTAGTGAAGGGCTGTGAGGAGGAGTGATGCTGAATTTAAATTCAGAGCTGGATGTTTGTATGGAGGAGGAAATGGGAGCAACAGTAAGTTTCAAGGCCTAGTTGTAGATGGGGAGTAGAGAAAACCAGCTCCCATTTGAAAGGACTCCAAAGGAAAACATCTTCATGAGAGATAGCCAGATTTCACTTAGAACAAGAAGGTGAAGGGGACATTCACAGAGGGGGATGAAATTACAGAGGAGTTTGCTCACCCTGAATTATAGAGAGTGCAGTGGAAAAGATCAGGAGATGGGGCTGGGGTTGTGGCTCAGCGGTACAGTGCTCGCCTAGCAGATACGAGGCTCTGGGTTCGATCCTCAGCACCACATATAAATAAATTCAACAAAGGTATTGTGTCCACCTACAACCAAAAAAAAAAAAAAAAAAAATATATATATATATATATATATATATATATAAGATCAGGAGATGAGGAGAGAGAGAACATCTCGAGGGTCAGAATATGCAATATACAGAGCCATATGGAATTCAAGTTTGGGAGATGAGGTTTGAGGAAAGGTGGGAAACCAAACAATAAACGATATCTCTGAGGAGGAGGAAGTCTTTTCTAATTGTAGTAAGGTCATTTATACTTTTATTCACATTGGTCCGGCTGGTTGAAATGTAATGCATGGATCATCAGTGTGGATAATATGAATTTGTTAGCAATGTTTAAAATGTGCTACTTTGGAATAGGAGATATTTGTAGATGCATTGTGTGTAACAATCAGATACATATTCCCTTAGAAGAAAATTTTAGTGATATCAAAGCAAATGAATAGCTTATTCTAAACATTAATCTTATTTAAATTCAAACATTGATACTATATATCTTTTTTACTGAGGGTCATTTTACTTCCTAATAAGTATGTTAGAATTTATTTTGAGAGCAGCAAGATACTCCATCTAAGTTATCTATTTAGAAATATTTGTTCCAGTTTACAAAAAAGCCAAGACAAACAAAAACAAATCAATTTGGAAATCTCAATGGTACTAGAGGGGGAAAATATCCTATAGTGAGCTTTTGATTTTATCTTGAAAAGCTAATAAATAATGGTCAATCTTAGAATTTGTGATCATCTTGGTCTGAGATGGGAAGTCTGCAGTGTTTTGTAATTAAAAAACCAGTGTTTTTCTTGCTATGACATGGATGAACCTTAAAGACATTATATGAAATGTCATTCACAAAAGTACAAATAGTATGTGATTCTTACATGAGGTTTCTAAAGTAGTTATTAAGTTCATAGGGACAGAAAGTAGAAGGGTGGTTGTCAGGATCTGAGTGGGGAAGGGACAATGGAGAGTTCTTGCTTAATGGATATGAAGAGTCATACTGGGAAGATGAGAAGCTGTGGAGATGGATGGTGCTATGTACAGCAATGTGCATGTATTTAATGCAATATATTAAACTGTATACTTTAACATGGTTAAAGTAGTAAATTTATGTTTATGTATATTTCACCACTAAAAAGCCAAGACAAACAAAAACAAAATAAAAAATTCCATAGTGTTTTGAATATTCAGTGCCTTTGAAACTGTTTGTCTAAACTTTGGTCAGCTTTACTCATATTATGTCAGAAATTATGAGCCCCTTTCCCTAACAATTGCATTTATGTTATAGGTAGATAAGAATAAGCAACTGGTAGGTCAGGAACAGAGATAAGTATCTAGACCAACATGGTCTAGTTCCTGAACTTCCATGGACATAAATGCAAGGGCTGAAAACTTGAAGAAGGCAGGCTTTGAAGAATAGAGCCTTTGCAGCTGGACATGGTGGCACACACCTGTAATCCCAGCACTTTGGGAGGCTGAGGTAGGAGGATCGCGAGTTCAAAGCCAGCCTCAGCAACGGCGAGGCGCTAAGCAACTTAGTGAGACCCTGTCTCTACATAAAACACAAAATAGGGCTGGAGATGTGGCTCAGTGGTTGAGTACCCCTGAGTTCAATCTCCAGTGCCAAAAAAAAAAGAGTATCCATCATTCATCATTTGTTCATTCACTTGATAGTTTATTACTACATCTAGATTGTAAAACAGCATGATGTTATGGAAGGGACACTAGACTTGAGGACTGTAGATCTAGATTTGAGTACCTCACTTTCCACCAAATATTTGTGGGACCTTGAACCAATCATTTTTTATCTGCAAAATGGTACTTGTTAACTCTTGCACACCTATAAGCCATAAAAGTGCTGCACTGTGAACATTTTTCTTGACACTTCTGCCAAGAAGAAGTGACATCCTCTCTCGGTTTCAAGCACTGTGTTCTAATATTGTAGTCAGTCTTATCACTGTTTTCTCACTTAAATATGAGCTCTCTTAAGGGCAGAGAACTGGCACGTAGTAAATCCCAAGTATTTGTGTGGTTCAGTGAGTAATCGCATTTTATATTTAGGGAGGTTTCCTGTGAAATTTGTTTGTTCTTTCAAAAACAAAAAATAACAAACAACCAGATATGATGGTGCCTGCCTCTAATGCCAGCAATTTGGCGGGGCTGAGGCAAGAGGATTACAATTTGGAGGACAACCTCAATAATTTAGCAGGCCCTAAGCAACTTAGACCCTGTCTCAAATTAAAAAATAAGGGCTGGGGATGCAGCTCAGTGGTAAAATACCTTTGGGTTCAATCCCCAACACCAAAAAATTTTTTAAATAATTAAAAAGAAAACTTGAGAAGAAATTTTGTATTATTTGCAAGCTTGAGAAGACAATTTTCTTTTTTAATTTTTTTAAAGTAGCTTTATTATTTATTTATTTATTTTTGGTACTAGGGATTGAACTCAGGGGCACTCGACCACTGGGCCTCATCCCCAGCCCTATTTTGTGTTTTATGTAGAGACAGGGTCTCACTGAGTTGCTTAGCGCCTCACTGTTGCTGAGACTGGCTTTGAACTCGTGATTTTCCTGTCTCAGCCTCCCTACGTGCTGGGATTACAGGCTTGCGCCACCGTGCCCAGCTTATTTATTTATTTTTATATGGTGCTGAGGATCAAACCCAGTGCCTCACATGTGCTAGGCAAGTACTCTGCCACTGAACCACAGTCTCAGCCCTTTGTTATGTTCTTATTAGCTAAAAATTTATTTCCTTAAAGCAATTTAAATAGGTTAAATGCTCTGGTGGTTGAAACCTGACATTTTTCTGACAAGCACCTCATTTACAGGCAGACCCAAAACCTGGTTGTTGGGATTTTGCATGCAAAGATCTTTCTGTTAACTGCGGAATCCTTTCAGATATTGAGATTCTTCTTAACAGATTCCTAGCAGTCAGATTTCCCATTTCATCTTTAAATTGAAATGTTATGTACAGAATTGTAAAATGCAGAACTCTAATGTGCAGTCTGATTACATTGGGCAGACAGTATGAAGAAGCAGATAGCTACCATAAAAAAAATCCTGGGCTTCTGGGCTGAGGTTGTGACTCAGTGGTGGAGTGCTCCCTTAGCATATGTGAGACACTGGGTTTGATCCTTAGCACCACATAAAAATTAAATAAAAGTATTGTGTCCATCTACAACTAAAAAAAAATATATTAGAAAAATAACAACAAAAAACCAGGGCTCCTATGTGGGGTCTTAGATTGGCTCCTGGATAGGAAAAGGACATTGGGCACTGACACGCTGGGCAGAGACAACTGCTGAAATCCAACACAAGTCCCAGTTGAATTACTGGTATAAAGCCCATACTTACTACTACTACTACTACTACTACTTTTTTTTTTTGTACCAGGGATTGAACCCAGGGGTGCCTAACCTCTGGGCCACATCCCCAGCCCTTCTTAAAATTTTATTTAGAGACAGGGTCTTGCTGAATTGTTAGGGCCTTGCTATGATGCTAGGGCTGGCTTTGAACTCATAATCCTTTTGTCTCAACCTCTTGAGCCACTGGGATTATAGGCATGTGCCACTGTGCCTGGCCTGTTTTCTTAAATTCATTTGGTTAAGAAAAAGTAAATTTCTAAAACTAAATTAAGCTCTCGAATACCAATAAATGGTTTCTTCACTTAATCGTTTTTCATTAATTCATTCACTAATCTAGCTTAAAAGTTTTTATTGAAGTTTTCTGCTTTTTACCAGGCCCTTTTCTAGTAATTTAGTATTAAATAAAACAGATACAGCTTCTTTACCTCTTTGTGCTTAAAATGAAGCAGGAAAAAAAGAACCAGGCAAACAAATTACAACTTCAATGAGTATTCATAACAGAGAAGTTCAGAGAGCTCTGGGATCATAAAATGACCTGTAGCCATGCTGTATCTGGCATTTTGATGTCCTTTGTAAGTGCTTAGGTGGACACTGTTGAGAAACGGAGATAAAAATGATAATATTCTTGCCATGTTTTCCCTTAGATTCTGTGCTTTAGCTTTCCAGAACTACTCGATATTCTCTGAATGTCTCTCTTGCTCCTGGTGTAATTTCACAAATGGCTTTTCCTTCTTTTCTTTCTGTAGAATTCATGTCATCCTTCAGGGCATACCTTTTTTTGGAACCTTCTAGTCTCTCCCTTATTAAATACGATTATTTTAGCTACAAATAATGATGGGTTAAAGCACAGAGTTTTACTTTTCTCATGTAAAAAAAAAAAAAAAAAAGTAAGCAGTATGTAGTAGTCCAGGGCTAAAATGGTTGTTCCAGGAAGTTATCAAAGCTGCTTCTATCATTCTGGGTTTAAGGCTTCCATTCTCCAGATTACATGGAAAAGAAGGCTGCTGAGCTCTAATCATCATGTTTTAATTCTAGATGGTGGGAAAAATCAAGAAAAAGGGAAGGGCAGGCAGGAAGAATGTCTTTTCCCAAGTTAGCACAATTCCTTTTCAGCAGCCTTCCCCGAAGTTCTGCATGGTATTTCATTTACCTCTCACAGAACAGAACTAATCAGCCACCCCTAACTACCTGGGAGGTTGGGAAATAGAATCCTTTAACTGAGCATATTGCTGCCTAGTGACAGCACAGCATTCCACTGCCCACTTCATTTTAGTTGTTCATTCTTTATATTCTGACAGTATAATAACAGTACTATAACAATTAATAACAGTACTATAACAGTATAATAACAATTAATTGCCATTAATTGCCAGTTTCCATGGCTATCAGAAATTGTGTCGCATCGACCTCCGAATCTGTAACACGTCGCACAAGGCCCAACACAAGAGCATTACTAGTTCATGTGTATAAAATGAAAGTGTTGGGGTTGAGGGTGTCACTCAGTGGTAGAGCACTTCTCTAACATACAAGGCCCTAGGTTTGATCCTCTGCACTGCAAAAAATAAAACAAGGGTGTTGAACTAAATTATTTAATTCCTTTTAATTTAAAAAAACCTGTAACTATTCTTGAATCAATAACTTGTATTTTTAGCAGCTTTATTGTGACATAGTTTATGGATGATAAAATCCACCCATTTTGAGTTTATATTGCAGTGTCTTTAGCAAATTTATAGAGTTGTGCAATTATCACCAAAATCTAGTTTTAGACCATTTTTATTAGTCCAAAGAAATCTCTTGCTTCTATCCGTAGTCAATCTCCATTTTTTTGATTTCCAGACAACCAAAAATCTATTGTCTGTCTCTGTAGATTAGCCTTGTCTGAACATTTCATATAAATAGAGTGATAAAATACATGTTTTTTTGCTTTGGCTCCTTTCCTTTGGCAAAATATTGTCAAAGTTGATCCATATTATGACATGAGTTATTGGTTTATCCCTTTTTATTTGCTGTGATTGTTGATACTGAAAAATTTTAAGTTTATTCTTCTAATGGTTACTTTGAGTATTAAATATGCATCTTAACTTACTATATTGTATTACAATATTTCAGATACAGAACTAATTTCAGTAAAATATAGAAATTTGCTCTCATGTAGCTCCATTACCATGCTCCTTTACGCTGGACTCTTGATTTTCCAAGAATTATATGTTCATATTACATCATTACATATACTAAAGCTAACAATATAATTTTATAGTTAAATCAGTTAAGAGAAAAAAAAACTTATACTACTGTCTATCCTATCTATCTGGTCACCTTTACTGGTGCTCTTTAGTTTTTTGTATGAATTTGAATTACTATTATCACTTCTTTCAGCCTTAGTATTTCTTTAGTGTTTTTTTGAAATGCAGGTTGCTAGCAATGAATTCTCTCAGTTGTTATTTGTCTGGGAATGTACTTATGTTGCCTTCAATTTCAAAAGGTAAATTTGCCAGGTTTAAAATTCTTGGTTGACAGGTTTTTCTTTCAGCATATTGAATACATCATCCCCCACCCCCACCCCTGCCGCCTTCTGGCCTCCATTATTTCTAATAAAAAGTCAGCTGTTAATCTTATTAGTGTTGCCTTTTATCTGGGAAGTTGTTTTCTGTTTCCATTTTTGAAATGTTTGGTTTTCAGTGGTTTTACTGTGATATATATATAGGTATAGATCTTTCTGTGTTTATACTACTTGGAGTTGTGTTTTCTGTATGTGTAGTTGCATTAACCTGATTTTTTTTTTTTTAAACTAAGAGGCAGCCTGCTTATGAAGAAAAAAGGTTTTATTTAACTCACCATTTTGCAGGCATGGTGCAGGCTCTTCTAACACCTTCTAACACCCTGACCCCAGTTGCAGCCCCTATGACAAATTTCAGTGGTGGTAGCATATGTGAGAGCAAGAGATCACAACATCAGACAGGAAGCCAGAAAGGCTGGAATCCCATAGTCTCTTACAAGATCATGTCTCTAGTGGCCTAAGTACTTCCCACTAGGTTCCACCACATTACTTCCTGGTACCACCACCCTGAGGACCAAACCTCCAACACATGAACCTTTTTGTTGTTAAATCAAGTTTAAGGGCTGGGGTTGTGGCTCCGTAGTAGAGCGCTTGTTTGCCTAGCATGTGTGAGGCCCTGGGTTTGATCCTCAGCACCACATAAAAATAAATAAATAAAATAAAGGTATTGTGTCTATCTACAACAAAAACAATATTTAAAAAATCAAGTTGGGGAAGTCTGGGGCCATTATATATTTTTTAAAAATTTTGATATATATATATACACACACACACACACACACACACACATATATATACATATATATATATATATACACACACACACACACACAAACACACCTTTATTTATTTATGTGGTGCTGAGAATTGAACTAAGTGCCTCACACATGCTAGGCAAGCTCTCTACCACTGAGCTATAACCACAGCCTGAGTCATTATATCTTAAAAGATTTTTTTCTTCCTACTTCTCTCCTCCTTTTGGGATTCAGATTACTTGTATGTTTGTTTTGTTTTTGTATATTCTGTAGGTCTCTGAGACTTTATTTTTCTTCATGTTTTCTTTTTGTTTTTCAGATTGCATAATCTGTATTGATCTCCCTTCAAGTTTAGTAATTTTGCCAACTCAGATTTGCTGTTGAGCCCCTCTTGAATGTTTCATTTCAGAAAACAATTTCAGTTTGGTTCTTTTTACTTTAATAAGTTCTGTTTATTGGTATTCTATGTTTGACGAGTCATTATCATCATACTTTTCTTTTAATTCTTTAAAGTATGAGGTTTTTTTTTTTTCTGGTTTGCTTTAGTATATTGAACATCTTTCTAATATAAACTATGAGAAAGCAATTATGATTCAATGGAAGAGATGCCGAAAGATTCAAGATTAATATCCATTATTAGTATGTAAAACTAAGGGTAAAGTATGACTTTCTTTAGTTCTCTTAACATTTATAAATGCTGCTTGGAAGTTTTTAGCTCCTGATACCAGTATTTTGATTCTGTAATATTTGGATCTAACATCGCCTGCCTTTACTTCCCACAAATAGGCTATGCTGTATGTTTCTTTGCATTTTTCATCATTTTTGTTGTTGAGAGGCATATGTTTAAAATAATATATTGTTACAACTCTTGATTCAGATCCTTTTCTACTCCCTCCACTAGAGGGTATTTTTGCTAGGGTTTTTTGTTTAGTGACTTATTTAGATTCTTCTATAATTCTGTCATTTTTTCAGTGTGCAACTGCTGGTGTCTCTAGTCATATTTCTTAAATTTTTTGGCAGCGAGGGAGTACCAGGAATTGAACTCAGAGGCACTCAACCACTGAGCCACATCCCCAGCCCTTTTTTGTATTTTATTTAGAAAGAGGGTCTCATTGAGTTGCTTAGCACCTTGCTGTTGCTGAGGCTGGCTTTGAACTCACAATCCTCCTGCCTCAGGCTCCCAAGCCCTGGGATTACAGGCGCCTGGAAGATTTCTTAACATTTTTATTTTAATTTTCAGACTTGACTTTCTAAAAACCACCCCTCGGCATAGATTAGCGGCTAGCCAATCATTGGTCAGGGGTTGTGCTTACTAGGCTTGGAAGACTTTTATTTCCCTTTGCTCGTGGATCTGTATGTGGTTTGGGGAAATGCATTGAATTTGCAACTCTGCTCTAGCTTTTAGTTTTGTAATTTTAAGGCCATTTTATGTTCACCTAAGGTCAGTAGATAGGATTCTCTCAAGTGTCTCCTAAGTTAGTGTGAAGCCTTTTGGACCACTAGGGATCCCATGAAAGATTATCAACACCACTACACCAGTTTTGTTCCCTAGAATTCCTTTAAAATTTGTGGTTTATCTCAGGGCTATGGCCTGTCCCAACTAGTATAATGACCTCAGAGTAGTTGCAGTAGTGGCCTTCCTGGATTATTTGCTATTGTTCTCCAGATTGTTTCACTGTTGTTTTAAAACAATGGCTCTGGGCATAGCATTTTCTATGCTCAGCTTCAAATTAAATCAGCCTACTCTGGTAGCAGTAATTCTCTTGGCCTAGTCTGGCCTGCCCTAATAGGATTAACCCCAGGGAGCTGGGGGCCTTGGAAATAAGGGCAGCTCTAGGCTAAAATGTCATATACTCTCACCATTCTTAATGTGGTTCAGTGGTTTTTCTCATTTTAATGTATACATTTAATTTTCAGAGACCTGCCTGGTATGATGGTACGTGCCTGTAGACCCAGCTACTTCGGAGGCTAAGGCAGGAGTATTGCTTGAGCCCAGGAGTTTGAGGCCAGCCTGGGCAAGATGTGAGACCACATCTTAAAAACAAAAAACAAACATTTCAGGGGTTGGGAAAGTAGCTTGTTAATAGAGTGTTTGTCTAACATGCTTTAGGCCCTGGGTTTCATCCTCAACACCACAAAATAAATGAATAAAGGAAGAATTGCCCCCACCAAAACCCCAGAGGTCTAAAAGTGTTGTAGTCTTTTTTTCTCTCTTTTCTTTTTTTGTGTGGTATTGAGAGATCCAACCCGTAGTCCACACATGCTAGACAAGTGCTTCACCACTGAACTATATCCTCAGCCCTTTATTTTTATTTTATTCTGAGACAGGATTTTACTAAGTTACTGCCTGGGCTGACTTAGACCTTGTGTTGTAGTCTTCTCTCATCAGCCTCCCAAGTCATTGATATTACAGGTATGTGCCAGTACACCCAGCCTAAAATGATTGTTTTTGATCATTTTGGCTAACTGTAGTTTTGGTTTTTAGGGAGAGAGTTTGCTGAGCACTTTGGCTATTCCAGAATTTTCATCCCCTTCTATTACTACTACTACTACTACTACTACTACTACTTTTAATTTTCCTTCTCTTTTGGTACTGGGGATTGAACCCAGGGTGCTTTACCACTGAGCTACATCCCCAGTCCTGTTTATTTTTTATTTTGAGACAGGGTCTTGCTAGGTTGCTTAGGCTGGCCTTGAACGTATCCTCCTGCCTCAGCCTCCTCAATCTGGGATTACAGGTGTGTGCCAGTGCTGCTATTTTGAAAGAAATAGTCCACAGTTGTTTTGAGGGCAGCAGCAAACTACTTGTAGAAAGAACAGTGGGCAGAAAATCTGAGGGTGGAAACCAGCTTCATCAGCACCTTTGTTTTATTTCACACACATCATACTACTGCTGGGTTCACCTTGACTTGTTGATCTCAAGATGAGTTTCTTTGAGAAGTAGATAATGGAGAGACCATGGAGCCAAGTAGTTGACTAGAGTATGCCAAGAAGTACCAAAAAAGTACCTTAAAGCTTTTTTAAACTTATCTTTGTAGAAGCATGAAGAATGGCTCATTATTTGTTCAGCTACTATGTACTGGTGATATAAGACAAAAGAAACAGCATCCTTATTTTCGTAGAATTTAGTGAAGGAAAGAATAAGTAAATAAGCAAAAAATGTAGGTAGTAGTTGTTGCTTTGAATGTTTGTCCCATTCAAAACTCATGTTGGAATTTAATTGCCAGTGTAACAACATTGGGAAGTGAGGCCTTTAAGAAGTGGTTGGGCTGCTGGGCAAGGTGGCATATACCTATAATCACAGTTACTCTGGAGGCTGAGGCAGGAGGATGACAAGTTCCAGGCCAGCCTCAACAACTTACCAAGATTCTGTCTCCAAATGAAAAGGTCTGGGGATATAGCTCCATAGTAAAGCACCTCTGGGTTCAATCCCAAGCACTACAAAAATAAACAAACAAACAAATAAATAAAAGAAGTGATTAGACCATGAGAGCTCTGCTTTCATGGGTGGGTTTAATGCCTTTAAAAAAGGGCTTTCAGAAGGTTTCAGTAGGTTCTCTTTTTTGTCCTTCTGCCTCCCACCATGGCATGATGTATCAATAAGGCTCTTTCTAGATGCCAGATCCTTGATGTTGGGTTTCCCAGCCTCTAGAACTGTAAGAAATAAGCTTCTGTTCAATATAAACTACCCAGTCTGGGATATTTTGTTACAGTAACACAAAATAGACTACGACAGGTGTCAATAGGAAAACTAAAGCAGGATGAGAGGACAGAGAATAACATCATGCAGAGGAGCTATTTTATAAAGGTTGGTTAAAGAAGACATTTCTGATAGATAAGGTGACATTTTAGCAGAAACCTAGAGGAAATGAGGGAACATGCCATTTTTATATCCAGGGAGAAGAGCATTTAGATATGACAAAGAGCAAGTGCAAAGACTCTGGAGCACCAATAGCAAGGAGGTCATTGTCATTGGATTAGCGGAAATAAGGGGATAGTGGTGGGAATGGCAACCAGAGAGGTGGTCGTACAAGGCCAGATCATATAAAGTCTTATAGACTCTTATAAGGACATTAGATTTTATTCTGAATAAGATGAGAAGCTGGTAAAAAGTAAAGTTGACTTAACAGTGGTTCAACCCAGGGAATAGGGGCAACTTTGACTCTGGAGAGAGAGGTAGATAGGACTTGCATGGTGGGTACTTCTAAGTTTGTCTTATTGTAAAACTGAAATCAGGTTAGATGGATAGCATGTGGCAGCTAAGATTCTGGGCAGCTGGCAGGAATAGAAAGAGAGGCAGGATTTTATTTTCTTGTCACTGCCCACATATGCCCAGCAGGGACCCAGGAGGTGACAATATTATAGTGGCTATGAACTGCCTCCGTGGTGATTTATCAGGGTCCAAACAGAGCACCAGGACCCCTGAGGTATAGAGGAGTTGACAACCTGGTATTCCAGAGGAAAATGCATTGCAAGGCTTAGAGACAGAGGAACCTAGGAGAGTTATCTAGCACAGAGGAAGTAACATAGATGTTGTAGTCAGTTTGAAACTCACCTTTTCTCACTTCATATTTGAAACCTTGGGCAAATCACTTGACTTTCTGTTGATTTAAGTTTACTTATCTGTAATGTAGTAAAAATAAAACCTATTTTGGATGATCTTTGTGACCTTATAAGACTTATAAGGACTTAATAAGACCCTAGCACAGTACCTATCACATGGTAGATAATAAATAGTAGCTGCTAGTAGTAGAATATTTAAAGTAGTACTAATGGCTAATCCTTACATAGTGTTGTGTATCTAGCATTGTTATAAGCAGAACTTTTGAGTAACTCCAATTTAAGTCCAAATCTAAATTTTTGTTCTTCACCCAAACCTGTTCCTCTCATAGTTTATCATTCTAGTTCCTTAAATCACCCCTGGAGTCATCCTTTATCTTCTTTCCAGACCCTATATTCAATTCATCAGCAATTTCTGTCAGCTTGATCATCAAAATACATCCAAAATATGACTACTTCCCACCACCATCATTACTACCACCACCCATTCAACTACTATCATCTTTCATCTGTACTATTTCAGTAGTCTCCTAATTGATCACCCTACTTCTTTTGCCTTTCTGCCACCTGATCTTAGCACAACAGAGTAATTGTCTTATAATGAAGTCAAATCATGTCACTCTCTTGCTTGAAGCACTCCAGTATCTTCAATCAGTGTTCTTCAGAGAGACAGAACCAATAGGATACGTATTAAAATTCATGAGATGGAATTTATTGGAGGAATTGGCTCAGACAACTATAATGGCTAAAAAGTACATGACAGGCAGCCTGCAAGCTGAAGACCTTGGGATGCTGGTAGCGTAGCTCAGTTTAAGTCTAAAGGCCTCATAACCAAGAAAGCTAATGGTGTAACTTTCAGTCCAAGTCCAAAAGCCTGTGAATCTGGAGAGCTAATGGTGTAAGTCCTAGAGTCCAAACGCCAGTGAGCTGAGAGTTCTGATGTCCAAGTCAGGAAGAAAAGGTCTATCCTCAAACCCAGATAAATATAGTTATCTCACACTAGACAAAGATTTCATAAATAAACATTGGAGAAAAGATAGCCTTTTCAACATATGATGCTAGGAAAACGGGAAATCCATATGTAGCAAAATGAAATTAGACCCCTGTCTCTTACTCTGCACAAAACCCAACTCAAAGTGGATCAAGGGCCTAGGCATTAGACCAGAGACCCTGCACCTACTAGAAGAAAAAGGAAGCCCAACTCTCCATCATGTTGGCTTAGGAACTCCTTTCTCAACAAGACTCCTAATGTGCAAGAAATAAAATCAAGAATCAGTAAGTGGGAAAAGCTTTTTCACAGCAAAGGAAACAATCAGGAATGTGAAGAAAAAGCCTACAGCATGGGAGAAAATCTTTGCCACCTGCACCTCAAATAGAGCATTTATCTCCAGGATATATAAAGAACTCAAAAACTTAACACCAAAAACCAAATAACCCAATCAGTAAATGGGCAAAGGAACTGAACAGGCACTTCACAGAAGAAGAAATACAACCGATAAACAAATACATGAAATAATGTCCAACATCTCTAGCAATTAGAGAAATGCAAATCAAAACTACTCTAAGATTTCATGTCACTCCAGTCAGAATGGCAATTATTAAGAATACAAGCAACAACAAATGTTGGTGAGGATGTGAGGAAAAAGGTACACTCATACATGGCTGGTGGGACTGCAAATTGGTGACACCAGTATGGAAAACAGCATAGAGATTCCTCAGAAAACTTGGAATGGAACCACCATTTGACCCACTTATCCCAGTCCTAGTTTTATACTCAAGGGACATAAAATCAGCATACTACAGTGACACAGCCACATCAGTGTTTATAGCAGCTCAATTCACAATAGCTAAGCTATGAAACCAACATAGGTGCTCTTTGACAGATGAATGGATAAAGAAAATGTGATATGTATACACAGTGGAATATTACTCAGCCATAAAGAAGAATGAAATTATGGCATTTGCCAATAAATGGATGGAACCGGAGACTATTATGCTAAGTAAAATAAGCCAATCCCCCCAAACCAAAGGCTGAGTGTTCTCGCTTATATGCAGGTGCTAACGCACAATGTGGGTGGGGGGAGAATAGAAGTTCATTGGATTAGACAAAGGGGAATAAATGGGAGAAGAGATGGGAATAAAAAAGACAGTAGAATGAATTGGACATAACTTTCCTAAGTTCATATGTGAATACACAACTAGTGTAACTCCACATCATGTTCAGTCTCAAGAATGGGAAGTTATTATGTCAAAATATACTCTACTGTCATATGTGTCTACAAAGAACAAATAAAAATTAAAAAAAAAAAAAGGTTTATCCTAAGTCTTGGAGAAGAGACCAATTCACCTTCTGTATTTATTCTCTCCTGGCTGGCCAATGGGAGTGGTGCCTGTCCTCAAAGAGGGTGGACCTTGCCCACCTCATTCATTAAAACTCAAATGCTAATCTTCTCTGAGAACACCCTTATAGACAAACCCCAAATAATTCTTTAGCAAGCATTCCTTAATCCCAGTCATTTAACGTGTTAAAATTAATCATTACAGCCGGGCGCGGTGGCTCAAGCCTGTAATCCCAGCACTTAGGGAGGCTGAGACAGGAGAATCACGAGTTCAAAGCCAGCCTCAGCAATGGCGAGGCACTAAGCAACTCAGTGAGACCCTGTCTCTACATAAAACACAAAATAGGGCTGGGGATGTGGCTCAGTGGTAGAGTGCCCCTGAGTTCAATCCCCAGTACCAAAAAAAAAAAAAAAAAATTAATCATTACACTGTTAGCCTGCAAGGTATTTCTCAAACTTGTTTTCACTTCCAGGCATTTTTGCCTGGTGCATGCTGGGCAAGTGCTCTACCACTGGGCTACACTCTGTCAGGGAGTTTTTATTTGCTGTTTGCTCTGCTTGGACAGTTTCTTGTTAAAGTCCTACATGGCTTGCTCTTTCAATTTATTCAGGTCTTTGCTCAGATGTCACTCTGTGACACTTTGACTAACTACCATATTTAAAATTGAAACTCTTATCCTAAGCACTCCTAACTCACTCTAAGCTGATTTCTTTATAGCATTTATTGTCATCTAATCTACTGATATTTGAGTTTTTAGAAAATTCTATCTCCTCTTTTCCTGTTCCCAACTAGAACATAAGTAGGGATTTTTGTTGTTCTTGTTCACTACTATTTAGTTCCTTTATCAAGCTTTTATGCATTTGGGGAAGAGTCTTAAGGCCGTGGTTCTTAAACTATTTGGACATCAAAATCTCCTTAACAACTTAAATACTTATATTCTATCATAAAATACTGACCTTCTTTTGGAAGCTGGGAGCTCTGTCTGCCATTAGGCAGCTCCCCAGAAGTGGCTGTCATAAGCTTATTTCAAATTTTGAACCCCTGACAGATCTTTTTTCTATCAATCATTAGTTGGGATTGGAATTGATGCTGATATGGAGTACTGTCCCAGGCATGGTCTCTTCCTGTGCCAGTGACCTTCATTTTGGAGCAACAGGAGATGAGTTTCAAAGTTTAAGACCAGTTTCTTTGATTATGAAAAGCAGTTTTATATTTTCTCCTATCAGCAGCAGAATGCTTTCTCAGTAGGAGAGTGCTCTGATGTTCACAGGCTCAGTTGTGCTGCCCAGCACTTGTCTTAGTCATTTTGTGCTGCTCTAACAGTATACTGTAGGTCGGGTAATTCATAATAGATTGATTGGTGCAGTTTTGGGAGGCTAGGAAGTTCAGTATCAAGGTGCTAGGATCTGGCAAGTCCCTTTTTGCTGTGTCATCCTGTGGCGGAGGAGCAGAAGGGCAAAAAGAGGGTAAGAGAGAGCAAGAGGGAGCCAACTCGTTCTTTTATAAGGACCCTTCTGCCATAATAACAGCTTTAATTCATTTATTCATGAGAGCAGATCCCTCACGGCCTAATCACCTCTTAAAGTCCCACATATGCTTTTTTGGTGAATCCATTCAAACCATAGGCGGACTTTAAAAGTCTCCCTCATGCTGACTTGTTATGCAGAGAACTGGATGAATAGAAGGGAGACATCCAAGATAGGAAAAATATAGAAGCAGCTCCCTGTGATGTCATCCTCACATTAGCACCATTGTCACACCATCCTTGTTACCTCTGCATGTCACTTTATAGTTTGTGACATATTTTAACATCTGTGACCTCTTGTAATTTTCAACTCTGGTTTGAAATACTTTTTTTAAAAAATATTTTTTAGTTGTAGGTGAACACAGTGTCTTTATTTATTTTTATGTAGTGCTGAGGATCGAACCCAGTGCCTCACATGTGTGAGGCAAGCGCTGTACCACTGAGCCACGACCCCAGCCCTGAAATACTTTTTCCTAAGTTGAACTAAAATATACATGTCTTCTTTAAGTTTCAGCCTCACATTATTGTGGTTTTAGTTTATAGACAGATGATAGTTTTATCTAGCCTGTGACCCTAAGGTAGTTTGCCAAGGCTGCAGATTGGGTAGGTTTCAGAAACTTCAGGCCTCTGAAATTGACCAGGAGCATTATCCCTTTTGCCTGCCTGATGGCCCTAACTTCCTCTCCTTGGGAATCCATCCTTTCTCTACCTCTCATTCCAGATTCCTGGACAGACTAATTAATCTCAGAACAGTTGTCATCAGGCCAGCTGTTCACTGCCTGCCTCCAACATTGAACTTGTTTCTTATTCTGAGTTGTTAGAAAAGTTAATGACCTAAAAAATTGCCCATCTATCATATGAACCTAGTTAGGAGGAAATAGTTTGACTTTTATGAAATGTAAGTAATATAGTTGTAGACACATTTTCAAACGTGTCAGCCTGTGTGTAAGAAATGGCTACCTAAACCAGGTTGGGACAAATTGGCTGGTTAATAGAGCTTAATGACAGATTTTCCATTAATCAGAATAGGAGAATGTACTTCATTAAGGTAATTAACAGAACACTTGTGCAGGTGCTACTTCCTGCACACAAATTTCTAAGTTTATTTTTTCTCCTGAATAAATATGTCAAGAATCCTGGCTGTTTCTTTATTTACATTAAATGTTTAACGGCAGTGGATCTCTCCCCACCTTTTCTCTTTAGAGCTACATAACTGGTATCTTGTCCTCTGCAGGTACAAGGGATAGGTAAGACATTTGCTGCTCTTCCTTCCAGCAGGATGTGTGCCTATCATCAGGCACTGGACTCCCTTAGTGAACCACAGAAGCATATAATTTTTTGTTTTTTGGTACCGGGGACTGAACTCAGGGATACTCGACGAGTGAGTCACGTCCCCAGCCCTATTTTGTTTTATTTAGACACAGGGTCTCACTGAGTTGCTTAGAGCTGTGCCGTTGCTGAGGCTGGCTTTGAATTCGCAGTTCTCCTGTCTCAGCCTCCCAAAGTGCTGGGATTATAGGCGTGCACCACCACACCCGGCTCGAAGCATGTAATTTTCCAGCTCTTTGGGCTAGTGTCATTAGAATTAGAAAGCACCTCAGAGATCCTAAACTAATTCATTTTATATCAGGATGTTAAAGTCTAGAGAGGGAAAGTGACCTGGCCAGTGCCATACTAATGACAGAGCTCTCAGTGGGATAGTGTAACTAACACTGAACTGAGAGCCTGAGTTGACGTTAGGCAAGTTGTATCACTCCTCTGCTTCTCAATATCTTCATATGTAAAATGGGAAAAGTATTTTGTATAGATATGTTGTTTAGTTATTTTTATTACTAAACTCTGGTACTTCCCTTGGAGCATAAATTGGAGATTTTAAAGAGAAACTGATATCAAGAAAAATAAGCAGTTAATGATCAATTCTGTTTTGTTTTCTCTGTAGGATCCTCAGTCTTCCACGATGAACCCTGTTTACAGCCCCGTGCAGCCTGGGGCTCCTTATGGCAACCCTAAGAACATGGCCTACACGGGTGAGTGGTGTGAGAAAAGCTCTTGTGGAGAAATGGTGGTTGAAGTCATTGCAAAATAACTTTCTGAGTGACTTGGTATGCTGTGCCTTCAGAAGTCCTGGTTAAGCTTGGGAACTTGGAGAAGATATATCTGAGGTCAGGTAGTGATGAAAGTATGACATTCTTCACTAACAATCATTGAATTGTTAACAAGTGGGAAGATAGAGAGGTAACTACTGGGCACCTATCATGGGTCTAGCCTATGCTGGGCACTTCCATATACTTTATTTCAGTTCATTCTTAAAGCAAATTCTACATAGTAGAGCTTATTATCACCATTTTACAGATGAGAAAATCAAAGCCACATAGTCAGAAGCTACAAAACAAAATTTAGTCTTCAAACCCAGCTCAGATGACTCTGAAGGTATACACTGCAGACCAGCTGTTTCTTTCTTCTCTCCCTTTTTTTTATGTTGTCTCTTTGTCTGGAATGCTACTGTTCCCTGACTACTGTACTTTATTCCTTAAGAAAACAACTCTAAATTTAGACAGCACTTTTCCAGAAAGCATACTTTCCTTTACTCAATTTTAGGCAAGTTTTCTAAACTTCCAGAGCCTTGGTGTTCTCATGTATAAAACAGGGGCATTACCCTACTTTATAGGGGTGCTGAAAAAATTACACGAGCTAGTATAAAGCACTCAGCACTTACTAAGTGCTTAATAATGATTATTATTGTTACAAACAAATACAGTCAGATTGGACTTATGGTAGTAGAAGCAAATGAAAAAATGTACATTGTCTAGCATGGTACTTAGCACATCACAAATCTTCAAAAACATTAATAAATATAAATGAAGGTGGAGGTAGCAGTATAAACAAACACATGGAATTGAGATAGTATGGTCAGAGCTGGGGTAGCTTGGTGGTAGGATGCATGCTTAGCATGCATAGGACCCTATATTCAATTCCAGACACCAAAAACAAATAACAACAACAACAAAAAGAATGTGTGATCAATTCTTGACCATAGAGGGTATTATCAATACTCAAGCTTAGAGAGAGTATATAGATTAGAAAAGAAGTGGGAAAGAAGGATCAACAAGATAGATTAAGGTCTTGGTGGCAGGTTTGGAGTTGGGAGCATTGAAGAGTTTTGTCCCAGAAGTGAGCTATTGAAAATTAGTAGAAGCTGTGGCATGTATCAGTTTCTCAAACTTCTTACATACTTTTCTGTGTATGCTGTACAGCCTCCTAAGACTGAGAATGGAAGGATCTCAGAGAACCCAGTTTGGCTGTTTCTAAACTTTGTTCTGTAAGAACACTGTAAGAGGGCTGGGGTTTTGGCTCAGCGGTGGAGCGCTTGCCTCATGCACGTGAGGCACTGGGTTCTATTCTTAGCACCACATACCAAATACATAAATAAATAAAATAAAGGTTTAAAAAATCTTATTTAAAAAAAAAAGAACACTGTAGTGTTTCAGAGTCCTCAAATATCTGATTTTTTAAAAAGTATCAAGATTCATTATTCTTTCCTCCTTCTCCCTCCCTCCCTCCCTTCTTTCTTTCCATGGTACTGGCAGTTGAACCCTGTTGGCACTCTACCACTAATGCACATCCCTACTACCCTTTTAAAAAAATTTTTTAAGTTGTCAAGGCTGGCTTTGAACTTGCGATCCTCCTGCCTTAGCCTCCTGAGTTGCTGGGATCACAGGTGTGTGCCATGACTCTGGCTCCTGTTGTATCTCTGTACTTTTGGATACAGAGATATTTATTAATTTTTAACTGACAATACAACTCCTCTAGGGTCCCAGATTTATACAGGGGAATTTGAGTTCCAGCCCTTGGCCTCTCCAGGACCCACAGCCTTATCTCCTATCTCTGCTGGCTATAGAAAGCAAGCCTTTTGGTTGCTAGGACCCAAACCCTTCCTAGAGCAGACGGACATCAGCTTACTATTTAGACTTCCTGATTTTTAGTTTTGCCTTTATTTTTTGATTCCTGAGGATTTCTTTTTCTTTCTTAAAATCTCAGCTTTACCTAAGAATAAGATATTTGTTATACTTCATCCAGATTTCTATGTGTCATGCAGTAGGCAGAATTTTGAGTTATCTTGTCTTCTATATTGCTGGAAATGGAAGATCCAAATGAGATAATTTGTAAACAAATGGCTAAACATAATACGTTACAGTATACACTTATTATTGATAATAGTAATAGTTGTGTTAACAAGTATTAATTGCCATTTGGCAGACACATTCTAAGTTTGTGCTTTGTATGTTTGTGTGTATATATTGATTATGATTAATCTTATAATCAAAAACTTCACAGTACTCTTACAGATTAAAAAAAACTGATAGTTCAGTTCAGTTTATGTGACTTGGCTATTGTATCTAGCATCTAAGGAATGAGGAAAGATTTGAATTTAGGTTTTTATTATTTTAAACTATATGTGCTTTCTATTATAGCAAGTTGATCTATCTTAAGATATGTGCCCCTTTCACTTTTCCATAAATAATCTAAGGGAGATTCTAGGACTAGTGAACCTTCCTTTTGAGATGATGCAAGCCTACTGCTGACCAGTAGTTTGAGGTAGGTTCAACAGGGCAAAAATTGAGGGAGTCAAGTGCATTGTGGTGTTATCTGCTTCAAAGGCCATGGGGTGATGGCACAGTGAATAAAGGGAAACATGCCCAATTTGAAATTCTCTCTGAAGTATCAGATGGGAAATAAAATACAAATTTTGTGATATAGTGTATTCCAGTAAGTAGCTGTTTTCTATCCAAATGACAGTGTTTTTCTTCTCGGTCTGTGTCTCCCTTTCTACCCGCCTACCCCACCTTTAAAGCTCCTTTACTGAGTATTTATTGTGTGCTTAAAACTGAGCTCAGCATTTTAAGCACAAATTCTATTTTTACACCTGCAACAATCCTATGGCATTGTTATTACTACTTCCTGTACACCTTGAAAGTGAATTTAAAGAACATAATGTGCCATATACTTTAAAATGTTGATAGATTGTGTTATGGACTCTGAATGTTTGTGTCCCTCCAAAATTGTTATGTTGAAGCTCTAACCTTTGATAGGATGTTAATTAAAGATGGAGCCTTTATAAGTTTACATGAGGTCATGAGGGTGGGGCCTTCATGATGGGATTAGTGCTCTTATAAGAAGAAGAAAAGACATCAGAGCTCTTTTTGCTTTGTGAAGACACAAGAAGGTGGCCATCTGCAAGCCAGGAAGACCTGTCACTAGAACCCAACCATGCTGACATCCTGATCTGGACTTCCAGCCTCCAGAACTGTAAGAACTAAATGTCTGTTGTTTAAGCCCCCAGTCTGTGGTATTTTGTTAAGGCAGCTCAGGCTGCCTATGACAATAGTAAGTATAGTGAACACTCTAATAGCTGTCACCTAGGTTTACCATAAACTTACAATGAGGTTTACCATAAACTTACAATGAGCTCTATACAGACTGGGACATTTTTTTTCCCGAGGTCTCAGATAGAGATAGACTTCTCTGCTAGAATTCTGGAATATCATTAAGATGTAAACATTATCCTATTTCTTAAAATGTTTTGATGGTATCAGTATCTAGGTATCACCCAGAGGTCTGAGAGGTGGTTTGGGAAGAGGACAGGTTTTGGTCCAACCTGAAATAAAAATATAGAGAGATGAAGCTCCACGCAAAGAGTTTATTTGGGAATATGCAAAATTATAATTCAGGATATGCATGCTACAGTGGACCATAGGCACATCCAGGAGGGCTGGGGCAAAAGGGAAACTTAAGGAATAAAAGTTCATTTAACTATTTTGAAACATAGACCATTGGTTAAAGGGGCTTGTTGCAGGAGTTGGCCTGAGCTCATTGTTGCTAAGCAAGCATCCTTGTACAGGGGCCTTATCTGGAATACTGTGGTCTTAAGAAATTTCTTGCAGTAAATCCTATAATAGGCGTATATGAAGGAGTTTCTTGTTAAAAGCCGTATTGCAGGCATATGTCTGTACAATCTCCTTCTTCATGACTTCCTGACTCCATTTTGTTAGGATTTGACGTAAGTGACTATTTCGATACTGATAACTTTCTTATGTGTCTGTCAGATCTGTGTTGGAATCTAGGCTCTGTCATTAATTAGATGTGGCACATTAGTTATTTAACCATTCTGAATTTCGGTTTCCTCAGCTGTAAAATGGAATAATGATCTAAACAGATGGCTGGTTAGTGGATTCATAAAAATGTTGATTGAGCCTCTAACACCATGCCTGTCTCATAGTTGACACTCAGTTAATGGTTATAAAGCCCAATAATGAAAATATTCCTCTGTAGGATAAAGAGTATGGTATTTAGAGATGGTGACTTAGATTACAAATCCATTTTGTCACTTAAGACCTGTGTGATATCAGGTAAGTTATTAAGGTTTCCTGTCTTCAATATATCATTTGCTGAAAAAAGATAACTTATGAAAAAAAATTAGGAATGCCTTCTTCATAAGACAGCTGAATGTAATAGGACCAGCGATTTAACTTGTGATATAGTTCCAAAAACCCAATTAGAAAAGAATTTTTAAATGTGAGAACAAAATAAAGTCAAACTAATTCATCATTATATAGATGAAAAGATGGAGAATAAGAAATATTTTACAGAAAGTGTTGGAGCTAAGTCTGAAACCTAAGGCTTGCCACTCTGGGCCTGTGCATTCATTGTCTCTCTACTACAAAATAATAAAGCAAGGTTTCATCTTCCCTACATCCTGTCCTGACCACTTCCCATTCCTCTGCTGGCCCATACTAGTTCAAGTGCCCTCCTGACTCCTGTGTGGTAGGCCCTGAATGAATTTCCTGATTTCATCTTGTATCAAAGTCATGTTCAAAAGCTACAAATACACAAATAGAAGATATGACCCCCAAATTTAAAAAGCTAAAGAATTGTTCTGTTCAAAGATCTTACCATCTTTCTTTCCGCCAGTTTTTCTCTAGAATGCTTTTTACTTTTTATGCTTAAAAAAAAAGTCAATTTAAGAAGCAGATTATATTTGACACAGTGATTTATCACCTAGATGATCTTGATAATTAATGATGCTGACAGCCTGCACAATAATGAATAACCTGATATATCAGTAAGACTAAAAAATAAGTCTTCTACTGTCATGTATAACTAATTAGAATTAAAAAAAAAAAAAAAAGGTCTTAGCAATGACCCAAGCCCTGCTCAGTTCATTCCCTTTTGTAAGGATCGTCTGGTGGAAGTTGTAAGATTAACTGACATTTGTGCATTTATTTGCAAAGAACTTTTGTGGGGGTTTTTCCTCATATATGTTTTTCATAACAACTCTCTGGAGATAGCCATTATTTTCCACATGAAATAATTGGGGATTGGCTTCCCCAAGGTCACACTGTATTACACAACCCATACTAACTACAGATTTTCTGAATTACAGAGTAAGTGCTTTTACTGCTGTGTCATGTGTGGCTGTATCTGTATGTTGGACACCATAGTGGTTATGGTCTCAGATGAGCCTGGAAAACAGATTCTAATTTCTGAAAGTGCTCCGGCAAAACCCCCTTTGATGTTCAAACTGATTTCCTCTGCTTAGAAAAGACCTCTTGGGTCACTTTCTTACCTATAGTTGAAGAAGAGCCTCAAGAGACTTTTTATGAACTATCCTCACTATAGTTACCAATCATTTCCTTCTTGTTAAATACAGTGGCCCAGGGCTGAGATTGTGGCCCAGGGGTAGAGTGCTTGCCTCCCACGTGTGAGGCACTGGGTAAAAATAAATAAAATAAAGATATTGTGTCCATCTTAAAAAAAATACAATAGACCCTTTTCAGCCCTCATTTCCTAATTTGACTCTATGTATCTATCATTTGACATCCCCAATGCCCCTTTCTTCTTGAAGCAAGCTTTCCTTACTTTTATTGATGCCATTGTAAGTTTTCTGTTTGTTTTCTTTTCTTCCTCTTTCTTTCTAGGATTCTTCCTTTGGCTTCCTGTTTAAAAAGTTGGTGTTGCTCAAGGGCCATGTCTCTCTTTCTTTGCTTTAGCAAAGGTTGATGATTCATTTACTTTAGCTTTGTGGCAAATCACTCTTCCAAGCTACAGACTAGTTTATTCCAGTTGTCTTCTGAACATCTCCTCCATGAATGTCTCATACTTTGCACAGACTTAACATATCAAAAACTGAGGTTGTTCACTTGTCTTTTCCTTGTAACCTCTCTTTCCTTTTATCAGTTAGTGGTTTGTATCACTGTCTCTCTCTCTCTCTCTCTCTCTCTCTCTCTCTTTGGTGCTGGGGATTGAACTCAGCAGTACTCGACCACTGAGCTACATTCCCAGCCCTATTTTGTGTTTTATGTAGAGACAGGGTCTCACTGAGTTGCTTAGCACTTCGCCGTTGCTGAGGGTGGTTTTGAACTCGCGATTCTCCTGTCTCAGCCTCCCAAGGTGCTGAGATTACAGGTGTGCGCCACTGCGCCCAGCTAGTATCATCCTTGATATCCTTTTCTCTTTTGCCTTTTAAACCTAATCATGCACTCCTGCCTTTTCAAAAAACAATATGTAAAATACATGTAACATGAAATTATTTACTATCTTACCATTTTATTTTTTTACTTATTTTTTATTGTTTCTTCTTAGTTATACATGAAATCTTAACCATTTTTAAGTATATGCTATACAGTGGTGTTAAGTACACTCATATGATGTACAGCCATTTCCACTATCCATCCGCAGAGCTCTTTCATCTTGCAAAGCTGAAACTTTGTACCTATTAAACAATAGCTCCCCATTCCTGCCTTCTGCAAGCCCCTGGCAGTCACCATTCTACCTTCTATCTCTGTGAATTTGACTACTCTAGATATTTGATTTAAATGGAACCATACAATCTTTATCCTTTTGTGACTGACTTATTTCACACAGCCTAATGTCATCAAGGTTCATCCATATTATATAGCATTTATCAGAACTTCCTTCCTATTTAAGACTGAATAATATTTCAAGTGTGTATACCACATTTTGTTTATTTCTGTCAATCATCACTTGGGTTCCTTCTTCCTTTTGACTTTTGTGAATAATGCTGCTATGAATATGGATGTACCATGTACCTTGCTTTCAGTTCTTTTGGGCATATATTCAGAGGTGGAATTGCTGGATCACATTGCTGGATAATTCTATTGTTAATTTTTTGATGAACCATCATATCATTTTCCTAGCAGTTGCACCATTTTACATTCTCCCAGCAGTGTTTAGGGATTAGCTTCATCAGTGCTTGTTATTCTCTTTCTCTCTCTTAAAAGTAATAGCTATTTTAATGGTTATGAAATGACTTTTTTTAAATGTTTTTTTAGTTGTAGATGGACACTTATTTTGTTTTATTTTTATGTGGTGCTGAGGATCGAACCCAGTGCCTCATGCATGCGAGGCAAGCGCTCTACCACTGAGCCACAATCCCAGCCCATGAAATGACTTTTTTAAAACAAAAATGTTCTTTACATTTCTCAGACCTTCATTCCTCATTTTTCTCATCCTTACCATTCAGGCCATTATTACTCTTTAAAAAAAATTTTTTTAAATATTTTTTAGTTGTCAAGGGACCTTTATTTTTTTATTTATTTATATGCGGTGCTGGGAATCGAACCCAGTGCCTCACACATGCTAGGCAAGTGCTGTACCACTGAGCCACACCCCAGCCCCATTATTACTCTTTCTGGGATTATTTAAATTGCCTCCTAACTGGTTTTCCTAGCTTCTATCATAGGCTTTCTCCCCAACCCATTCTTCTTTCTTTTCTTTTTTTATAGTGCTGGGGATTGAACCCAGGTCCTTGCACATTGCCAGGCAAGCACTCTCACTAAGCCATACTCCAGCCCCATAATCCACTCTTTACATAGCAGCCAGAATCATTTTTATAACTTGAAAATTTAACAACTTTACTCTAGTGCTTAAAACTCTTCAATGACTCTTCACTATCCTTCAGATTAAATCCAAACTCCTTAGCTTGTAGTGGGTAGTTTTAATGACCTAACCATTCAGATCTCTTCAATCTATCTCCTGCTCATCTTTTTTATCCATATGCTCCTGGTGGCTGGCATTAGGTTTTTATTTAGAATTATAAGGAAAGCACTTATTGATATTCACAATGAATTCAATACTTGATTTACTCTAGTATGTCTAGTAACCAGCATAGTCCTATGCCATGAATATTAGTAATTTTTTGACACGTGAATAGATAGTCAAATGTCAGAGCTACAAGTGGAACCCAGAACTTTGGCAGCCAAAGTGGTTCTCTTTCTACTTTTTTAATTGTTTTTCCTTTCTTTTTTTAATTTCTAAGACATTTAGATTTCTTTAAACAAGGCAACTCTATCATCTTCTTAGGGCATTTCCCACCTCTGAGTTTTCTCTTTAAAACAGAGATAATATTATCTACCTACTTCAAAAGTGCTTTGAGGATAGACATGTGTAAAGCATCCAGTATGTGGTTAAGTCTCTTATTAGGTACTAAAGAGTGAGTAGCCATTGTTTTGTTCTTAGTCATCCTTATATCCCCAGCATCTAGCACAAGGAGTGGTACAGAGTTGGCTCTCACTAAATTTTGAAGGAAGAAAGGGAAGGAGGAAGAAAGAAATAAAGGGAAGGAGATGGAAATCTGAGTGAGGAGATCACAGCAGAGAAATATACATTGGGTTTGAGGAAGAGATGTTTGTGATCTGGCTGTTCTTGCTAATGAGTAGCCTTCCAGTGTGGCAAGGAGAGTTTGGGAGCAGTAGCCAATGTGTGAGAATTTGTTTGTGCTTTGTAGGTGAATGAAAATTTCACTTGGATGTTGTTTTATGACTGATCAATTCCTCTAGATGGATTTTTACTGCTTCCGAGTCATGTAGAGACAGCAGAGATCCTCAGAGAAAGCATAAAGGGATTCCTACTTGATTTGTAGGAAATATTCTTTTTTAGAACAATAAGTAATATCCAGCAATTCCATTGAGCTATTTAGTAAGAGTTGCTTTCAAGCCTCCTGTATTACCTATTTAATCCTGGACTGCCTCACTTTGAAGAACAGTTTCTTTGCTAACAAAGCCAGTCTTGACTTTTAAAAACAAAATTTAACTCTCCTATAACACATTTTCTCTGAAACATGAGAGAGCAAAGGCCCACAAAAACTCACATAATAAGTATATTACTGTACAAGTTAAAACTACCATTTGTGGTGTTATTTAATTCTTAGAACAGTGCAATAGTTATTCCTATTAAAACATCCTGTTCATAGATGAAAAAAGACTCAGAAAGGTTAATAAATGTATACAAAGGTAATACAGCTAATAAACGACAAAGCCAAGATGAGAGTTTAGGTTTACCAGACTCCAGTCTTCTTTTTGTTCTACCAAGATGTCAGGCAAGGCCTCTCTGGATTTTGGAATGAATACAAACTGTGAGTGTCTGTCTTGAATCTCTGTTATGCTAACACAAAAGGTAGGTGGATTAAAACTTGTCCCAACAAGAGCCATACACATTAAACCACATTGCTGTTTTTCTGTGACCAGATTTCTTTCTAGCATCACAAAATAATTTTCCACCTCTGTAGAAAGAAGTAGTAGTGTTGTTGGGTTGTTAATCTGAGTCCTTGCTTCTAAGTCCTTCTTGGCTTCCTTTTCTCTGTAGGAGTCATTCAGTTATTTGCATGTCTTTCTAGACTATGAGCTCCTTGAGGGCAGGAGTCATGTACTTCCTATGCCTAGAACAGAGTGTGGGCAGTTACTTGTTAAATGTCATTACCATTATTAGTTTGTATTAATTTTATTATTGTTGCTGTTAATATTAAAGTAATAGCTACATTAATAACTGTCACTAAAGTGCCAGGCACCTTATAAACATTGTTTCCAATTCTTGTGATAATTCTTCAAGTGAGAGCTCTTTTCATTTTACCTCTGAGGGAATAAGAAGTTTCAACTAAATTGAGTAACTTTCCCAAGAGTATATAGCTTATAAAAGTCACCTTAAATGCAATACAAGCATGCTTTTAAAAAAAAGTTTATCATAGTAAAATATACATTACATAAAATTTACTGTTTTAGGCATTTTTAAGTGTACAATTCAGTAGCATTAGGTACATTCATAATGATGTGTATCTATCTCCACTATTTCCAGAAATTATTTCATCATCCTAAACACAAATTCAGTACCCATTAAATAATTTTCCTTATCTTTCCTCCAGCCTCTAGTAACCCCTAATCTACTTTCTGTTTCTATGCATTTGTCTATTATTCACTAAGTATAATCATGCAATATTTGTTTATCCATTCATCTGTTTCTTTAAATACCCTGAAATCTGCTTTAGCCAATAGAAATTGAAACTGTGGCCACCAGCCTTTGTGCTGGTCTCTCTGTGATCAAAATCTGCAGTCAAAACATATAACCAGGGCTAGGGTGGTGGCTCAGTGGTAGAGCGCTTGCCTAGCATGCATGAGGCACTGGGTTCAATTTCTCAGCACCACATATAAATAAATGAATAAAATAAAGGTATTATGTACAAATACAACTAAAAATATTTTTTTAAAAAACATATAACCCTGATAATTGGAGGACAGAGTCCTTATTGCCATACATTACAAAATATCATCATATCTATTTTTTTCAAAGTCCTTATTGCCCACCCTGGCTCTAGCAAAGCTATACCAGAAACTAGGGGATGGTAGCTCCTGGGCAAAATGCTGAAATTTACCAATGTTTTCATCAAGCTCTCCCCTGAATGCTGTAAGTATTCTGCTTAGACTCCAGAGTTCCAGAACAGTTACCTCAGATACTTTCTGCCTGTAGTTGTTGGGGTGGAAAAGTGGATTCCTGGAGCTTTCTATTCTGTCATCTTCCATGACATCAACCCCAATATAGGTGTTCTTTAAAAGCAACAATAAACCTTTGGTGTCATATTTTAAAAAGGCCTATCACCATTGCATCATAAAAAATATCAAGTTAGAATTTGTTTTTTTCCCTTCAGATACAGTCTTGCTGGATTACGATATTCTTTGCAAATAAAGAATAGCCATTGGAGCCGGGCGCGGTGGCTCAAGCCTGTAATCCCAGCACTTAGGGAGGCTGAGACAGGAGAATCGCGAGTTCAAAGCCAGCCTCAGCAATGGCGAGGCGCTAAGGAACTCAGTGAGACCCTGTCTCTACATAAAACACAAAATAGGGCTGGGGATGTGGCTCAGTGGTCGAGTATTCCTGAGTTCACTCCCCAGTACCAAA
>CM053399.1:54422146-54497522 GCA_028644305.1 Xerus rutilus | reverse complement strand
TTGATTTGCATTTCTCTAATGGCTAGAGATGTTGAACATATTTTCATATATTTGTTTATCGATTGTATATCTTCTGAGAAGTGTCTGTTCAGCTCCTTAGCCCATTTATTGATTGGGTTGTTTTTTTGGTGTTAAGTTTTTTGAGTTCTTTATATATCCTGGAGATTAGTGCTCTATCTGATGTGTGTGTGGCAAAGATTTGCTCCCAGAATGTAGGCTCTCTGTTCACCTCATTGATTGTTTCTTTTGCTGAGAAGAAGCTTTGTAGTTTGAATCCATTCCATTTATTGATTTTTGCTTTTATTTCTTGTGCTTTAGGAGTCTTGTTAAGGAAGTCAGGTCCTAATCCAACATGATGAAGATTTGGGCCTACTTTTTCCTCACTTAGGTGCAGGGTCTCTGGTCTAATTCCCAGGTCCTTGATCCACTTTGAGTTGAGTTTTGCGCATGGTGAGAGGTAGGGGTTTAGTTTCATTTTGCTGCAAATGGATTTCCAGTTTTCCCAGCACCATTTGTTGAAGAGGCTATCTTTTCTCCAATATGTTTTTGGCACCTTTGTCTAGTATGAGATAACTGTATTTATGTGGGTTTGTCTCTGTGTCTTCTATTCTGTACCATTGGTCTACATGTCTATTTTGGTGCCACCTACCCATTTCTCTTGTCTTCACTTTTGCATCCATGCTACCAAGGGCTTGAGTTGCTTAGCAATTTCCCTTCCAATTCTAACATTCTAGGCATTAATCTTTTTTTTAATATTTATTTTTTTAGTTGTAGGTGGACAGAATATCTTTATTTTATTTTTATGTGGTGCTGAGGATCAAACCCAGTGCTTCACGTATGCTAGGCGAGCGCTGTACCACTGAGCCATAACCCCAGCCCCCTAGGCATTAATCTTTAAATTTTTTTGTTAGATTTCTTTCATTACAACTGTTTAGATTCTTTTGTTAGATTTCTTTCCTTAATCTATTTCTTTTGCCTCCTCCCTGCATTCCCCCCGCCCACCCCATTGGGGATTGAACCCAGGGGCTCTGTAAAGTGCTAACACTGATCCACATTTCTATCCCTTTTATTTATTTTTGAGACAGGACCTAGTCAAGTTGCTGAGGCTGAACTGGAACTTTCAGTCCACTTGTCTTGGCCCCCCCGAGGAGCTGGGATTACAGTTGTGGGCCATTGCACCCAGCTCATTTTGCCTTGGAATCTGAGGTATAAGTGAAAGGCTCAGAAATAGGTAAGGTACCTATTTCAGAAATAGCTCAGTACCTCTACTCAGAGCCCATTCTGAGTACAGTGACAGCAGCTTCTGTCAGCCCAGCATTCTTTCCCTGTAGCTCTTGATGGACTTGGGCAAGATCAATAGGAAACCATTAAAGCCTTTTTTCACAAGTAGCTTCCTATGGAAGATCACACATAGCTATAGCCAGTGACTGAGTTCCCTTTTCCTGCTAATTAAGCTTATGCAATTTAATTTTGTCTTCTATTAGTTACTTATGGTTCTTAGTCAATGCTAATATAATTTTTGTGGCTGTGAGCACAGCTGCAGATCAGTGGGATGTTAACAAAGGATTTTGAAGAACTTTGGGCTATGCTGCATAAATTCTCATTAGAATGACCTCTGTTGCTTAATCAGCTGGGAGGGCCTACACTTAAAGTCAGAAGACCTGAGTCTGCCTCAGCTGCCTCTAACTAAAAACTTGAATAAATCATTTTATTTCCAAAGGCCTCAGTTTCCTCCTCTATAGGTAATAATAAGAATAACCTACCCTATCTATCATTTGTTTCTGACACTTGAAGAAGATAATTGATCTGTCAGAAAATTTAAAATGAGAGAAATCTGGTCATGGATGGAGCTGGGTTGGACTGACTGTTTTTATTCTGGAGGTTAACTGCTTGCATAGGCTGAGGCCAGGAAGTCATTGAGATTAGCAACTTTACTAACTAAAATGGTTTTTTTCTATGTTTCAAAGAGAATTTCCTGGCATTTGGAGGCAGAATTGGCCTGTTCTTACCATGGAATCATAGGGCTTCTGGGCAGGACCTGGAGAGGCCCAAGCTTGGAAAAAAATGATTAGGTAGAGAGAGCCTTCTCTTATGTTCCAAGTTCCATAGAGTAAATTTGTTTCTCCAGTGGATGGGCTAATAAGAGCAGCTATCTATTATTAACAACAATGGTTTGTATTTGTAGAGCATCCATTATGGACCATACACAGTGTTTGGAAACTTTTACTAAAGTGTACCTAACATTAGAGGAGAACAAAGTTTTTGTCTTGTCTTCAAAAGTTATATGAATTTTGCCTGAAAACACCATTATATAGTTGTACTTGTTTTTTATAAAATACTGTATTTACCATCTGGTAAAATTAATACCCCAGGAAGGTACGCTATATTTTTTTGTTTATATTTTTTTGTACCCTTTAGCATATTGTTGAGTAACCACAGGGATTACTGAATACAGTTTGACAACTATGTTATCATTTTACTTAATCTTTATTATTCAAGTTTTAATAGTTGTAGACACAAGAAAGATGAAAAAAGACTTGTTCCTGTCACAGACCCAAGAAATAATAAAGCCAGATCCAAGTCCAAATTGGGATGCTCCATGCTTTTAACCACTGAACTACTTGTAGTCTCCCATGTTATTTTACTGCCTTATGTATATATTTCTGCAATCTGTGTGTCCTTTATGCTTAACAGGGTGCCTAACACAAAGTAAACTCTCAGCAGGGTGCTGTATCTGGCACCTGTGATCCAGCAACTTGGCAGGCTGAGGCCTGAGGATCAAAACGCAAACAAACAAATAAAAAGTAAACTCACAATGAACATTGGTTGGTTGAATGAATAAAGACTGAGTGATAAAGCCCCTAAAATGACGACATTTCATTGGTTTTCATATGTTTCTGGCAAATTCGACCTCAGAGTTTAAATAGACCTTTTTTTTTGTCCTGAGGCTCTTCCATAACAATGATTGATTCACATTAAGCTCTAAGCCAGTGCTTCTGTGCAGAAAAGTTGATATTTACAGGGATATCAACTCTGGATAAATAACTCGGGATAAATAGACAAAGCTACCCAGGAGTTCCTATGTTCACCTCCTTCCCAGACACCATTAAGTAAGCTTAAGGAATCAGTATCTCAGGTAATAACCCATGTACAACTCCTAAGCTACCATGAAGGGAATCTCAGAATTGTGTGGTTTATGTTTGTCTCCCTGTGCTCCCACCGCATACTATATTCACACACTCCTTTTTCCTTCTCCATTTTGTACCCATATATTCCTTATTATTACAGTGGTGAGCACAGGTGTGTTATGTAAAATGATGGACGTTTCCCCCCGTAGTACAGCTGATAGTTGTGTATATATTCTTTGAGAGGTTGGAAAACCTCCTCTAGAGACTTTTTTCTTTCAGAGTGAATTCTCTTCTGAATTTAAAATCTTTTTTTTTCCTTTCCCTTTTTTTTCTTCCTTTCTTTTTCTGTGCTGAGCTGAACTCAGAGGCCTCATGTATACTAAGCATGTGCTCTACCACTGACTTATAGCCCCAGTCTCGAAGCATCTTTTTTTTTTTTTTTTCAAATTTTCCCTTTTTTTTTATTGATACCAGGGATTGAACTCAGGTGCTTAACCACTGAGCAACATCCCCAGTCCTTTTTTTGTATTTAATTAGAGACAGGGTCTCACAGAGATGTTTAGGGCCTCTCTAAGTTGCTGAGGCTGGCTTTGAACTCACGATCCTCAGCCTCTGGAGATGCTGGGATTACAGGCGTGTGCCCCTACACCATCAAAGCATCTTAAGAGAGAGCTTTGCTCTCTGAAATTTTGGAATCCATCTGGTCCTTAAAGAAAAATCTATAGAAACCTGTTACTATTGGCTTTCAGATTGGGAGGCATTAACGTTTTGGATCTGGAATGTCCCCCAAAGGCTCATGTGTTAAAGATTTGGTCCCCCTTGCAGCAGTGTTCAGATGTGAGGCTTTTGGGAAGTAATTGGAACATGAGGGCTGTAACGTTATTGGTGAATCTGTTGATGGATTCATAATTTGATGGCATTATTGGGAAGTGGTGGAAAGTTTAGGAGGTAGACTCCAGTTAGAGGAAGTAAGTCACTGGGTGTGTGTCCTCAAAGGATATATCATGTCCCCAGTCCCTTCCTTGCACCAGCGCCCCCTCCCCATAACACCCTTCCTGGCTGCCTATGAGGTAAGCAGTTTTCTACCCCCCACCCCTACCCTTCTGCCATGATGTTTCAACCTCATCACAGGCCTGAAAGCAACGGAGCCAGCTGGCTATACACTGGCAAATTGACCTCAGAGTTTAAATAGACCTTTTTTTGTCCTAGGGCTCTTCTATTAAGCTCTCAGCCAGTGCTAAAATATGTCTTTCCTCCTCTAAGCTGATTTTCTCAGGTATTTCTTCACAGTGATAAAAAGCAGTTTAGCATGGTGTGTGTGTGTTGCCTTGTTTAACAAGGTAAATATTCTAATATAGAAGAACCTCTTCTTATGGATGAAGAGTCTTTTCCAACATCTGGATTTGCCTAATAGTGGGTAAATCCTCCAAAAGTCTCTGTGACTAATAATTGATTTGCACTTTTTTTTTTTTTTTTTTTTGGTACCGGGGATTGAACTCACGGGGATTCGACCCCTGAGCCACATCCCCAGCCCTATTTTGTGTTTTACGTAGAGACAGGGTCTCACTGAGTTGCTTAGCACCTCGCCATTGCTGAGGCTGGCTTTGAACTCGCGATTCTCCTGTCTCAGCCTCCCTATGATTTGCACTTTTAACAGTGGTTTTCTAAGTGTAGGGCCTAGGAACTTTTTTAAAAATGCATTCTTAGGCCTCCACCCCACTCTCATTGAATCAGAAACTCTGGGAGGTGGTTCCCAGAAAATTGTTTTTCATAAGCTCTATAGACATTTCTGATGCACATATCTGCCATTTAGTAAATATCCAATAAATAGTCTCCCTCTTCCCTCCCAATTCTGTGAACTTGTCTAGGAATCTTGCCATTGAGAATACCATAATTCCTTTGAGTTCACAACAGCTTTATAAACAGGTCATGTATCAGCTATGACAGAGGGGCAAGTGGTCCCTTCTCAGGCCGATTGAAAAGTCTGTGGTCAAACAACCCCAAAACCGGGGCACAGGGATGAAAGCTACAGTTTCCAGCAGGATAGCCAACAATTCTGTCGTTTTCCTTACATATCTTTGGGAAACTAAATAATTGGCCCCCAAAATTGGCTTTAAACGGACTCTTGTTTAAAGGGTAAGGTCAAAAGTGTGATTACTTGAAAATTGCTCAGCTGGTGGGGAAGGTACTTGAATTTAAGTGTCTAAATCAGGTTTTTGCTATTAACTGCTCTCAGTGGGAGAAGAGGCAGAAAAATCAGTAGTTTTGTTTAAGCTGTAAGACCACACTTCATGTTATCTCAAAAGCTCTTTATTTGTCAAGGGGAAGCTTTGACCTTCACTGTCACAAAGTCTGTCACAATTTGTAAGTTCATAATGAGTTCATTGAACTCTATTATCTTATATCTGCATGGCATATGAGACTTGGAATCTTTATGGTACCATGAGAATGGTACAGGTGGGCAGAGAACCAAAACCTAACTCCAGACTGTCTCTCCTTCTTCCCTCTTTAGAGTGGACCTAAACTGAGAGAACTGAATTGAAATTTAGACAAGAGGGCTAGACATACAAGTGAAGGCAGGGGCACTGTTCCTGACCAGCTCTGTTGTAATTAAAGTTTTTGTTGATCTTAAGTTTCCAGAGGAGCATAGAGCCTTGAAGAGGTGGGCTGAGTGATTGATATTATTATCACTTTTATTATTGGAATACCCATTCCCTACCAAGTCCAGTGAAAGGTGTTTCTTATGTAACCGAACAGTTAAGATTGCCCAGGTTTGGGCTGGGAATGTAGCTCAGCTTACATCTCAGGTAGGTTTGAATCTCAGCTCCATCATTTGTGTCAGTTATAAATACCAGAAGATGCTTCTAGAAGACTTGACTAGCAACAGCTTAACTAGGCAATAGGAAATGTGTGTGTCTATATATATGTGTGTGTGTGTGTGTCTCTGTGTGTGTGTATTTCACATTAAAAGAAGTCTGGGGGTCAGTGGCAGGTGGCATTGATTTATTAGATCAGTGATTTTAAGATCCCCATGACTATTGTGGTCTCTATGTGTATTTCACATTAAAAGAAGTCTGGGGGTCAGTGGCAGGTGGCATTGATTTATTAGATCAGTGATTTTAAGATCCCCATGACTCTTGTGGTCTTTGTTGATCTAAGATGGTTGCTATGGCTCTAGGGATCATGTCTGTGATTGAGGTTGGATAAAAGGGGTATAGAGAACATTAATAATGTGTAATGTGTATTCTTTTTTATGTTATTGTGTTTTTAGACCTTTATTTTATTTATTTTTATGTGGTGCTGAGGATTGAATCCAGTGCCTCACACATGCTAGGCAAGTGTTCTACCACTGAGCTACAACTGCAGCCCCCAATAATGTGTATTCTTTTACTAGGAAAGCAAAGGCTTTCCCAAAGTTCCCCCAGTAGATTTCTTTGTACACATCATTAGTTAGAACTAGACCACATGGTTATTAGCAGGTGTTAGGAAGGCTGGGAAATGAGTAGTGTTCTCCCAACCCCAAGGGCAGAGGGAGTTGGGAAGGAGTATTCAATGAGCCAGTCCATTGTGTCTACCACAATGATCTCTAGTTGGTTTCCTCATCTCTAAAATAAAGATACTAGCAAAACCTACCTCATGAAGGTATTGTGATGAATAAATGATATTAACATAAAGGGCTTCTTTAGCATAGATATTACACATGTAGTAAAATCAGTTGATTGCAGTATATCATCTTAACTCTGCAAAGTAATTATCCCATTTTACATAAGAAGTATGAACTGGAAGGGCTCAGTGATAGAGCACGTACCTAGCATGCGCAAGCCCCTGGGTCCAAAACAGACTGTGCTCGAGCACGTGTGCATGCGGTAGCTGAAGCTCAATGGGTAGAAGTGACTTTACTGAATTCATATTTTCAAACGGCAAAACCGTGGTTAGAGCCTATATCCAAATCTATAATCCATACTATTTTTTCTGCACTAGAAGTTGAGTGAACACAGAAATAAATTTTCATTAGTTGATGTGTCTGTCTTTGCCAGACCTAGGGCATCAGTTAAGGCTTGTTAATTAGGGGAACAAGAGACCAAAAACAATAGGTATGGGTGATGAGAGCCTAAGCAGAAGTCCCCATTTGGGGCATATAAAGACAAAGAGAATCACAAATTAGGAGGTCGTCCTTGAACTGATCCTAGATCCTGGAACAGGAGGATGAATATTTGAGAAAAATAGAAATGTATATTTTTTTGAGAGAAAGAGAGGGCCTCACTGTGTTGCCCACTCTTGCCTCAAACTCCCATATGCAAGTAATCCTCCTACCTCAGCCTCCCAACTACCTGAGATTCCGGGAAGTACCACTGCGGTCTTGTAATGGAAGTACCTGGCTGTAATTTTTTTGCGGGGGTGGAGGGTACCTGGGATTGAATTTGGGGGCACTCAACCACTGAGCCTGAGCCACATCCCCAGCCCTATTTTGTGTTTTACTTAGAGACAGGGTCTCACTGAGTTGCTTAGCACCTTGGTTTTGCTGAGGCTGCCTTTGAACTCTCAATCCTCCTGCCTCAGCCTCTTGAGCCACTGGGATTACAGGTGTGCATCACCATGCCTGGCTGGCTGTAATTTGATAAGTACTATAAGAAAAAACAGTTATGATAGTTGCCTGAAAGAACCCCTAGTCTAACCTGGAGGGATGAAAATCAAAGAAAACTTTTAGGAGAAAAAAGTGAAGGGCAAGGGAGAGACTATGTATGCACAAGGACAGCTCGAACAATTACATGATATAGAACAGGCCTGCAAAGTATTGTTAGGAAAGTTCTGTGTTTGGTGTTGTTAAAGTATAAAATGCCAGGCCAGGCTTGGCAAGAGAAGTAAGACATTTAGATATATAGGAGGCAGACTTGGAGGGTCCTTATGCCATGCTAAGAAGTTTAGGACTTTATCATTGGCAGTGGGGCTCCATCAGAGAGTTTCAGGCATGATGTATAGATTGGCATGTTTAAGAAATGATCTCTCTAAATGCAGTGAGTTAGATGGATTGGGGGTAGGGGTGAGAAATGGAGGTCAGAAGACCAGTTAGGTTTTTAAAATAGTTTAGTCAAGAGACCTGAGTTAGAGGTGTGGTATCTGGGATGAAGAGAATAGATTTGAGACATTGTTAGAGAGAAAGGTGTCTGACTTAACAGCAGGCATTCAACATTTATGGAGTATGAATAAGTTTAGGCTTGATGTTGGATTTGGGAAGTGAGAAATGGGGAGGAATCTGGACTTATCCCAGGCTCTCTCTGCTGTAGGGGACAAATTGCATGGTTGTGCTATCACCGAGTTCTTGGTAGTACTGAGGCCAGTGAGTGTTCCAGGGAGCTTTTCTTTTAGATATTTCTCAGATAATTGTCTTATAACTTTTTTCCTAGAACTAGGCATTTCTTTCTTTCTTTCTTTTTTTTTTTTTGGTACTGGGGATTGAACTCAGGGGTACTCGATCACTGAGCCACATCCCCAGTAGAGATAGGGTCTCACTGAGTTGCTTGGTGCCTCACTGTTGCTGAGGCTGGCTTTGAACTTGAGATTCTCCTGTCTAAGCCTCTCAAAGTGCTAGGATTACAGGTGTGCACCACCACGCCCAGCTAGAACTGGGCATTTCTAAACTTAACATATCTTGGTAATTATGGGGCAAGACAATGTTATTTCCATTTTACAGATTAGAAACTGACATGCTGAGTAGTTAAGTAATTTGCCTGGTATCATCCAACTGCTCAGAGTAAGAAAATGTTCTGTCCTCCACAGCATGTTGCCTTATTGCAATACTTGGACTTTCTGTTGTAATTTCAACTGATTATAGGCCATAATAAACCAAGCAATAAAACTCAGATTAGATTGATCTAATTACTCAGCTGTTAAGATGAGGCCATGAGTTAATCATAATTCAATGCACCTTCTAATTCAATCCAACAGAGTGCACCGTATCATTCACATTATACAAAGAAAATTCTGCTGATGCCTCATTAGTGTTAAATAAAACCCAAAATAACTCATAGAAAGAGAATCAAACATTCCCCTGCCCCCATTCTCTTTTTTTATCAGATCTGGTTTCATTCTTACCTGTCATTTAAATAACCATGAGAAAATTATGAAACCTCTCAGGGCCACAGTTTTCTCACCTATAAAACAGAATATGGGAGATGTTCATTTAAGAGTAATTGTTACTATTGTTTTGCAGACAAGGAAACAAAGATTCAGAATTTGATAAGGAGTATAGGATCTTGCCCATGTCATATAGTAATTTAATAATAGCGCTAACATCCCCACCACCACCAAAAGTGTCGAAGTGGTATTTTACAAGAGTCTTTCACATAAGACATGTTCCATGTTTCATTTTATTTAAAAAGCCAGTCTTCTTGTGGATGTCACACATATTTCCCACCTGCTTCCTTAGGACCGCACCAGTGAGTTGACAGTCTCTAGAAATAACAGCCCTTTAAGTTTGTAGGACCCAGTGAAAGTTTTGACTACATTTTTACATACACCTGGAAAATCTGCGTAATTGGATTCTAGTCCTGACTCTTCTTGAAGGATGAGTGGCAGTTATTTGGAACATATGAAATGTCTAACAGTAGGAGATTAATTGAACCTAAGTGTCCAGTAACACAGTCATTTTATGGTTTTTCTTGTTGTTTTTCCTCATTTCCAAAACAAGTGTGTTCATATTAGAAAAATCAAAGTGTTGACATGAGAAGAACATAAATAACACCCATAATTCCCTTGATCTGTTCATAATCACTGTTAATCCTTTGATATATCATTTTTCCAGTACATTTTAAATGAACATTCAACAAAAATGAGATATGCTGTGTACTGTTCTATAATTCATCTTAATTAGTTAATTTATTTATTTTGGTACTGGAATTGAACTTTACCACTAAGCACCTAGTTCTATATATCCCCAGTTCTGTGCTGTTTTCTATTTTGAGACAGGGTCTTGCTAAGTTGCTGAGGTCAACCTCAAGCTTGCGATCCTTTTGCCTCAGCCTCCTGAGTTGCTGGGTTTATAGGTATGGGCCACCACGTCCAGTGTTACCTTAATTCTTTTGAATTCTGAATTGGATCATTTAAATTTGTTTCAGCTAATGTTCTATTGGTAGATGTTTTGGTTTCTTCATTTTGTATTTATTTATTTTTTATGTGGTGCTTAGGATCAAAACCAGTGCCTTACACTTGCTAGGCAAGCACTCTACCACTGAGCCACAACTCCAGCCCCATTTCCCTTCATTTTTTTTTTAATATTTTTTTAGTTATAGATGGACACACTGTCTTTATTTTATTGCTTTGTATGTGGTACCGAGGATCGAACACAGGGCCTCACGCATGTGAGGCAAGTGCTCTACCACCGAGGTACAATCCCAGCCCCTCCCTTCATTTTTAAGAAGAAAAGTCTTGCTTCTGTTTAAAAAAGAAATTTCCTCTGGATTGTCCTACCCCCTCAAGCTATCATCACTTCTCCTTTCCTTAACTGTCAACATCTTTACTCACTCTCCAACACACCCTATTGTTTGGTACCTTCATTTAGTCTTACTTGTGTTGAATCTACAGACAGATGTTGTCAGACTGTATTAAAAAAACAACACACCTGTAATCCCAGCACTTAGGGAGGCTGAGACAGGAGAATCACGAGTTCAAAGCCAGCCTCAGTAATGGCCAGGCACTGAGCAACTCAGTGAGACCCTGTCTCTAAGTAAAACACAGAATAGGGCTGGGGATGTGGCTCAGTGGTCAAGTACCTGAGTTCAGTCCCTGGTACCAGAAAACAACAACAACAACAACAACAACAACAACAAAATCTATTATGTACAACTATAATGCACCGATTAAAAAAATTTGGAAAAAACAAATAAAAAATAAAAATACAAGTAAAAAGAAAACCAAGATCTAACTGCTCTCCACAGGAGACACGCTGTAGATTCAAAGCTAGAAATTATTAGAAAGTTAAAGGATGGAAAAAAATCATGTAAACACACCCATTAGAAAGCCAGTGGGGCTGGGATTGTGGCTCAGTGGTAGAGCGCTTGCCTCGCATGCGTAAGGCACTGGGTTCGATCCTCAGCACCACATAAAAATAAATAAAGATATTGTGTTTATCTACAACTGAAAAAATATTAAAAAGAAAAAAGAAAAAAAAACTAGTGTGTCAGACCAAATGGGCTTTAAAACAACAAAAATGTTGCTAGAGATAAAGAAGGGTATTTTATAATGAGAAAAGGGTCAATTGAACATAATAACAATTATGAACATACACACCTAACAATAGGACCCCCAAATGCATTAGCAAAAACTGACAGAAATGAGGCATGAAAGATAATTCAGCAGTGATAGTTGGAAACTTCATTACCTTCATTTTCAATAATAGATAGGCTTAGGCAGAAGATCAGTGAAAAAGAAGAAGACTTGAACACTGTACACCTAATAGACATCAGTAGAATACTCTAATAACAATATAATTCTTAAGAAAACATGGAATATTCTTCAGGATAGACCATATGCAAGGTCATTAAACAACTCTCAGTACATCTAAAAGATTGAACTTAAATAAAATATGTTCTCTGATGAGAACAGTGGAAACTAGTAGTAACAGAATGAAATTTGAGAAATTCATAATTATGTGAAAATTAAACAAAACACTCCTAAATAACCAGTAAGTCAAAAAACAGATCGCAAAAGAAATTAGGAAATATGTTGAGGTGAATGAACTATAACACTAAAACAAATGGGATGCAGCTAAGCGGTACTTAGGAAAAGGAAATGTATTAAGAAAGAACAATGAGCCAAGCATAGTGGCACATGCCTATAATCCCAGCGGCTGGGAAGGCTGAGGCAGGAAGATCGAGAGTTCAAAGCCAGCCTCAGCAAAAGCAAGGTGCTAAGCAACTCATTGAGACCCTGTCACTAAATAAAATACAAAGTAGTGCTGGAGATGTGGCTCAGTGGCCAAGTGCCCCTGAGTTCAATCCCCAGTACCCACCCCCCAAAAAAAGAAAGAAAAGAACAACCTCAGTTTAATAACTTGACATTTCACCTTAACACATTGAGGGAAGAAAAGAGCAAAGGAAACTTAAAGTTGAGGAAAGGAAATAAAGATTAGAGCAGGAATCAGTGAAATAGAGAAAATCAGTAAAACAAAACTCAGTTCTTTTAAGAGTATCAAAATTGGCTGGGCTTGTGGCTCAGTTGTAGAGCACTCACCTAGCATGTGTGAAGCACTGGGTTCAATTCTCAGCACCACATATAAATAAATTAATTAAAGGTCCATCAACAAATAAAAAATTATTTTTAAAAAAAGTATCAAAATTGGCAAATCTGCCGGGCACAGTGGCACACACCTATAATCCCAGCACTTTGGGAGGCTGAGACAGAATCGCAAGTTCAAAGCCAGCCTCAGCAATGGTGAGGTGCTAAGCAACTCAGTGAGACCCTGTCTCTAAATAAAACACAAGAGCTGGGTTGTGGCTCAGTGGTAGAGTACTTGCCTAGCATATAAACAAATAAAGTCCATTGACAACTAAAAAAAATTATAAATAAATAAACAAATAAATCACAAAATAGGGCTGGGGATGTGGCTCGGTGGTCAAATGCCCCCAAGTTCAATCCCCGGTACCACCCCCACCAAAAAAATTGGCAAATCATTTTAGCTAGCCTGATCAAGAACAAGAAAATAAATTCCCATTTGCTAAAATCAAGAATGATTACTTGATAGAGTACTTATATATTCTAGATACTTATCTTTATCAGATATGTGATTTGCAAATATTTTATCTCAGGCTGTAGTTTGTCTTTTTATCCTTTTCACATGGAATTTTGAAAAGCAAAAGTTTTAGGCTTTTTGCAGTTAAAAAGAATGATATAGGGGACATTACTACTGACTTTATGCAAATACAAAGAAATATAAGGGAATACCATGAATGATTATATGCAACATATTAGAACATATAGGTACTTTCTAACTCATTCTATGAGGCCTATATAACATTGATGCCCAAACCAGACACAGATGTCACAGACAAGAAAACTATAGACCAATATGCTATTTGAATATAAATCCAAAAACCCCCAACAGAATACTAGGATTATTTCAGATCCTTTCTTCCCAACACTTAAAATTTTTGCTTGTCTATTAAATGTAAAATGATAATACATTCCATGTATTTGCATTTTATTGATTATTGGTATGGTTAAACATCTTTTCCTTTTCTTCTCCTGCCTACTCAATTGAGTTATTTCTTCCGCAGATTGCCTGATTAGATTCTATTGAATTATTTTAATTTTTCATTGACTAACACAAGTTTTTTATTTTGGATATTAATCCTATGTTGTATATGTTACAAATATTTTTCTGTGTACTTATCTTTTAACTTTGTTTATGCATCCTTTATTATATAGAGCTTTATGTTTTGATGAGTTAAGTTTACCACCCTTCTGTGATTCTCCTTTTAGTTTTATCTAAGAAATACTGTCTAAACCTGGTGAGGTGGCACATACCTGTTGACTCTGGAGGCTGAGACAGAGGATCACAAGTTAAAGAGACCATCCTCAACAACTTAATGAGAGGCTATTTCAAAATAAAAAGGGTTGGGCCCCTGGTATTTATCTGGTATTTGACTCTAAGAAAATCTTTAAAGGAACTATAGTCATGATGCTATTATCACACTTAAGAAATTCATAATAATTTTCTAATACCTTCACTTATCTAATTAATAGATGAATTAAATGATCTCATTTTTAAAAAAGGGGGGGTTGGGGATGTACCTCCATGGTAAAGCACTCTGGATTCAATCACCAGTCCAAAAAAAGGAAGGAAGGAGGGAACTTTAACCCTAGGGTCATACTGATGTTTTCTTTTAATTTATTTTTCTTTTAATAGTTTGGAATTTTTATTTTATAGTAAAGTTTGGTTTTTCTGGAATTGAAGAAGTGTGAAGTGGGGGTCTGATTTTTATTTTTTATATGGAAAGAAAGTGTCCCATATATTTTATTGAAAATGAGCTGGATTCTCTTTGCTGCATAGTGGAATGAAGAAATGAGTCAATCTGGAAGGAAAGGGATTCGTGGACCAAATCATCAGTTTGCAAAATCTTACTTTGCTTTTTAATCTGTATTTAGAAGATAAATGCAGAGTTCAGAGACCATTCATTAACAACTTAAGAAGTGTTGGGTACTTCCCAAGTGCCTTAGAGAAACAGGGAAAAAAAGGCGAGGGGAGCATTCTTTGAGTTGGAGGTTGAGATGGAATAAGCCATCTGCTTTCCATTAAAATTTCTCTCATTCCAGCAGATAAGAAGAACCTGGAGAGATATACTTAGATTTGTTGATGAATCTTTTTCCCCTGAGAAATAGCACACATGCCTGGCCTTATGTACTTAAGAGCAATTATATTATGAACATCTAAACAGCCTGTTTTCCTTTTTGTTGTTGGTGGTGTTGTTTCTACACTAATGACATGCAAGTTAAGCTTTCCAAGGTTTTAGCAGCTCTTTCTGCTGGGACTCCTCTAGCTGAATGATCTAGACGTGGCTGCCCTTAACCAGGATAGGCTTTCCTTGAAGATGCAACACAGCACAGTTGAGTACCAGGTGTCTCTCTTGTTACCTCAGGGACTTACCTTGCCCTAACTGAGAACAGTGCCTCACTCACAGATTTACGATACCTCAGGGCATTCAGTGCTACATTGGGTGGGTGGACCTCAAAGCCAGCACTCCACAACCACCACCTGCTTGGGCTGACCTACATTCTCACTAGTTAGCACTCTCAGCAGCCAGGCCTCTCAGCAAATAAAAATAATTCAGATTTAGGCATTTTTCTGGTGCTAACAGGTTCCAGGACCCATTTAATTTATTTTCTTTCTTTCTATTAAAGAAGAGGAGATGAGACAGGAGAATCGCGAGTTCAAAGCCAGCCTCAGCAACGGCAAGGCGCTAAGCAACTCAGGGAGACCCTGTCTCTACATAAAACACAAAATAGGGCTGGGGATGTGGCTCAGTGGTCGAGTACCCCTGAGTTCAATCTCCAGTACCAAAAAAAAAAAAAAAGAAGAAGACGGGAGGAGGAGCCTGCATACCCTGCACTTAGAATGTTTTCCTTACTTTATAGCTTCTCAGCCTATAGTACTAAAAGTAGGGTTTTATTTATTAGGATCAAATTTTGTAGGCTCTGTTTCCTAAATGTCTTTGTAGTATCTTCCTCTTCATCCCACTGCTATTCTTTTAGCTTTTTCTTTGGGCTACTGCAGTATTTATTTATTTATTTATTTGGTGCCTAGGATTGAACTCAGGGGCACTCGACCACTGAGCCACATCCCCAGCCCTATTTTCTGTTTTATATAGAGACAGGGTCTCACTGAGTTGCTTAGCGCCTCACTATTGCTGAGGCTGGCTTTGAACTCAAGATCCTCCTGTCTCAGCCTCCCTAAGTGCTGGGATTACAGGCATGCGCCACTGCGCCCAGCTAGTAATTTCTTATTAGGTTCCTCCTCTGATCTTGCCCGCTCTGAACCCCTTCCCACACTGCTGCTCTGGTAGTTTTCATAAACACAAATCTGAACCACCCCCCAACCTGTTTAAAACCCTCTAGTCGGTTCCTTTTATTTACAAGTAAATTCTGTCCTTTAGCCTGGCATTCAGATCCCTTCACAGTTTGCCTCTCAGTCTTCCTTTTTGCCTTCATTTCTTGCTGTTTCCCTCTAGATGATGTAAGCTCTAATCATACTAAACTGTTTGGCATTTGCCTAATAAGGCAAGCATTTTCATACCTCATGCATAGAATGAATATGTATTTCTTTGTTCTCACCCCACACACCTCTGACAAATTCTTCTCATTCATTGTTCAAGGCCAGCTGAAATGTTTCTTCCTCCAAGAAGCTATTCCTAACTCTTCCAAACCTCCTTGGCATTCTGATAACACCCCAACATTCTGATTGTATATTTTATGTAATGCCTATAGATTAATTTAAATGACCTAAGTTATTTCCCATTGGACTGTAAATGCCTATGTAAAGAAGGTACCTAACACCATGGCTGGCACAGAGTAAGCATTTGCTAGATGCTAACTATTATGATGAAGATGAAAAAATCTGGATTAAGTCACTTTAGGCCTTCACGGACCACCGTCATCAGAGTCTTGTTATGTCAGTTCAATTAATTGTTTTAAATGGGGGGAGTGGCATCAGTGAAAAAAGAATGAACAAAGCAGGAAAAAAATTGAATTGTTTAAAGGAAAGAGGACTTGTAAATTGAAGTCTGATCAGAGGTGAGCAATCAGGAGGGGGAAGCTTGAAGGAATTGGGTGTATTAGATTTGTATAAGAGAAAATTAAGGAAGAATAACTGATGTCTTCATCTCTCTGGAGGGCTGTCCTGAAACAGAAGAAATAGACATGTTTTGTGAGGGCAGAATTGGGACCAGGGACTGAGGAAGGAGATGTCAGGGTATGAGTCCTCACGAGGCTGATTTTTTTGCTCAAAGCGAAGAATTTTCAACCTCCAGTGCTCTCTAATATGAGTTTTGACTGACTGAAAAGATTCTGAACAGGGGCTGGGGTTATGGCGCAGTAGGGGCTGGGGTTATGGCGCAGTGGTAGCGTGCTGGCCTAGCACACAAGAGGAACTGAGTTCGATCCTCAGCACCACATAAAAATATAATAAAGATATTCTGTCCACCTACAACTAAAAAAAAAAAAAAAGATTCTGAACATAACATCATTACAAAGGGGTGCAGCAGAGGCTGTTGCCAGCCATATGGACCACTGTAAAGGGTATTCCTGTCCTAAATGGCAAGTTAGACTCAATCACCTCTAGTACTTCTTCCAATTCTAACTTCGTGTCTGTGTGTTACTTTTCAATGACATGAATATGCCCATATTAAGATACTGAGCAGGAACAAAATAGCTTTTTCCCCTCCTTTTAAACAGAACCATCTTTATCCAATTTGACTCTCCAAAGTATTTTCCTGTTTTCTCTGGGTTTGAAGAGGAAATCAAAGAATCTTGGCCAAGTTAATGGCAGCCAAATCTGGAGGTTTATGTTGAGTAGATTCATATTTTGAGGACAGGTAAGGAGGTTGGTGGAAAGGACTGTTTTAAATCTGATCTGAATCCTGTCTCCACTTTGTACTTACTAGCTTTGTAAGACATGTCTCAAAATGGAAGTCCTAATATACTTTGTAGAGTTAGGGTGAAAATTAAATCAGATAAAGACTTGCTTACCACAGAGCTCAGAATGTAGTACAGATTCCAAATTATATCCTTTCTTTTACCCTCTTTTTAGTTTGAGAGAATAAAGACTTTTGTTTGTTTGGGGTCACGCTGGCATTGGTGGCAAGGGTAGTTTTCTTTTTCATTGTGAGCTTCAGATCTAAAATGTCTTCATTGCCTAAGTATCCATCCCCTGTTCACAAAGGAGTTATCCTCTTTGTCTTCCTGAGCCAGAGAGGTAGTCTTTCACTAGTCTTTTAATACTCTATTATTTTTAGTGCCTAAAAATCAAGTCGTTTCAGAAATAGTTCTCTGATTTCTGCTGAGAGTAATTTCTAATTTCCATATTAATCAAAAAATAACTTTATATTTCTTTAGTTCTGATCCCAGTAAGAACAAGAAAAGAGGATTAAATTGTACTGACGTCTATAAAGAAATTAAAATGTACACATCAAGATCTCAGGAAGCCGGGCGCGGTGGCACAAGCCTGTAATCCCAACACGTAGGGAGGCTGAGATAGGAGAATTGTGAGTTCAAAGCCAGCCTCAGCAATGGCGAGGCGCTGAGCAACTCAGTGAGAACCTGTCTCTGTATAAAACACAAAAATAGGGCTGGGGGTGTGGCTCAGTGGTCAGGGGCCCCTGAGTTCAATCTCTAGTACCAAAAAAAAAAAAAAGAAAGAAAGAAAAGAAAAAGAAGATCTCAGGAAACCCAATCACTGCTATAGCCTTTGGACTGTAAAAGAGAAAAGCTTACTTATATCCATTTATTCTCTTCACTCTTGATTTTCAAAAAATATAAATATAGCCAAATGCAGTGGTTGGTGCCTTTAATCTCAGCAATTCAGGAGACCAAGGCAGGGGGAGCACAAGTTTGAGGCCAGCCTTAGCAACTTACCAAGATCCTCTCTCAAAATAAAAGCTAGAAAAGGATTGGGGTGTAGCTCAGTGGTAAAGCATCCCGGGGTTCAATCCCCCATACTGCAAAAAAAGAAAACACAGACACACACACAGAAGGGGTAGATTTGTTTCCAAGGTCCCAGTTATAGTTATTTGGTAGGTGTGGAAAATGCATTGCTTTTGGGACACCTTTCCCAGTTTTACCACTGAGTTGTTGAATAACCTCAGTCAAAAAGTTCACCTCTGAGCTGTTTGCTAATCTACAAAATGGGAGAAATAACATTAGAGTTGATTTTAAGGTCAAATGATAAACAGGTGTGAAAAAATTTTTTTATATGCACAATGAGTGAAATATACACATATGCTATTTCAATTCAGTATGCTTTACTACTGATGTGTTTCATCTTGGGGAACCTGAATGTACTCTACTCACAGGGGTGGGGCTGAGCCTATATGGAGAGCCTTTGGAGTGTGGTAGGAGGAGACTTCTAGCAAGGAATCCATAAATTAGCAAGCTTGACTGTTAGCTTACATTCTAGTGGTAGGAGATGAACGGGGATCACATAAACAAGCATATAGGATGTCATGTGTTTTAGTACTGCAAAGAAAAAGCAGATCAAGGAGCATAGAGAATGATGAGAATACTGTTTTAGAAAGAATGTAAGGTGACCTTTGTACCAAGTTCTAGGAAGAGGGAGCACAAAGGGTAAAGGCTCTGAATTGGAAAAGTGCTTGATACATTTGAGGAATGGCAAGGAGGCCATTGTGGCCAGAGAAGATTAGCAAGGAGGCTAGTAGGAGAGGAGGTTACACAGGTAGCAGGGACCCAGGTCATTGAAAGGATTTAGCTGTCATTGTCATGTAGGCTACTTTGGAGCTTAAAAAGAGGAGTTCTGTGATCTGACTTAATATGGTTTTTTAAAATTTTTTTGATTCTAATTAGTTATATGTGACAGTAGAATGCATTTTGACATATTGTACACAAATAGAGCACAACTTCTCGTTCCTCTGGCTTTACATGGTGCAGACTCACTCCAGTAGTGTAATCATACATGTATATAGGGTAATAATGTCTGTCTCATTCTTTTATCCTTCCCATCCCCGAAGTCCCACCCCTCTACTCCCTCCGCTCTACACAAAGCGAAGTTCCTTCACTCTTCCCTACACCCCCACCCCACTTTATGGATCAGCATCCACTTATCAGTGATGTCTCAATGTTTTAACTGGATCACTTTGGCTGCTGTGGGAAACAGACCATATGGGATCAAAAGTATAAGCCAGGGGACCAGCTCCGAAGCTATTACAATAATATAGGTGGAAATTAATGACAACTTGAACTAGGATAGAAATTGTGTAGGCAGTGAGATATGGTCAGATTCTAAATGTATTTTGAAAACAGAGTTGAAAGGATATGTTAATGGATTGGATATAGATGGGAGAGAGTGATTCTAAAGCTTTTGTCTTGAGAGTTGGAAGAATGAATTGCCATCTAATGCTGTAGAGAAAACCATGGAGAACAAGTTTGGACAGGTTTGGGGATATAAGAAGCAAAAACTTATTTTGTAGTCTTTTATGTCTGAAATAATAATAGCTAACTTTTTTCAAAGGCTTAACTATGTACTTGGCCCCTACACTTTGGAATCTTAGTTTAATACTTCTAGCAATGTATTATCTTGGGTTTTTTATTTTCATAAATATTGTGAATGAGATTGCTTTCTTAATTTCATTCTCAGAAGGTTAGCTACTGGTATATAAAAGTACTATTTGCTTTTGAATGTTGATTTTTGTATCCTGCTACTTTACTGAATTCATTTATCAGTTCTACCAGTCTTTTGGTTTTCTATTTATAGAGTCTTATCGCCTGCATAGAGGGATAATGTGACTCCTCCCTTCCTGTTTAGATGCCTTTTATTTCTTTCTCTTGCCTAATTGCTCTGATTAAGACTTGCAGTGCTCTATTGAATAGAGTAGTGAAAGTGGACATCCTTGTCTTGTTCCAGATCTTAGAGAAACACTCTCAGCTTTTTCCTGTTCAGTATATAGGCTGTAGGTTTGTTTTATGTGGCTTTTATAAGTAGATATGCATTTCTTTCTATAACTAATTTGTTGAGTTTTTATCACAGATATTTGATTTTATCAAATGCTTTTTATGGATCTATTGAGATAATCATATGATTTTGTCTTTAATTTTGCTAATATGATTGATGTATTATATTTGTTCATTTGCATATGTTGAACTAGTTCATCACTTGATCATGGTATATGCTCTTTTTTAGCTCTCCCTCTTAATTTTTTGAAGTAGTTTGAAAAAAATTGGTATTAATTATTTAAAAGTTTGATAGATTTCAGCAGTGAATCCATCCAGTCTTGGGCTTTTCTTTTTTGGGAGACTTTATTACTGATTCAATTGTATTACTTGTTATGATTTGTTCATGTTTTCTACACCTTCATGGTTTAATTTTAATAACTTATATGTGTCCAGAAGTTTATCCATTTCCTCTGGGTTTTCTAATTTGTTGCCATATGTTTGTTTATAATAGACCCTAATGATCCTTTTTATTGCTGGGGTATCAGTTGTAATGTCTTCTTTTTCATCTCTAATTTTATTTATTTACCTCTCCCCCCAATCTTTTTTCTTCTTCCTTAATCTAGCTAAATGTTCATTGATTTTGTTTGTATTTCAAAAAAAAAGCTCTTTGTTTTATTGATCTTTTGTATAGTGAAAGATGAGGGTCTAGTTTATTCTTCTCCACAGGGATTTCAGTTTTCCCAGTACCATTGAAAAGGCTACCCTTTCTCTAATGTATGGTTTTGGTGCCTTTTTAGAAAATCACTTGGCTATAGATGTATGAATTATGTCTGAGTTATCTATTGTTTTCCATTGGTCTATGTGTCAATTTTGGGGGGGAGGAGGATGTTGTGCTGAGAATTGACCCAGGACCTCATGCATGTGCTTTTATCACTGAGCTACACCCCCAGCCACTAAATGTCTGTTTTTATGCCAATACCAAGTTGTTTTGATACTGTAGCCTTGTATCATGGTGCTTCCAGCTTTGTTCTTTTTGCTCAAGATAGCTTTGGCTACTTGGGGTCTTTTATGGTCCATGTGAATTCTAGAATGTAGTTTTTTTTATTTCTGTGAAGAATGACATTGGTATTTTTTTTTTTTTTTAAATATTTTTTTTTTAGTTGTAGATGGACACAATGTCTTTATTTTGTTGCTTTGTATGTGGTGCTGAGGATCGAACCCAGGGCCTCACGCATGCGAGGCAAGCGCTCTACCGCTGAGCTACAATCCCAGCCCTGACATTGGTATTTTGATGGAGATTACATTAACTGTGTAAATCACTTTAGATAGTCTGGACATTTCAACAATATTAATTAATTCTTTCAATCCATGAACATGGTCTTTCCATTTTTGTCTTTCTTTCAGTTTCTTTTCTTTTTTTTTTTTTTTTTGAGGGGAGGGAGTACTGGGGATTGAACTGAGGAGCACTCGACCACTGAGCCACATCCCCAGCCCTATTTTGTGTTTTATTTAGAGATAGGGTCTCACTGAGTTGCTTAGAGCCTTGTTGTTGCTGAGGCTAGCTTTGAACTCTTGATTCTTCTGCCTTAGCCTCCCAAGCCACTGGTATTACAGGCATGTGCTGTTGCACCCAGCTCCACAACAATTTTAAAAATTTTCTCCTTCTTGCCCTTCCTTTCCCTTTTTTTCCCTGCCCTGCCCTTCCCTTTCTTGGGCTCACTCATACTAGGCAAGTGCACTACTTACTACTGACATACATTCCCAACTATCAGAGGCCACTCTTTTTTTTTTTTTTTTTTTTTTTGAGTGAGATTATCACTAAATTGTAAGTTGCTGAGGCTGGCCTTGAACTTGTAATCCTCCTACCCCGGCCTTATAAATCTGGAATTATAGGTGTGCACCAACACATCTGGCTCTCAGAGACCACTCTTAACTTCATATCTAGCAAGCATCCAAGTACAGATGTCAAGAAGGCAGTTAGATACTATATGAATCAGGAGTTCAGGCAAGAAGTATAGCAATATAAAAAGCAAGTATAATTAGTGGACAGATAAAGCCAGGAAGGTAGCTTAGGGCAACTACCATAAAAGGAGACATGGTCACAAGAAGGTGAGATTATGAGTTCAAGTCAAGGAGGGCATAATCCAAGCCAGTGGTGAGTGACTTCAAAATGCTACTTCTTGGGGCTGAGATTGTGGCTCAGTGGCAGAGTGCTTGCCTTGCACATGTGAGGCACTGGGTTCGACCCTCAGCACCACATAAAAATAAGTAAACAAAATAAAGACACTGTGTTCATGTATAACTAAAAAACATTTTTAAAAAATGCTACTTTTATCTGGAATGTCCATCTTCCTCTTTTTAGTTTACATCCAGGGACACTTTGTGCCCAGTATAATTCCTAACAGACAATAGATCTAAATAATGATGATAGATGAAAGTCTCTTCTCTGACCAGTCTATCCTTGTCATGGCACATTTCAAACTGTATTCTAACTGCTCACTTATCTCCACTCCCATCCCCAATTTTTTTTTTTTTTTTTGGTACTGGGGATTGAACTCAGGGGTGCTCCACCACTGAGCCACAACCCCAGCCCTATTTTGTGTTTTATGTAGAGACAGGGTCTCACTGAGTTGCTTAGCACCTCACCATTGCTGAGGCTGGCTTTGAACTCGCGATTCTCCTGTCTCAGCCTCCCTAAGTGCTGGGATTACAGGCTTGAGCCACCGTGTCCGGCCCATCCCCAATTTTTTATCCTCTTATCTTTCTCTCTTATCAGTTGGTGACCCCCTCAAAGGCAGAGACCGTGTTGAATTTGTTTGTTTTGTTTTTAGACCACTCAGAGCTAGGCTTGTAGCTCAGAGCTAGAGTGCTTGTCTAGCATGCAAAAGGCACTGTGTTCAATTCCCAGCATCACAAAACAAAAAACAAAAACCTCCACAAAAGTCATGGAGAAAAAAGGGCTAAGGATGTAGTTCAGTGATAGAACCACTTGCCTAGTGTGAGAAACATGCTCACCTGCCCAAATCCAAACAAGAGGCTCAGAGACATGAGGTATAGCAAAAAAAAGGGGGGGGGGTGTGGAATGCGACAGACAACAATGCCCTAGGTTCATGTATGACTGCACATATGGTATAACTCTATATTGTGTACAACCAGAGAAATGAAAAGTTGTGCTCCATTTGTGTACAGTGAATCAAAATGCATTCTGCTGTCATGTAAACCTAATTAGAATAAATAAAGTTTTTAAAAAACAGGCTTTAATGAAAGTCTTGCAAGGTCAGGTGTCTGGTTGAGTAGGCACACCCAGAATTGTTACCATCAGCATTTTTTCCCTTAGTGTGCAAGGTCCTACCCCCAGTTCCTCATTGGCTGAGTACTGTGGAGTGCACAGTCTTCTCAAAAGTTGCCTAGATTTTACTGTCTCCTGTTGGGTTATTTAAAGAAATATACCTTAGTTGTTCCCACCTTCCTTTGTTCTCTTGTGGGGAGAAATTCTTCTTAGATTAAGTACCTTTTGGCACATATACAAGCTCTTACTTTTTTACCTTTATTATTTCATTTTTGCGGGGGGGAGTTGCCAGGATTGAACTTGGGGGCACTCAACCACTGAGCCACATCTTCAGCCCTATTTTGGATTTCATTTAGAGACAAAGTCTCACTGGCTTGCTTAGCGCCTCACTTTTGCTGAGGCTGGCTTTGAACACGCAATCCTGCCTCAGCCTCCCAAGCTGTTAGGATTACAGGTGTGCACCACCATCCCTAGCCTAAGTTATTATTTCTTAACAGAGAGATTTTTGTCTCTGTTGGTCAGACTCCTTCCCCTACCTCCTGTTTTGTCAAGGGGCTATTTAGGTGCATGGACTTTGGATCTGTCACACTTACTGACTATGGTGCTATTGTGTGAGTTAACTGCTTGTAACTTTCCATACTGCTCTGCCTCTCCTCCAGCTGCCTTTCCTTTCTTACGTCCTAATTTTACATTTAAGGATAAATACTGTATTCTGAAAATGGACCACTGGACTTTCTATTTCTCACACTTAGCATACATGAGGCCCTGAGTTCAATCCCCAACACACAGACACACACACGCACATACACACACTCATAGTTCCAGAAAACAACCCCTTGATAATCTCTTCACTGAGTACCTATACCTATTTTTTGCCTTATCTGTGCTAGGCATTAAAGATGCAGATATCATCAGCAGTAGAAGCAGCAAGATGAAAAATATCAGTTGAGACAAGGAAATGAAATAAACAAAATGAAAACCAGAAAAAGAGTAGGGAAGGAACTCAATTTATCTGTGATTTCCTTTTTGGACAGATTTGATAGTAGGGACAGGATATTCCCTGCTGGTCACACAGGCTGTCAGCTACCCAGCATTTGAGAAGCTCAGGTGCTTGTTGTCCAGGCCAAGGGGAGTGGTGAGTTGGTGGACTGAGTGCGAAGTGGGAAGGGGGACTAACCAAGACCTATTGTATACAGGCAAATGAGACATAGCTATGCCTTCAAGGAGCTTAGAGTTTGGGGAGAGGGGTATAGGATAGGAAATGAAAACAAAGCATTGAAGTCTACAATGTAATAATTATAGTATGAATTAGTACAATGTGATAAGGCAACTGTATATCTTCAAATTTTTCTGTTCTAAAAAGTAGAAGCTACAGGTAGGCAGACTTTTGTGCAGTATGAGAAGGCACTTTTGGACAGTGTGATCTCATAGTGGAGTAGGGGATCTTAGGAAAGGAAGGGCTTCACTGTTAGTAAAGATGTAAGTTTGGGATAAATAATTCCATTTATGGTTATTGTAATGGAGGTTCCAACTCCAAATGCAAGATTGGACTAAAGGGCTTTTAAGGGGAGGGGAAGGGGCACCCGGGCAGGAAGGATGATGGAATGAGATGAACATCATTACCCTAGATACATGTATGATTGCACCTATGGTACAACTCTACATCATGTTCAATCAGAGAAATGAAAAGTTGTGCTCCATTTGTGTAATGAATTGAAATGCATTCTGCTGTCATGTACACCTAATTAGAACAAATTTTAAAAATATTTTAAAAGTTGAAAAAAGGGAGAGCTTTTAAGGTATCTTCTAACCTCAAGAGTCTGTGATCCTAAGAGTCCCTTCCCTTTTCTGGGCCAATGAATGTCACCTATAAAATGAAAAAGTGTCAACCAAATAAAACCCCTGTAGTGCTGCCATTCTATGTGAATTAAAAATAATTCTGGGCTGGGATTGTAGCTCAGTGGTAGAGCACTTGCCTAGCATGTGTGAGGCACTGAGTTTGATTCTCAGCACCACATATACATAAATAAACCAAAGGGGGCTGGGGCTATGGCGCAGTGGTAGCGTGCTCGCCTAGCACGCGGGAGGCACTGGGTTCGATCCTCAGCACCACATAAAAAATAAAATAAAGATATTGTGTCCACCTACAACTAAAAAAAAATAAATATTCAATAAATAAATAAATAAACTAAAGGTTCATTGACAACTAGCAAAAAAAAAAAGTTCTTTTAAAAAAAATAAAAATAGCTAGGTGCAGTGGCTCAAGCCTGTAATCCCAGCACTTAGGGAGGCTGAAACAGAAGAATCTCAAGTTCAAAGCCAGCCTCAGCAACAGCGAGGCACTAAGCAACTCAGTGAGACCCTGTCTCTACATAAAACACAAAATAGGGCTGGGGATGTGGCTCAGTGGTCGAGTGCCCCTGAGTTCAATCTCCAGTACCAATAAATACATACATACATACATAAATGAATGAATGAATAAATACATAAATACATACATATATATATACATACTTACATACATACATACATAAATTCTACTCGGAAACATTGAAGGAAGATCCTATAATTGCCCCTGAAGTAAATAGCATCTGAAGTGACAGAACAGTGGTGAGATTACCCATGGTTGCAGTCTCTCACTTGAAGCTGAGTATAGGTTTCATCCATAAGACTGGATCACTGAGCTTTCCAGCTTAGACCCTGACTTTCTTCTGCAGAGTGGCATACCTCCCAATTGCTAATTAAGTGACAACATGTTGGTTACCTCAGTTCCAAAATCATAAATGATCAAAGATGAATTCAGAAGTGAATTTTCTTTGGAGTTGGAAAAGACTTAGGGAACAGCATATTAACAAAGATACATTATTAAAGCTCCAATATTTACAAATCCCAAAGAAGCTTTTAGGGATTTAGGGATTTAATCTTTGACTTTTAAAACCAGCTTTCATTGTCAGTCAGAATACCAAAGAGCATTTAAAAACTGCAGGGAGTATTGAGACAGGCACTTTTACACTGCTAGTGCAAGTTAAAATTAATAGTTTTTCTAGAAGGCAGTGTGGCAAAGTATGTGAAGACTTAGCCTGTCACTTCTTTTTTTTTTTTTAATTTTTTTTAATTGTAGATGGACACAATGTCTTTATTTTATTGCCTTGTATGTGGTGCTGAGGATTGAACCCAGGGCCTCACGCATGCGAGGCAAGCGCTCTACCGCTGAGCTACAATCCCAGCCCAGCCTGTCACTTCTTATCACCTGCGCTGCTGCTGTCCTGCTCTAAGCCCCATCGTCTGTTGCCAGGAGTTTGCAGTAGCTCCCTGCTGGTCTCCATGCTTCTCTCTCCTTGTCCCCTTGTACTCTCTTTTCAGCATAGCCATCAGAGTGACCTTTTTCACACAAGTCAGATTATGTTATTCTACTCAAAGCCCTGTGATAGCTTCTCATTTCACTTAGAATAAAAGTCGTAGTCCTCACAGTAGCCTGTAAGGCCATACATAAACTGAATAGCTCTTTATCTTTCTGACTCCCTCTACTACTACTGCTGTATCCCTCATTTGTTTCTCTCCAGCCACACACTTCAGCCTCTGCTGTTCCTCAGCTATGTCCCTTATGCTCCCCAACTTAGGGCCTTTGCATTGACTGTTTCCTTAGTCTGCAGTGCTTCAGCTTTTTGTTTGGTTAACCATATCATTTCCTTCAAGTCTTTGGAAATCTTGCCTTCTCGGTGTCTTGCCCTGATTGTGCTGTTTAATATTGCAGTGCTCTTGACCTCAACACTAGCTATTCTGGTGTCCTTCCGTCAGCCTTTTTTCTTTTTCCATAGCAATTGCTAATCAAGTGACAAGTTGGTTATCTCAATTCTAAAATCAGAAAATGATTGAAGATGAATTCAGAAGTGAATTCTGTTTGAGGTTGGAAAAGGTTTAAGGACCTGCATATTAACAAAGATACATTATTAAAATGCCAGTACTTACAATCCCAAAGATGTTGTTTATATTTCTCATTTATCCATTGCCTTCTTATGTTCTACTTAGAATATAAATTCCATGAGGGCAGAGGTCTTAGTTTTGTTCCCTAAACCAGTATCTGGCACAGAATTGATATTCAAATATTTGTTGAATGGATGAATTATAAAAATAGCCTTAGGAATCTCACTTCTAGTACTAATATGTTTCTAAGCTAAAGGTTAGCTTTAATATTATTATTATTATTTTATTTTTAAAATATTTTTTAGTTAGTCTATTTATTTTTATGTGGTGCTGAGGATCGAACCCAGTGCCTCACATGTGCAAGACAAGCACTCTGCCACTGAGCCACAACCCCAGCCCTTATTATTATTTTAATTGTACAAATTTAGGGGTACAATATGATAATTTATATACATATACAGTGTGCAAAGATCATATATTAGTTAACATTTAAAATTCTTTTTTTATTAACATAATAATTGTATATATTTATGAGGTATATGTGATATTTTAGTACATATATACAATATGCACTGATCAAATGGGATAACTAACATTTCCGTATTCTTTATCATTACTTTGGATTTGAAAACTTATGAAGAGATTATTTGTTTTATGGTGTGGGAATTGAACTCAGAGCTTTGCGAATGCCAAGGAAGCACTCTTACCATTGAGCACCTACCCTATGAAAAGATTTTTTTCTCGGGGTGGAGGGAAAATACTAGGGATTTAACCTAGGGGCAGTTTACCACTGAGCTACATCTCCAGCCTACCCCCCCACCCGCCCTCTTTTTTGGCACCAAGGGTTGAACCAAGAGCTGCTTAACCAATGAGCTACATTCTCAGCCCTTTCTTATATTTTATTTAGAAACAGGGTTTCACTGAGTTACGTAGGGCCTTGGTAAGTTGCTGAGGCAAGCTTTGAACTCACCATCCTCCTGCTTCAGCCTCCCAAGCCTCTGGGATTACAAGTGTGCACCACCGTGCCTGGCTTCTATGAAGAGATTTCATAAAATGATTCTTGGAAACTGTGCCTAAGAGGTTTCTCTGTAGTGGCTACAATATTCACTTAATATGTCTGTCTATAGATAAGGACATTCATTTTGCTTCCAGACCTAATTTTTAAAGAAAGAGAGTTACAGCCAAAGGTTTATTTAGTTTAGTTTAGGTTGTTAGCTATAATAAAAATGAAAAATTTCAAACAACCTAAACATCTAAAAACAGGGCAATAGTTAAGTGATTTGATATATCTATGTAATAGAATAGCATAAAATATTAAAAATAATGTTTTTGAAGAATATGTAATTATGTGGGAAAATGTTTATGTTTAAATGAAAGAGTAGGATATAAAACTATATATACCCTTACCTCACACCATACACAAAAATTAACTCAAAATGCCCCAAACTATAAAACTCTTAGAAGCAAAAAAAAAAGGTAAATCTTTATGGCCTTGGTTTTGGCGATAGATTATTGGATATGACACCAGAAGCACAAGCAGCAAAAGAAAAAGTAGATAAATTGGACTTAAAAAAAATTGCATTGAAGGCATTATCAAGTGAAAACCCACAGAATGGGAGAAAATATTTGCAAATTATTTATCTGGTAATGGCTCAATATTCAGAATATAAAAGAACTCCTACAATGTGCAACAACAAAAAGATGACCCAGTTACAAAAATGGGCAAATGATTTGAGTAGACATTTCTCCAAAGAATATACAAGCCAGGCCCAGTGGCACACATCTATAATCCCAGCAGCTCAGGAGGCTGAGGCAGGAGGATTACAAGTTCAAGGCCAGCCTCAGCAATTTAGTGAGACCCTGTCTCAAAATAAAAAGGGCTGGGAATGTGGCTCCGTGGTTAAGTACCCCTGGATTCTTTTTTTTTAAAAAAACATTTTTTTAGTTGTTGATGGATCTTTATTCATTTTATTTATTTATATGTGGTGCCGAGACTCGAACCCAGTGCCTTACACATGCCAGGCAAGCGCTCTACCACTGAGCCACAACCCCAGGCCCCCCTGGATTCTATCCCTGGTTAAAAAAAAAAAGAGAGAGAGAGGAAGAGAGAGATGTACAAATGGCCAACAAGCACATAAAAAGTTCAACATCATTAATCATTAGGGAAATATAAATCAAAACTATGAGATATCACTTCACACTAACTATAAAAGCTATAATTAAAAAACAGCAACAAAGCATTGGTGAGAATGGGAAAAATCTGTAGCGACAGAGTAAATTAGAGATTACCAGGTAGGGTTTGGGGAAAGTGAGAAATTATTAATGGATACAGAGATTTTGTGTGGGATGATGAAAAGATTACATAAACAGATACTGATGATAGTTGTACAACATTGTGAATGTAATTAATGCTACTGAATTGTCTACATAGATGGTTAAAACTCCAAATTCTGTATTTACTTTGCCACAGTAGAAGTTTTCAAAAAAACAAAACTCTATATGATATGCTGTGGTGAGCTGCCATTGGTGTATATGCTCTCAAGTACTGACTATGAGCATCTCTTCCCAACTACTCATTCAGTGCTATTGGTAGTTTCAAATTGGCCATGGTGAGAGAATTTACATCACGGCAATTGGCATATGCTAGAAAAGTGCCCCACTCCCAACCTCTTCATGCCAGTTGTTAAATACTTGCCAGTACACCGCTGAATATAGGTGTATAAAAATGCATAGAAAGCTACCTAGGAAAAATAGATGCCCAACTGTTAATGTGGTTACCTCTGAGAGCAGTGTCGTGGCAGGAATGTGAAAGTAAGCTTACACTTTTTATCATATGCTCTTTTTTCTTTTCTCACTTTTTTACAGTGAAAATGCAGACATATTTTACATATTGCTTTTTAAAAGTGGACCCAAAAATCTGCTTATATTGGAGTTATGGTATTAATGACTTTTTTCTTGAGAGTTTAAAAGCTGATCACATAAATTCTGAAATGGCCTGTGGAGAAATGAAAGCCAAGCCTATAACTTGGATTTTGTTTCCTTAGAAGTCTTCTTTGTTGTTGTTGTTGTTGTTTTCCTTGCCTAAATAAGACTTTTCTTGTCTTTATGTAGGTTACCCTACAGCTTACCCAGCAGCGGCCCCTGCCTACAATCCCAGCCTGTACCCAACCAATAGCCCCAGTTATGCTCCAGGTAAATAGAGTGGGTGCAGCGGTGGTGAATGGGGTGGAAGGTGTGGGACTCTTTTTGGGAAAACAAACCCACTTGCTGGCCTTTCCCTGTCCTTAATTGCTCTCGGCCCAGCCTGTCCTGGTTTGATTCCGTGGGAGTCAGTCCCCTCTGGGAACTAAGGCAAATGAGCCTCAGGGTGGGGGCTGGGAGTAGAATCTTCTTCATTCTCCTTGGGTCTTAAGTTTGGCCCATCTCTCCTATACTAGAATGTATAAGACATGCATCCGTCTTATAGAACCCTTTCTGCTCTCCCAAGCAAAATCCAAATCCATTCTTTGCTCAGTTTCCCCTGAGGCTGCCGCTGGGAAACAGAGGAACATATACACACACATACAGCCAATCCCTGGGGCATAGATATGGAAGAGAGTAAGAGACTTGCCACCAGAGAGTAAAGAACTGGTTTTTAAGTTGAGACAAGCTACTTGTTTTTCAAAATTAATAATAAATGTCCAACACTTCTTGGATAGAGGTTGAAATGGGTATGAAAATATCAAAAAGGTTTATTCTAATTTTGCAGAGATCTTACACTGATCCTAACCCCCTGCTCAGCCAGTACTTTAACACTTGACACAGGACAATTGGGCATGGTGTTGCGTGTCTGTAGTCCCAGCTACTCAGGCAGCTGAGGCAGGAGGATTGCAAGTTTGAGGCCAGCCGGGACAACTTATCAAGACCGTATCTCAAAGTAAAAAATAAAAAGACTAGGGGTGTGGCTCAGTGGTAGAGCATTTGCCTAGCACATGTGAAACCCTGTGTTTGATTGCTAGAACTGGGGGAAGATGAAGAGCAGGAGAATGTATAGGTTTTGTGGTTAGAAAGTCCTGGGTTTGAATCCTGATTCCCCAAATCACTCATTAAAGCCTTGAGCAGTTCACTTCACCTCTCTGAGATTCAAATGTAACTACTTACTTCAGGGTTTTAAGTTGTTTTATAGAAGCTCTTCTTCATTTACTCAGAAAGTATGTATTTGTTGACTCTCCTGCATACTGTGATAGAAAAATTAAAACATGGTATCTTTGCCTAAAGTAGCTTACAGTCCATTTTGGAGCCTAGCATGTAGACAAATTCATTGCAGTACGATATAGTAAATATTATAAAAGTAATACATATTGGAAAAGAAGAGGGTATCACAATCTGCCTGGGGGTAAGAATATAGAAGAAGCTTCATGGAAGTGAGCTAGCAATAGAGACTTAAGGGAGAAATAGAACACCCCTCCACCCCCATCCCTGGGAATTAGACCCAGGGCCTCATGCATGCTAGGCAAGCACTCTACCACTGAGCTACAATCCCAGCCTTAGGGGGCGTTCTTTTAAGCACACAAAGGAAGACTGGGCATTCCAGGCGGAGCAAGCTTGGTAAAGGCACAGAAATGTGGGAACATGACACTGTTAGAGACTTAGAAGTTAACAGGGATGGTGAGGCATAAGCCAGAGTGGGGGGTGGTAAATCTTAATTAAAGATATGCAAAGGTGATTTGGAAAGGCTTTGAATATCCTAACACCTTGATTTCTTGTTTAGTGATTATTATTATGGAATTAGAAAGCTTGAAAAGACTCCAGAGGTTTCTCTAGTTAAGCAGCTTCTCTTGACCACAGAAACCCAGAAACAGGGTTTAGTTTCACATTACCCAATGAATTTCAGCAATAGTTTATGAACTACAACCCTTGAGAAATTTCCTGTCTCTCAGTCCCATGCTTTTCTGTACCAAACTAGTACTCATTCTACTGTCATTTTCCTTTGTGTGTATGTGTATGTGGTACTGGCAGTCGAACCCAGGACCTCACACATGCCAGGCAAACTGTGTAGCACTGAGCTGCATTCCCTCTCCCCTCATTCCCTTTCTTCTGGGATATTTAAAGCAGAAATGAACATGGGTTATATTTGAAGATCTCTATTTGAGCCCTGGAATCATATCCTAACCATACCCGCTCCCATGACACACATACACACAATGAAGTTATCAGATAGGCCCCTCTTCTTTTGTCAAAGAAGAGCTATTTTATGCACATAAGTGATGATAACCTTTAAAGTGCTTACATAGATGTGACATTACACGGATTTTTATTTTGGCCCTATTATGCCTGAGGCAGTCTGGAGGACACTGTAGGTAATTCAAACTTGAGGAAGCTGCCGTCACTGCCCTCAAACAGCTTATAAAGGGAGTGGTGATACATGGACTAAAATCTGTATCTCAGCATTAATATTCTCTTTTATTTTAATCAATAAAATATATTTCTCAAAAAATCTGTACTAGGAGGCAGCAATAATAAAAGTTGCAGAAATTCTTTCTGAAAAAATAATGAAATTTGATAAGTTCTATCTTAAAAACTATGATGCCTTTGGTTATTAAATCTATCATGATAGTAAGTGATTTAAATCTTCATGAGATTGATGAGTTGGCTTTGTAAACTAGTCTAAAGCAAAGTAAAGCAAGTCGTAGCAGAAGCTCAGGTAGGAATGAAGAAGATTCATTGCCTTCATAGTCAGGAGGCCACTAATGGCTTCGCTGGCAACAGTCAGGTAGGTGATGAGACTGGAAACCAGAGTACAGTGTACTAGGGAAGAGAAAAGTAAATTTAGCAGATGGAGGCCACGCTTACAAGCAGCTTGGCTACCAGGGAAAGCAAAATAAAATGGCATTGACTAGAAGAGTGTATGGGTTGAGAAAGTTTTAGGGGTATAGGTGTGATTAAACAAGCACTGATGGAAAGGAGCAAGTGGAAGGACCGAGTCAGATATGAGGAGAAGCAGTGCCACACAGCCACGCCTGCACAGAGGCTGCAGTGGGCGTGGGAAATCCAGAGTTCAGTTTTCTTCCTAGTTTTGGAGAGTTACGTGGCAGAGGGAAGTGGGGTGCCTCACACAGGAGGGCAGCTCTTCCTCTCAGGCCACAGGAAAAGTCACAGGAGATGTGCTTAGAATCAATTGCCCAGTGGAAAGTGGAGAGTTCTTATCCACTGGCCTTGATGTGCTGACATAGAGGTGAGGAGGGATAGAGGAAAGACACAGGCCAAAGTGTAAGAGCCTCATATGAAACAGTGGGAATAGAAACTACTAAAAGATAACACAGCAGGGTAGCACCAGAGGCTGAGTGAGGTGGAGGCCAGGAATTTGTCCAGGCTCTAGTTCCCAGCAGTGGGCTCTTTTCAGCACTTCTGGTGAGAGATTGTAGGACTGTTTGTCAAGAAAGAGGAAAGAAGCCGGGTGCCATGGCACACGCCGGTAATCCCAGCACTTTGGGAGGCTGAGACAGGAGAATCTATAGTTCAAAGCCAGCCTCAGCAACAGCGAGGTGCTAAGCAACTCAGTGAGACCCTGTCTCTACATAAAACACAAAATAGGGCTGGGGATGTGGCTCAGTGGTCGAGTGCCCCTGAGTTCAATCCCCAGTGCCAAAAAAAGAAAAAGAAAGAGGAAAGACAAGGAATAGGGGCTGGGATTGTAGCTCAGTGGTAGAGCGCTTGCCTCGCATGCGTGAGGCATGGGTTCGATCCTCAGCACCACATACAAAGCAATAAAATAAGGACATTGTGTCCATCTACAACTAAAAAATATTTAAAAAAAAAAAAGACAAGGAATAAATAGCTACTATTTATTGAAGAATTCCTTTGTGTCAGAGACTATTTTAAGCTCTTTACAGATGTTAACTTGTTTTATAACACATCAGAACTTTGAGTTCAGTACTGTTATTATTCCCATTTTCCAAATGAGAAAACTAAAACTCAGAGAAGTTAAGTAACTAGCTCAAAGATCCACAACCCAGCATCCGGTCACACTGCCATGTGATCTCTAAATCACTACATTGTTGTTGAGGTGGGGGCAGAGAGAAATTGAAGTGTTAAACTAGAACAACCAGGTTAGAGAGGAAAGGTCATGCAGGACAGAAGAAATTGAGACTGTCAAGGAAAAAAAGAACCAAAACAAAATGGAGAGATTGAAAAGCTGCTAATATGTGTAGAAGATTAAGTTGTAATTTTAAGACAAAAATAAAAGTCATCACTTAACCCAATTTTCCCCAGTTTTATGATTTTTCGTTTGTTTGTTTGTGTTTGAGTACTGGGGATTGAACCTAAGAGCACTTAAATTTAAGTGCTGTTTTATATTTTGTTTAGAGACAGAGTCTTGCTAAGTTACTGAGGCTGGCTTTGAACTCATGATCCTCCAGTGCACCACCAATTTTATGTTTTAAAAGTCAACATATTTCCAGGCTGTAATTGAGGTAACCTACATCATTTGCTCAGAAACCCACAGAATACACAAGAAAGGGTAATGCTAATGCATTGTGTTAGAAAGCCTCATCCTGAAAGTTGGAAAACTTGGGCTATAGCACTAACTTTCCTTCTGATTTTAGTGTGACCTTGGGGGATGTCTTTGCCTTCTGAATTTTACACACACACACACACACACACACACACACACACACAAACTGAGTCTGCTTCATATTGTGGGATGCTGGCCTCTGCATTCACAGGTTTCCTGATTGCAATGGGGAAGTTCTTGCCCAGGAGGAGCTGGCTCAAGGTCAGCCATTTGTGATGCAGAGAGGTGCCTGCATCACAGGAGCAGATGCCTGCAAAGGAGCCAGGCTCTCAGGTTTAAATACCTTTCAGTTGCTTCAAGGAGACCAAGAAATTGCTTTAGAAAGAACTATTTTTAGCACCTAAGATGTCATCTGTCTAGGATGCAGGGAAGCTCTTTGATTCGTTCTGAAAGCAGTGTTGGTACATGGAGCTTTTTTCCGAGTTCTTAATGATTTGGCAGAAGCTAGCCAAGACTAGGTGTTCAGAATCCACAGAGCAAAAGGTTTATCATATTAATGATGAACTTGACTTGAAAATGAAAAGGAAGGATAAACAGGGTAACTAGTATAACAAAAATATAACACCTCCTCACAAGAATCTGTATACAAGCATTTTTTATCTATTAGCTCACCTGATTTCATAATGCTCCATAAAGTACAAATATATTATCCCTATTTTGCATATGACAAGTGTAAAGAATGGCAGAGAAAGGAATTGTGTTTTCTGTACACCTGCCTCCTTCCAGGCACTATGCAAAGCATGCTACAAATACTCCCTTTTATATTAGTCCTGTGTGTTAGAGCTACTTGCCTCCAGTTTTGCTCAGAGAAGTTAAATAAGTTGTTCAAAGTTATACAGTTAAAAAAACAGTAGAGCTGGGATTCAGACCAATTTGTCTGTGTTCCTACAGCCTGTGTTCTTTCTATCCTGGAGGTTTGGGCCTAGCTCTCTGGGGTTTTACAGACAACTCTTAAGAGTCCTGTGATGACAGTATTGTCCCTGAACCTTCACTTCCTCTAATATCTATAGCCTCTGTCATGTGTCTTCACCCTCTGTGGTTCTTGGGAGGATTGAAACAAGTTTTTGTCATGGATGAGCAAAGAGCAGGAGCTTGGCATTGTTCACATCCAGGCAGCTTCTGGGTCAGCTGTCTGGAAGATGTCATGACATCCAGGGAGCTGCTTCTCTGCAATGATTGAACTTTCCTGGATGGCAAGTCTGTCACCCTCTCCAAGGTAGAGGTACTTTACACCCTGTACAATCACCATTTCTTGTGCAGCCTGGGGAAAACTGCTATCTTGAGACAAAGAATGTTTATGTAACTGCAATATGTAAAACTCTGCACAAATTCTTAGTGGTAATTTCAACTAACATTTCTATCCAACAGAGTTTCAGTTCCTGCATTCAGCTTATGGTAGGAGAGCTATTTTTCCTCATCTGTATTACAGCCTATGAATGTGTTATCTTGTAACAATGGTAGAACCCCTCTCCTTTCCTCCCTAAATCCCATCCCCTAGGCTTGGGCTCCCCCCAGGTGGCTCAGCAGCAGTTCCTAAAGCATGCAGGAACATGTCTGATGGTGCAAAATCATGGGTTGGAGACACACATGAACCATTTCCCTAGGGCAGTAATGAAGGATCATGGCACTAAAAGGCGTCTCTCACCCTAACCTGGCTGCTGAATTCAAACAAATAAACCAAAATTCCAGGGTCTGTATGTGGCTCCTCTGTTGGCTTTGTGGCAGCCTCTTTGAAGGAGTCCCTGGATTATGCCTATTAGAACCCAAAACACCAGTCTGCCCCAGGATCAGATTTCCCATCTCCATCAGCAGTCTGACATGTTTGAAGACCTGGTGACTTTAAATACAATCTGTTCCCTTAGCCCAGATCTTGAGCTCTGGGCTCATTATCGGAGCATTTTCCAGGATGGTGAAAGGTGGGAGCCAAGTGTGCCAATGAGTTGAGGGATCAAAAGCTGAGTTCTGGGGCAGTGTGGACTCCAGGCCCAAGGCACCACGGGAACTTCTGGGCACCTGTGAGGGTCCCAGCAGTGTTACTTGACTAGGTCCTTTTCGTCAAAGACAGTAAGGGACCATGGGAAGGACTTGCCACTTTTACCACCCTCACCTGGGCTACTCAGGACAATGTTTTTATAAAATCTCTGCACACTTTCTCAACTTTTAACCTTGATCATCTAGATGTCAGAAATTAAATTTACATGTGGCACATCTTTCAGAAGATGAGCTGTGAAATTTCTTGCCACTACTGTGAGCTTTGTGATCTTGGGCTATTTGTTAATGTTTCCAGACCATCGATAAAGTTTTATTCCACATGGATATTTTGATATCTTTAAAAGCTAACATCCTGTCCTTTTACAATTTTATTATTTCAGTTTTGCTAACCATAGACCTGTTTCACTTATCACTTATGGGCAGTCAATTTTTTGTTTTGTTTGGGTTGCCTCAAGATAGGTGAACTTGGACAGAATTTTCCATAAAAAGTTAGAGAAGGTCTCATGCTTCTTTTCTACTTACAGCATCTGAAATGAAGATGCATGAGTAATATGGTTAGAACACTTAAAATATTCTGTGGCAGGCCCCAAGTGGCCTTTTGAAGACAGAAAGACCAGTAAGACAACGTCTCCAATTCTCAATGAGTGTGCATTTTGGGGGAGATAGATAAGCCAGCCAAATGCAGGGACTTCTAAGAATCACAGGAATGGCGAGGACAGTCCAACTACATGGAGTGCATTCAGAAGCTGTGGTCATTGGGTGGAGAGAAGAAAAGACTTTGTAGTACATGTGAGTCTTCAACTCAGAATTGATGAATAAGTCTAAGTTGCCCAGGTGGAGTGTGAGAAGAGACATGCCAGAAGAGCTAGCAGTGTGGACAAGACCACAGAGATGTATAGCTCCTCAGCATATTCTGGGAATGATATGCAGTTGGTGCACTGTAGTGTGGACTAGAGACTGAAAAGTTAGCAAGATAATCAGAACTAGATTGTGGGGGCCTTGCATGCTAATAAGGACTTATACCAGCCTGTATGCAGTAGAGAACTGAGGAATGTTCTTAAGAAAGAGGGTTTTGTGATTGCGTTTTAGATAGATCACTGTAGCTATAACTTAAAGACTGGAGGGGACAGGTTTAAAAACAAACAGAACAGTGAGGAAGCAGTTGTAGCAATTCAGGTGAGAGGTACTGAGAGCTTGAATTGAAGCGCTTTGCCAATATGGGGGTGGGAGAGTAGACAGCTACCAGAACTAACACTGGATGACACTTTATTTTTGACCCTCATATCAATACTATAAAGCAATCAAGGAATGGTAATTATTGGCATTTTGAGATAACCAAAAACTTAAGTGACTAGCCCAAGATCCCATAACTAATAAATTAAGTGACTTGCCCAAGATCCCATAGCTAATAAGTGGCAGAGCCCAGGATAGAAAAACGTAAATTTCCTGACTCAGTACATTGTTCAGGATGATGGTCCCTTGCTGCCTATCCTCTTTGTAAGTGTGCTTAACAGATTGTTCAAGTGTCAGAGGGTGTGCAGGTTCCATATCCAGGGAAGTGAACAACCCAGCACCTGGATGTGGGCATCTTGCTGTGACTGGCCCATGGCCCTTCACCGCCAGTGGATCTCTCTTTTGTTCTATCTTTTTGACTTGAAGGATGACACATAATATAGTACACTGATCTTAAATATAGGGCTTAACAACATTTTTCACATGTGATGCACACACACACACACACATATTATATAAAATATATAAAATATAAAACATATCTAGGAAGTGGTTCCTTTCTGGCACCCAAGAACAGGCCTGCCTATCAGAGCAGCCTCTTTCACCACCATGCCTCTAAAAAGCTTCAGTTGGAATTGTTTTCATTCCACAGCTAGCTCTGATCACCACCACCAACAGAATGGGTGCCTTTAGAATTGTACTTGGAAGAGCAGGATCATCTAACTAATGAGGAGGTCAAGCTGATATTTGGTTTTGTTTTAAGTTTTTACATTTATACAATTATTTAAATTATTTAGTGTTCCAATATACAGAGGAGGCATAGAAAATACTGTTTGTTTTCTTTAATGAAACCAGAAGAAAATGCCCCGTTTTCAGGAAAATGTATAATTTAGCTCAAGGGATTACTTAGGGAAGACAATCAAAGGCATAGTCCCATTTGCTTTTTTTCTGGTTAATCTGCAACATTGTTTTACTGAGTATCATGCTGTCTTGTTCACTCCCTGGTTGGCGTGTGGCTATGTTGCATCTCCAGCTAGATTGTAAGTACCTTGTGTGCAGTGACCGTGACCCACGTTGTGTTCCTGTCCACGGTGGCGCTCCCCTCAGTGCTGAGTGCAGTTAGACCTCAGTACTCTTTGGCTAATTTTGATTTACTTTGTCACACAGCCCTTCAGGCTAATGTCAGACTTTTGGCTAATGATGCAAATTATGGTGAAGTATGTGCCACTTGGAGGAAAAAACTGGAATGAATTTCTGATTTCTCCAAATTTGTACGACCAAATTCAGGGCTCCTGCTCACGGGTGGAGTCCCATTGAGGTTCTTGTGGGCACGGGCTTGCTCTGTCTGACTCCTCAGAACTACATGTTTAACCTTTCAGGTAGTTGTTTTGGGTGGCTGCAGCTTTCCAGCCACATGGAGTATCAAGTTCTAAATTTGGAGACATCTTGATAAGATTTTCAACACTAATTGGATCCTTTGTTAATCCCCTTCATATCAGCCCTCTGCCCCAAAAAGAACCCAAGATGATTGCTTTAAATGGACTTCTCTACTTGGAGTTCTGCTAGGCCTCCATTTCTCTTTGCCAGAATTCTCCTTTTAGTGTCACTTTCCTGCCCATGATTTCCTTCTCATTCTTCAGCATCTGCTGTATATATTGCGGGCCATTAATGCAAGCAGAGTCAGCATATAACCGCTGCACTCCTAGCCTTAGTTCAGCAAAAACAGTAGAGTCCCTGACCTTTTCTAACCTTTGCAGTACTGATTGAAGGAACAGAGGAGACATTTGCTATTACAGGCAGAGGGAGTTATGAAATCTCTCTGAAGGTAGAATATTCTGGTGGAATTAGAGCATATATAGGCATACTTTCTTCTTAGACTACACTGACTTACCTTAGGCCCTTGTTAAAATGTTTCAATTATAACTGACTGTTGTCAGTACAACCCCACCTCCTGCTAATATACTTTTTAAAAATCCCATGTCAAAGACTCCCAAGACCTTATTTGAATGGAAAAGATATTGCTAAAAATTATTCTTTTTACCATGTATGTAGAAACTTGGGTTAAGAATGTTTCTCCTCTGGTATTTGAAAGTATAGTAAAAAGTTAAGCATTTCTACCCTTTGGAGCCCTATTTCTTCTGTCCTTCCCCTCTGGGTACTATGAAGGTAAGTTTTTTGAGTCAGTCCCACTTCTAGAACATACGAAGTATCATCTTTCAAATTTCTCAGGCTGAGCTTTGAGTCAGCCAGGGAAGTCTCTACAGACCTCACACTGGGCCACATCTCTACTTCACACCTACCGCAAGTTGGCATTTACTTTCGGGATGGCCTAAAGGATCATCTCTAATTTATGAGCTGTCTCGGGTGGGACACCCAGTAGTACCTCAGCAGGATATAATTCAGGGTTATGCAGAGGTTTGTTCATCTGACCTTGGCTGGGTTTCCAGGATGAGTTAGCAAGGGCTACCTCCCTGGATAACTAGGAACACACCCACAGTGCCATGTGCTTTTAAGCTCATATGGCTACAGCTCACTTCCCTTAGAGGATATGGTATTCCAGTAATAATATGATGTTTCAGCAACTTATTAAATACACCTCCTAATGAAATTTCAGACAAAAAGGAGGGGGGCTGAGTTGATATGCCCAGTACACAAAGGCTCCCAAGTTGATCCACATTTTAAAGTAGCTGAGGAATGTAACAGAGCCTTATGCCAGAAGGTCAGGTAGAAGGAGGCGCAGTATTCATGGACATGGACATGAACATCATGGTTTTAGTAGTACATAGAAAATCCTGATGCTCTTAGCGTAAACGCAGATTTCCTCAGTTTTCAATCATTTGGAAGCTCACTTCAGCACTGCTCCCAGCCCACTAACCCATCTCAGAAAAGCTTAATCATTTTGTGTGTCTGAATAGGCCCTTTGGGTTATATGTTTCTGTCCAGCACAAAATCCTTGCTTTGTGTCTGTGATTGGTGGTGCCCACTTCTTATTTCTGCCTAATGCCATTCTTGTGTCTTCCCTTAAGCCACTCTGCTGATGAAACAGGCCTGGCCACAGAACTCGTCTTCCTGTGGCACTGAAGGCACCTTCCACCTCCCAGTGGACACCGGGACCGAGAACCGAACTTACCAAGCATCCTCTGCGGCTTTCAGTAAATACAGCCTGTCTCCTCCTTTCCTTGTTCCCCTTGGTTGGGACTGATTTGTTTCTTAGGAAGAAAGGAAAGGGGATTTTTTAAAATGACATTTATAAATACTACTTTAAAAGGTTCTCCTATCCATGCAAAAAGTTGGCCTTCCTCATTCAGGAAAGATCTCTTTGATCATGGACCCTGCTTTAGGGAGACCCACAACATTGAGGGAGGGAGAAGGAATGCTCACCGGGCTGAGAAATTTGATTAGGAAAATACTGTTACTGCATTTCAGGGGAAAGGACAGAGGGCACATTTTGAAGACCTGTGTGTCTTTGGCTGGAGAGGGATTTCCCCTTAGGCAGGATTTCTTAACTGTGGCACTGTTGACTTCTGGGCCAGATAATTCTTTGTTGTGGGGGACTGTCCTGTGCATTGTAGGATGTTTAGCAGAATTCCTGATCTCTACCCCTGGATGACAGAGCAAAGTGCCATATGACAACCAAAAATGTCTTCAGACATAGTAAATGCCTCTCTTCTTTTTTTCTTTTTCTTTCTTTCTTTCTTTCTTTTTTTTTTTAAGGAACACTGCCCTTGTGGAAGCTAAACTATGGAAACAAAGTACATACATTGACAGAAGCCAGCCAGCCTTGTCAGATTGGTCATGATAATCTAGAGACTCAGTAGGGTAACTAGTGCTATCATCTTTATATTTCTGATTTTTAACAGAGGTTCCACTGAGAAAATGAGAACCAGTGGTTAGAAATCACTAAGTGGCATTTTGATTCCATATAAGGAAGAACTTGGTGCCTCGTGGGAACTATCTGATAGAGGAATGGCTGACTTTGGATGTGGTTGAGGACTTAGCCTCCGAGTTGTGCCAACAAGGCCTATATAAGCCTTTAGCATGATGTTACAGTAAATTACTAGTCTACTAAGTAGACTAGAAGAATTCATTGTGTTTTCTTTTCTTTAAAACCTCCAATGTCATTTCTCCTTGTTATCATTTGCCCCTAGATGTCAATATCAACTTACACAGCATAGCTCATCTTTTGGAGAATGTGCTTTCATAATCACCCTCATTTATTTATTTTTAGTTTCAGTTTTTGACAGTACTGGGCATTGAACCCAGGAGTATATACCACTGAGCTACATCTCTAGCTCTTTTTATTTGTTTTAAATAAGACCTCACTGAGTTGCTTAGGGCCTTGCTAAATTGCTGAGGGTGGCCTTAAACTTGCTGTCCTCCTGCTTCAACCTCCTAAGTCACTGGGATTACAGGTGGGCACCACTTTGCCCAGCACCCTCTCATTTAGACAACACTATGGTCTTAAAAGTCATTTAAGTAGATTTTCATCCTAGTTTGAAAACTGAGGCTCAAAAAGGTAATATGCCCAGTGCTGCCCAACTGGAAACCAGCAACACAACTGGAAAGAGATATCGCCCAGGGTTAAGATTCTATTCCTAACTTTTTTTTTTTTTTTTTTTAATATTTTTTTAGTTGTAGATGGACACAATGTCTTTATTTTATTGCTTTGTATGTGGTGCTGAGGATCGAACCCAGGGCCTCACGCATGCGAGGCAAGCGCTCTACCACTGAGCTACAATCCCAGCCCCTCCTAACTTTTTTCATGAGGTTAATTTTACTGTTTAAGAGAGGGATAGCAGCTGTAGAGAGCCAGATACCTCAGGTAGAATTGAAAGAACACATATAAAAATATATATGTTAATTGGCTTAAAACTATTCTCTCATACAGCTGCACATACGGAGATAAATACATGAAGACATACCTACTATAGTGCAGTAAGAAGAGGCCTGGAGTAAAAGCCCAGAGTTGATTCTAGACTTGGCTCTGAGTAGCCTTAGATAAGTCATGTCCATGCTTTGGACCTTGGTCTTTTAAATGAGGGGCCTAAACTGGTTCATCCTAAACATTCTCAATAACTAGTTGACTCTTGATTCTCTCACCCTAGAGCTGTGTATCAATATCCTCTCTGCCACAGGGACCTCCTTTCCAGCTGCTCTCACCAGTAGTTGGCCATCAAGCCTTTGCTCATGACTTCAGGGTTGCCATGCTAGTTCTCTCCAGAGGCAGCCTTTTCCACGGTTAGGCAGTCCAAGTATCAGAAGGCCTTGCCTTGTACTGTCTGAAGGCTTCCTGAAACCCCATTGAAATGTTCAGTAGCCATGTCCCACTGTCCCCTCCCAGACAGGCTGTCACAGTCCCTGGAAAAGACCAAAATGTATCCCTCTCTTGTAAGTAAGTAATGTTCAAACCTGTGTAATTCTTTAATGGAGTTGGGATTGACTGACCCACTCATAATCACAAAAACTCCTCATAGCATTCACATTTTGTTGCTTATGGTACCATAGAAAATTCAGGGTGCTTTGACAAATTCAGTTCAATTTCACCAACACTTGCTAAGCCTGTTTGTAATTAGATCTCCCTCCTACTTATTCAGTGCTCTCTTGTTTGGCTACCAACAAGGAGAGACGGAGGTCAAGGCAAGACTCAGACATAGAGCTAAGTTTTGTCCAGACATATAAGCTTGGTGATCAATAAACCTATTAGTCTAAAAAGCACCTGTGATGTGAGGACCACTGCCTTTGAAAGTGGTAGGGGTTCTACAGCTGAAAGATTTATAGCAGCGAGGAAGGATTGAAGAGAGGGCTGAAAAAGTTTTACCTTGCTGATGTACACACTCTTTAATATCCTGTTTGATGGAGCCTAAAATCATGGTTAGGAACCTGAGACAAACAACAGATATCATAAAGCTTCTTTTATAAGGCAAAGCTGGGACTTCTAATGATCAAATTCCTCTCATGATTTTGCCCTTAGTGAAATGGGGACACAAAGACCAATATACTAAATGCCCAAAATTGGACTGTAGAAACCTTTAACTCAGAAAGAGCTCTGTCCAGGACAAGAACTCAAGCTCTGAACTCTGGACCCAACTCTACACTAATTTGCTATGCAATTTTGGGGAAATTGCTGCCCTTCCAGGCTCCAGGCTCTTCCTCCGAAAGGAAGAAGGTTGATTGTAAGCCTCTAATGTCCTTCAAGCACAACATATCAAAGCCCTAATATTGTGAACTTCAGATTTAGAATTCCTTTCAGTATTGCCAGGCTGCCAGTGAGTGAATTGAGTCTAAGTTCACTTGGGTAAAAAAACACTTTTTTTTTTCTTTTTTTCTTTTACAAGAAGCCCAACAACTTCTTTTACTTAGATGCACAAACCCTGACTTTTGTGCTACTTAAGGTAACCCAGACTATGGCAACAGAGGAATTTTCATTGTTGCCCAAGGGTATCAACAGGGCCACCAATCTGTTGTGGGAAGTCCTCTGCAGTGATGTTCTTATAAAAGTCTTGCTGAGATTACTCAGAGACTTAGAATGTCAGCACCTTCAGAAAGACCTTCTGAAATTATCTAGTCCAAATGAGTACATTCCCTATGAGAAATGAGCAGAACTCTCTGAAAGAAGCCCACGTTCAGGACGCTGGGCAGTTTCTGTAGCCTCATATAAGATCTTCCTGACACAAATGGTAACCTTGATTACCACTGTGGTTAGAGCAAGTGTGCCCACGAGCAGTCATTCTCTTTGAGTATTTATTCGTTCTCTCCTCTGTGAAATGTTTATGTCAGTCTGGGAGATCTCTAGGATCTCTTCTAGCTCTGTGGCTCTGCTTCTCCCATCCCAAACTGTCTAGACAGACAAGCAGGGCCTCCTAGATCAGCATCTCTTTGGCTGCCAAGGATGTTTTGTTTACTTATTTGCATTCTGAGTATGTGTGTATCTCATTTCAAAGCATGAAGAATGGGAAACATTCTTAGACAAGGTTGTTCTTAGATGTGGAAACCAAATTCTACTGCAGTCTGTGAGAGCCGTTTGATTTTCCTCAGAGGGAGAGTCCCTGCACTTTGTAATATGGTTGTCCTTGTGGCATGGAGGGGTTGGCGAATCTTTCCTTGTGAAGATAAAAATTCCAGAGCACATTCTCTAGGAGCATAAAGTAAAGTAACCAGCAGTGTTGTCCTGTTAATTCTAAAGAATCATAAAATCATAGTATTTCAACCATAAAATTTTAGAATATTAGAGTCCTGGAGTCTTTGCTCCAAGTTGGAACAAACCACACCAGTCATAATTTAACTTATTTTTTCTATTCATTCAGACCAGTCTCAGCTTATATGCCCCCAGAATAGGAAGCTTACTATCTCTATGCAGTGAGAGAGGAAAAATGATAATAGCTACCCTGTTTGAAATGCTTATAATGTCAAGCACTGTACTAAGTGCCTTGCATTTATCAATGCATTTATCACAGAAACTTTATGAGTTAGGTGCTGTTACTACTCCCATTTTATAGGTGAGAAGATGATATATTCCACAGCTATTAAGTTGCAGAGCTGGGGTCTGGACCTCGACTGTCAGTCTGTCTTCAGACTGTAACCACTGTTCTGTGCTGTAGTACTTTCAGAGAGAGGTCTATCTTCTGATTGAGGATGCCCTCTCTTCTGCATAGAAAAGAGATGTTCATCCTGACAGGACTCTCCACACATTGTTTTGTTTTGTTTCCTTTTCTTTTTTTGATACTAAGGATTGAGCCCAGGTATCAAATTAGGTAGAAAGCCAGGTGCTAAACCACTGCATCACATCTGCCAAATGCTTTTTGAGACAGGGTTTTGCTGTGTTACTGAGGCTGGCCTCAAACTTGCAATCCTCCTGCCTCAGCCTCCTGAGTTGCTGGGATTATTGCCACCATAACTGGCTTATTTTGTATTTAAATAAGCCTGTCCATTTTTTGTTTTTTGGGTTTTTTTAGTACTGGAAGTTGAATGCAGGACCTTCACTGGTTAGGCAAGCACTCTACCAGTGAGCTACACCCCCAGCCTTTGTTTTGTTTTATTTGCAGTGCTCTGGGGACTGAGTCCTGGGACCTCGCACATGCTAGGCAAGTGCCTTACCACTGAGCTACATCCCTCGCCCCTCTATATCTTGTTTTATTCCTTTACATCAAGGGTCAGGAAACTTTCCTATAAAGGGCCAGATCTTAGATAGTAGATACTTTAGGCTTTCCAACCCATATGATCTCTGTAACTACCATTGTAACGAGAAAGTAGTCATAGTGGGTATGTAGTTAAATTAAAGATTTATTTATCAAACAAGTTTCAATTACAGAAAACCAAAGGCTGGAGTTTGCCTATCTTAAATGTTATTAGTATGAGTAAAAGATTTTTGTGGTACTACCAAGTATGGTGACACATGTCTGTAATCCCAGCTACTCAGAAGGCTGAGGCAGGAGGATCACAAATTTGAAGCCAGTCTCAGCAACTTAGCAAGACTCTGTTTGAAATAAAAAATAAAAAGGGCTGGAGATGTAGCTCACTGGCAACGTGCCTAGGAGTTCAATTTCCAGTACCACCAAAAAATAATAATTCTGTGATAATTTTAGGGAAATATAGTGACTTATATATTCCTCCCACTTTAAGAGATTCATAGCTCATTGAATTATTTTAAACACTTCTCAGGACCACGAAATTAAAACAAAACAAAAACCCACCTATTTATCTCTGTTTTACATTGCTACTTCACAAATTATGAGACCTCAAAACTCATTCCCATCTTTTCTCTTCTCCAAATAACTATAAAGATTCCTTGGGAAGCTGGGTGCTGTGGCACAAGCCTGTAATCCCAGCACTTAGGGAGGCTGAGACAGGAGAATCGCGAGTTCAAAGCCAGCTTCAGCAATGGCGAGGCGCTAAACAACTCAGTGAGACCCTCTCTCTACATAAAACACAAAATAGGGCTGGGGATGTTGCTCAGTGGTCGAGTGCCCCTGAGTTCAATCTCCAGTACCAAAAAAAAAAAAAAAAAAGATTCCTTGGGAGCCAGGCACTGTGGTGCACGCTGGTAATCCCAGCACTTTGGGAGGCTGAGACAGGAGAATGGCAAGTTTAAGGCTAGCCTCAGCAATGGCGAGGTGCTAAGCAACTCAGTGAGACCCTGTCTCTAAATAAAACACAAAATAGGGCTGGGGATGTGGCTCAGTGGTCGAGTACCCCTGAGCTCAATCCCTGGTACCAAAAAAAAAAAAAAGATTCCTTGAGGGGCTGGGAATGTAGCTCAGTGGTAGAGAACTTGCCTAGCATGTGCAAAGCCCCTGGGTTCAGTCTCCAGTACCATGAAAGATCCCCTAGAAGCTGGACGCGGTAGCACAAACCTGTAATCCCAGCACTTTGGGAGGCTGAGACAGGAGAACCGTGAGTTCAAAGCCAGCCTCAGCAATGGCGAGGTGCTAAGCAACTCAGTGAGACCCTGTCTCTACATAAAACACAAAATAGGGCTGAGGATGTGGCTCAGTGGTCGAGTGCCCCTGAGTTCAATCTCCAGTACCACCAAAAAAAAAAAAAAAGATCCCCTGGAATCAGCCCATTTTGAGAACCCCCTTTGTTTCTTAGAGAAGTAAACTGTCTCCAAGGTGAAAAGGCGAAGTACCCACCAACGACTCCTTCTAAGTTTCTGCAAACGTAGACTCCATCTTCCCACGTGATTTCTACTTCTTTTCCTGTGACCACATCTTATGTTTAGCTCCACAGTCTAGAAACCTTAGGGAATCTGCTCTATAATTCTCCTTCAACTTCCAGTTAATTTCTACTTCTTATCGATTCTGACTTTCCTTTAATGTATCTTTTTTACTTCATCTTCATTGCTACTTATTTTCCAAACAAATTTGATGACAAAACAAATTTTTCATAGAACGAACTAAAGATATGCAGGTGGGAAAATAAATAATTCCAGGGGAGATGACAGGGCATCTTTTGTGCCAGCTGAGCAATAGCTCTAATATCCTCTTGAATCATCAGGGCAAAAAATACCAAGCCAAAGCTATGGTGTAACTGAGGATTTGTGCCCATGTGGTAGCTTGCTTTTACTTGGAGTTAAGATAGAGGAAACCCATGATCTTAGAGCCATGGAATTTTAGTTTAGAAAGAGATCTTCATTTTTAATCTCCTATTTTACAAAATAAGAAACTAAGGCCTAGAGATTTGGCAGTTGTCACTCAAATTAAGCATAAAGCCAGACCAAAGCCTAGATCACTTCTCTTCCAATAAAGCCCCTTGCTACTCTGACCCCCAATCCCTTCTTTCAGAAACAGTCCCTTGGGGTTTAACAGGTCCTTGGTGAACATCTCATAGGCAGAAGAAATGAAACCCAGAGAGGTCCAACAACATTAGCCAGATCCTCGTAGGACAGGACCGCAGGGAAGAAGCCACCCTAGCATCTTGCCACAAGGGCTTCAGAGCCAGGGTCCCCTGGCACTGACCCTTCAACTCAGAAAAATTTAGAATCTTAATTTTTTTTTTTTTTAATACTGGAGATTGAACCCAAGGACATTCTACCACTAAGCTACATTCTCAGCCCTTTTCGTATTGAGACAGGGTCTTGCTAAGTCACCCAGGCTGGTCTTGAATTTGTGATCCTCCTGCTGCAGTGTCCTGAGTAGCTGGGATTACAGGCCATCATGCTTGGCTAGAATTTAGAGTCTTTAGGAGAAGTTTCTAAAAAGACTTGCCCTATCTGAGCCTCAGGATCCCCTCATGTAACTGAGAGGATTGGGGGTCAGTTGATGACTACCTAGTTCAATAGGATGATTCCATTTGGTGATTCTATAAGGACACCTTCTTGTTCCTGAGTGACCTGTGTTTGAAGTCCTTCCTGTAAACATCTGTAAAAGATCTGGCTTTTTTATGGAGGTCTCAAAGGCAGCACAGTTTGTTCTCATGGCCAAATTTGAGCTTGTTGGGGCCTGAATTCACAATCCCTCAGCTTTTGTTTGGCCTGCTGAGGTGCAGGCATGGCCTGGGGTCTGGGTACTGACTTCAGGCCCATGGGGTGAAGGTGACCCTCCTACAAACCACAGGAGGGGTGGAAAAGCCAGCCCGTAGAGCAGTGTTTTCAGCGTCCCAGAAGATGAGCATTTGAGAGATGTTTTGTGTGGGTTTTTACTTTCAGACTTGGTGAGGAAGAGGCAGCATGGTCAAGGGAGACCCAAAAAAGGAGATTCAGCCAAGCGCTGTGGCACAAGCCTGTAATCCCAGCACTTAGGGAGGCTGAGACAGGAGAATCATGAGTTCAAAGCCGGCCTCAGCAATGGCGAGGTGCTAAGCAACTCATTGAGACCCTGTCTCTACATAAAACACAAAATAGGGCTGGGGATGTGGCTCAGTGGGTCGAGTGCCCCGAGTTCAATCCCCGGTGCCAAAAATAAAAGGGGGAGATTCATATAAGGAGAAAAAGAAATAGAACAAGAATAATGAGGAAAGCAAGATAGAAAAAGACAGGATCAGTAGCAAAAGATATTTTGGGATACTGAGATAAGTGAGGAGACAGAAAAGCAAGAAGATAGGAGTGGGTGAGTTGAGGGGCTTCCATCTGTGTGAACCCACCTTTCTCAGACAGTGCAGAAACCCACGCCATCATAGCTGAAAGGATCCTGTAAGAGACCATGTGGTTCTAGCCTCTTACTTTGTAGACAAGAGTCCTTGAAACCTATAGAAATAAAAAATGTTCAGAAACACGCATGTAGCCCTGTGCACCAGGACTGAGGGAGCTGCCTCTAGGGCCAGGGCTCTCTGGGTTGAGCCCTGTTCTCTTGTTTGTTCTCATTTGTGTTTCCAGCCTGGATTCAACCCATCTTTGGGGAATTGCAACTGGGACCTGCTGCCTTCTAGCACTGCTGTTATGCCAACTAACTGGTGGTTTCTGTTATTGCCTTGGTACAGGATATACTGCAGGGACTCCATACAAGGTCCCACCGACCCAGAGTAATACTGCTCCACCCCCCTACTCCCCATCACCCAACCCCTATCAGACGGCCATGTATCCAATCAGAAGTGCCTACCCCCAGCAGAATCTGTATGCACAGGTAGGTATACATGGAGGTCTGGGCCTACTGCTTCTGCAAGTAGAGGATCTTCCAGACTGAGTGCAGTGGGTGGGGCAAGGTGAAGAAGAGTGGAGGGTTCATGAGTCTGGAGCCATATGGAAGCCTGAAGCCTGCTTACTCCTTCTCTCTGCCTCAGTCCTCAGAGGGGTGAGGCATGAAGTCATTTAGATTTCAGAACTCAGAATGTCCAGGGGGCACAGCCCAGACCTTTAAGGATCATCTAATTTGAACTTCTTTGTTAAACAAGTGGGGAAGCAGACCCAGAAAGGGGAGTGTCTTGTCCAAGGTCACACAGTGAGCTATTGGTTGAGTCAGGATGAGATCCCATATGTATTGGTCTTCCCTAACCCCACATCTATTCTTCCTTGATAAAGTCCGTGAACCAAGTAAGAAGGAGAAAAGTGCCTAGGCTCTACCACCGGTGCCCTGTTGACAGATGGCACTTCCTCGGTGTGTAAACGGCCAGTACTCGCACCAGTCTGGCTGTCTCTCAGCACGTGTGTGGTGCTCTGGAATTCACCAGCCCCATTCGCATGCTTAGAAACTAACTGATTGTAGTCCCTACTTTTAAATTATAGGCAGTTAAAGAAGTATAGTTCAATAAAACACAAACATTTTAAATTGCTAAAACTAGGGTTAAAAGAGTAGAGCTCTTACCCCTGTAAGTCATCATGGCAGCCCTAGGAACAAGGTAAGACAGGTGTGGGGGGGACCAGTAGCTGAGCCAGCATTGAACTAACCACAGTCATGTAGTAAGACAAGGCTCCCTGGATCAGTGCTTCTCCCCTCCCCATTCGTTACGGTCTGAGAGGAATAGAGCCCCTGCCCCCAACCACTTTTCTCCATCCCCTGCCACCTCTCTAAGAGCCTGTGTGACCTCAGCCTCTTTTCCCCAGGGAGCCTACTATACACAGCCGGTGTATGCTGCCCAGCCCCATGTCATCCACCATACCACGGTCGTCCAGCCCAACAGCATTCCCTCTGCCATCTACCCGGCGCCTGTTGCTGCCCCCAGGACCAATGGCGTGGCCATGGGCATGGTGGCAGGCACCACCATGGCCATGTCAGCAGGTGAGAGTAGTATCTGTCTTAGCTTCCCTCTTTCTTCTCCAGGAACTCCTGATGGAGCAGAGAACAATCATGGAACTGATTGCCACATAGCATAAGAAATCCTATGCTGAGATGTTCCAGGGACAGAGAGGAAGGGTCTTCTAAATCTGTCGTAGAGATAAGAAAGATTTCACCAAGAAGGGGATATTGGGCAAGGCCTTAAAGGGTGATTGGAGGTCAAGCAGAAAGGTGACAGAGGGAAGGACAATGCAGGCAGAAAGAATCCAAGGGTGGCAAGTTGATAGAATGGAGGTGGTTGGAGGCACTTAGGAAATAGGGGCATGGAAGTGAAAGAGTGGTTGGCACAGCCTCAAGGATAAGACAGTTAAGTCTTGAGAACCGTAAGGTGAGGGAGCTGGCAAAGGGCTTCTTCAAGTAGAAGGATGGGGTTGGATTGAAACCTTCTCTCTGGCTACAGGCTGGCGTCAGGACCAGAGAGTAAAGGCTGGAAGCAGATAGGCCAGTGAGGAGGCTGTCACTGCAGATTAGGGGAGAGATGACACAAGGGCTCTGGTATCAGAGCCCCAGGAAAGAGAGCATGGGGCAATGTTATTTAGCAGGCAGGAGTATAAGGACCTGGGGTGAGAGAGGAGGGAAGCAGGAGTCCCTGAAGACCCTTGCACAGCAGACCAGAGCACTGCCCTTAATGACCCTTGAGGGTGGGGATGAGGAGTGCAGCTTTAGGAAGGTCTTTGGGCGAGTTAACACCTAGAGGGAAACTGGGTTTTCCCATTAAGGGTGAGAGAAGACCGAGGTCTCTGGCTAGCTTGTAGAGACCCAGGCTTTAAAGAGCCAGCTGGGTCACCATCCGAGGAAAGAGAGGGCCAGGGGTAGAGTGGACATTAGGATTTTATTCTGTCTTTTATATTAGCAAGCTACTGATACCTGCTCAGGGCCCACTCTGTTGTTTAGGTCCTGGGGACCAGGAATCAATAGGTCAGACCAGAGCCCACCCTTTAAGGAACATCCAGGTTGGTGTGAGAGATATAAGCACAGACAATAATTACAGCTTGGTGTATACAACAAGAGAATCCCTTGAAGAAAAGCAAAAGGAGGCTTCCAAAGAATAGTGATTGATTCTCTCCTCCAGTGTCCGAAAAGGTCCCCCTAAAGAGGTAGAAAAGGTTCATCAGGCAGGCTGAGGAGATGGGGGACTCACTCAGGGGGAGCAGTCACTTAAAAGGTATGGTTTCCTCCTCTTCACCCGACCCTGGTACAGACTTGTCAGGTTTCCTCTTCTCTTTGGATGCTCAGGTACTCTGCTGACTACACCCCAGCACACCGCAATTGGGGCACACCCTGTCTCCATGCCAACATACAGGGCCCAAGGAACCCCTGCGTACAGCTACGTGCCCCCGCACTGGTAAAACCTTCAGCCCATCCAAGTGAGTGGGGCCAGAGTGGGAGAAGTGTGGGGGGAATACATACAGAAACTGCCTCAAAGCCCCCACTTGAGTCTGGAGCCTAGGTGTTGCTTTCCTGTTCCAAGATCTGTAATTTCACTCTGTTTTGTGTGTATATGTGGTTCTGGGTATTGAACCCATAGGTGCTCTACCTCTGAGCTACATCCCAGCCCTTTTTTGTTTTTATTTGAGATAGTCTTGCTAAGTCACCCAGTCTGGCTTTGAGTTTGCAATCCTCCTGCTTCAGCCTCCCAAGTCACTGGGATTATAGGCATGTGCCACTATACCTGCCAGTTTTCACTCTTCTTAATAACTGTCATTTCATAGCCGGGCGCAGTGGCTCACGCCTGTAATCCCAGCACTTTGGGAGGCTGAGACAGGAGAATTGCGAGTTCAAAGCCAGCCTCAGCAACAGCTAGGTGCTAAGCAACTCAGTGAGACCCTGTCTCTACATAAAACACAAAATAGGGCTGGGGATGTGGCTCAGTAGAGTCAAGTGCCCCTGAGTTCAATCCTCACAGTAGCTCTGTAAAATAAGAATCATTAGCTTTATTTTGCAGATAAATATGTAGCTCAACACCATTCAGCCAGTAAAAATTGAGGTGAGATTTAAACTCTAGTCCTCCAGTACTAAATTCTGTGCTTTTTACTGTATGGCCTTCAAAATTCTGTGGGCCCCATTCTTCAAACGAAATCTTAACTAAATTGGATGTTACTTCTGGTTTGAGGCAAGTGGCAACTTGGTGTTGACCCTGACCACCAGCTCTCTGCTGCCCTCAGCAGCTTCTGAAGCAGTGCCTGTGAAGTGTAGGGTTCCAAGGATGTCACTTGGACATTTGCCCTCCAGCAGCATCTCCCTTGCCCTCCACCTCCTCTGGGGTCAGTTGGTGCTAGAACACAACTTCCACGGGCAGGGAGAAATAGCTACACTGAGAGAACATGGAAGGCTCTGTTTAAGGCTCCCAAGTTGAAAGGAGAGGGTTCAGAGGCTTCCTGAAGTGGCCTGTGGAATATTACTATCACTGATGGTTTCCCTTCCTCCTCCAGATCTGGAGTCACACATTGTATGCAACTACTCAAGTCTTACACCGGTGCTGGAGCAGCTCCCTAGCAGCACCACCTCTATTTTCAAGAAGAGACAACAGAAGTGCAAGGGTCACTTTATGCATCTTTAATGATTTTGGTTTTTATTTTTGGTTTTTGTAAAAGCTGCTTTTTCTAATCTCCTGCCTTTCCCCCATTGCCCCTCTCTTAGCTGCTGCCCTTCCAGCTGTACCCCCTTCTACCTGATTAGGCCACATCCCCTCAGCACTTCTTTCCTCCCCCAAACATCTTCTCCCCAGGATCCCAGTCTAGTGGCAAGCAGAGTGGGGTTTATTGCAGTGGTTCAGCTGAAGGCTCAACTTCATTTGAAGAATATAAACAGATGTGGCCCTCAAGTCCAGGGTCAGAACTCAGAGCTGTTGAGCAGGCCACATCTCTGGGTAATTGTTCTTTTTCTGTTTTTGTTTTTTGTTTTTTTTTGTTTTTTAAGCAAAATTAGTTTAGGACATTTCTATGTCCTGACACAAATGAAGTGTCTTCTGAGAACCATCGCAGCAGACCAAGAACAAAACCACCTGGTTATATAGGAGTGTTATCAGCAGCTTCATGAGAACCTGGGGAAACCAGTCTTTAGGAGAACTGGGGGAAGGTTGGGGGGAGGGGGCATTAGGGAAGGAGAGGGAAGAAGGGGAGAGAGGTGCTTGCCTGGTGACTTTTTGGTTTGAAAGGTCTCTGGCCATATGTTCTGGGCCTGGACCTTCTGATTTGCACAGTGATGATAACTGACCTGGCACTTCCTCCCAAGGTGATTTTTGACCTCAGACCCGCCAAGCAGCTGCAGGGTGGTGGGATCCCAGCATCCTGAGGACTTGGAAGGCCAGGTTCCCTGCGTAATCCAGACCTCGGCCTCTGAGCCCTCAGACCCACTCTGATGAGGAGCTTCCTCCTGATTAGAGTGGGAACCTGTGGCATTTCTCTCCCTTTCCCTTCTGCCCTTCCCAGTGCCAGGGCTCACCTGTCTGTCTGTGGGGCTGGCAGGCAGGCCAAGCTCCTGGTTACCTTGCGCCATTCACCGCCAAAGTGAAGGAACCACATTCCAGGTGGGTGCTGGTGGCTCTGAAGGTCAGGATAGTGAAGGAAAAGCAATAGCAATAAACATTTCATAGACTCATGGAACTTAAGGGACCTTAGCAATCATCTCATCCATTTCCCTGTTTGACAGATGAGGAAACTGAGGCCCAGAGAAGAAGAAAGGACTTCCCTAGACCTCGCAGTAAATTAGCATTAAATGCAGCCTTCCTACCTAGTGGTATGTTGCCTACAAAAATTTACCTAGGGATGGATTGGCTTGGTTTTGTAAAAATTAAGTCAGCAGCGCCCACACCTGGTGGGCTCTGGAATGACCTCTGGTCTCTTGTTTCTGCTCCTTACCCTCACGGACTCCAGAGGTGGGGGTTGAAGACTGATCTGAGGCTACATGGGGGCAGATGGCAGGAACAGAAATTACAAATGAAGAAATAGCATTTGGAAATTCTGTGAAGACATCTGGAACTTTCGTCCTGTGCCTGACTCCACCCCTAGGAAAAGGAGCAGGTGGGCTGGCTCAAAAGGAGAGGCCATGCTTTTAGGACAGTAGCCCCTCGTCCTGAGAAGAGAGGAAGAGAGTGGGAGCCATCAGGAGAGGAGGACAAGGATAAGGCCCAGCAGACACGGGCTCATCTGGGAGAAGAGGGACCCCTAGGACAAAGAGGCCCCTGCTAGTCTCAGCCAGGAGCCTGGATTTCCCAACACCATTCTCCTGTACCCAGCACATAGCTGGGCCAGCAGCCCCTCTAGGGTGGGGCAGGAACATTTTACTGTACAAAGTGGGATCATTGACAACATTTGGGATTTTAAAAATAACTTTTCATTTTAAATTCATGTAAACTTGGACATACCCTTCCCCCTATATTCCATTTCTCTCCTCAAGGAGGAAAAAATATCAGGAAACCCTTGGGTCGGAAGGACCTCAGAAACTGTCTAGCTGTTCCCAGGAGATCAGAGCCCATCAGTGTCCTTGGCCCAGAGCCAGGAGTCTGGGGGCCACCTTCCAGGGAACTTCAAGACCAAAAAGAGAAAACCCAGCTATTCTGAGAGGTCTGTTCTGGGGTGCTTGATGAGGTTTTATTTTAAAACAAAAAGAAATTTTCCAGTGTTAATCCATTTTTTGCAAATACTTCCACCCTCTTTGGTTTCATGAAGGTGGGTGAAGGCTATTCTAGATTATGTCATATGTGTTTGAAAAATGCCAAAATAATAATAATGATAAATAATAGGAAACCTTTGCATTTGTCAGGTGCTTCATAGATTTCAAAGCACTTCACAGCCTTTAATTTACTGGTCCAGAGTGAGACAGGGTCAGTTATTCCACCCATTTGACAAATGAGAATACAGGTTGTAGAAGAAAGGGAATGGGCCCAAAGTGAGCTGAATGCTGGGGTCCTCACAGGCTTCCATGACCCTGTCATTCCAGGTGGGCTGGATGGAACCACAGAGAGGAGGGAAAAAAGGAAGAGACCTAGGAATGACCTTGAAACTTTTGTTCGTTCTATACCCATAAGTAAAAACTAACATCTGTACCTCACATTGCACAGAGCAGTTTAATATACACCATGTGGTTTAACCCTGAGAAATGGCGATTATGCCTACCATTTGATCCATAAGGAAACGGAGGCTCAGAAAAGTAGTGGCTTGCTAATAAGCAGCAGAACCACTTGAATCCCAGGATGTGTGCTCTTTCTCTTCCAGCCTGACCCCCACACAGGCCCATGTACTGAAGTATCTATGCTCAGCCCCCTATCTTGTGCAATCCAGGATCACAGGGAAGCTGTAAGGTAAAAATAAGGCATTGAATAGCTATAGTCTGGAGGAGCCCAGGCCCAGAACCCCTTTGGCAGTATAAGCAGTGGAGCCACAGTTGAGCTGGCCTCACCCTCTTGTTTTGACAGAAATCCATAAGCCTGGCCAAGCTTAGGGAGTCACTACAAAGGGACTTGAGACCAAGAGAACAGGGCAGTGTGTGCCTCTGATGGATGAGCACAGCTCTGGCAAAGGTCATAGGCATCTGGCAGGAGATACTGTAGATATCAACCAAAGATTCTGGATGGCCCAGTGGTCAAGCTGGATAGGTCAAAGCTGGAAGGGTCCTGTCATCACAGGAAGGCAGGCAAACCAGAGAACACAAGGGACATACACATGTGACTTAGCCACAGCATGCACAGCCCTCTCTACCCCATCCTACTGCCTCTCCCCAGCTAAGCACTTTGGTGGCCGGAGCCAGAGGTAATAGTGGTTCCAATCACCAGACAACACTTGTGGCTTCCTCCACTGCCACCTGACCAGCCAGGGGCCCAGGAAGCTTTAGTCTGGGAGCTGGGTTCCCCAAAATAGTGAAAGCCTGAAACTTCATTTATTGCCATGTTTTTTAAAAAAGCAAAAAACATGTCTTTCTGTGAGGTAGACAGCTGCTGTCCCTTCTTATTCTTCAAGCAATGACCCTAACATACATATCCTCTTCCCTGAATACTCAACAGGGGGGACACATACCTGTTTTAGGTATGTCAAATACTATGATGTTGATTGCCAAAACCTTCATTTTATACATGAAAAAACTAATGTTCAGAGGGTTAAGAGACTTGCCAAACGACATGAGTGAAAGAGCCAAGATTCAAACTCTTCAAATCCTCTGCTCTTTTCTGCTGCCACCTGCTGGGTCTCTCAGTGACAGGCTAGAAGAAGGGAAAGGCTACCTGTCTACACCAAGCAGAGGGAAACTTGATGGAGGCCTGGGAAGCTCGGTGCTCTCAGAGTAGCAGATTTTTATGAATTGCTTTGGGCCGAAACCTGTGATAGGCCCTGGGGACCCAGAGGTATATCCAGCTGGCAGCACATAGAGGATGAGAATTTGGATCAAAAGGCTAACTTGACAAAGCACTTTGCAGTCACAATGCCCAGTACTGAAGACATGTTCAAGGATAGCTCCAGGCATCTTTTCCTATTGAAAGACCCATGTCTCTGGGAAGCCCGCTGCACCCTGGCTTTCTGACCCCTGAAAGCCTGCCCACTGTCCAGATCCAGCAAGTTGGCACTTCCAGGGGGCCTGCCATAGCCCTGACTAGCCAGAAACACCTTGACTGGAGTCCTGGGCTTGCTTTTTCATGGATGAGACCAGGAGCAAACACCAAATTGCATCCTAGTCCTTTCCCCTCACCACCTGAATTGTTCCAAATTTGAGGTGTCCTTCCAGAGATCTGAAGGTGCTTCTTTGGAGGGCTTAGTTTGTTCTGAATGGCCTTCAAAAATGAATCACGTGAGGGGCTGGGATTGTAGCTCAGTGGTAGAGCGTTTGCCTTGTAGGCATGAGGCACTGGGTTTGATCCTCAGCACCACATAAGAATAAATAAAGATATTGTGTTCATTTACAACTAAAATAAAAATATTAAAAAAAAAAAAAGAATCACGTGAAATAGGACAAGTCACTTGGTCACCAGGTTCTGGCATCCTCATTGTATAGACTGGACACATCCTTGCTGACTGAGCAAGACCAGCATATCAAATTCCTTGGGTCTGCTCTGTGGCCAGAGGGCACAGGCTTCATTGTGGGCCCTGTGGTCTTCATCACCATGGTGTGACTTTTAAGAAGGGAGTGGAGTAGAAGTACATGCAAGCTTTGCTTTTCTGCCCCACATCACCACATCACCACTGGTGGTGCAGCCCCTAGCTTCCTGCTGTCTTGGGATTCTAGAATGGGTAGGGAAAAGCAGGCTTGGTGCTGGTATGCAAGCCCCACCCACTGCTGAAAGCAGGGGTCTGTGGAAGAGTTCCAGCCACCATACCTGAGCAGATTCCACACCTGAGCCTCTAAGTACTTGTGCTTCTGTGGGTGTGCCAGGCTAGTTTTAGGATTTGTCCATTACCCATCCATGTCTCCACTCCTAGAAAAATTCTGAAATTAAACATTACATGGTTGAAGGACCCAACCTTCAAAATTCCTGGCAGGCGAGCTTCAACATTCCATGGCCAACCTTGCCTGAGCCACAGTTGGGTCCCACTCCTTCAGTTTCTCCTATGGGTATTTCCTGTCTCGAATGCTGTTGAGTCCAGCCCAGCAGCCAGCCAAGGAGCACAGGAGATGAGACTGGCTGCCACGGGGCCACAGAGGGACACAACAGCCCCCACTTCACTATGGCTACATTGATGATCCCTAGGTGTCCTTGCTGTTGCAGAGTCCCTTTACCCACTCCAGCCCCTGGTAGAGGGGGGATTTTTCTTCCTGAAGAGAACAGATATAACAGCTCAGCAGATTTGATTCCATGGGAATCAAATAGGTAAAATCAGCTTTGGGCCTGACCCTGGCAAGAGCTGCATCCTCCAGGCTTCAACCTACCTTCTCATGCCTGAGAGGCAAGAAAAGAGTGGGACTGGCTCTGAGATCTGGGGTCAGCCAGATTGCCCGAATCTGTGTTGTGGCTCAAACTCTTCTTTAGCCAAGAGGAGGTAAGGCTATGCCTAGCACCTTGGAGTTGTTTGTGATGATCTTAAAAGGCCCTGGACCAGTCGGTCCCCTTCCTGACTCCAAGGCACCTGGATCCCTTTCATATCACATGACAGAGAAGCCTGTTCTCATGGCATGTAACATCCCCGTAAAGAGAGTGTTGTATATGATTTTGTATTTTTTAATTCATTTTAATCTACAGGTTGAAATCTAATTTTTAAATTTTATTGGAACTCACATTTTAAAAAGAAATAAAAACATTTAAAATAATAATAATAATAATAAACTTTTGACCAGTGTCTTCCAAGTAGTTTGATCAAAGAATTTATAGGTGTTTTCAAAACACAACATGGAGTGTAAAGATTGGAAAGCCCCATGGCCTCGCTTGTGCGCGTATGAAGTGTAAATCTGGTTTTGTTTTGTTGTTTTGGATTCCTTTGGGTTTTGTTTTGTTTTGTTTTGAAGATCAGATAGTGATCGCTCTGAAAGATTGAAGCCAAGAGTTTGTAACTATGATATTTACTGTAAACTGTAGAACATTCAATAACTATTAAAAAAAAGTTTCCAAAAAAAAAAAAAAGTCCTAGGTAACCAGACTGAGTGGTTCTTGGGGGAGGGAGGCACAGAAAACCACCCCCAGCCAGTGAATCCCCTTCTCGCCACGGTGATTCTAAACTTGTTTCACCTGTTTAGAAGAAATGCATGCTGCATCCCATCACATAGCAGGCCTAACAGTGGTCTGCCTTCAGCCACTCTGAGTTGACAGGGAACTGTGAAATGGCAACTTCAGTACCTGGAATAAGTTGTATGACTGGAGCTCAGTGAGGCCATTAATTGCTGACATCTGCTGGGGCTGGGATGTAGCTCTGTAGTGGTGCGTGGCATGCGGGAGACCTGTGTCTGATGCCCAGCACCCGCCCCTGCCGAAAAAGCTATGGAGTGCCTCCTCTGGCTGGTGCTTGCCACTCATTTCCTGCTTGTTAACCGCTTGTGAACAGTCTTCACAGCTGGCTATGAGGTAAGTCCTATCCCTATCTTAAAAGGGGAAGCCACGGAGCATAATTGCCATGGCCAGTTACAGAGCTGGTGAGGGGCAGAGCTGGAACTCATTCTTGGTCTGGCTCCAGCGCCCAGACATCAAGGCTCACGTTATCCTGCCCATCCCAGACGTGTGGATTTATCAGATGGAAAACCAAGAAGGCTTTGATGGTTTGTGGTTACAGGACAGTTGACAGAGGCCACCTGATCTTGTCCAAACAGTCATCAAGTGTTGCCAGTTTTACCTTCTAAACATCTGAATCTCTTGTCCCCCCTCTGGGTGACAATACTGCCCTAACTGCAGGCCCAGGCTTCTCTCCCTGGGCCACTGGGCCTTTCCAGGGTCTGACTCAGACAATTCATTCCCCACATGCCAGCAGCCACACCTCTAAGAATGCAACCAATTCAAATGGAGGGGAGGGGCATTAAATTGGAAAGACTAAAACCAAGCATTTGTTACTATGATATTTATTATAAGCTGTGTAAAATTCAGTAGTATTCGAGGCCCTGGGTTCAGTTTCCGTGGGGAGTGGGAGGTAACAAAACTTTGTTCTCTCCAGTGCTTTCCACCAAACTACATCCTGCACCTCTGTGGCACTCTCCAGTGTCTCTTTCTGTCCTTGACTCAGCTTGAAATCTGTGGGTGGGGAGGCACCTCTGGCCACCAGTATTGCCATGTCACAGCACTCAGTTTCTCCAGGGCAGGATGAGATTCCTTGGGCACTCAGCTCCAAGTCTTAATGGCAGGGCTGAGGCCAGGGTCAGGCAGGAAAGTTGAGACCTGGACCCCAGCCCCCACCATTCAAGGAAGGAGGTGAATGGAGTGAAGTCAAGCTCAGCATTCCCTCAGTGGAGAGCTCAAGAGGTAAGAGGGCCAGCAGGGTGGCACACAGGTGGTGCACGTCTGTAATCCCAGTCACTTGGGAGGCTGTCAGGAGGAGTGCAAGTTTGAGGCCAGTCTCAGCAACTTAGGGAACTTGTCTCAAAAGGCTGGGGATGTGGCTCAGTGGTTAAGTGCCCCTGGGTTAAACCCCCAGGAGTCCTGTGGCTCCAGCTGTTCCTCTCCATCATCTCTTGCCTGGACAGCTGCAGTGGCTCCCTCAAGGTACCCCTCCTTCCACTGACCCTGCTCTGCACACTGTGGCCAAGAGGGAGCTGATGAGACAGACTCCTCTCCTTCATGTTTTGGTGGCCATATTTCTGTTGGTCTGGCCTTCGTACATGCTGTTCCCTCTCCATGGAACATGCTGTTCCCTCTCTGTGAAACACTCTCCCCTTCCACACTCTCCAGCTCCCAATGTCTCCCTCACCCCATTCATCTCCAGGCTGCACACCACTGCTTCCTCTAGAGCTGTGCTGTCCAATAGGGTGACCTTTTGCCACATGTGGCTCTTGAGCCCTTGAAATATGCTAGTTCATATTAAGATGTGTAAAATACGTAACAGATTGTAAAGCAAAAAAAAACTCATTCATAATTTTTATATTGATTTTATATTGCAATGAAAATAGTTGGGATATACTAAGTTTAAAATATAGTATTAATATTATTAAAATTAAATCCACCTATTTTTTTCTGTGTGGAATGTGGTTATTAGAAATTTGAATCACATATGTGGCTCACACTATTTCTGTTGGACAGCACTAGAGGGGCCTTTGTGGGAACCAGGTGAAGTTAGAGGCCTCCTCTGGCCCATATTTCCCACTGCTCAGGTGTTGTGAGGGGAGGGACCACCTGTCTAGCACATGGAGCCCAACACAGCAGGGCCAAGGAGGTATGTGTTGGACAGACAGATGACCTTGGGAAGGGGCACAAGGAAAAGAAGCTCCTCATACACCACTTTCCCACCTTTTATTCTTTAACAAGTGGACAGGGATGGAGATGCAAAGATAGGACAACAGCAGGTTTTAATAAATAAGAGAAACAGGGACAGGCAGTGGGCCCGCGCCTGCGCGGCCCCACATAAATAACTAGGTGGCTGAGTTAGAGTGGAGACAGACAGGGCTGGGCCAGCAGTCACCTGCGCTGTCCAGGGCTGAGGACAGACACGCACCACAGGGACACAGAAACCACTGAGGCCAGAAGTGCTCTCCAGCCCAGCCAGTGGTCCTCTCCCGAAGTTCCAGAGATCTGGGGGGTAGCAGGGTGGGCTGGGGCTCTGCACTTCAGCCCTGCCCAGGTCAAGTCATTTTTCAGTTTCATTAGAAACAGCAAAGTAGGGGCAGGCACATGCAGTAAGCCCCTTCTGTAGGCAGAGCCATGGATGGGCAGCCCCATGGGGGCCTTGAAGGCAGAGGCCCCGGAAGCAGCAAAAATGGGGCAGATAAAGCTACTAATGGGGGAGGTGGCAGGGTCAAGTACCCCCTCCACAGGACCCAGCCCAGAATCTCCAAGGAGCTGGAGAGGTCCTGGGCATTGAGGCGTCATTCTCTCCCCTCTTCACAGTCAGATAAACTAAGACCAGTGATGGCCAGGGATGTGCCCAGGATTAGAACCCAGGAGCTTGGCCTCCCAGCCCAGAGCTTTTATAGTGCCCTTTCCCTTTACAGAACCTGCTAGAAGAGGAGGAGGAAGCACATCTGCTCTAGGGCCCTGTACAGGGGCAGGGTAGCTAGTCACCAAAGTGTGGGACTGGGGCACCAGGTACAGGCGCCACCCCTCTGCCAAGCCTAGACCTCTGGTGGCACAGAGAACCCTGGGCTCCTAGGATGTGGCCAGGGTAGGCACAAGATTAGAGCATCCTGCAGGGGAGGAACTGGGACAGCAGGGACAGGGGCCAGGCTCTCAATCTGCTCCTGCACACAGTGCCTGCCAACTGCCTCACTGGGGCGGACGATCCACCTCCAGGCCTTGGCCTTTGCTGTTTTGCCTGCTGGGCCATAGCTTCTTGGTCCTCACAGTCCCAGCTACAGCTCTTCCTCCTCCAGGAAGCCTTCAGAACCTCCCAAGGCAGGGCTAAGTGTCCTCAGACTAGGCAGCCCCTCAGATGACCAGGTTGCTCTCGCTTAGCCGGACCACGTAGCGGTTCTCCTGGGAGACAGGTGAAAGGCCAAAGGTGGATCAGGGGGTTTCTAGGCCCTTGGAAAATGGCTCTTGCCCAAGGACCTCTGCACTTGCACCCCTGTTCTGCAGCTGGAGTTATCCCAGGTACTAACAAACCTTCCTCAGCCCTCACCTCAGCTTTGTTCTCTGCTGGGGGCTTCAACCACTTCGGATGGCTCCCGCCACTTCCCAGCAGTGCCCGCTGCTCAGGGGGGAGGCTGGGTTGTGGGGAGTCAGGGAGATCACCCCCTGAAGGCCCAGCCTCCGTGATGGTCTTCACCTCAGATGCTGCTGAACTTGTCCGCTGCTCAGGAATTCGAGCCACACGGAACCTGCAAGAAGAGGTAGTGTGACCATTCTGGGTGCAGAGAGGGCACCACCTGCTAGGGTCACTCTGCAGGTTTGATCTCGGGATCAGAGCCCATGATACCTGTGCCTGAGCATCTTCCCAAGCCCTCCATAGATAAGGCTTCTCTCTGTTGTTTTTGCCCTGCCCAGCACCCTCAACTCTAGGTTGCAGGTAGACAGGCCCTTGGCCTTAGAGACCCCAGATGCCATAGAGGCTAAGATATGCCCTGAGAACCTAAAAGCTCCATATGAGATACTGTGCAGCTGGGAAATCCTTATTTCTCTCTGCCACCCACCCTACTAGAGAGGCCCACAAAGAGTAGGGCCACCACTGAGCAGAGTCCCCAGGGTTTAATCTAGGACCCTGCCTCCACTCAAGGCTGTCATATCACTCCATGACCCTGCTACAACCTCACCTGCCAACAGACAAAATGGTGATCTCGCCCTGACGTCCTGCCTTGGCCCCAGCCTTGGGAGCCCTGGCTGGGTTGGGCAGAAGGCTGGGAGCAGGGGTGGTAGCAGCTGCAGCCTCAGGGGACAGCAGCACCTCAGGCCACTTCTTCTGACTACAACGGGAGCAGCAGGGGCCAGAGAGTGAAGCCAGGCCTTGCACGGTGTGGAGGTGGTGGCGATGAGGACAGATGTGTGGCATGCTGGGGGAGGCCGGCAGCAGCCTACAGAAAGGAACAGGTTGGAGCAGTCACCAGGGTAGCTCAGGCTTGGGGCCAGAAGATACAAGCAGGTAGATAAGGGGTAGAGGTGGCACATGAGGGAACAGACCCAATTGGTGAGCCCCCAGGAGGCAAGCTGATTATCTGAAGGCCCTGCCCCCCTCACCTGGGCACAGGCCTGTGGCTTGTCTGCACCAGCTGTTTGCTGTGGTATTCTTTCAGCAGCTCCTCCAGGGCCGCCGCATTCTCTGTGGGCAGCTGTGGTCAGAACCCAGCTCCAACCATGAGGGGAGCCCCCCAAACCCCAGCAGAGCTCCCTACCTACCCACCACCCCTACCCAAGCTGGGCTATGCACCTTTTCCTCCACCCCTCATCAAACAAGATCAGAGATACAAGGGCAGCACCGTGTCAGTCTGAAGCACCAGCTGGGGAGGTCAGAGCAGGGCAGGACAGTGACCTCCCACTGCCTCATAGGCTCTGGGAGAAGACCCTTCTCTCCTGGGCACTGGGATGAGTCAAACCATCTCCTCACCTTTCTTCTCTGTGATCAGGCGCACCAGAACCCCAATGGTGTCCTCATTGGCATCCTCAGTCCTATAGGCAGGGTTGATCCCTGGGGAAGAAAAGAGAAGGACCTTGATCCCAGGAAGCTGGGCTCCTAAGCTACACCAGGATCAGCCAGCAGAGGGCACCCCGGGCCTTCCTTGAAGCCACAGCAGAGCTTGCATTTAGATGACAGAAATATCCCAGGGCTCTGCACCTGTGGGCTCTGGGCCTCAGCTATGGCTCAGAGAAGCCCATCGTCACCTTAACTACCGGACACTCTTTCTGTACCCACCAGCCCCAGGTGCTTAGTGATTTCAGGGCCATCTGAACTCTGCATCCCTGCAGATTGTGGGGGTGTGGGGCTGTATCAGCCTCCTCTGGATCGCACTGCTTCTCTGCAGTGGGCTCCTTCTTGCCTAGAACTCCCAACATCTACAGCAAACTCTGCCCTTCCGGGCCCATCACCTCCCTACACACCTCCCTGTCCATGGTACTATTTAACTGAGGGCCTTGGTCAGCTTTGGGCCCAAACCTCAAGGGTGTGGGAATGGGCCGTCCTGAACCCAGCAGCAAAGGAAGCTCCTAGAACCTACATCCAGGCAACAGCCAGAGGTTAAAGGAAGTCACTAAGCTAGGAAAACAAGTGCAGTCCCAGGCAAAATGGCCCTGAGTCGCCCCCTTCCTGCTTGCCTTCCTCCTTCCTCCAGACTTCAGTGTCAGGAGTTAGGAAGGGCTTTGGCCAGTACCAGGCAGCCTGGGTGTCTAACATGGGAGATGCTATTTCACTCTTGACTTGGCCAGAAGGCCAAGGGCAGTGTATATGGAAGTGGGGCCCCTGTCCACAGGCACCCGTGGGGAAGAGGAAAAAAGAGACCCAGGCCCCTGGGGTAGGGGTAGGAGAATCTGCCTCTTACTCTCTTTCCAGAACTTGTAATTCAAACCACAGCCTGGAGCTGTAACCTGAGCTCCTTGTGGTGTCTGCCCAGGACAGCTGCCCACTTCCCACAGGACATTCCTCCAGCTATAGGCCAGAGGTCAAATGTCACCTCGAGTTCTTAAAAGGTCATCCAAACCTGGAATCACACATAAAACTGTAGCCTATAGCAGCCCCCAAGTAATCCAGAACCCCACAGCTGGGCAGGGAGGACCTCAGCCAGGGTAGGAAAACAGCTAACACCACTTGACCGGCAGCTCTGCCTGTTCTGCCCCTGTCACCATTCCGGGACCTTCCTCCCAACAGCAGCACCTCTGTAGCCATCTCCTCTAAGGCTCACACACACCACCTCCAGGAGGCCCTCCCTGTTGGCCCTCCACAGACCTCTCCTGGCCAGAGCCTCCAAGGCCAGGGAAGTTCCCTCTGGTGGCCCCCAAGTTCCCCAGTGTCCCACCTGGACCCCAGACCAGGCCTCACCGCTGCCTCGGCCTCCAGGGCCGGGCCCGACCTCCTTGCGCGCCGTGCAGTGGTAGCCCTTCCGCTTGAGCAAGTTGCACACCAGGATGCCCAGCAGCCCCATGAGGCAGAAGACAGGCACAATGGCAATGACAGCATATTGGGCAGCTGTCTCCTCGGGGCCGCCAGCCCGCGTGCCATTTCCCGGCTGTCGAGTCTCACTACCACCGCTGGACCCTGCTGCCACCTCCACTCCACGTCGGGCCCGCCGCCCCCACTCTGAGCACAAATACGGAGGCAAGACAGACGTAGAGAAAATTAGAGAGGAAGAGAAGCCCAGGCCAAGTTAGTGTGGGTGGGGTGGAGGGAGGACTGAAGGTCCAGGGCAGCCCACACCCACCACACTGGAGAGAGAGGCCAGGGTCAGGCCCCTGCCTCTCTTCCCTTTTTGGCCAGCCAACGATGGTCCTGAAACAACGCTTCCTCAGGCCTCAGGATGGGTAGCCCCTCAGCACCCCCATCACCCCTAATGCTGGGGTGAGAGTAACAGCACACGTGGCACATGCCTAGGCACAGGGACACAGAATCCTGCCTCCCCAAGGCAGGCCTTGTGAATGAGTTGCCTAGAGGGTGACTGGCTCAGTGATGTGAGGTGTGTCGCGCGCGTGTGTGTGTGGTGTGTGTGTGTGTGTGTATGTGTGTGTGGACACTGCTCACGTTCATCTGCAGGGTCTCATGAAGAGGACAGGGACAGGGGACTGGTCAGGATGTGAACCTCCTAAGCCCCCTAATTGTGGCCTCCACCTACTGTATGGTTTCTGCCACTCAGAAGTAAGGAGGGTGACTGGCCACATTCTGCTGGATGCCCCCTGGCTATCTGTCCTCCTGTGGGCTGAGAGGATGTCGTTGCCCTACATGGATGATGCGGGGCTCCTAGGCTCAAGCTCCTGTACCTGTCCCTCACACACCTCCAATCTGCCACTTACCATTACAGCCAGGAGTACTCAGAGATGCCCAGGAGCATGGTTGACATGGAATGCGGGGAACCCCCCGAGGCCCAATCCACCTGCAGGGAGAGATGTCACTGAGGTCCAGAAGTTTCCCCCAGAACTGTCCTTAGGCTGGATTCCTTCCTACCAGTCTCTGTCAATGGTCCTGTTCCATCCCATTTCCCAGATGGGAAGCCTAAGGTCTACGCAGGGTGGAATGAGGCTGGAATTCCAGGATCTAGACTCCTGGCCCCCCAGGCATGAACTCCCACTCTCCACCCCTTGCTCACCCGGGCTGGCAGCCTCCACATAGCGTATCCTGGGTTGCAGTGCCAGCCCGGGCCTCCAGCCTCCCTCGAAGGCTGCAGCGGTCATGAGGCTGGCATGGGCTGGAGCCCCAGGAGACAGAGAAGGTGCCTGGGGGGCACGACCTGCACAATGTGCCCTGACCCTGGTCCTGTAGGAAACAAAAGATGAGAAGGAGGCCAGGAGTCAGGCCTGAGGTCTCTTGGGGAAGCCAGGCCTGGGACCCTGCCCCTCGCCCTAAGATGTCTTCCCAGAACAGGGCAGATGTGCAGCTCAATGCTTACCAGGTCAGGTTCCTCCCCAGGTGGGCACTGCCAAGGAGTTGTTGGTGTTGCAGTGACCAGAGGCCAGGGCAGCAGCTGGAAGAAAAGCAAGCAGGAGCATATTGAGGCGCGGAGGAAGTAGTGGGCATGGGGTCTCTGGGGTCATCTGTCTACTACATACTTCCTGAGCCTTTAGGAGTGGAGATTGCTGACCACATAGGGCCACTCCACCCAAGCTTCATGGACACCCTTCTAAACTTGATCCCTCACACTACAAGGAAAACCTGTCCTGTCCCAGACCTGCTGCGTTGCCAGTGCCTGGGTAGAGAGAAAAATCACATCTGCTTAGGAAAAATTCTGGAAAGCTCCCGACAGGGAATCAGGACCTCAAGCCCTTGGGTCTCTGAATTACACCCCTTACAGCTAACAAGACCAATGAGGAGGAAATGCTTCCGAATTCCTCTTTGATTTTGTCCCTCTTCCTGCTGCAACGCCCACCCCCCAATCACAGCTGGACATGTCATTAACCTGCCTGTTTATCATCCCTAGAGCCAAGTTTGCAGCTGGTGCTTACTATTCTGGGCCCTGGGCTGAGTCTGTGAGACCACATCCTCCTCTGTGACCTCCCCCTATGGCAAGGCCACCCCATTCACCCCTGCAGCCAAACAGGGCACATTCAAAGGAAGAGTCTTTTCAGCCTGTGTGTCCCAGTGCCTTCCCTGGGAGCTCCTTTCAGGTGTGAACCATTTGGCCTCAACTCCTGCTGTGGGGAGACCACATCCTCCAATTTTAGTCCAAAATTGGTTTTAAAGTACAAGGGATAGAGCTGCCCTGGAGTCGAAATGTCACAGACTCTGGGGATCTCCTCAGGCCCCAGACCTGGCTCCAGCAAGTGCTGGGAGGCCTCCTGCCCAAAGCCAGGTGTCTGTCACACTGTCAGAATTCCAGACTGAGAGCAGAAAGATGACTCCAAACCAGAAGCCAAGGCCTGTCTGAGGCCAAGTCTGGCCGGATTCTCTCATTCCCAACACAGACCTCAACTCCAGCATCTGAGCTGCCCCAAATCCCAGGCCTCTTGGGCCCAATTTCCCAGGTCCCCCCCACCCTCTTTTCTGGGTGCTATTCCCACATAGGCTGCTGACTGGCACTTGCCCTTGCCTTCAAATGGAAGTATTTCCTTCTCCTTTCTGCCTGGCATGGGTAGGCATGGTTTGACAAAGAAGTGTCCTCTGTCTTGGATGAGTAGGGGTAGTCATGGCCCTCCCTCCTGGGTCAGCATCTCATGCCAGGGTGGGCCAGGATGGGCTTCCTGGGGCTGGATAGCCCCAAACGCTTCCCAGGAAGAGCTGAGTAATCAAGCCTCACCCCAGCATGGGGTTCCTGAGCAGCATTCACTCCCTCCTCCCTGGAGGGCTGGGGTGTAGGGCTCAGGATTCGCTTCCTCTGGCTCCTCCCAGCCCATCCCCGACTCACCACAAGGAGGCAGGACAGGGGCCAGCATAGTAGGCTCAGCTTCATCATCAGGCCCTGCAGTGATCTCTGGCCTAAGGGTAGATGGAGGGAAGACTCAGGAGGCAGCTGGGATAGAAAGGCAGCTGCTGTCCCCCCAGGCACTTCAGAATGACACGACTTCACAAGGAGTTGGGAAGGGGCCCCAGAACCCCCAGATCTAGTCTGAGCAGATGTGGGCTGCACTATGCAGGGGCCTCACTGGCTAGGCGAGGCTGGAAGAACAGAGGGCCCTGAAGGCTGGGGAGGCTCCCCAGAGGAGGAAGGGCTTCCTTCCCCTTCCATAAACAGCCAGGTGCCCTGCGGCATCACAGGAGAGCACAGGAGGAAGGAAGCGTGGGAAGGCCAGGCGAGGGCTGGGCAGGTCGCAGCACCTCAGCCCTGGCCTCTGCTCTCCTCTGCAGTTTTCCAGGCTCCTGCCAGCCACAGGCCTCCTGCCTCACATTCCTCTGCCTTCATTCTCACTGGTTCCGCCCCAAGGAAGGCCCTGTCTCCACCCTTCAAACCCTTTTCTTTCTGGAAGCTTCTCTAATTTTCCCCAAAGCTGAGTCTGGCTCCTATAACAGCTCCCCCAGGGAGGGCTGAGACATGTGTGCTTGCATCTCTGCCTGTCTGGCTGCCGCGGCAGACCTGAAGAAGTAGATGGCCATGGGAACAGAGTTCAGCCTCCCTTCTTCTCTCCTCCAACCCCATGAACTAGCCACTGCCCTTACCAGGGAAACAGGTATAAACAAGACAGACGAGGGCCCTGTCCTCAAGGATCCCCATCCCAGGAAACCCCAACATCACACAGATTTAAGAGAGTGATCTCCCGTCAGTCAGTGGGAAGTGCCAAAAACCAAAACAAAGCAGTGTGTGATAGTTCAGAGAAACATCAGTGGTGGCTGCCTAGCCCACTGGCCCAACCAAGACTGAGGCCCCCAAGCGCAGACTGTGGCTGCCTCTGGAAAAGCCCCCAGCTCGTGGATAAGTCAGAACCACAGGATAAAGCATTCAAATTACACAATCCAAGGGACTGTTGCAGAATGAGGAAGTTCTAGGACGCACCCCAGAGGCCTGGCTTCAGGGTCTTAAGGGTAACAGAAACAGTGTTCATGGGACCTGGACACAGGCCATGTGCACCCTCTGAGGCCCAAGGGTGGCTCACGGGGCTTAGAGAGCCCAGCCACTATCCTAGGGCACCAGCAGACTGAGGAGTCCCAACCTATGTGATGCCAACCCTCACAGGAGATGCACTGTCTGCAGAAAGTTCCAGGTCACACAAAAGACCCTCTCCCTGTGGGCAGCCCAGGCTTCCCGCCTGGAAAAGGAGCTGAGGAAACTGATCCACCCGCCTGACCTGGCCATGCACAGACCTTGGCAGGGCCAGGGGTTTGTGTTACACCCAGGGGAGGGGGAGGGGAGTGGTCACATCATCCTTGGGACTCTCCAGGTCACTGGCAGCCAGCCACTCTTGGCCCCAGGCCAGCTAAGAGGAAAACCAGGGACAAAGAAGCCCAGGCCACAGAGTAGGTGAAGGCCATGCCAGGCAGCTGCACTCAACAGATGACTCCCCCTGACTCATCTCCCAACCTGCCCTCCTCAAATTCAGTCACAAGTCTTCCTTTCAGGTTCAGCCCACAGTGTCCTTTCCCCCTGCCCTGCCCAGCCCCACTCCCTGCAAATCCCCTCCCAGTCCTTCCAGGGATCAACCCACAGACCTAATGGAAGCTCAAGCCCTCGGGCTGTCGCCACAGCCCACCTGCAGCCTCTGGGCCAGGGCAGGGGATGAAAAGTAAGAAGCAAAACAACTGTAGAGTAGAGAGCCCCAGAGCCACCTCTGACCCTGGGTGGCACCCACTAGGTGACCTGAGCCCATGAGGAGCCAGTGTGCAGCTGCTCATCTGCAGAAAGGCGTGGAGCTGCGCAATCCAGAGACTTCCAGAAGGAAAGTGAATGTCCAGAGGCCCAGCCTAGAAGCCAGAGAGGGCCCACTTAGGCACATGCACAGACATCCGCCGCCTGCCGCCCTTATGCCTTCTAATTACACTCCCTCTAATTACCCCAACCCGGCACTTACTCCAGTCTGGCTGCCCAGGGCCCCCACACTCAGCTCAGTCTGAGCCCCAACAAGACCTGCCTGGTCAGGCAGAAAAGCCCTTATGCACACGTGTGCACACCTGCTGCTCAGGGCCCCCAACACCCACCCCAGGTCTCCAGCACAGAGCCCTGGAACTATGACTAGAGAGCAAGTTCAGAGAGAAACCCCACGGCTGGGAGGCTGGAAGGGGGTCCATGAAGACCCCATCCCTACCACTCTGCCTTATCCAGAAGGCCATGAAGTTCCAGCATCTCCTGAGGGGTTCTGGGAGCACAGCTGTTGGAGATGGAGACTGAGGCCCAGAGAGTACAGGGAAGTGCCCCCCAGCCTCCTCTCCACCTCCCTGTACCTAAGGGAGAGCCTCCCGCCCCCAGCCACACTGGGCTGGGGAAGAGGGGCCCCAAGGGTTTTAGCAGAGAAGGAAGTTAGCTCAGAGGCCACTCCTCCCCCAAGTCTCCTAGCCTGGAGCCTGTCCCCACTGCACCAACCCCCTGTGGGACCTAAACCCCTCACTTCTCAGGGCTCAATCTCCTCATCTGCAAGATGGGAATGTTTATCTCCCATGGGAAGGGCTATCATGAGGCTTATGAGGTAATCAGCCTAAAGTGGGTCATGGGGTTTCCTTCCAGCAGCCCCTCCCCCACCTCTGTGCAGGTCTGTCCTTCAGTTTGGTATTCCTCTGCTTGCTTATTGCCTGCTCCCTGCCAGACAGCAGGAGGGCACAGATGTCTGCTTTATTCACCACAAAGCCCAGCACCCAGCCTGAGGCTAGAAGCAGGAGGCCTCCAACACACAGGCTCAGGTCAGAAAGGGTTTCCTCCTACTCAGCCTTCCAGAAAAGTGCCCCAACAATTAGAACCAGAAATTCCCTGGATAAAAGCCAACCAGCATTGCCATGACCAGGGACCTGCAGTGAGGCTTGAGGCAGCAGAGCCTCTGAGAGGAGAAGCCCTGAAGGCCTCAGAGAAAGAGGAAGCTATGCCACCCGCCCAGGCCTCAGGCAACTTCCCCTTCCCAGAACTGAAGCCAGTGGGGTCACCCAGGCCCCTGCCACACCCCTCTGCTCCCCAGCTGGGCCTTCCCCTCTCATACGCTCCCAGGGTTCCCTGGGCCTCAGACTATCCCTATGGCCCCCTCACTCTGCAGCCTAGGCATTCTGGCATGGGGCTTGACCCTGCGGGCCAGGTCCCACCACCCTCAGAATGGTGTCCTGACGCACCTCTGCCAACCCCTTCCACATACGCACACACTTCAGCCACTTCGACCTTCTTTCCAAGACACAGCTACCTGCTGTTTCCTCTGCCCAGAAACCCCTCCCATCACTTGGCCAACACCCACTCTTCCTTCAGAGCTCAGCTCAAAGTCACTTCCTCCTGGAAGCTTCCCCCAACCACCACCTCCACACCAGCATTAACCATCCTGTTTACCCAGCCCCATCCCTGCCACCAGCTGTCCTCCATGCCCAGTGCCACACTGGGTAGTCTGTGCTGCACTCAGGATGGGAGGCAGAAAAGGTGTTCTCAGTAGAAGGCGCATGGCCACCTATGCCAGGGTAGTGAAGGCCAGAGGCAGGCAGGGGAGCCAAGGCCAGGACTAGGCAGGCTGGGTTTGAACCTGAACCTGAAGCTCTGGGCTGACCTGGGACTATATAGTGGAGTGTGTCTGCCCTGCTCTGCTCTTCACTGGCTTTGTGGCTGCAGACCCCCTGCACAGAACTGTCACAGAGAATGGGAGAATTCACACTAATTTCGCGGCACTGGGCTGGCACGGAGTATGCCCTCAACAAGCACGTGCTACTCTTCTCGGTGGCTCAGTTTCCCTGCGTGGACGGGGAAGGGTCACGTGCTTGACAGGCATGTGTGAGCATACTGAGATTCTCCTTTTACATTTATGTTCAATGCTTGGCACACAGCCAGGTACACAGGAGGTACCTGAGCAGCTATACTGAGCCGCTGGGGAGAGGAGGGTGTGGGAAAGGAGAGGAATCTGGGAAGACTGATGGGCAGTGCCCAGGTTACACCACCCTCAGCTGCAAGCTGAGAAGCTTGCACTTTTCCCAGGGGCTATGGGAACTTTGGAGGGTTAAGCAGGGGAGGGACAGGCATGGAACCTTTTGTGTCTTGGCAGGTATACCCGACTGCCTTCCAAGCCAGGGAGATGGAGGTGTGAGCAGGTCCCCACCAGGAGCAGGCTCAGGGGAAGGCAGGTACTATTTCCCAGCCCATGCTCCAGGGCCTGTGGACCTCCCTCTAGCCTCCAGAGGAAAGGGTTGCCTAGAAACACAGCTGGACATGGGCCTCCCTCAGTGGTGGCCCCACTAGGCAGGAAGACAAAGGCTACCCATCAATAGACAAATCCAGGTTAGCAAGGGACCTAGTGGTTCCCTGGCAACTGGGGCTGAAGTAGGGCAGTGCCCACATTGGGCGGTGCTGAGGGCAGCGACAAACTGCCTGCTGCCCTCCTCCCCTACCAGGAGAAGGGGACTGGCCCCGGCTCTGGTCACCTCCTCTCCTCACAGCAGAGGTGAGCATTCCTGTTTTACACCTGGATAAACTGAGGTCAGGGAGGTCAGTTGGAGGTCACACAGCCAATAGGTGCTGAAGCAGCGATGGAGCCCAGGACTACCTCATTTCTGCCTCCCCCACCTGAGCCTTAATCCAGGGCCTGGCAGCTAGATGTTCTGAGTCTCTGCCAATCTGATGGCAGAGTCTAGGGAAGCAGTAACAGTAGGTGGCTCAACCGCAGGTCTAATACAAAGACCCAGGCAGGCCCCAGAGTAGAAGCTATCCCCACATGGCAGTCTCAGGGGCCTCTGGGATTTGCCTGCACCCATACTCATTTGTTTATTGTCCCAATCTGCCAACTCTGAAAGAAAAGGGCATCAGGGACTGTAAAAAGGAAGGTTGGGGAAATCTGGGAATTCCCAGACGGAGGAAGAGGTCCCAGAGTGTAGAACCCATTCCCTAAGGCTGCCACTTGGACTGGGGGGCCCAGAGATGTGCAGAGGTCAGTGCAGGGTCCCTCAGTGAGAAGGGTCCTCTCCCAGCCACGGGTAGCCATGATCTCCGGGGCACCACCCTTGAGTGAGTACCTCTCCAGTGCTGGACCCCTAATCCTGCACTATCACACTGCCGGGCAGCAGCTGCTGCCACCTTTACCAGGAGCTGGGCATGATTCTGCCCCTCAGACCTCCCGTTGCCCCTGGGCCTGCAGGTCAGGTGGTGAAGAGGGCAGGTGGAGCTGAGGGGGCTAATTGGCTCCTTGACGCTAAGGAAAGGGCTGAGGCAGCCAGATCCGGCCCACCCAGCTCCTGCCAGTCTGAGTAGGGACACATGCAATCTCTTCCCTCCTTCCTGGCAGAGACTGGGACTAGGGGAAGGGGTGTCTGAGGCCAGACAGTCATCTCTCGGGCAGAGCTGGGGCTCCCCAAAAACCCTCTCACTAAGTGCTTACCATTGCCTCTCCAGGTTGGGTCCCAATGAACCCGTCAAAGACTGGGTTCCATGTGGAAACTGAGGCTCAGAGAGGCTAAGTAGTAGTCTTAATAACCTGGTCTCAGCCGGGCGCGGTGGCTCAAGCCTGTAATCCCAGCACTTAGGGAGGCTGAGACAGGAGAATCGCGAGTTCAAAGCCAGCCTCAGCAAGGGCGAGGCGCTAAGCAACTCAGTGAGACCCTGTCTCTACATAAAACATGAAATTGGGCTGGGGATGTGGCTCAGTGGTCAAGTGCCCCTGAGTTCAATCCCCAGTACCAAA
>CM053399.1:54261300-54421646 GCA_028644305.1 Xerus rutilus | reverse complement strand
CCGGGCGCGGTGGCTCAAGCCTGTAATCCCAGCACTTAGGGAGGCTGAGACAGGAGAATCGCGAGTTCAAAGCCAGCCTCAGCAAGGGCGAGGCGCTAAGCAACTCAGTGAGACCCTGTCTCTACATAAAACATGAAATTGGGCTGGGGATGTGGCTCAGTGGTCAAGTGCCCCTGAGTTCAATCCCCAGTACCAAAAACAAAAAAAAAAAAACAAAAAAAACCTGGTCTCAAAAAAGACAGGGCTTGCCCACCCTGGAGTAGGGGTGGGCAGCAGGCAGCCCTTGCCAGTGCCCCACACGGCCTGTTTCTAGTTTACCACCAATCTCTTGGCACCATGAGCCAGCCCTAGAATACCTCCCCTCCCCTCAAAACAGGACAGCAAGGGACCTAGGAGAGACTGGAGGACAACCCCTGCAGCTCCCACTCACGCTGCTGCTACCTTGACCTCCCGCCCTGGTTATACGCTTGGTACTGAATCTCTAATATGCCCAAGTGGCCCAATCTGCTCAGCACAGGCCCTTCCCACATCCCGACCTGGCTGACCTGGTCAGAAGCTTTGGGAGAGACTGAGGGGAGACCACAGCCCCTCCTGCCCCATTCTCCAATTCCCCTCAGCTTAGGGTGTTGGAGAAAGAGGCTCCCCACTAAGGCCCTAACCAACAGAGCTGTGCCAGGGCCTATGGTGAGTGTGTGGGTGAGGATGGAGTTAGGAGGGCATGAAGCTGGGCTCTGGAACATTCCAGCTGGGCTCAAGCTCTGCCTCTCCTACTTAGTTGCTATGTGACCTTGGCAGGTCACTTATATCTCTGAGCATTGGGGTCCTCCTCTGCAAACAGAGGTGCCAGTCCCTGCCTCAGGGGATGCTGAGGGGTTAAGCAGAATCACTACTGAGTGCTTTCTGGGGATTACCAGTTCTCACAAAGGCCAGAGAAGGAACCCAGGCTCAGAAAAAAGCACTGTCCAATCAAGGTCATCCAAACAACTTGGGTGCAAAAAGGGCACCTTGGGAAACCCAATGTAAATCCCAGCAGCATGGGTTGTAGCACCATGGTCTCACTGAGAAGACCCCAGGTGCCCATTTCCCAAATATCCAGGCCTGTGTCCACCTGCTTCACCAGCTGACACCATCGTCAGGAAGGTAGAGATGTAGTGAGCAGACAGTTCAGCAGTCGGGATGCTGACCCACCTGCCCAAGTCTCAGTTTCTCCTCTGTAATTTTGGGCAATTGTGCCTATTTAGCTAACCTCACTTTGTGGTGGGGGACCCAGAATTCACAGGCAAATGGTGATTCTTACAATCACACCTAAGTCCAGGTGCCTTCTCCTGCAGGAAGCTCCCTGTTGGGAGGAACTCTCAGCCCTCAGCTGTCAGTTCTCAGGCTCCTTTGGCTCCTGCTAAAGTGAGGAGGCTCTCTGAGGGAGGTAAGTGGTGCATATGGACACATTGCAGGTCCCCTTCTCTCACTGTTCCTTCCCACAGTGCAGGGCCTGTATGTGCAGGGCCAAGCTTAGTCCCTCCTTCTGGAAACCTCCTCCCTTCCCTCTCCACCATGCTCAGACCCTGCCTCTAATTGGTTGAAGAGGCCCCTCCATCCCCCTCCATCTATGCCAGCTAGCCAGGGAACACTCTCACAGCCACATGGGCAGTTTATTTATAGAGTTCTCATCTTTCCCAGGGTGGCCCAGGAAAGAACTCTGGCCTTCAAGACTGACAGACCTACGTTTGGATCCCAGCAATAATAGGGTCTTGCAAGGGTTTCTTGAGCCTTGGTTTCCATGCCTGTACCTGGAGGACTGATGACACTCAGCATGAGGCTGAGATGGTTCAGTCTTGGAGCCTTAACGGCAGCACTGGTTCCTCTCTCTCTGCTAGCCCAGTCCTACCCAGAAACACTGAGCCTATGCCTATACACAGGAGCACAGCACACTGTGGGTGCCCAGAGACCACATCCCAGCACCTACCAATCCGTAGTTGGGGAGGGGGCTGGATGGGTTCTCCTGGATGATTTCAGGCAAAATCTCTGCCTTTCTGCTCCATTCTCCTGCCCACCTGGCAAAGGCTGGCTCCATAACAGGCCTCACCTAGCCAGGTACTGAGAGCCCCCCAACATTTCCGCCTCCTGCTTTGGGTAGGCCAGCCTGGTCCTTCTCTGGAAGCTCATGCCAGAATTATCAGACAAGCCATCAATGCTCGCCTCCCACCTGAAGACCAGGCCAGAAACTGGGCAAGAGCTGTTGTGTTAGACTGCAGCATGGGGACTGTGTGACACAAACTAGGACTGCTCCCTTCTCTGAATCTCAGCTCCTCCATAATAACTCAGGAAGGAGGGGACCCCATCAGCACTGCTGGGGGAGATGCTGAGCCCAGGGTCCACACAACAGGACATCATTGGGGACAATTTTCTCTACTGGCCTAGAATGGGGGCCTTGTCTGAGGAGGGCCATGGTTAGAACCAAACTTGCCCCAGAACCACAGAGTAGCCTTGAGTTTTGGGCCCTAGCCCCCCAGCACACTACCTCAGGCCATGGTCAGCCTCAGAGTCCATGGGTACAAACTTGCCATGCATCCAGACCTACTGGCACACAGGGGCTGGGATCTTAAGTGGCTGCCCTTCCTCAGGAGAGACCTCACCAGCACAGATATAGCAGTGGGAGGGGGCAGGCTGCTGGGCAGGCGAGCCACAGAGCTGGGTGAGCAGTGCCTGTGGGTGTCCCACATCTGTGTCTATTCCCCAAAGGCAAGGGGAGTAACTAGCTGGTGGATCCAACAACAAGGAGAAACTGAGGCTGGGCTCAGAAGCTTCCTGAGTGAGGTGGGCTGAACCCTAAATGGTCGGGAAAGTTCTAGAAAGAGAGACAATCAAAGCAAAGGCAGCACAGACTGGAGGCATCTGGTAGGGAGGCATGTGGGTGAAGATGCAGTCCAAAGGTCTTAGAAGGAAAGGCCTCAAGGCCAGGATGAGGAGTTTGGACTTTATTTTGCATGCAAAAGGCAAGAGTCACTTTAGGGAGGTCACTCGGCAGTATGGCAGAACTGGGAATGGAGACAGAGAAGCTGGGAACCAGAGTCTGGGCCCAGAGGGCAGGATCAGGGCCAGAATGGAAGAGAGGCCTGGTTCTGTGAAGGTGTTTTAGGACTGCCTCGTGTGCTGGGCTGCATCCAGCTGGCCAGGGAACAAGTGGAAGGGCAGAAGGCGGGTACCCTGTCTGAAGTGGGACAGCCAGAACAGGAAGGTTTGGGGGCCTTGGGTAAGTCCCTGAAATTCTCAGTCTCTCCCTTTGTAAAATAGGGTCAGACCTACTGGCTCTCACTCCTGACCCTATGAGTAGAGGGGATGATGCAGTCCTCAGTGGCTCCCATCCTTGGCCAGACACAGGCAATTCCCTCCAGCAATTACCACACTAGTCCCGACTGAGGTTACAAGTAGAAACCCAACCTGGCCCCACTGTCATCCCAAGTTTCCAGAAAAGGTCTGGCCTGGACAGGGCACAGCCTCCACTGAGGCTGGGATGAGGAGCGGTTAACCCTTGCTTAACTCTTCTCCTCTCTCTTCCCCTCCAGGGCCCTGAGCTATTTCCACCTCTTTGCTGGGGATAGAAATAACTCGGGCTCAGCCCCTGGAGACCAAGACAGCTATTTTCATCAGCCCCAAGAAACAGAGCTCCAGTCATTCCAGAGAAGACCGAGGACACCCTGGTGGCCAGCCCTAGCTCTAGGCCAAGCAATGGCAGTGGTAAAAACTAGAAGGGGGCACCTGGGAAGAATAGGAAGAAAGACTCAGAGAGGGCAGGGCACCAGTTCAAGGTCACTCAGTCCACTCCCTATCACGGCGGAAGGGAAGCAGAAGGAACATGCCTCTAGAGCAACACAATGATGGGGGCATCGCAGGTATGGTGAAGGTCAATTATCCCTGCCGCCTCTGGGCTGTTCTGCTAACTCCAGACACTCTTCAAAGCAGGTGGACACTCTCGAACCCAGGTGCAGCTCTAGAAGGCAGAAGACAGGCCTTTCTAGTGACATCTGGCTGAGGGAGGAAGAGGAAGACCATGTAACCTACCTGGCTCCAATGTTCCAGATGTGTGCACACACGCATTACACTCAGAACAAAAGGGAACACCTTGGGAAGGCCATGCCTACCAGCCCAGGTAAGTCATGAGCAAGAAGGTGGTGTGACCCTGTGAGGCCAAGCACCTCACAGGGGCAGAGGACCTGAATTCCAGTTCAGCCACTGTCCTGACTCCATGTGACTGTGGGCAAGCCACTTTGCTTCTTTGAGCCTCAGTTTGTATCTCTGAAATAATCACCAGATCTCAGAACCACTGTGAGGATTTAACGAGACAGTGTACTATAAAGTTTAAAATAGCCTGGCACCGTGTCCCTTCACATTTTCAACATTTCAACAAAATCAACATTTTCAGAAGATGGTAGCAGAAGCCAGAACTTCCAGATCCTACCTATAACAGGTGCTGCACTCCAATCACTGCCACCTTCTGGGCCAGGGAGACAAATTTCCACCTACCCTGCACGACGAACCCCTTAGACCCTCTTGTAGGGGTAAGGGTCTCAGAGCAGCCTTGCCCAGATAGATGGTGAGGGTGCTCTGTTCCAGCTGTCCAGCAAGAACTTGGTCTCCCAGACCAGACTAGAGACCACTTTGGGAGAACAAGTCTGTGCCCGCTCTTCCTCCAACCAGGGAGTTAAAGGAGAGCTGTGTAAAGAATGTCTATGGGTCAGGATTTTGGGATCCATATTGTCTATGGGTTCATCTTGGGACAGAGGACCAAGCAGCCTTTCGGTGAAAGTCTGAAGTCTCCTTGACCAGTTTTGGACAGGCTGTGCTTCCAAACCTTTCACCAGCACCTGGGTACAGCCCCTGGACCACTGTGACCCCCAGCAGAAGTCAGCCTTCAACCCCCACTGCACTTTCTGCCTGAAAGGAGGGAAGGGAGAACAGAGGCGGTTGACCCAAAAACAATAGAGGATCCCAAAGTGATGATTCACAGTCCATTCACAGCCTGACACCTCAGTGTGCAGACAGGGGAGACTGAGGCCCAGCAGAGGCAGATCTGAGAGCCAGACTGAGCCTGGACCCACATAGAACACAGTTTTCCAAGGACAGAGCTCTACTAGGTGTGGGACTTCAATGTGTGAGTGTGAGAGACAGTGTGTGTGTGTGTGTGTGAAGTGGAGACTGAGCCTACATCAGAGCCCTCAAATGCTGCCAGAGGTGCTACCCCACCAGAGACTGCCTCAGCCTTGGCCCCCTCTCCCGCTGCTGCCAGCGCATGTCCCTCAGACTCCTGAGAGGTGCCCCTCTACATCTCAAGGAAAGACCCAACTTCCTTGTCCCTCATTTGCTGAGAGGTGTCTGAGGTCCCTCCTCTTTCTGCCTCTTACTCATTGTCCTAAGGCAGGCGCCAGGCACACACACACACACACACACACTACTTGACCCTGCGCAGCTATGGCCCCAATGATCCAGAGCTAGTTCTGTCACTTGGGGTTCCTCTCCACTCATTAACCGGTGTTCCTGGCCCTGCTCTGCTCACACTGCAGGCCACACACAGTGACCCCAGTGACCCAGGGTCTCTCCCCATCCCTTTTTCTTTCCATCTCTCTGCTTGTCTCAGTCACACAGAGCCCCTCTGTGTAGCCCGCTCGGCTCGGCGTCACCGCCCAGTATCCCGGCCACACGTTCACCCGGGACAGGCCGCCTTCCGAGCCGTGTCACCCACAGTCACAGGCTGACACCGTTCAGACTCCCCCCCCACACACACACACATCCGCCCGCCGCAGTGGCATCGAGACGCCACTGTTCTGTCCCGCACCCTGCCCTGGTCTGGGTCCAAGTTTCCCAGGCCAGGGGCGCCTCTGGGCCCCGCCGGTCCCTCAAACTGCAAGTTACACTGCTTCCCCTTGGCGCACCCTCTGACAGCTACTGCGCAGGGCCGGGCCCCGAATCGCCGCCAGAGGACACGCAGTCCTGGGCCGGGGGCTCAGAGGCCGGAGCGATCCGTGCGCGAAAGGTGCCGGGACAGGACGCGGGGCAGCAGGCCACTGGCATGGATTGCTGCATCCGCCACGCCGGCGAACTTCCTCGGAGACGTAGGGAGTCAGGGGCGCATCCCTCTGGCCTGGACGCGAACCCTGGTTGCGGGCGCCGCGCGCCCCCCTTACCTGGCCGCAGCAGTTCCAGCTTGGCTCCGGGTCGGAAGTGGCGCCCGGGCCGGGCTCGGCTAGCGCACCAGTGGCCGCGCAGCCTGCGCGCCTTTTGAATGAATTGCCGGCCGGGCCGGGAAGGTGCTCGGCCCCGCCCCTCGCGTCACTGCCGCTGGCCCCGCCCACGACGTCAGAGTCTGGGCTCGCGGTCCCGAGCCCCTGGCCCAGAAGCTGCCTGGGGCTTGCCACTCTCCTGCCTGGTCGCGCTGCTCTGCGTTGCCATCTTCTGAGTCCCCCGAGGAACTGCAGGGGCTGCGCGGGACCGGAAGGCGGTGAAAAGAGTTTCGCGATGCTTGATAAAAGAGACTGGAGACTTGGATGCTGCTAGGGTCCTGTCGCCATTACCTGTGTAATCAGGACTATTGTTGCCCCTTCATGGGCCTTTTATTCCTTCTGGAAATTGGAGCCACTTTGCCCTGTTCGATGAGAACTAGGCCCATCCCTAAAGGGATCCTATAAAAGAGGCCCATCAGGTGGGCTTCTGCACTTAATTCTGGGACCAGCACAAATCCCCATACCTCTTTGCCAGAGTAGTTAGTCCCTCAGTCCCGCAGGACAGTTGACACTCCTCTCTCCCCACCACTAGCTATCCCACCATGCTCATTTCCAATGCCAACCATCAGAGCACCCAGCAGGTCAGTGACCGGGGACATGGTTGCACAAGCCCCAGGGGACATGGTTGCACAAGCCCCAGGGCAGTATTCATATTATATTCACTGTTCTGTAAATCGTGCCCCTGTGAAAAGTAGTGTGCCAGGATTGGAGGCAGCAGCCCAGTACAGCAGTGTCCCCTTGCTCAATACCCTTCAGGAGATCTCAAGTGCCCATCCCAGGAGAGCAGGGCTAGAGGAGACAGACAGAAGGGAGGGCCAAGTGCTGGGGGCAGAGGCCTGGCTGGGGTCAGGATAATCACAGCCCATGAAGGAGGTGGAGGAAGATAAATAAGATTGCTGAGGCTGGCGGTGGGGTTCTAAACAAACTGAGTCATAGAATCCAAGCCACATAAGGGAGAGGAAAGGTCAGGTCCTTAGGCTCCAGGAAATTCCAGGAGGAGAACTGGACACTGACATGGGGAGAGGGGCAAAGGAAAAGTTTCCATTTCCCTGGCAATGCCCAGGGGGCATGGGCAAAAGGAGCTCCAGGTTACTGATGTCAGGATCATGGCCCAGCCCTCTCCAGTATCAATGGAGACCTCCTAGGGCTCAGGGATAATCCCTGTCCCCCACAACCCAGCCCATAGAGGAATCCCTGATAGTGGGTTGCAGATCAGCCCCTCTACTCGCAGAAATGTTTTCTTGATAAAGGGACTTTCCATACTCTAGTTCCAAGTTCTAGAGTCAAATGGTAGCATTTTAGGTGCCACTTAATAAACCAAATGGAGATATGCTTTTTGGTCAAGGAGCACTGGCAACTAATCAGATCTTCCAGAGAGAATCTAGGCCACTCTACTACCAGCTCTCTGGGAAGCTTTAGTCAAATCCTCTCCCCCCCACTCAGTTTCTCCATCTGAAAACTGGGGTAAAAAACTTGTTGCCTGAAGGACGTTCTAGGTTTCTATGGGAGGAGGCTACCTGCCTACTCTGGCTCCATAGAGCAGGTCCCCAGAGCCACAGCCTGTACATTTCCCATCCCCACACCCCTCAGGTTATGAAGGAGCCTAATTATTTTTTACTGTTGGTTAGTTGGGCCAGTTCCTCCTCCAGCTGACTCTGACTTCCAAGCTACTTTAAGAAGAGCCCTTCCCTGAGAGTCTGGGAGCCATCTGGCTGCCCCATAGTGAGAGAAGGAATGGTGGAGGTCACAGACAAATGTAGGCTAGCTTGTCTTGGAGCTTGAAGAGCCATAGGCTCCAGGACAAAGGACTTTAAAATTCTGGCATCTCAGGTGAACTCACGGAATCTTGGCATTAGAATCTCTGAGCTTAGAGACCATCTTTATGAACTTCATACAATGCAGCTGGGGAAGTGAGCCCCAAGAAGGCCCATACCTCATCATATGGCATAGTATAAGGTCCCAGTAAGTTAGGATGAGCTGTGATGGTCACCTGGAGGAGAGGCATGGGCTTCATGTCCCAGCAAGGCCCTTGCCTGGGATAGGGATCCTGGGTTGCAGGATCATAGTCACGAGGGTACTTTGAAGAGTGTGGTACCTCTTGCTAGCTATACTTGAATTCCAACTAGAAGTGCAGTCATCTCTGCTTCCAAGATCCCTACAGATATTAAAATTTGTGGATATTCAAGTCCCTTATATAAAGTGATATAGTATATACACATCCTCCTCCATACTTTAAATCATCTCTAGATTACTTAAAATTTCTGATGCAATGTAAATGCTGTGTAAATAGTTGTTACACATATTTTTTAAGGAATAATGAGAAGGGGGGAAAGTCTGTACATGTTCAGAACAGACACAACCATTGTAAGTCTAACTAAACTCTCCATTCACAGTTGGTTGAGTGTGTGAGTGCAGAACTCATGGACCAAAGGCCAACTATACGAGACTGAAAGAACAGGAGGCTCAGACCTAAATTTTTTTTTTCTATACTGGGGATTGAACTCAGGGGTACTCGACCACTGAGCCGCGTCTCCAGCCCTATTTTGTGTTTTATGTAGAGACAGGGTCTCACTGAGTTGCTTAGCGCCTCGCCATTGCTGAGGCTGGCTTTGAACTCGCCATTCTCCTGTCTCAGCCTCCCAAAGTGCTGGGATTACAAGTGTGAGCCACCATGCCCGCCTTCAGACCTGCTCTCCCCTGAGCTAATTTCCAGTGAGCCAAGTGCTACCCCAACACGAGGTGTCTTTGTGTCCTTTTTGAACCTTACTTCCATGCGGTAGGAGCTCAGTCTAGGGAACAACTGGGGCTAGAAGGCTAGGATGGGGCTCAGCCTGGGGGGGCCAGGGCAGGAGCTGAGCTGGGGACATCTGTGTCTGAGGATTAGGTTCAGCCTGCATTCAGGTCCAGACCCTACCCCAGGAACAGGATCCCCACTGGTAGGTCTCGGTGGCTCCTTCATGGGAGGCCAACACTCTCAGGTATCTTTCCCTGGCTTTGGCCCTGCTGGCCCACCTGACTCATGCTCAGGAAGGCACATGTGGGGTTTCTTGGTCCCATGGTGGGTCTGAGAGGAACCCAGGGCCACGGACTGCAGGTAGTGGGCTGATGGGGCCCCTGGGGACTTCCCAGGTCAGACTTACAGTCCACTTACCTTGCAGTCCTGAAATATGAGTCAGTCTAGGTTATGTGGCTATGCCCAGGGAGGTAGATGGCTTGCATTTGAGGTTAAGGAGCCTGGAGAAGAGAAATCTGGGGGGAGCGGGGATGGAGGAATACCTGCTCTGATGTTACCCAGATAAGGGTCAAGTCCCAGGTCTGCCACTGCCAAGCATTGGTGGCCTTAGGCAGGTGACTTCACCTCTCCAAGTGCAGGCTCACCCACTCAGGGTATTGTGAGGATCTGCACAGACCCCATGTTGCAGGCAGCAGCTTCTTCTAGGGCACTGGGCTCTAGAGCCCCAGTCTGATCCTTGTCCTCCCCTCCCCCCTTTCAGTGCCTGCCCTGAGCACCTTCTCACATCCTGGCTTCAGGGCCTCCAACCCTCATCCCCAGTGCCTGCTCACCATCTTGCCCCGACCAGCCTGGGACGCCAGCTCACTCGACTTTGCCGGTCAGGGCTCTTCATTGGCTATAATTGGACCCAAAATAGCACTTCCCCTCACTGCTTCCTGCAGTCAGCCCGCGGCTTAAGGCTTGTGAGGACAGAGAGAGACTTGGTGTTCGGCAGGCATGCGAAAGACGTGAAGGGCTTTCAGAGGTCAGCTGGGTCCTGAGAGGGGCAGGCACTTGCCTCAGGTCACAATGAGGAGAGGCCAGAGCTGGAGCTTATTATGTTCAGGCTCCTGGTGACCCATTCTCTCCTCACGTCAAGCCTGCTGGACCTACAGACTAGTGTGCTGAGGCTGGTTTCGGGTGACAGGGAATAGCTAATCTAGTTCGCTCTCTCTTTTTTTCTTTTGTACCAGGGATTGAAACCAGGAGCACTTAACCACTGAGCCACATCCCTAGCCCATTTTATTTTGAGACAGGGTCTTGATAAATTGCTCAGGGCCTTGCTAAGTTGCTGAGACCAGATTTGAACTTGGAATCCTCCTGCCTCAGCCTCTTGAGCTGCTGGGATTATAGGCATATCTAGCTTTCTGCCTCTCCTCATTTCTAAGGTTCATTTCCTGACTTTCTGACCATAGGAAACCTTCTTGCCTGGTTTTCTTCCCTGTCCTCAAAGCTGCCTTACTGTGTGACCTCAGGTAAACCCCTGTTCCTTTCTGTGCCTCATCTTCTCCATAAGGTAGATGGTCTAGTTAAACCCTACCCTCTGTCTCTGGCTCAAGGGAACACCTGGAAAAAACCCCACGAAGTGATGGCCTTTGGCCCTTTCTCCCCTCCTCGGGGGTCAGGACTCACTTGCCAGGGCTATTGTAAGGAACATGAGCCAGATGCCTCATGAGTAACTAGATGGCTGCTCAGGCTGTCTCTCCTGGCTCCAGCCATCACATGGCCACCTTTCCTCTCTTCCATGAGGCATGGAGACCTGAGCATCCATTATGGGGATGAGATGATCCAGACCCCTGGCTTGCAGCAAATAATAAATGGAAGCTGGGTTATTGTTCTGTGGCATTTTCAAGATCTATAGTTGGCTGGATTTTCCAGATTTAGTTAACAATGATTTATTGAGCACCTACTGTGTGTTAAGTATTGCTGCAGGTCTTAGGATGGAACACAGAAGTCCCATCTTGCTCAGTATCCATCCTGGTTTCTTCTGCCTTTTCCTCTTTTTCCTGTATCAGGGACGCCTCTCACCAGGCTCCTGCACCCCTCCCTGCCCTGGTTCAAGTGTTCCCTTTTTTAAAAAAAAATTTTTTAAATATCTTTATTTTAGGGGCTGGGATTGTGGCTCAGTGGTAGAGCGCCTGCCTCGTGTGCGTGAGGCATTGGGTTCGATCCTCAGCACCACATAAAATAAATAAAATACAGATATTGTGTCCATCTACAACTAAAAAAAAATATTTAAAAAAAATCTTTATTTTATATATTTTTATGTGGTACTGAGGATTGAACCCAGTGCTCATGCATGTGAGGCAGGCGCTCTCCCACTGAGCCACAATCCCAGCTCCAAGTGTTCCCTCTTTTTTTTTTTTTTTATGGACACAATGTCTTTATTTTATTGCTTTGTATGTGGTGCTGAGGATTGAACCCAGGGCCTCACGCATGCGAGGCAAGCGCTCTACCACTGAGCCACAATCCCAGCCCCGCAAGTGTTCCCTCTTAAAGTCAAGCCAAGCCCCACTTTCTCCCATCAGCCGGCAAAGCAGCCCTGTGGTGTCTGAAGCCAGGAAGAGTAGAAGGGGAGCTTCTGAGGTCATGGAGTGTTCTGTTCATTGACGTGTGTGTGTGCATTTTATGAACATTTGCCGAGCTGCCCACTACTTTTGGTACTTTCTTGTATAATAAATGCTGTACTCCATTGACGGTCCCTATAAAAATACTGATCACTAGCTAGGTGTAGTGGTGCACACCTGTAATCGCAGCAACTTGGGAGGCTGAGGCAGGAGGATTGCAAATTCAAGGTCGGCCTGGGTGACTTAGTGAGAACCTGTCTCAAAATAAAATAAAGGACTGGGGATGTGGCTCCCTGGTAGTGTGCCCCAGGGCTCAATCCCCAGTACCACAGGAAAACAAAACAAAATAACCAATCAATCTTGATACCTGTGTCCCAGGTCCCTGAGGTTCTGACTTAGTTGGTCTGGGATGGGTCTGACTCTGCCTCTGCCTCCCAGCTAGGTGATTATGTGCAGCCCAGGCTGAGAACCATCTAGAGGAGCAAAGTCTTTGCTGGGTCTGGGGTCTGGTCTCCAATACCTCCTTGCTCATAGCCAACTGGCTCAGGCTAAGCACTGACCCTGGGCCCTAGAAGTGGGTTAAGTACCAGCAGTCTGGGCCAATCTCATGCTTATTGGGAGCTTAGGCTGGGAAGATGGTCCTGATCTGGTCTCGGATACCTAGTGCTGAAACTAAAGTCTGTCTAGGGTCTCTGCCGAGGGGCACAAGTCCTGAGACAGCAGAAGCTGTGAAAGCAGCAGCCAACTGGTGGTAATGAAGCCAGAGGTCCTGATTTTATTTTATTTTATTGCCATAATGGGGATTGAACCCAGGGGAGCACTTTACCACTGAGCCACACCCCCAATCCTTTTATTTTTTGACAGGGTCTCATTAAGTTGTTCAGGCTGATCTCAAACATTTGATCCTCCTGCCTTAGCCTCCTGAATAGCTGGGGTTACAGATGTGTGCCATCAAGCCTGGCTTCAGGGGTCCTGAGGTGGAACTCCACTGTCTGCACCATGGTGCCTTCCAATAGCTATTTGCTGCTGGTTAATGTCTTCACCAGTAAGCATTCTTAACTTCAGCGGCAGAATAACTTCCTTGTACTCCCAAGACCTATATACATGGGGCAACCATCCTGTTCTGGAAGGGATTATCAGCTCCATTTTACAGATGAGGAAATGGAGTCTCAGGGGGGTACAAACTGTCCAAAGTCACAAAGCTGCTTAGTGGCAAAGTCAAGATTCCAAACGGTCTGTCCAGCCTCAAAGCCTATGATCCTTCTAATGTTTTGTTTCATCTTAAATTCTACACAAATGTCACCTTCTACTCCAAAATATATCTGTGCTTAATACAACCCCCTCAGCCCCAGCAAAACAATGCTACCTCAGCCCTGCAGGTGTACCATGGTGTGAAGGCCTCTTTGTCCTTGTATAGAATGGCTCTGGGTGGGTGGACCTTTGTATTCTTGTGTCTGATTTTATGACACAGCCCTTTGGAACAGAGTCAGACAGACTGGGATTTTATCCCTGCTTGGAGGACTGGACTCACCTTGGCCTCGGTCACGGTTCCCAGCCACAAGGCTTTTCTGGAGAACATGGTTTCCTGAAGGAGCCTGGACAGGCTCCCTAATCCCCTGGTTCTTTTGCCTGCATTGTGTCAGCTCGGTTCCCAAATTCCGTCCCAGGCAGCAGCTCTTGATTGACACATAAGCTGCACACATGCTCTGTCGGGGCATATATGCCCCTGGGTAGGAAGCGCTGGACCAGTCACAGCCTCATTTTCCTGATGAGGAAACTGCTGCCCAGACAGCTTTGACACCCCATGACTCTTCTAGGTCTCTAAAGCCTCCCTTCTGCCCAAGGGAGTTCCTGTCCTAAGACCATTACTGGGGAGAAAGGAAGCCACTACGGCCACCAATGGGAAGCAGTCATTTGGTGTTTCTATTTATTGACTCTTTAAATTTTGTCATCCAAGGAAAGTTAATACATGACTGTTTGGTAGCAAGAAAAACATAATCTAAGACCACAATGACCCGCCCACCCTAAATAAAAACAAAACCAAACAGAACAAACAAACCCCATCTGAAATCAGACCTTTGGAGTTGTAGCTGAAGCAAAGGGCTGAGGGTCAGAGTGGCTCCCTGCAGCTTGGGAGGTGGGGGAGAGGCTGCCCTCAAGTGAGAGCCTTCCCAGTTGAAGAGGGCATGTCCAGCCCCTCAGCTTTGGGGGGTCCTTCCTGCAGGGGCCATCCCTAACAGGAAAGGGTGTGAAAAGAGGGATTCAGTGGTCAAAGTGAGGGGGTCTTAGGCCCACACCCCAAGGTGACCATATGTGCCAGTGCATGAGACACAGGGAGGCAGGGGCTGGGGACCAGGGCCGACTGCAAGAAGCAAAGGCCCTTTTCTCTTACCTGAGAGAAAGCCTTGTCCAAGTCCCTACCAGTGTTCCAAAATTAAGAAACCATTAAAAGTACTACCAGCACACTGGGAAATGCCAAAGCCTAGGGAGGCCCCCCAGAAGGTGTCACACCTCCAGTAAGCCATCATCGTGTTCTGCATGACTGAGGGCACTTGGTCCTGGCCTTTGATCAGGGTGGGCAGTCCCATCATGATGGGCTTGGGAAGTTTATATTGAAGGCCAGTGTTTTAGTGCCCTGAACATGCAGTGTGTGTGTGTGTGTGTGTGTGTGTGTGTGTGTGTGTGTGTGTGTAATGGGGGGAGACAATGGTCCCTCCAAAAAAGCTTGGTTTAGGTCCCAGGGTGGCCCCTTGGACAGGAATAGGTTTTCCCCCCCATCATTCATCACATCACACCCTGCCCCCAGTCACTGCATAAATAAGTGCTTTGGAAAGTACTCGTCTAAAAAGGAATATAAATACTGTACATAGGAAAGGATGCTATCCCCCAGCCTTCTCGCTGCCCCCAGAAAACGCTCCAAATATTGCACATGGCCCTCTCCAGCCCCATGGGGTCCAGCCTGGCTGTGTCTTTGGTAGAAGCTCCAGGGACAGAGGTCCTGGGCAGCCTGCATGCCCCGCCCTGGTCACAACTGGGAGCACCAGAGCAGCCAGTGGATTGGGAGAGGCCTTGGCCAGCCAGCCGGTGTCCATCAAGAATGCTTCCGCAAAGATCAAATGGCACGGTGTCACACAGGCACCTGGGTGGCTCTGTTCTGATGCTCCTGGTCAAGGTCTGTGCGTGGGCTAGTAAGAGGCAAGCAGACTGAGGGCAGGTGGGCAGGTGAGTCCCGGGCCACAGTGGACAGGGTCACACCCTCCACAGAAGGAGGTGGTTTGTGCTGTCATCTCGGCCCACGGTCTCACTACTGCCACCACCCCCACTGCTGAGTCGGAAGTCCTCATAGCCGTCACCTCCACTGATAACCAGCATTTTAGGCCTGGCAGAGGCAGGGCCTCGGTGCCGAGGGGAGTCCCGGTGCTCCAGCGATGGCAGCTTCTCAGGGCCTGTGGGGCAGAAGGGAGGATCATCAGCCTGAGGGAGCTGGTGGCTTCACTGTCCCATCATGACCTGAGTTTCCACATCCCGGAAGATAGCAAGAAAGACAACCACTGAGCTCTTATTTAGAAAGAAATACCCACTTCCTGGCAGCCACCTGTACTTTATAGTCAGGACTAACTTAACTTACCAGGGCCACACCACTTTCTATCTCTCTTGATGACTACACACGTAACATCCCCTTCTTCATCGTTACAGTTACGTGCTGCATAACGAGGTCAATGACAGACCGCACAAACAATGGTGGTCCCCTAAGATGGTAGTGGAGCCAAGAATCCCCATCGCCTAGTGACATAGTCGACCCAGTGCTCCCGTGTCTGTGGGGCTGCTGCTGGAGCCCCCTGCACTGCTGGTTGTATGAATGCGTTGCACATACAGTATGTACAGGGCATGACGCTGGTAATGAGAACACAGTGGATTGGGAGAGGCCTTGGCCAGCCAGCGGGTGTCCATCTATGCTACTGGTTTATGTATTTTCTTTTCTTTTTCTCAGTGCTTGGGGTTGAACCCAGGGCCTTGATGCATGCTACGCAGCACTCTTGCAGAGTGCCACCCCTAGCCCTATATTTCCTATATTAAACTTTTTTTTTTTTTTTTTTGGTACTGGGGATTGAATTCAGGGGCTCTTGACCATTGAGCCACATCCTCAGCCCTATTTTGTGTTTTATGTAGAGACAGGGTCTCACTGAGTTGCTTAGTGCCTCGCCGTTGCTGAGGCTGGCTTTGAACTCGCGATTCTCCTGTGATTCTCCTGTCTCAGCCTCCCTAAGTGCTGGGATTACAGGCTTGCGCCACCGCGCCCGGCTTAAACTTTTTTTTTAATGTACTGGCAACTGAACCCAGGAGCACTCTACCACAAGCTACATTCTCACCCCTTTTTATTTTTTATTTATTTTTTTATTTTTATTTTGGTACTGGGGATTGAACCCAGGGGCACTCGACCACTGAGCCACATCCCCAGCCCTATTTTGTGTTTTATGTAGAGACAAGGTCTCAGAGTTGCTTAGCACCTGGCCATTGCTGAGGCTGGCTTTGAACTCGTGATTCTCCTGTCTCAGCCTCCCTAAGTGCTGGGATTACAGGCTTGAGCCACCGCGGCCGGCCCCTTTTTATTTTTTAATTTGAGACAGTGTAGCGCTAAGGTTGGCCTTGAACTTTTGATCTTCCTGCCTTAGTCTCCCAGGTCTCTGGGATTCCAGGCATGTGCCACTGTACCTGGTTTATACTAACTTGTTTCAGAGCATATTCCCTACTACTTTTATTTTTCTACAGTTTACTGTAAACATTGTGCTGTTATGTTGACAGAGCCTCATAATCTTGTTCACTGCATCTCTTGATTGCATCATTTTTTCCTGTGCTTCATTTAATCTCGTGTTGTTCTGTTCATCGTGGCCCTAGGAGCAACAGGCTTACCTGGTTACCTATCCACACAGCCCAGCCATGCAGGAGGCTATGCCATCTAGCTTTGTGTAAGAATATCTATGATGTTTGCACACTTCAGATCGCCCACAATGCACTTCTCAGAACATGTCCTGTGGTTAAGCAACCCACACTGTATACAATGTTCCTATATCCAGCAGCCCCATCCCAGTTAAACAGCTAAGTCTTCTCTGGACGCAGACCACTCCTGACTGAGGCTTTATTGGCTCTTGATTCCCGTGGTCACTTTCTTTTGGGAATATGGTTTCTTGTGCTGCCAAAGCAAGGCTTGTCTGGTTGTGACTCTGCAATGTATTTCATTCCCACTGTTTCACTTTCTAATTTTCACAGCTCACTTCCTGTTATATGTGTTATTCTTTGTTTTCTTCTCTGATGCTGTTTCTACTTCCTTTTCTGTACATCACTTCCTGAGTTCACTTCCTGTCCTATAGATCAATTCTAGTCCTGTCTTATTTCCTGTTGTAGATAAGAAATACATACAACAGGATATATTTCCTACAAATACATCCCATCTGTGCCATATTCTACTATTTTTTTTTTTTTTGGTACTAGGGATTGAACCTGGGGTGCTTTACGACTGAGCTACATCCTCAGTCCTTTTTATTTTTTATTTTGAGACAGGGTCTTATTACATTACTTAAGGTCTTATTAAGTTGCTGAGGCTGGCCTCCAACTTGCAATTCTCCTGCTTCAGCCTCCCAAGTTGCTGGGATTATAGGCTTGTGCCACCACACCCAGTTGCCATATTCTACTTCTTAGCTTATAGTTCACTTGCTGTCTCTCACCACATCTGTTTCATTCTGGGGTTTCCATAGCCTATTTCCTGTAATTTTTACCACTTCCAGCTCACTTACACTTTTTCTCCCTCTTAAAACTCTTCTAGGAGGGCAGTAGGGAGATCAGGGCAACCAAGAATCCAGGATCCCTGAGCGGCAAGCCCACCTGTGTCTGGAGGAGGTGGTGGGGTTGGGCAGAGCAGGTTGAAGCCATCTGGCAGCTGGACCGCAGCCAGGAAGCGGACGTGACCAGTGTGGCCCTGGCCTAGGCCAGTAGGGCTAAGAGGTGCCCGTGGGCAGCTGACAGTACTGGGGGATGTGGGCATGGTGAGCACAACGCCGGCACTGGTGCCCACCCACAGCAGCTCTTCGCACACTAGCAGTGCCGTGATCCGCAGGCAGGCAGCTTTGTGCTGCCGGATGATGGCATCTGAGCCTGGGTGGGAAAAAGAGCAGCTCTGGGGCCTGATGCTGGCCCCGGCCCAGCCTCCTCAGAGACAGCGCAGGAAGGCTCTGAAGAAGGAGCAGTAGTAGTTTGAGGTCGGTACCTGCAAGCATCCTGTGCACAGGTGGGGTGACATCTACCTCTGCCAGCTGCTCAAAGGTGTCTGGATGGTAGAGACACACATGGGCACTACCTTTCAATGTCACCCACACGCCCAGGCTGGAGTCCACCATGCAAGCCACACTTCGGCTTGAGTCCTGCCCCACGCAGAATGTGTGCTGTGGATGAGGGGAGGGCAGAGAGCAGAGAGGTGACCAGCAGGCCCTCCCTCATCCTCTAGCCTCGAGCCTCACCAGTGTCCATCCCTCCCTCCCCGTAACTCCCACAGACTCCCACTCTGATTGATCCTGAGTCTGGATGACTAACCTTCCAGAGCTCAGCTGCACTGGTGCCTCCCCACTTAATCCTCAGGAGTTAAAACGGGGTGCCCTTTCCCCATGCAACTTAGTGACTTGAGGATCAGAGAACTTCAAAGCTTGGAGGGTTTAAGACCAGTCATTGGCCTCTCCCTGGACAGATGGCAAAGTCTAAGCACTGGAGGAAAAAGTGTCCTGCCCAGTGTCACACAGCTTGTCGGTCAGAGTCAGGAGCCAACTTGGGTCTTTAGCTTCCATTCCAGTCAATGACAGAAAAAGTGAGAGGTAAATCAAGGGAATTGTCATCCCCCACATACCACTCAGGCTGGAAGCCTCTGGCATATATGCAAATACATCATGGCTAAAGGGCATAGTCTATCGCTAAATGATGATGACATCAGGAAGGACCCTTGTTCTATCCTCTAATGAGCCCAACAGCTGCATTGAGAGAGAGAGAGAGAGAGAGAGAGGGCAAAAGGATGAACCAGGGATCCTGACAACCATGGGCACTCACTGTCCTCCTCATCATTTAGAGAAGAAATGAGGATCAGAGGAGGATAGGGCCTGGCCCAGTGTCACACAGGGCAAGGTCCCAGTCCTTCAGTTGGACAATTCTCTGCCTCCATGGTCTCATCTCCCTCTCATGTAGGCCCAGATCATCCCAAGTCACTGATTCCCTACTCCCTACTACCTCTAGCTGCAATGTGTCAGGGCTCAGGACAAGGATTCGGTTCTGGCAGCCACACCACAGCCGTCCACCCACAGACACCATCTTGGTGATGGGGCTCCCTTGAGCACCTAGGGTCACCGATTTGAAGTTCTGAGCATCCCAGAAACGGCCTGGAGTGGGAATGGGGTAAAGAAAGCAGGAAATTAAGTATAGTACTGAATTTAAACCTCGCCCACACTAGAAGTGAGAGGTGAACATCCCCATTTATAAGCAAGGACACTGAGGCCCAGAGAGGCCTGAGAGTTGCCCAGTCACATTTCCAGATCCATGGCCTGGAGGCCCCCATTCTTCCCAAGAGACAGCTCCACTACCAGTATGCAGATGGGCAGGCGAGGTGCAGGGGCCACTCACCTGCTTCCCTTTGGTAGACTACAAGTTCTCCATTGGCCAGAGACACAAACACCTGGTTATTTAGATACCTGGGCAGGCAAAAAATGATGTCAGGGATTTCAGAAGGCCAAAGCATGTTACCTGGGGCCAGGGGAATCACAGGTAGAATGGCTGGTTCCCAAGAGACCATCTCTTCTCACTCCCTGACTCCAGGTGGGGGAAGCCTGAGGCAGGGACTTGCCCAAGTTCACAGTGCATAACAAGCACAGCTGGCCTAGGGCCAGGCCTCTGTCCTGCAGCCTCCCCAGAAGGGAGGTGCAGTAGAGCAGGGAGTCAGGAGAATAGAGGAGGCCTGCGTGTATGGCTAAGAAGGGTCTAGACGGGAAGGACACCCTGAGGCTTACAGGATGCAGGTCACGGAGGCTGTGTGCTGGAGCTTCATGCTGTTCCTGCGATCGCGGATGTTGTCGGAGGACTGGTACACGTGCACACTGTGGATCAGGGGTGACAAATGCTCAGGCATACCAGCCCTGGAGTCATCCCACCACCTCTGGGCCTCCACCCCCATCTCCCCAAGGTGTCTGTGCAGGGTATTAGATCCCACAGCCTCCTCGTGGGTTTCAGGCCCTCTGGCTGGTAGGACCCCTGAGGCCTGCCCCAAAGCCCTCCTGTTTCTGCTTCGACACCATGTGATTTTAGAGCAGGGAGCTTAGGGCTCTGGCACTGTGTCCCTGGCTCCACCCATGCCCCTACCAGCCATCCTCAGTGCCCAGCCACACAGAGCTCTGGTAGGCCTCAGGGTCCACGCTCAGCAGGTCCTCCAGGCTGCCCCGTGTGAAGGAGCCACGGCTGGAGCGGCGAAGGGCTCTCCCATCCATTGGACTGGTGCCACAGGGTCCACCAGGCCCAAAGGAGCCAGATAGTGGCAGGAAGCCAGGCTCCTGCTCTTCCTCTGAGCTGGTCGTCTCTGCTGTGGCCTCCTTGGAGCTTGGGGTCTCCTCATCTGAGGGAGACAAAGGTCTCTGTCTCCATTCCCCTCCACTGGGCCAGAGACCTGACATCTTTCTAGGCCTGTCCCTCACTCATCCGTCCTGGCCATCCCCATCCTGAGAGCCTTTGGCAGCTGCTCCTTCCCAGTCCCTGGGCCTCTGCATCTGCTCAGGCCTTGTTACCCTGCACACTGAGAGTTCAGGCTACAGCCTCCTAGTCCTAGCCTGGCCACTTCAGATACAGTTACCACACCTTGGACAGAGGGACTTGTCACTCTACCTGGTGTCCACCTTCAACAGGACATGCCAGAGTCTTCAGGATTCCATCCTTCTGTCCTACTGATCTGTGCCCTCAATGTTACAGCTCCCACTCACCCTGCTGGCCCCCTCTGCTCTGAGTTTTGATTCTAGCCTTTGCTTCCACTAGTCCCTCAGCAACCCCCTCTCAGGGCAGTCCACTCTGCCAGCCCCAAGTGGGGCACTCACTGCCAAAGCTGGAGGAGATGGTGGACCGGCTGGCCTGGCTCTGCAGAGTCCCAGAAGGGCTGGGTGAAGATTCATCATCGGAGTCACTGTCAAAGGGCACCAGCTCAGGGCGGAGGTCACCCTCAGCAGGCCCTGGAGCCATCTCCAGGCCAGAGCCTGAGATAGAGATGTGCAGGCAGGGTTGGGGCCCCGGTTCTGCCAGCGTGGTTGTTTCCTCGTCTGCGGGGGCTTCTATGTCCAGCTCTGGTCCAGAGGGCTCTGAGGCCGACTCAGGGGGTCCCCTCAGCGATGTGGACGGCTCCCTGCAGATGAAAATCGCTAAGGAGGCGCAGCCTGGGCACTCAGACCCGGCCCCGCCCACCAGTCCCCAATACACCCACAGGGCCCCGCCCACAACGCTGTGGCTGCCTCCATGTGTGCAGGGTTCATCTCCCAGGCACTCTCAACCCACCAACTAGGCCTCACCGGTGACAGCGACGCTGCAGGCCGGGCACCGCACTGATGCAGAGGATGCGGGCCGAGCAGACAGCGATGCAGGCCTCCACGTCTGGCTCTGCGCGCAGGCTCAGCAGGCACACCTGACCCACATAGCCGTCACTGTTGCACACCCACACCTCTGGCGTGGGCTCTGGGCAGCTGCTGAGGGTGGGGGCCGCACAGGAAAACTGCAGAAGGCACCAACGGACAGCGAAAGGTGAATGGAAGAATTGCTGCCAGCATCCTGATCTCCCAGAGGACCCCAGCAGAATGGAGGGAGGCAGCCCTGCATGGGTGTGTGTGGATTCCTCATATCCCTTTTTTACACCCTTCTCCACACGCGTGCACACGTGCACACAGCACACACAACACTCTTTATACATCAAATGCACTCATACCTGTGTGATAGAGGCATCAACCATACCTGCATGTACACATGTACCCTGAATATGATCATGGATATCATGGATGCATGCATATAAGGAATGTGAAAATGGTAACCTTTGTACACATGTATGCAGGGTCACACACATGCATAAGTTAGATTCCATTCACGTCAAATGTATAGCCTTCTTTCACATGAACAGATACAGATATGCATGAAATATACCCATGCATGGGTGATACAGATATGCACTACCCATATGCATGTACAGAGAACTATGTACTCAAAGTCATAGGGAGCAACTGCAATGTTTAAGACACAATGCAATGCCGCACACAAAACAAAAATTCACCAACACATGCTGGCTTTGGACATGTGCATCTACGTGACCCCTGTGCATACACACACCTGCATGCCGCTGCGGGTTTTCATGATGGGGATGGCTTTCAGGAACTCAGGGTCTAGACAGCTTTTGCTGGATGCTGTAGTGAAGATGGATGGACAGACAGACAAGGGGACAGGGCAGAGGGAGACAGACCCTGCTTAGTACACACCTCACCTTGTCCTGCCACTGTCCCATTTCCCTTCCTCCTCTGCCCCTCGGGGTCTAAGGAGGGCCTGATCTCAACCATGCTAGGAGGGTCTATGGGTTATGCCCTGCTTGTCCCTGGCCTCAGTTTTCCCATATGTACAATGAAGGTGCAGGACCCAGAGCTCTCTAAGCTGTTGACTCTAATCAATAGCTTTCCTTGATACAGCCATGCTCAGAGTTGGGGAGGGTCTGGGGAGGGTCTTGACCATTCATACCCATAATGGGGCCTGTGTCCTAAGCTGACCTTGTCTATGAGTTCCTCTCCCTGCCAGGTATTTAGTCTGGTCCTGAAGACTCAGCCCCCCATCTCCTTTACCCCTGCCAACTGGACACCCCAGCACAGGACATAGCAGTTCTGGAATTTCTGGCTTCTGAAGTCAGACACTTCCTGGATGATCACGGAAGAGAGTGCCATGTGGGCCCTGGCTCACCCAGCTTCCTCTTGGCCTCGTCAAAGGCCTGCTCAAAGCCCAGGCGGGCATCGGGGTGAGGAAACTCAAAGATGAAGGAGTCTGTGCCCTCAGGCCTGGTGGCACACAGTTCCAGCTTGGTAGGGGGGAAGGAAAGTGCATAGCACAGTGCCTGCTTCTCTGACAGGTCCCTGTGCATGGCAGCTGAGAGATCCCGCAGCGCATCATCCAGGCTCTGTGGAGAAGAAGGCCCAGGTCTCAGGTCTCAGGCCTCACCAGAGTGAGCACACGCCCTTGCGAATGTGTATAGGGACCTGCTTCTCCCCTGTCCTCTCCTCCCTTCCCCTCAGACCAAGAGGAAGCCAGGATTCTCCCCCAACCACCCCACCTCAACCAGGAGATAGACCCTCTCTCCTCCTCTGATGGGATGAAGCCACATCTTCACCTTCAGATTTGGAACAGGTTACTTCCTTCAAATGCAAGTGAGGCTGTAATTTTCCCTCTCAGATAAGTGATAGGGGTATTTCTTCCCTCAGGCAAATGCCAGGCCTGTGTGCATGTCTCCCCGGGGTCAGAAAACCCCACCCTTAAGCAGAGGGCACAGACCTGGTGGGGGAAGCTGAGGCTCTCAGAGAGCTTGCTCATCTGGCCCAGGGTGGTCAGGTCCTCATCTAGGCGGCTGATGGCCTTCTGGATGTTCTCCCGATTGGTGGCTTGGGACGCTCCTGGACATCGCAAGGGAACAGAGGAAGGCCATGGACAAACAGAGATTGACAAGGTCAGGCTTCGATAGACACTCTTCCTTCAGTACATAACCTGCAGCTGAGTGGGCGACTGGCCTGACAAACTGAGAGCTTACAGACCCCAAAGTCTCAGGAACAAAGTTAACAGGCAACTAACTCCCAGAGAACCCCAGGCCTGAGGGCAGGGGACTGGGCCTGGTTCATAGCTACAGGGCACAGGATGTCAGGCCCTTGCAGAACTTGCCAGAAGAATATAAAATATGAAATGGTAGACCGCTTTACAGGTTATCCCGGCTCCAGTGGACACGGAACTGCAGCCGTGGCACAGCCCGGCAGGGGGAAGTGCCAAGTAGGCAGAGCCTCAGCCTCAAATCTGCTGACCAAGGGACTTGCCCCTTCATAAGGGAGGGAGCAATGAACTGATGTCCTGATTTCTCTGGTCCTATCCTACACCTGACCACTGCCAAGTGGCTGGCTTTATAGGCTAGCTCAGCAACCCCCTCTTCCCTCCCCACCATCTTGTCTGGCTTTGGGGGAGGGGTGTGCATGCTGGATCAGTGGCCCATACATGGGGCTGACCCTCCTCCACCCCTGGGCCAGGACACCAAGTCTTGAGATCAAGGGACAGGAAGTTTCTTTCTTTTTGCTTTTTCCTAAATGACAGGTTTTTCCTGTCTTTTTCTGTTCTGTTTATAGAATGTGTTGGTGGAGTACATAGTTTAGTAGTTGGGCCACAGGTTGCAGAATGGCAAGAAAGAAGACCTGGCTGGGGTCCTAATAGCACCAGAGGAAGAACAGATTCTGAGACTGGCAAATCAGTCTGGAATGGAATGGCCCTCTGGCCAGGGACTCTTCAGGGCCAAGGAAGTCAACGGTAAGGTGGAATCATGTTGGCTAAGGAGGCTATGGTGCTGTGTCTACAGAAAGCAGGGCATGTGCCCAGCAGCAAGGTGTGCCAAGGCTTGGAAGAGCTTTGCTATGGTCTAAATGTTTGTGTCTCTCCAAAATTTGCATGTTGAAATCTAATCCCCAGTGTGTTGGCTGGAGACAGGGTCTTAGGGAGGTGACAAGGTTAAAAGAATGGTACCCTGAAGCCGGGTGCAGTGACTCACGTTTGTAATCCCAGCACTTCGGAAGGCTGAGACAGAAGAATCGCAAGTTCAAAGCCAGCCTCAGCAATGGGGAGGCACTAAGCAACTCAGTGAGACCCTGTCTCTACATAAAACACAAAATAGGGCTGGGGATGTGGCTCAGTGGTCCAGTACCCCTGAGTTCAATCCCCAGTACCAAAAAAAAAAAAAAAAAAAGAATGGTACCCTGATCAATGGGATTAGTTCCCTTATAAAGAGTTCTGGGAGAAGCTGGATATGGTGGTACATGTTTACAATCCCAGCACGTTGGAAGTCTGAGGCAGCAGGATAGAAAGTTTGAGGCCAGCAACTCAGCAAGACCCTGTCTTAAAATAAAAACAAGAAGGGCTGGGGATGTGGCTCAGTGGTAAAGCACCACTGAGTCCAATCCCTAGTACCAAAAAAAAAAAAGTTCTAGGAGAGCTTGTTTGCCCTTTTGCCAAAGGAAGGACACATATGAAGAACAGGTCCCTCACCAGACACCAGATCAGCTGGCATCTTGATCTTGGACTTCCGAGTCACCAGAATTGTGAGCAATAAACTCATTCATTATAAATTATCCAGTCTGTGGTATTTTTGTTATAGAAACCTACAAAGACTAAGACAATCTCTTAGTCCTTCTGAGAGAAAGAGTCCCACCCCCATCCTCAGCCGTATTTTCTTCTATGTGGCCTGTCCTACTCCTGGCCACAGATGAATGGACTAGGAGTGGGCAGCTGACCTAAAGGTATCATTACATGAGCTGGCTATTCTCTAATGAAGAGATGTGGGAGACCAATAATCATCATCACCACAGCTTGCATTCCTACAGAGGGGCCTGTGGGGGACAGGCCTGGGTTCACCTGGGGCCTGGAGATAGTCTGGGCCTCATCACTGGAGTTATGAGGAAGCACAAAAAGCTAAGTGCAGTGAGAACGGGCTCAACTCACAGTACAAAGAGGAGAAATGAGACAGGAGGGGCAGCTGCGTGGGGCTGCCTTAGCTCCTGATAGGTTCAGCCCCAAACCACATGGATCTTTCCGATCAACCCTTTGCCTGTGCTCTGTCCCTCGGGTAGAACACCGCCGAGCCTGAATGGTGCATCGTCTACTATTTGGCATCCAAATGAGTTTGTACAGAGGAATCAGTGGCTAATTACAGCTATGCCTGCTCCCCTTGCAGGAGCCCACCCAGCCCCACCTGCCAGCCCAGGTCCTGCCCATCAGAAGGTGGTCTGCATGGACAGGATGGTCTGACTCCATGGATGTCAACCTGGTCCTTCATGCCAGCCCCCTCATACTGGATGGGAAAATGAGGTTTGAAAGCAGATGGACAAATAGCGCAGGAGGCTTCTCAGGGGAAGACTAATACCAGGACTCCCTGGCAGGCCTGAGCCAGCCCCACCTTTGATGATGTCTGCATCTTCCAGAGGCAGCTTCCACAGCATCTTGTACTTGCTAGCAGTATCGATAACGCTGGCTGCTGTGTACCTGTGGGGAGACAGTGGGATGCTCTGGCCAGGGTAGGGGAACAGGGCCCAGAGTAGGACAAGGGCTTCCCCTGCTTGCACCAAACAGCCCTGTCCCCACTCACTCACAGGCTCATGGAGCTGCGTCGCAGGGAGCCTGACTTTCGCTTCAGGGTGGTGCAAACAATGAGGTCTGTGAACAGGAAGAGGGACCGGTCCTTCTTGCCACCGATTGCCTTCTGTGGGGCCAGAGGCAGGGTTCAAGCTGTATACACACAGTCCAGGAGCCCACTCACCTGCCCACAGTGCCCAAGGGGACAGTGAGGCCCAAGGAGGGGAGGCCCAAGGAGGGGTGACAGCTCTCTGCCAGGTGTCCAGAGAGTCAGAGTAGAGTAGGAACTTGACCAGGCCCTCTGTTGGGGTGGAAGAGCAGGGAGACCCATGGGCAGCAGGTAAGAAAAAAGTGAACTCAGTGGGGAGGTAATGACAGGTGGGCAGATAGGGGGACATTTCTTACCACTTCAATGACCATCTCCTGCCTCAGAAACCGCCGAAGAGGAGCCTGGAGCTGTGGGGTAGGATGGACCTGTCATCTTAAAGGCCAGTTATTAATTCCTATCCACTGAACAAATCCCAGTGATCCTGCAGCCCCCTCCACGGGCCAGGCCAGTGGAAGCAACATCCTGTCTAGCCTCCAGGCACTGTGCTGCCAGGCCAGGGACACATGGTCAGGGCAGGGCAGGTGGAGCTATGTGCTCACAGATGCTGGGAGACATGGAGGCAAGCACATTAAAGACTCCAATGTGGACGTGGACAGAGCCACGATTCTGGGTGACAGGAAGAACAGAGACTATGTGGACAGACATGGGTGGGGTGGAGGCGGGGCTGCACTCACATCCTCCATGCCTTCAATGTGAGCCTCGATCTCCTGCAGCACCCGGGCATGCCGCTCTGCCTCCTCGGCACTCCGCACACCCTTGTTAATGCGTTCGGCCACCTGCTTGATGTTCCGCTGTGCGTCCAGCAGGAGTGGGTGGTCTGGGTGGTCTTCCGGTGTGTGCTTCAGGAGGTCCTAGAATGAGAATGGGGGCCAGACCTGTTTGTTTAACTGCCCCTCAGGCCCAACTGATTGCTGGAGCAGGTGAGACTATTGGTAGACACCAGGGAGGACTTTCTACCCTACTTAACCCTAGGGACCCTGATGCCAGGTTCAAGTCAAAGGAGTCCTCAATCCACTAATCTCCCTGTCTCCAGGCCTTGCCTACTTGCCCACTCAGCCCCATGCCCACCTTCACCAGCAGCTCATAGCGTGGGATCCGCTGCACAGGCTTGATCATGAGGTCGGATAGCGCCTGCTTCTCCTTGTTCTCACGCATGCTTTGCTGAAACCCAAAACAGGATGGATAGGCGCCAACGTGAGGAACGACGTGCCAGGAAGGGTTTATCCAGAGACAGGCTCCCATCAAGCCCCTCCAGCTCAGCCCAAGGGCAGGGGCAGATCCACTGGAAAGGCTGTACTGCCCCAGCGGAGTGCTCCTGGCGCCCTCAAAGCTAGCCCAAGATGAGAGTGGCCTCCACTCCCCTGCCCTCACCCGCAGTAAATACCTCCAGGAACTTGAGAAAGGCAGGCCTCGCCTCCTTAGCCACACGTACAGCATCCTTTGCATTGAGGAAGTTATCAATATAGGCAGAATAGATGTTTACCAGGACATCTTTGGAGAACTGTGGGTGAGGAGACAGGTTGGGGACTCTCAGAGTGTCTTGATGGGATCAGGCATTTTTTTTTAAGTTGTAGATGGACACAATACCTTTATTTATTTTTATGTTGTGCTGACGACTGAACCCAGTGCCTCAGACATGCTAGGCAAATACTCTACCACTGAGCCACAACCCCAGCCCCAGGCATGTGTTTTTGTATTTCTAGGTATGTACGTGGAATATGTGCAACTATGATTAGGTATGTGCATGTGTGCACATACATATATGCATGGGTCTATCTTACCTGTATATGCTTGCATATGAATGTATGAATGTGTGCCTGGATGTATCCTGTGTGCTCAGACCTGGTTCTTTCACTTGCAACACAGCATTTCTGTCCTTAGCTCTCTGACTCCCCAAGTCCTACCAGACAGGTCTCCATCTTCACCAACCTCAGATGAACAGACTCAGTCCAGCCCCCAGGAATTTGTTCATGCAGTTCTCTTCCCTATCTGGATCTCGCCCACCCTCAGGGTTGAGTTCCTGTTTAAGGTGCTGTCTGCTTGGTATACACGTGGCCTCTGGCTTCTCCTGATGACTCCAGAACAAGTTCTCCCTTTCCAGGGTCAGAAGTACTCCTCTCTCAGCCACAGCATGACCTGGCTCAGGGCAGGGCACATGGTGGCTGGTGGTTAATACCTGCTAGCCAGCTGATGGCAGGCTAAGTATGGATGTTCTCAGTCAGAAGCCTTGGCTAAGAGTGAGGACACCTGGGTTCCTTGTCTCAACTGCATCATGGATAGGCTAAGTGACCTTTAGTGGTGTTTCTGGGTCCCTTTGGGCCTCTGAGTCCCTGCCTCCTTAAAGTGTCGACTCTGTCTGTCTCTGGGTAAGATAGGGCAGAGCCTGAAGCAGCTCAGGAAGACAGCCCTCACCAACCACCCCCATTCCAGGACATAGTGCCCTGGGCTGACCCCCTTGGAAGTCCAGGGCTTCCTGCCATAGTTCAAAGTCAGCATCAAGGTCCAGGCAGGTGGCTGAGCCTAGTGACACTCAGGGTGATGGTGGGTGAAGGCATCAGTACTCAATCCAAGCTGGGGTCCTGTCACCTCATCTGGCCAGATCCCTTTGTAGGCCAGTCAGACATGTTAAGACATTTTTAGGTTCAAGGCTCCACCACACATCATAACAAGTACATTAAACAACATTCACATTCCAAAGCAGATATGATTTTTTTGTTTATAAAATTTTGGAAGCAAAATTTTTGCCTGGTCTCCTGAGTAGCTGGGATTACAGGCATGCACTGCCACACCTGGCTTCTATTCATCAACTTTAAAATCAAGGTAATTACTGCATCTACCTCACAGGGTTGTTGATACATATAATGTATTTAGAATAATGCCTGGCACATAATAAGTGCCAAGGAGTTAGCTACGATTGTTATAATACCTGATGGTGGGCTGGGAGTATAGCTCTGAAGTAGAGCACTTGCCTAGTATGTGCAGGGCCCTGGGTTCAATCCCCAGGACTTCAACCAATAAAATAAGTTTAAATGCCTGATGGAAAAAAGAGCTAGTCAGGATGAGGTCGTATCAACATCAAGCCCACATCAGGGTCAGGGCAGCTGTTTGGGTCCAGGTAAAGATAGGGGCTGAGGTCAGTACCAGCATCCATGTGAAGGATTGAGGTCAGTACCAGCATCCATGTGAGGTCTGAGCCAGCATCAACACCAGCTCAGGGTCAGGACTAGGGTTAGACCAGTGCCAGCCACTGGTTGGGTCCAGGATCAGAGCTGGAGTCTGGTTGGGGATGGAGTCCATACCAGAGTCTGGTCACACTCTGGGACTGGGCACTCTCCAGGTTTAGGTCCACCCGGGAGATAGAGTCAGACCTGGGGTCGGAGTCAGTGTCCATGCAGCACAGGTCATATGGGGGGTTGTGGCAGCGCATGGGGCACTCACCGACTGGACGAGGAGGGCCCCCACCTTCTGCTGGGCATGCCAGGTCTGCACGCAATGCCGCACCTGCTCCAGGAACTGCTCATGGTGCTCTAGGAGCTCAGGGATCTGGTCAAAGATCTCATCCACCAGCGACGGGTCGCACAGCAAAGAGTTCTCTGGCTGCTTTAGCGGCTGCATGTAGCCCTGGGGGACTCACAGAGTCAATGCATGTTCCTGCAGAGTTGGCACCCAACACCACCTACACAGGTCCCAGGGTGAGCACACACAGAATCACCTGGGCCTGCCACTCAGTGCCCTGCCTCCCCCATCTCCCTCATTAGACTAGGAGCTACAGGAGGTGGGCAGACCTATCCCCATGCCTGCCCTCCTGCCCAGCCCAGGACCTGACACAAGATGGGGTTTTCTGGATGCATAGAGCTTAGAATAAGGAAAGCAAAATTAGGGCTTTCTGGGAGAACTCCACATGCTAACTCAGCAAATATTTATTGAGCATTTATTATGTGCTAGGCATTGTTCTGGGAACTGAGACAGCAGTGGACAAGAAGGACCCAAGTCCCTGCCCTGACAGAGCTTATATGTAGTTAGATAAAACACACACAAAAAAGGAATAGGAAAAAAGTAAGTCATATTTCAATAAATCTACTTATCTTTAGGAAAAAATGTCTGCCAGTTAAATGATGATATGCTATCAATGTAGGATGCTATCAGTGTAGGTTCTAGAGATATTAAAATGTGAATACCACATGTCTTAGAATCAATTTCATGTGTAATCACAAGAAATTAAAAGGTAATACTTCTGTGCAGAAAAAGTAGAAGGCCCCCCCGGGGAGTTCATGGAGGCTTGTAGTGACATTATCTGAACATTGCTTTAACAGTTTTCAGATATGCAGGTCAATCAGTGTGTAAAATTCCTGTTTTTCACCTCAACTATGTATTCAATGGTGTTGCCTGAACGAGTAGCTCGGCTCTGATGGAGAGGTTGCCCTCTACTGGCCCACATTGTAACTACAGGCCAAAGAAACAGGAGGGTGTATTTGAAAAAGCATATGCTATGTTGCAATAACATTTATATTAAACATTTTTTTAAAATCTGGCTTGTTTTGTAAAACAAACTTGAGAAAGTCAAGCGCAACAGAATCCTCTTGACTGTCTGGGGATTCTGAAAAGGCTCAGGGTTATGGAGAGGAGGCAGATAGGCAGCATCCCTGTCAGAGTTCTTCAGGGGATGTGGGCCAGCACCTTGTCTGGGTCAGGGTCGCTGCCCTCCAAGGACTTCTGGGCCCCATAAGCCCACAGAGAGGCAGATACACAGACTGAGAAGCCCACCAAAAACTGGTGAAGCCAACATCCACATTCACTCAACAAATGCTCCTGGGCCACTATTGTGGAGGGAGAAGGGCTGCAAGCCCTGGGGCTACAGAACCCTGCATCTGGGGGCTGACATCTGAGTGGAGGGGAGCAGAACACAAGCACAACAGAGAAGGGAGTATGCTAGAAGGGAGTAAATGCTCCAGGAAAAAAAGAGCAGAGGGAGTCAAGGGTGCCTGGAAAAAGGGAGCTTGGTCAGGGCACTCAGGGAAGGGACATTTCTTAGCTGGGAGTGTTGGGGTTGAAGACAAGGCTCCGACGGTGACAGTAACACCCAGAAAAAGGTACAACCTTAGAACCTGGTTCAAATCTCACCTTCTAGCTGCTCACCTGGATATTTAACTTCTTTATTTTAAACTCGTGGCCTAGAGAAACAATACTAATCCTTTTTTTTGGTACTGGAGATTGAACTCAGGGGCACTTGACCACTGAGCCACATCCTCAGCCCTATTTTGTGTTTTATGTAGAGACAGGGTCTCACTTGAGTTGCTAAACGCCTCGCCGTTGCTGAGGCTGCCTTTGAACTCGCAATTCTCCTGTCTCAGCCTAAGTGCTGGGATTACAGGCGTGCACCACCACACTCGGCTTATACTAATCCATTTTTGTTGGCAGTTGTCACTGGGAGTTAGCATCAGGCCGCAGAGTTCAAATCTCTATCTGAGTATCATTATGCCTCAGCTGGGGTAGACAGGTGAGTGAAGGGGGGCACTGAGAGTCAGACTGACAGGGTTTCCTCTCAGGCTATGGCACTTCCTAACTGTAACCTTGGACACACTGCTTTGCTTTACTTCTCTGTGCCTCAGCTTCATCTGTAAAATGGGGGTTATGGTGAGGGTGGTATGAATTACCTCACATAAACCCCTGGGGACAGCGCCTGGCCCTCAATGAGCATCAGAGGTTACACCTCATTAGATGGACGACCCTGAGACTTCATTTCTTCATTTGAAGAAGGGGATCACCATCTCTACCCCACAAGGTAACATGAAGACTCAGCACAACCTTGCAAGGGCCCATGTGAATGCGGGCAGAGCTACAGGCAGTCGCGAAATCACATGCGCACCTCTCCTCAATCTGCACTCATGGCAGGTACTATTCCCGCCCCTGCTCTACAGGGGGACATCTGAAAGCTGAGTCAAGTGGTCATGTCAGATGTTCCAGGTCACAGAACTGGCCAACAGGTGCAGGCAAATTTGAGCACTGGAGCTGTTCTCCAAACCCCTGGTGCCACCTCAGCCCTCCTTCCCACACTCCAGGGCTGCCACTGCCAGTCCTTGGGTCCAGGTGACACCCTCCTGCCCAGCTCCACCCTCCCACCCACCACTTTCAGCTTGGCTGCCTCCACCACGTCTTGCACTCTGTCTACCTGCGCAGCCCTGTGCTCGCCCTGAAGATTTGGAGGTGGGAAGACTCTCCGGGCCCTGCCTGCTCTCAGCTCTCCACTGCGCCTGCCTCTGCTGGCCAGCAGACTGAGTGCAATATCATCTTTTAATCTTCGTGCTGAGAGGTAGGTTTGACTGGCTGCATTCTGGAGGCAAAATCAAGGTTCAGAGAGGGGATGTGACTAAGCCAGGTCATCCAGCAGGGGGCAAGTGACTCAAACCCTGGACTGTCTGACTCTATTGTCTGCAACTCTTACCAAGGGGATGACAAAGGACCCTTGCAGGCCCTTGCACATCAACGCTTCTGCCTGACATTCTGGTGGGTCCTTCCTATGGCTTCCTTTTGCTTACAGGAGAGCCCCGTCCCTGCCCAGCAGCCTGCAGCCCCCGCATGGCCTAGTCCTGCCTCCCTGCCAGCAATCACACTGGCCACTTCAGATTTCTTCACTGCACCCTTTGCTCCTGCTGTACCCTCTGCCTGGAACCGGACTCCCCGGTGCCCTCTCTGCTGAAATACTACCCACCTTTGTGTCTCTGCTAAACATCCCAACTTTAGAAAAGCCTTCCCTGACCCCCTATGGGAAGGCAGGTCCCATTCTGTGTTCTCTCTTCCTGCACTTTTTAAAAATAATAAAAGCAATGTACTTCTGTGGCACAATATACATAACAGAAAATTTACATTTTAACCATTAAGTGTAGTTAAATATATACATTAAATATATTCACACTGGGGGCTGGGACTATGGCTCAGTGGTAGAGTGCTTGCCTCACATACGTGAGTCACTGGGTTCGATCCTCAGCACCACATAAAAATAAATAAAGAAAATAAAGATATTGCATCCATCTACAACTAAAAAAAAAACAAAATATTAAAAAATATATATATATATATATTCACACTGTTGTATAAGCAACACCACCATCCATCTCCAGAACTTTTCATCTTCCCTAACCAAAATTCTGTACCCACCAAACACTAAATCCAAACTCCTTCTTTTCCCAGGCCCTAGAAACCACAATTCCACTTTTTGTGTCTAAGAATTTGACTATTCCAGGTACAGAATAGAAGTGGAAGCAAGCCGGGCGCGGTGGCACACGCTTGTAATCCCAGCACTTAGGGAGGCTGAGACAGGAGAATCGTGAGTTCAAAGCCAGCCTCAGCAATGGCGAGGCGCTAAGCAACTCAGTGAGACCTTGTCTCTGCATAAAACACAAAATAGGGCTGGGGATGTGGCTCAAGGGTCGAGTGCCCCTGAGTTCAATCCCTAGTACCAAAAAAAAAAAAAAAAAGAAGAAGTGGAAGCATACAGTATTTGTCCTTTTGTGACTGGCTTACCTTGCTTAGCATGTCTCAAGACACATTTGTGTTGCAGCCTGTGTCAGAAGTTCCTTCCTTTCCAGGCTAAGAAATATCTACTGTATATATATGTGCTCTCATGAACCTCTGAATCACCACATCTCATCATGTGTGATTTTTCTGGCTGGTAACTGCTGGTCTCTGCCATAGACCATGAACTCCAGAACACAGGCCCAGATCACTCATGCTCATTCTCCTACCGCCCTTGGCTGGAGAATACAATGTGTGGTGCAAGAAGGGGCTCGCGGCAGATTTGCGGAATGACTAATAAGTAAATGAACACTGTGGACGTTTCCAGGGCTCCACCCTCCCTCTCTGTCCTCACTCTGCCTGGGTGGCCTGAGCAAACTCATCCTTCACGGTGACAGCAGGCCATGTGAAGCCAGCATGTGAAGCCAGGCTCTGGGTCTCCCCAGAACCCACACATCTGAATCTCGACTCACCATCTTACCCCAGACGCATCCCTCTCCTGTGCCCTACCTTTCCCAGGCCAAGAGCTCTGGCACAATGCTGGGCTCCCCTTCCTTTCCCCTTCCACACCTGGCCTCAGCTCTCCTCTCTGCGGCCTCTGCCTCACATGATCTCAGTGGCCCTGATCCTCTCCTGCCACCCATCTTCCCAACAGTCAGACAGACTTCAGAATGCATGACTCAGGGCACAACTTGCCCGGCTCAAGCCCTTCACTGACTCTCTAGTGCCCCTGGTGGAGTCCAGACCCTCCTCCTGGTGATCAAGGCCTCCACAGTGTGGCCCCTGTGGGTTCTCACAGCATCACCCTAGAACCAACCCCTGATGTTCTGTGCTACCACGAGGGCCTCTGAAGGCACAAGGCCCTTTCTGATATGACTTTATACATGCTGTCTCTGCTACTGAAAAGTCTGCACCTCCTCCAGAGAGTCTTCCCTCACCGTACATGAAGCAGGTGCCCCCCATGCTTTAAAGTGCCCCATAAACTCAGGTATGTCCCCCAGGGACTGAGAGCTTTGAGGTAGGGCTCATCTTACTTGTCCCAGTGTTTCATGAACCTAGAGCAGTGCCTGAGCCAGCAGGTACCCAACATTCAATTCTATTCAATGAGTATTTTCCCAGTCAATGACAAAAACACAGGGGGCACACCAATGGGGGTACACAGCCCTGACCTCAGGTCCAGGGCTGTTGGGGGATGTGTGATGGGATTCCTGCCCTGGGGTGCCCTGGTCTGACCCCTCTCCATTCTCTTCTATCCTGGAAGGGGCTTCTTCCTCCTCTAGGGCTGCCAAATCCACAGCTCTCCATGGAAGGGTGATGTGTCCCAGGGTCACAGCTCTCTGGCCTAGGCCCCTTGTCCATAACATGGGTCTGTTCCCACTTGTCCAAGGCCTCCCAGCCTCAGAAGGCTGCTCTCAGGGGTCTGTCCTGTGGGCCTCACCTGCATCAGGGTGCGCAGTGACTCCACGTATGACTGCTCTGTGTCCAGCAGGGTCATAGTCACGTGCTTGCGCATGTCCTATGGGGACAAGAGCAGAGTGTGAGCATTGCCTTGTTCCCCTCAGACCCCAACACCAGCAGCCACATGCAGGTTCACCTGTAGGCCCAGAGAACACTCCACACCCTCTCCCTGGCCTTCAAGGCCTGCCCACCCCCGCAGGGCTTTTGGCTGTTTTCCCAAAGCATCCTGGACCCCACTGTCAGGGGTTCACTCAGGTGCTCGCCCTGTGGGAATTTCAAATGCACCCCTTCCCAGAGTTAGGAGACACTCCTCCACGCCAGCCCCCGCCCCCCTGCAGCTGTGGGCAGATATGAGACCTCCAGTTTACTTCTTGGTTCCCTGATGGGCTCTTGAAAAGGACAACCAAAAAAAAAAAATTCATAAACTTTCACATTTGTAAGAAAAGATGGCTCCAGGCTACCACTCATTCCAGCTGCCAACTCTGAAAACGCCACTTGCCAGCTTAGTGCTCTGGGGACATGTCCCACCTAGGTGGGCTTCACAGCTTCTCCTTCCTGGAGCAGACTCAGCACCCCTCCAGCTCCCACCCCCGGCTATAGAAGATGCTGCAGAACAGAGAGGTAAAGCTGGAGGTCACAGAGCTGGGTGGTGTCTCAACTCTCTTAAAAGATTACTGAGCCCTCCTGGACACTAGGCTGGGCATTTTATGTTGTCTAACACTCCTGATCATCCTGTGAAGTAGATGTCATTATTCTCTCCATTTTAAGGGTGGGAAAGGGAGAACCAACCACCAATACCTCCATCCTGAGGGTCTGAATTAAAGTCCCCAAGGGGTTGTTCAGCCCCTACACCCACACCCTGAGGCATAGGGTGTCTACCCCTGTCAAGGTGAGCCCTGACTGTGGCAAGGCTTTGTTGGAAGCCACTTGGGAATGTCACTCTGCCCCCACCCACGTGACTGAGCTTATCTGTTGCCTGTTCCACCTGTCCCTAAGCTCCTGGGCTACTTCTCCAGGAAGCTTTCCCAGATGATACTACCCTCAACACCTTCCCTTTGCTTGTGAGGACTTCACTCTAGGATTCCTCCCTGGCCCCTCTGAGTCTCTAGAACGGTTCTGAGGAAGACCCCAGAACTCTGATTTAGTCTCCCCTCTCCATTTTTCTCACAAGTCTCAGCTTGGCCCTACCTGAGACTCCAGTCTTCAAGGCCTGCTAGTTCAAGTGGATACTCTGCATGTGGTGATGCCAGGGTGGGTATCCATGTCTGTGGGATCCTTTCCATCCCTACCCTAGAAGTCCCTTAGGGTAGGACTCAAGAAGCAGGGCTGCGGGCTGAGGTTGTGGCTCAGTGGCAGACTGTTTGCCTCGCACGTGTGAGGCACTGGGTTCAATCCTCAGCACCACATAAAAATAAACAAAATAAAGACACCGTGTCCATGTATAACTAAAAAATATTAAAAAAAAAAAAAAAAAAAAGAAGCAGAGCTGCCCTGGTCATTGCTAAGCCCAGGGTCCATGTCTGCTTAGTGAGCTTGAGCTCTGGGCTGTCTGGCCTGCCTGATCCCACTCTTCACCTCTTGTGATAAACTGACCTCAGTTCCCCTCCCTCTGATCTAGGGACTCAGGTCATTCTTCTTGCCCAGTGTTCTACAATGAGACACACTCAGAAAAGAGGGCTCTCAGGAACTTGGTGATGGGGATGTGAGTGTTACCTCCTTGAGGAAGGGCAGAGGCTGGCTTGTCCCAACCTTGCCAGAATTGTGCTCTGATGTCCTCACCAGGCCCTGCCTCAGAGCTCCCACATACAACCAGATCATCTATCCTCTGTGTCTGAGGCCTTTAAAAAATCAGGACAGCTTGCAATCCTAGCTACTCAGGAAACCGAGGCAGGAGGATTGTGTGTTCAGGGCCAGCCCAGGAAACACAGAGAACCTGTCTTAAAATAAAAATAAAAATTCAGAGCAGCTTCCAGTAGGAGGCCCACCCTGGGATGGAAAGCTTGAGCGCACAGCTTCAGGGACAGAAGGACCTCCCAAGGAGAGGCCCAGAAGTCTGCCCCTGTCTCCTGCCCCCAGTTTCTTGTTCCAACCTCACACTCACAGATATGTGACATAGGTGTTGTCACCTCCACTGTACAAATGAGACAAGTCAGAGGTGACATGACTTGCCCAAGGTCACACAGCCAGTGACTGGCACAGCCAGGACCAGAGTCTGTTCAGTCACCTCAAGCTGACTCCTAGGGCCTCAGAACACTAAGTTCTTGCCTAGACTGATGGTGCAGCTTCAGGCCACAGGATCCCCAGTTGGCTTCGTGGCCTTCCTGGCTTCGTGACCTTGTGGTCACCTAACTGCGCTGTTTCTACACTGTCTTCTATGAAATGGAACTAATAATAATCCTCCATCCTGGCACTGTGAGAATAGCAATGAGGACAGGCAGTGTCCATGCACGTGGTCTTCACTGTCCACTCTCATTCCACTCCAGTGAGACTGAGCAGGGAGCTTCCTGACAGCAGGATGGCCAGGCTGTGCCCTGGGCCCCTCAGCCACCATCCCCTGCCCACCCCTCCTGGCAGGCCTGGCCCAGCAGGCACAGTGAGAGTCACAGTTAGGGAGGCTTCCTGAGAGGCAGGGCTGGCGCTGGGCCTGATGGTCGGGAGGGCTGGGGTAACACAGGGAGGCTGACGCTGCAATGCCATGGATCCCAGCCTCCTCCCTGCTGCAAAACACAGTAGGCTGTCACTCAGCTGTCAGGTAAAGGCACCGAAAACAAGGCCAGCTCCTTGTTGCTGCATGGAGCAACACTTCTGCACGTGCTCAGACACGGGGATAGTGCATGGGGTGGGGGGAGACAAGGGAAGCAGGAGAAGGACAACGCAGCTGTCAACCAGATCAGCAGGCCCACCTGTTCTGGGCGGGACAGCCTTGTAAGCTCAGCTTCTCTCCAGAGCCCCTCACCCCTCAGCAGCCCCATCCCAGAACCTTCATTACAAGGGGCCCTGAGCTGGGGACAGGGGATATAGCATGAAGACAGAGGGGGCCTCTCCTCCTAGTGGGATTGGGACCATCAAAACCCAAAGACACTCTGATGTACACAGCATGAAGACAGATACATGTGCACAGACAGAAGCCATAAAGGCCAGATACCCCCACAGAGAGACCAAAAATGCAGGAAAGCCATCCAGCTGAGGACCAGGCCCTGCAGCCCAGAGACCTGAGGCAGTGGAGAGAGACACACAACACAGCACAGCACCCTGATGACAGGGACCTCTGCCCCCACTGGATCCAGAAAGTGGACCTGGTCAGGGGAGACACACAAAGACATGGCAACAGCTCTGGATGCCTCCCCCTCCCCCACACTGAGCCAGAAATGGGGACACCACCTTTCCCACTGCAACATGGCATCTCCAAGGCCCAGGAGGTCCAGCCAGGAGAGGATGGCAAGGGCAAAGCAAAGCACATGCATATACCTGGGGGTGGGGTGGGGATCAAGAGAGGAAGGCTCAGGAGAAGGAGGCTGGAAGACCCTCCCGGTCCTGAGCCTGTGAACCTAGGATACCCCTGGCAACAAATGTACTTCCATGCTGACCCACTTCACAAGCTGAGTGCCATCAGGCCTTGGCCCTTTGCGCCCTGCCAACCACACCACCACCTGCCAGGACTCCTCACCCTCAACCCTCTGCCCTTACTGTAGATCACAGGGCCCACACCCTGTGGCCAGACGGGTGGGTGACCGATTTGGCCCTGAGAGCCAGCATCTGCACATAACTCCGCCAATCCCCTCCGCCGCAGAGGCCCAGGTCCCTGGCTGCCCCTCCCCCTCCCCGTACCTGGGCCTCCCCAGGCTCCTCCGCATCAGTGCCGCTGCCTCCGGCGGGCTCCCCGGAGGCAGCGGCCGGGCCCAGGTCGCGCATGTCTTCCAGCGCGATGGTGAACTGGGCCAGGGTCTTCACCATCTGCAGCATGCGGCCGGCCCGCCGCCCGGGAGGGAGCGGCGGGGCGAGCAGAGGATGGCGCAGGGGCGAGGGCCCCCTTCCACCCTCGCTCCTCTGGTGTTCGGCCCCGCCGCGGTGGCGGTGGCGGTGCTGGTGTCAGTTCCAGCGTCAATGTGTGCGCGGCGGCGCCGCCGGCGGTGGCGCTGCGGCCTCCTCTGCGCAGGGAGTGCGCCGGCGAGCCCCGCGCGGCGCCGCTGGGGGGAGGGGTCCCCGCCCTCGGCTCCCCCGCCGCCGCCCTCTCCGCGCCGCCCCTTCTCCCACAGCACGCCCAGAGCGCCGGGACCTCGCACCCGCTGCGCCCCCACGCTGCGCTCATCGCTTGCTGGCGGTGGGTTGGCCCCAGGACACAAGTCACTCACGACTGTGGACAAAGGCGAGCATATGCGGCGACACGCACTCTCGCTCCATACCCAGTGTGGGCACTCACGGAACCCAGATTTACACTATGGAACCGCTGGGCTTGGTCCATGTGCAGGATGGGTCAGAGATCAGTGCATTCACATCAACGTACAGTTCAGGTGCCAGACCGACCAGAACCCTGATACACGGGGTTCTGACCCACTCCTGCACACAGTGGTACATGCTTCCCTGTTGCCACAACTATAGCAGGCAGCACAGAAACAGGCACCCATGGCAGGCAGAGATAGGCAGGCCTGGGTGCAGCACATACACATCCCTGGGAACTCCACGCTGGTCAAAGGCCCAAGAGAGGAGTACTCAGGTGTGATAGAGTGGGGACTACCACTAGGTATCATCCCTAGTCCTACCCCCACGTCACCAACTTGGTCTATGCCCAGTATCTAGCACAGTCCTGGGGAATTCCAGTCTCCTCACTCTCCCCTGGCTAACCCTCATCGGGAAGGGACTCTGACACTTATATCCCCCACCCCTCTTCTGGACTGTGCTCCTGGGGTATCTCCAAGCAGGGCCTGCTTTCTCAAATCCCAAGGTGAGGCCAGATCCAATCCTAGACCCACTCAAGCAGGACTAGGGTGCATGCGGGGCGATCAACTCTTTTTTTGTGCCAGCTCCCATCCCCCACTGGGAGGAGGTTCTTGATGCAGCCTGCAGTGGTGCCTCAGCCCTGGCTATCCACCTGTGTCCTCTTGTTCATCTTAGTACGCTGGGGGCTCCCACAGTCACCAATACCTCAACTGTCTCCTCTGCCAAGACTGCTTTCCCCTGGGTTTCCTATGCAGTGGGGACATCCTGACTTTACTGCCCAAGCCAGGCACATCAGTGCTTGTAGCTCAGTGGTAGAGCTGCCCACTCCCTTGATATGCCACAGGCACTTCTGTTTTGTTTGTTTTTTTGTGGTACTGGGGATTGAACCCAGGGGTGCTCTACCATCCCCAGATTTATTATTATTTTTATTTTTCACTGAGACACTCCCATACAGCCCTCATCCAGGCGGATCCACACTCCACCTCTATCCAAGGCAATTATTCCCTACCTTCTAAAAGGGCCAGCCACAGGGCTGGTTAGTATAGGCCTCTCAGAGTCCAAAACGTCCAACATTGCAATTTTTTTGGGGATTGAACTCGGGGGCACTCGACCACTGAGCCACATCCCCAGCCCTATTTTGTGTTTTATGTAGAGACAGGGTCTCACTGAGTTGCTTAGCGCCTCGCCATTGCTGAAGCTGGCTTTGAACTCGCGATTCTCCTGTCTCAGCCTCCCAAAGTGCTGAGATTACAGACGTGCACCACTGCACCTGGCCCAACATTGCAATTTTAACTCTCCAACAGACCATCCCTCAAAAGGCCAAGAATGAAAATAGGCATAGAAAATTCTAAGAGAGTAGCAAGATGAAAGCCAGTATGACCCCAAACCAGGCAATCCCAGGACAGTTCACACTGCACAGAGTGAGAGCTGCAGGGCCTGTGCTGGGGTCAGAACCTATTACCAAGAGGTGTCAGGAAACCTGTGCTTCATAAATGAATGAGCAATCTGTGACTTCGTCTGTCTCCCTTGGGTCACCCTTGAGGCCTGGCTCAGAATAATTCAACTCAATTTGTTGAGTGAACAAATGATGGAGTGAAAATGTGCTCTGTAGTGCCTCCTTCTGGCCTCTCTACAGCACCGGTCTCAAAGTGTGGCTCCTGGATCAAGGGCTGCGGCACCTCCTGGGAATGTGCTAGAAATGCACATTGCCGCCTCCCCACCCCCACCATGAGTCTGAACCTTTGGGGTAAGGTCCAGCAATCTGTGCTTTACCGGCCTTCTATGGGATTCTAATGCACTGGCTGCACAGCAGCCACAAGGCCCACCATCACATCCAATCCTGCGGCAGGAGGCCCTGGCCAAGCACCCTGGAAGCAAAGGTCCTCCAGGAGGGCCCCAAGCCCTCTTCTGATAGTTTGGAACCAGAAATCCAGTGAGCCCACATGCTTTTATGGCTTGCAGGCATGCCTGGGGGCAGCATCAGCCCCTCATCTTCCTCCACCCAGGGCTGTGCATGTGTGCCGAGGGTCTGGATTAGCCAGATCAGTTGACTGAATGGGGGCTGGAAAGGGAGGATGACATGCCCCATGTCCAGAGCAGACAAACAGGTCGCACAGATAACTCCACATGAGCACGTGCACCTGTGGCCTGAGGACCCCACTCTGGCCCACTGTGTATACTTAATCCACATTTTGCTTTCTGTCAGAATACCTCCTTCCCTTCTGATCCCTCTTAAGCTGTCCAACCCTGGGCCTCAGTTTCCTCTCAGTGGTTAGGAGGACTGTGTAGCTTGGGGTTCTTAGAATGGCATATCCATTCCCTCACTAACTCCAGCAGGGATGACTCCATGTTTTCTGGCTTCCAGACCAACCTAGGGCTTCTCTCAAAGAACTGAGCAGAGGGGCCATCACTGCCTGGGGGAAAGCATTCACTGAGGGCTTCCTGGAGGAGGCAGAGTTTGAACAAGGTCCTGAGGCCAAAAGATCCAGAGGCATGTGGAAGCCAGAAAGCAGAGTTCACTGGGGGATCCTGCTCAAGGAGGGGGCAGGACTTGGTGCCAGAGGCACTGCTGCACTGCTGCCTCGTTAAGGATGGCTAATTAGATCCAAGCCTGTTGCCTTAGCAACTGGAGGGCTGGCGGGACAGGGAAATGAAAGGAAGCTAACTAAGCAAAGGAACAGCAGCACACAGTGACTGAGTCGGGGTCTCCAGGGATAACCCCACAACAGCACAGGCTGTCAGAGCCCTTCAGGATGAGGTCAGTTAGGGTGGGGCTGAGGGCGCCCCACACAGGTATGGTTCTGCTGTCCCTCTGAGTTCCCTGGAGGCTGATTTCAGATTCCCTTTCAGGTGGCTTCCGTTTAGAGTGGATCTGGCACAGAATAGCTATTCTAAGTGTACAAGGTGGTTGGTGAAGGCTTGCAGGCATCCTCTCCATAACCACACTCACCACAGACATCTCCTCACCAGCGCTCCCCTCCATGCTCCTGAGGCAGGGAAGGCAAAACACAGAGAGGAGGAAAGGGCTCTGCTCCCCAAGGCCACCCCACTCCAGGAGAGACAGGCTGGGCACCCCAGCTCTGTGGGACCACCTTCCACCAGCCTGGGTGAACCCTAACCCTCTGTACCTCACCCCTACCTAGCCTGCTGACAACTTCCCCATCTCTGAGGGATCCTGCTGTGCTTACCTGCCTCCAGTCACACTGCCCACTCTGAGCCCTGCCAAGACCCTGCATCTGGTCTCTGGTCACTTCGGGCCCTACAGTTAGTGCTGGACCAATCAGGGGACCAATGAGGACAAAAGCTAGACACAGGATGGACTAATGGATGAATGGTAATGGCTGAACAGATGAAAGGATGGAATGAGGATAGATGAATAAATAATACATGGATGGATGAACAAATGGATCAATGACAGATGGACACATGAAGGGCTGCACAGATACATGGCTCAATGGATGAGCAGCTACTTTTTTTTTTTTTTTAATTCATTTGTTCATTAGTTCGACAATTTTTTGTTGAATGTCAAGTAGGTGCCAAGCACTATGCTGAGGATTTAAAGATAAGCAAAGGGATCTGTGTCCCACCGGACACCACAGTCTAGGTAGGAAGACGTGAATTGAAAAAGAAATGACAAGAGGGCTGGGAGTGTGGCTCAGTGGTAGAGCGCTTGCCTGGCATGTGTGAGGGGCACTGGGTTCGATTCTCAGCACCACATAAAAATAAATAAATAAATAAATCGAATAAAGGTATTGTGTCCACCTGCAACTAAAAAATTATTGTAAAAAATGACAAGAGGGGGCAGGTTGTAAAGGAGACTTGCAGTTCTGGAAAGCAGGTCTGTGGGCTTCCTGTGGGTGGGGAGGGGTCTCCAGCCTTTCCCATCTGCCCAGCTTTCTGTGTTTCTCAAGAGGGTAGCTAGGCCCCAGAACTGCCCTAATTGGAACATGGCAGGGGGCTATCATCCTAGAATCCTTGCCATTACCAGCGGTGCCTGAATAGTCTTCAGGGGCCATGTACCTGCCATCGCTTTGCATGCCCTGGCTCCTTGACCACCACAGCAGCCCTACAGCAAGGGCTCTGTTATTGTTATGCTCCCATTTTACAAACCAGGAAACTGACATGTGGAGAAGTCACCCAGCTGGTAAGGGCTAGGACCCAGCTGGCTGCCTTCAGGCCCAGGCTCTTAAGCCCCCTTTCCTGGTGGGGGGAGGCATCTCCTCCTCACTGACCTCTGGCATTCAGCTGGGCATCCTCCGCCTCCCTAACCTTGAGAAGATGGTGGCCTTTCTCTAGTCTCTTTTGTTCCAAGACAGTGACATACACAGGCTCTCCTGACCCAAGGAGGCCTTAGAGCTAAACAAAATGTCATCTACAGGCAATGCCAGGATCAAGGAGGATCCTCTTCCCTGGGAACCCAGCCCTGGCTGATGGCCCAGACAAGCTGTCTGACCCCATCTATGTCCATGAGCTTGGAGTTGGTACTGGATGTTCCCAATCTAATGGGCCATCCATTTTAATGATGGCTGCTGTCTCCTTGGGTCTGCAGGCTCATCAATGAAACAAAAATTCCCAGAGAGAGACTTCTTTGTATAGAGATGAAGAAAACAGGCTCTGGGACCTATACAGCTCAGGCTCTGGGCGTGACCTTGGACAAGACACCTCACTTGTTGGGGCCTCAGTCTCCATCAGTTCCTGGAGAAATGTATCCTGCCATCATCCTCTCCTTCCCCTGTCTGCTCTCATCATGTCCTCTTCCCTACAGACCCTCCCTTCTGAAAGGACAGATCTCTGAAGGCTCTGCAGAGTTCCCAGGCCCTGCAGGCAGCTGGAAGGGAAGTGGCCACACAACAGGGCTCCCTGGGAACTGGCTGCTCTGTGTGCCCCACAACTCTGGCTTTGAGAATGGGAAGGAGAGGTCCAGAGCCTAAGGAGCCTTAGGACTTTCCTGCTCTAGGGCCACTGCCCTGCACGCATAGGTCTGTGTGTGCACTTGGAGATGGAACTACGAGTGACACCTCCACATGTCTCTGCATGTCTCTATCAGTGGTTATCTGTGGACAGGTGGCTGCACAGTGGTCTGAGGGTAGCAGTCCATGTGGTTCTATAGCAGAGGTATAAAGCCAAAAGGGCCATTTCAATAATGATCAAAACCAGCTACTGCTTATTTACCAAGCACTTACTATGTGCTAGGCGTGGATTAAGTACTTCATGTCATTCTTATTTTTTCTTTCCATACAGTGATAAGATTCAGGTTTCAGCCCCTTGAGACTAGATGGAGCACAGCAGAAGTGATGTTATGTGGCATCCCAAGTTAGATCATAAAATGCTGTGTGATCTTTCTGTCCTGGCTTGTGCTTTTTTTTTGGTACCAGGGATTGAACTCAGGAGCACTCAACCACTGAGCCACATCCCCAGCCCTATTTTGTGTTGTATGTAGAGACAGAGTCTCACTCAGTTGCTTAGCACCTCGCTGTTGCTGAGGCTGGCTTTGAACTCGCGATTCTCCTGTCTCAGCCTCCCAAAGTGCTGGGATTACAGGCGTGTGCCACGCATGGCTTGTGCATTCTCTAAGCCCAGCCTCCATGTTGGGAAGAAGCCCAAGCCAAAGGTAGGTATTCCAGCCAACAGCCCGGTTAATGTCACAGCCAAATGCCAGATTTAAGTGCCAGACTTGTGAGTGAGGATGGAGGATGCCTTTGAGAGGATTCCAGCCCAGCACTATCTGACCACAATGCACGACAGCCTCTCAGTGAGAACTGAGGCTCAGCAAGGAGAAGCCAGAGTCATGTGCAGACAGGAATATGAACCCAGGATCCTCAAGGTGCCAGTGGTAGAAATGGGGCAGCAAATGATTTCTGCATAGACCCAGATTATATCTAGGCCTGGAGGGATCTAGCTGGAACCCCAGCATCAGCAGCACTAGAAAGCATCATCACCCCTTTTAGAAACCATCCCTGCTGGCTGAAAGGAAGACTGAGGGGGCAGCTTTCACCCTCTCTGCTTGGGCTCAGACCCAGTTTCTGGAAGCTGAACCTGGCTGGCCCACCTCTCAGCCCAGAAGACAGACCCCTAACCACTGTACTCCTGACCCCTTCTGGGTCTCCAGGTATGAAGTGTCAATTCCGCATCATATCCTTGGTGGTCAATGTTTAGTGAAGTGCTGTTTTCTAAGTATTCTCTCATTGAATCCTCACATCAATCCTCTCAGTATATTCTGTTATTACCATTTTACAGATGAGGAAACAAGGCTCTAAGAAGTGAAGCAACTTAAGTTGCTTCACTGGTCACTGGGAGTTCACCCCAAGTAACTGGCATTAGAGAAAGTGAGTGACTCCACGAGGGTCACCGAGTATATAAACAAGGAGTCAAGCCAACCCTAAAATTGGGAAGTGGGGGTTGTATTCTCTTCCCTGGATAGCTGGAAGACAGATGGAAAACAGGAGGAAGGTCTCAATGTCTACCCCGCCCCCCCCCCACCAACTATAAGATCCAGAAAAGCAGAGATCAGGTCTCAATGTACAGTAGGTACACAATACATATCCATTGACCATCTTGCTCTGTGACTAGTCAAGTTGCTCCCCCCTCTAGGGTTGTTTTCCCTTCTGTAAACAAATGGGAGAGGAAGGAAGGTTCAGGGGGGCTCTCAATTTCTCACCAGGCTCCAGGGAGGGCGGTAAGGTCATGCCTAGGGACGGGGATAGGCAGTTTGACCCTTCCTAGATTTTCGGGCAGGATCAAGCCTTGTGGAAGTGAAGCAGCTGGGGCCCCAGGAACTGCACTTCTGCCAGACGCCGACAGGTGGCAGCAGAGGCCCGCGTGGCCAGGCCTGTGGTGCATGTGGTTTGAATTTAACTCGTCCTTTTTTCATGTGGTTTTTTTCCCCTTTCTTTCTTCTCTGTCACCCCGCCCTCCTTAATTTCAAGAAGATACAGCTGGACCTTCTAGGCTTAGAAGGAAAAGTTTCTTAACATCACGGATAATAGCCGGAAGCAGGAGGTGGGGGTTGGGAGGTTTGGTTAGACCCCAACAGATGTGAGAAACATCTGAGGAGCCAGTAATCTCCGATTTCAATCATCATCTCAGCCCAAGAGGCTGGGGCTGTCACCCCCATTTTACAAGCAAAGAAATTGAAACTCGGATCTTCTGTGTCCAGTGTGAGCGGCCAGGCTGCCCTGCCCTTGGCAGTCTATGTGTGTGGAGGAGACAGGGACAACTTTGGGGAGCCAGTGAAGCCTAGAGTGGGATTTACTAAATCTGGCAACCCTACTTCAGGGGCTCCCAGGAAATGCATCCACTCATCCCTATACACATTTCTGCCCACATACTGCTCTGTTCTATATCCTAGCCTTGGCTCAGAACCTCTGGATGAGATGACCTCCAGGAACCGGCTCCTCCAAGCTCTAAAAATTACTTTGGTAAAAGAGCTAAGCCTCGCTCAGCAACACTGTACAGGAAATAGGGGTCCATATGGTCTGGTCCAGGCACCACCACCTCTAGCTGAGAATATCCTTCCCCAGCCTCAGTGTCCTCTCCTGAAAAGTGGGAAGAACACTTGCTCAGTAGGTGCTCTGGAAAAGAGGGCCTCCTCCCTTGCCTCCACTCAGGCCTCTAGCATGCAGGGAGGCTGGGGTGAGGGGTCATGGGAACGGAAGTTTCTAGGGTCTGTTTCCAGCCCCTCCTGTTCCCTCCCTCCCTCAGACCCAGGCACAGGGGGTGAGGGAGCTTCATTTGTGTGTGTTGTTGGGTGAAATGGGGTGTCCTGCCTCTGGGGCGGAAGATGACTCACTGGGCCATGAGCCAGGCACCCTGGGAAAGGCCAGGCCAGCCTCAGGCCAGAACCCAAGGGAGCTGAGCGTTAGGGAGTAGGGGCACATGGCCTGCCTGAGTTGTTGATAAATCCTGGGGGCTCTCAAAAGCCTGCAGCCAATAGAGGCTATCATTCCTACTTTCCACAGTGCCAGAAATTCTACTCAGGTCACCAAAGTTCAGGGAAGCCTGAGGTGGAGTAAGCTCCCACAAGCCTGCTTCTCCACGCTTCCAGCCCCGACACAGCCAGACTGGTTTCTCTGCTGCCCGGGGTGAGCCTCACCTTGGGCATGTTCAACCCTCCCCTAAAGGACAGAAGCAGAGAAGGGGCCATTCCTTCCCACCAGACATATAGGCACCGAGACATATTGGTACCTTTTTTTTTTGGTACTGGGGATTGAACTCAGGGGTACTCGACCACTGAGCCACATCCCCAACCCTATTTTGTGTTTTATATAGAGGCAGGGTCTCCCTGAGTGGCTTAGCACCTCGCCGTTGCTGAGGCTGGCTTTGAACTCACGATTCTCCTGTCTCAGCCACCTTGGCACCTTTGCAGGCTGTTCCCCTGCCTGGGCTGCCTCCTTGCTCCTGGCCCCATCCGAGTCGAATCTGACTTTGCTGCTCTGCCTCTTCTAGAAAGCTTCTGGAACCCTCTACCCTCCCTACCTTATCCTCAGTGACTGTCCCCACCAAAAACCAGGGTAGCAGCCAGTCACCCTGTGACAGCTCCCCAGTCAACATTCTTTTTGACATACTCCAGACACATAATGTGTCAGCCTTTCGCTCAGCAGGCTGCCTGGGGCAGTAGGGGACATATGGTGGAGGCTGTGAGTTCCAAAAGGGAGGGGCCTAGAACAAAGCCCTGCCCTACAAGGTGCTCAGCACATAGTGAATTTGTGGATACATGAAAGCAAGTGCCAATAGAACCAAAAGTGCACAGCAAGATTACCTGGTCCATGTTCAACCCTCCCCTAAAGGACAGAAGCAGAGAAGGGGCCATTCCTTCCCACCAGACATATAGGCACCGAGGCCCAGAGAGGAAAATGTCTCATGACCCCAGGGCAGCAGGCAGTCAGCAGAGCCAGAAATGGGCCTTTGAGGCTTTTTCACTAGACTTATCCAGAGGGGCCTGACCAGCTGGGATGCATGGTGGCCTCACCTTCCCTACCCTATCCTTGTTCCAGGACCCAGGGGACACACCTGGAAAGGAATAAGTTCTATCCATCAGGCAGTGACTCTAGCCTTGGCCCTGATGACCCGGGCCCAACCCAGAGCCCAGGAAAGTCCCCTTCTATCACATTAGGCCAGACTGGGGTGGTCTCAATGCCCAGGGGCAGTGACTAGGCCCTGCTCAAAGATCCCTCCATCCCAGCCTCCAGGGGCTATCACTGGGCCTGGCTACACTGGCAGAAGTGGTCTCTGCTTCTGGCTGATCAGTGGGAGCTTGGGTTCCAAGGCCTTACTGTATTTTATCCATAACTGGTGACCAGCTCTAATTCCTGGACAGTCTTTCTTGAGTGTGTGTGTGTGTGTGTGTGTGTGTGTGTGTGTGTGTGTGTGCGTGCCTGCCCACGTGCGCATGCAACTATACACATGCATGCATTATAGACAACACCATTCACAGCTCGAGGTCAGCTTAATTAAGACCAAGGCTTCACCCTCCTGAGGCCCCAGAACTAAGGCTGCCTACCACCTCCAGCAAGACATCTGACAGCTTAGACTGCCCCTCCTTTTCTGAGTTTCTGGAGCTGCAGCCTGGAAACTTCAGCGTCCCTCTAGTCTTGTTGTCGTGATTGTTGACAATAAGTGGCACTGCCCAGTCACCCAGTACCTTAGAATTTACAACACTTTGAGGACCTAATCCCATGAAACCCATAGCAACTCTGTGGAGAAACCAAGGCTCAGTGACGGGTCATAACTTGCTTAGGTTCTCAGGACTAAGCAGTGGCAGGGCTGAGCTGGAATCTCAGCTCTGCCATTGACTTGAGGGGACTGTGGGTAAATCACTTAACCTAGCTAAGCCTGAGGACAGGAAGAGAGCAGAAGCCTAAAAATAGTAGCTACATCTATTGAGGGATTCCTCAGCCTGCTTACTAAGCGGTTTACAAGTGTTTATTTTAACCTCAAAATAAGTTCCTGGGTGGGTCCTATCATTACCCTACTCTGTGAGGAGGGTAATGAGGTAGAGAAGGTTAAGTACCTTTGTCAAGGTCAAGCAGACAGGATTCCAGCCCCCAGGAGACTCCAGGTGGAATAGGGGTCAGGATAGCCACATCTATGTGCAGTGTCAGGAAGGGGACGGGGAGCCTTCCAGCCAAAAGCAACCATGAGAGTGTCCAAGCTGCCAGCACAGGGAGTCTGCCCTTGGCCTCTTCCAACATCCAACCATGGAGAATGCTAGCAAGTCATGGCACTTAGAGGGATCTTCAAAACACCATAGGGAGCCAGGCGCGGTGGTGCACGCCTGTAATCCCAACACTTAGGGAGGCCGAGACAGGAGAATCGTGAGTTCAAAGCCAGCCTCAGCAATGGCGAGGCACTAAGCAACTCAGTGAGACCCTGTCTCTACATAAAACACAAAATAGGGCTGGGGGTGTGGCTCAGTGGTCGAATGCCCCTGAGTTCAATCCCTCGTACCAAAAAAACCCCCCAAAAAACAAACAAAAAAAATGCCATAGGGAAGGGTTTGGGTGTAACATCCAATGAAAGATGCAGGAAGCATGCATATTGAATTGAGTGTCATTTAAAAACAAACCTGTAAGCACACACACACACACACACAGAAACACACACACAGCCTGGAAGAAAATTCACCTGAACATTTAACAATGGACAGAGGCCCTGGAATAAGGAATATAAAGCCAGAAGTCACTTTCCATTGATGGCCTGCTAGCCTCCAGAAAGTCCACATCTGTGCTTCAGTTTCCTCACCTATAAAGTAGGCAATGTTTAGGGCTTCCTTAGCACAGTGCCTGGAACACAGGGAATGCACAATAAATACTGGCTGCTACAGATAAGATTGTGTTATGTTAGTAGTAAGATTCTTTCTCTGTGGTAGTAGGGATTGAATACAGGGACATTTGACCACTGAGCTAAGTCTCAAGTCCTTTTTTATTTTGAGTCTCACTAAATAGCTCAGGTTCACCTTGAACTTGTTATTCTCCTGCTTCAGCCTCTGGAATCGCTGGATTAGAGGTGTACGCCACTGCGCCCAGCTACATTAAGATTCTAAGATTCTCTTAGAAGCAGACTATCTCAGAGGTCCCCTAGACCAGTCCTCTCTCAGGACTGACATCCCTGACAAACCTTGTTTGTGTGCCCCCCGGGGCTGAAGAGTTTGCTTCCTTCAGTGGACCACAGGAGCTCCTTCCACTATGGGCAGTCTCCTTGGGAGAAGCCCAAGCTGGGCTGCGCCCCTCGGTCTCTGGGAGGCCTTAGCATTGGATGACAATGACCTTGGAGAGGATCTTCCTCCGCCTCCCTGTTCTGAAATATTTCAGTCTCAGACTCTCCTGTGGAGTGATTCACCAGATGAGAGATTGGGAGTGGCTTTCTGGGTGGCTCTAGTCTGGAGCCCAGGTGACCACCTCCTTCCCTCCCACTCTCTGCGATAACCGAGTAGCCTTTGCTGACAGTACTTTTGTGCCTTTTCCATTTTCTCCTTTGGAAAACAAATGAGGAACCAGCTGGGTCTGCCCTACTCCCCCCCCCCCACCCCCAACTCTCCAGTCCCCCAGGGGTGGGAGGCACTCAGCCTCCTCCCCTGGACAACAGGCTTCGTGGAGAACTCCAGAGGAGGGGCCCAGGGAGCTGGCTGTTGCCATGGCAATGGCAGTCCTGGAATTTGACCACTGGGGCCCAGTAGTGGGGGTGGGGAGTTGGTACAGGCCATGCTGGGGGCAGAAAGGAGGGTCCAGAGGCCCAGGAAAGCCAAGAAGAGCAAGGCAGGGCAGGGGTCCAGGGCCCCTCCATGGCCTCAGTTTCCCCATCTGTAAAGGGGGAAGAGGCATGGACCTCAAGATCTCCCTTTCTAGTAGCTAACTGAGTAGGAGGCAGCCAGGGCAAGACCAGTCACCCCCTTTAATGGATAGGGAACCCAGGGGACAAGGACTCACCTGAAGTCAGGCAAATCCAGGTCATTGCCACACTCTGGGGTGTGGTGTGTCCATTCTGGCATCCCTGAGGAAAGGACAAGAGTGCCTGCTTATGAATTGGGGAGGGCTCCCTAAGAATGGCAATGGCTGGCTAGGTCCACAGTCCTGAGACAGCAGACGATGTGCCCACTCCCTGTAACACCTGGCATTCCTGGATCCAGAGGGCTGGCAGAGGGCCTGCCCACCTAACCTGCTGAGCCAGGCTGCAGTGGGTATTTTTAAATGGGCACCTGCCCATCTACACCTTTCTGCCTATCCACTCTAGGAACATAGTGAATTCAGCTGTTAACTCTCCATCTACTTTGGCCAAGCCTGATCCTCATGGCTAGATCCACAGCCATCTTCTGTGCCCCTACCTCTGGGACAGCCTCCTTCCTCACAGTCAGCCCCGGGATGAGAGTGATGTCCAGGGACCCTTCCAACTATGATACCAGAGGCCCAGAGAGGGGATGGGACTTGTCCAAAGTCATGCAACACAAATGAAGAATTTGGGAACACTGTACCACCAGCCTGGGCCTCCATCTCCAAATGCCACCAAGTTTTTCTGATGCCACCCCAGCTCCTTCTCATTCCTCTGCCATTGACCCTCAGCAGCCCATAGCTTCACTCCCTTCTGCTGACCTTCACACCATGCCAGAAAGATACTACAGTTGTGACCAAGTTGCTCCTCTGCTTAAAACACCAGTCTTCTGGGAAAACAAAGCAAAACAAAACAACAACAACAAAAAACAGAGTTGGAGTCATAATTCACACTACAACCCAGGATAAACTCCAAATAGATCCAAGATCTAAATGTAAAACAAAACAAGAAAACATAAAATACCAGAGGAAAACATGGGAGGAGCATCACTTTATGGCCTTAGGAGGGGGAAATGCTTCCTCTGACTCCAACACTATGAGCCATAAAATAACAGCTTGATAAATCAGGCCACATAAAAACAAAACCTACATCACAAAAACATACCACAAAGTCAAAAAGTCAAGGGACAAATCAGGAAAAGAGATTTGCCATTCATAACCTGGACAAGGAATTAACATCCCTAAGATTTATTAAAGGGTTCCTAGAAAAAGATGAAACAAAAGGCCAACAACCCAAAGGAAAATGGACAGAAGATCAGAACCATGCACAGAAAAGGGCACAGGAAAAGACACTCAAGATTACTCAGGCCGGGTGCGGTGGTGCACGCCTGTAATCCCAGCACTTAGGGAGGCTGAGACAGGAGAATTGCAAGTTCAAAGCCAGACTCAGCAATGGCGAGGCACTAAGCAACTCAGTGAGACCCTGTCTCTACATAAAACACAAAATAGGGCTGGGGATGTGGCTCAGTGGTTAAGACCCCTGAGTTCCATCCCTGGTACAAAAAAAAAAAATTACTTAGCATGAGATAAATGCACATTAAAAGGCACGAGATATCCTTTTGCACTTCTCAGACTGGGTAAATATCCAAAGGTCTGAAACGGTGAGGTTGTGGGGAAACCTCTCTTGCACCCGCATGCAAAGCATGTCTCATCAAATCCACTCCTAAGAAGTGACCCCCATAAAAAATGACATATGCATGAAACACGTTCACTGCAGCACTGTTTGTAATAGCAAGAGACTGCAAGTAACCTAGATATCCTTTCTATGTGGTGCCATACGGTTTGGTAATTACATGGTGGAACACCACATAGTACAAAAAAAGAACATGGACCCCTCAAAATACTGAGGAAGTGAAATTGGCACGTGATTAATAAATGTAAAGAGCAAGGACAGAGTGCACAGTGTGTAGAAAGTAGGGGACGGACAATGTATTTGGCTGGTATTTCAGACAGGATTCACGAAAACCTAGAAACATGGCATCCTGGCTGGGACACAGGCCATAACAAGCAGCTGAGTGGGAAGGAGACTTTTTATCCTTTTTGATTCTTCTGAACTACAGGAATATATTACCTATTCAAAATATTGATACATTCAAAAGATTACCTATTCAAAAGATTGAATTTTTTAAGAAATCTGCCCATGCCAGGCACAGTGGCGCATGCCTGTAATCCCAGCACTCTGGGAAGCTGAGACAGGAGGAGAACCGCTAAGCAACTCAGTGAGACCCTGTCTCTACGTAAAAGACAAAATAGGGCTGGGGATGTGGCTCAGTGGTTGAGTGCCCCTGAGTTCAATCTCCAGTACCAAAAATCAAAACAAAACAAAATCTGCCTCACAATCTGGTCCCTGCTTCCTGCTCGAATCTTGTGTCTCAGTTGTGAGCAGCCTCTGCACCCCTCCTTGTCGTTCTCCCACCTGCATGGGGACCCCTGAGCTCCTCTCACATCAGGGCATCTCTACCTTATCCCAATCACCCCCTAGTGTCCCTGGCACTGTCCCGTGTCCCCAGCCCACACATAGGACCAGGTCCAAGGGTAGTTCCTGCTGAATGCAGGTCACATGGAAGAATGGGGTGCTGCTGAGGATGTAGCTCAGTGATAAAGTGCTTGCCTACCCTGTGCCAAACCCTGGGTTCGATCCCCAGTACTGCAAAAATAAACAAAAGGGGTGCTGCTCTGGGGCTGAGAATGCTGCCTTGGTCTTTACCGTCTCCCTTCAGTTTCCTCACCAGTCTCCTCTTGGACAGTTCCAGTCTAACCCGGGATGTTTTTCTAGGAAGCCCCCCACCCCACCCCACCCCGGCCCACTTTGCAGAGAGGGGCCTGGCTCTGGCCCTTTCTGCAGATAACTGTCCATTTCTTTTTTCAGGCCAAGCTCCCAGCCCCAGCTTAAGTTGAGCCCCCTCAGGATCAGGCTCCAACACCAGAGCTTAGAGTGAGTTCCCAGGCTAGATGAAGGCCCTGAGGTCAAAATTCACTGGGGGACCCTGCCCTTTCCTGGATCCTCATCTGTATGACAAGGAGCACAGACTGGCTGACCCAGAGTTCATAAAAGGCAACTTCACAGTGGGTGAGTATGTCTGCCAGTGGAGAGCTCTGCACAGCTGCTTAGCTCCTTTCCTATGCACAGCTGCCTTGGAGGAAATTTCAGGAACTCCCTCAGATCATGCCACTACCAAAGATGACTCTCTGAGCCACTGTCAGTGGCCCTGTCTACTCCTCCCATCCCCGTGGCCCTTCCTCAGGCAGGATAAGCCATTACTTTCCTTCCCCTTCCAACTTAGTTTATGGCTTCCCACTGATCCTCAGTGGCTTATGGCCCAGCCCAGCTGCCACAGACATTATCACATTGAATTCTCACCGCAACCCTATTATAGGTGCTGTTATCATTATCCCCATTTTACAGGTGCATACACTGAGCCACAGAGGGGCTAAGTGCTCACAGTCACACAGTGACAAGGAAGGGCAGGATTTGAACCTAAGCCATCCGGCTTCAGTCAATTCTGACTGTTACATCAACATCGCTGAGTACAGGATCAAGTCCAAGCACTTAGGCTGACTCCTCTCACCCTCGGTGACCTGGCCTTGCCGACCTACTGAAGTCACGTTTCCCCACCTATATCCTGCTCTGGCTGCATCATGTTCAGGCCTCAGTAGTTCAGCCTGCCCTTCCCCCTCCATTATGCCCCTAGGCCTCTGCACCCTCTGTATTTTTATGCTGGGCAATGGCTTTCATTCTGTTTTTAAAGAAGTGGTCTTCAAAATATGTATTAATGACTATGATGTTCCATTTTCTTTCCTAATGTTAATATGTAAATACATTGTTTGTATTTTCAGAAAAAAAAAGAATGCTATATAAATGGAAAAAAAAAAAAAAAAGAAGTGGGGCCCAGGCTTTACGGCAGGCTAGGGAAGCAAGTGCCTGAGGCGGACCAAACCCAGGTACAAAAGGGTGGCCCTGCCCACCTCAGGGTTCTGGCTTCCTCCTGCAAACACTTGTTCCCACTCTTCCTTTCACTCCCAACTCTGGGGAAATCCTTCCTAATTTTAAACTAAATCACCTCACCATAGTGGAGCCAGGATTCCTGGGCGTCTAGACAATGTGCCACCACCTGTTGCTGACCAGTGACTGAGCTGGGTCAAGACAGGGTACAGGTTCTAGGAGCGTGGTTGGCTGCCAGTGCCTACCTCCTTGAAAGGCCTTATTTTTCCAGATGGCAGTTGTGGGCAGAGGGTCTTCCACTGCCCAACAGGTTGTCCTCCTGGTCAAGAGGGCCCATGTCAGCTCCAGAGGCCCTGGGTGAAGGCATCACCTGTTCAAAGGAACCCCGAGAACAGTAGGTGCTCCATTACCTTGGTTCCTCTGGAGACCTGGCCTCTCAAGAGTTTTCCCTGCCCAGGGTACCTGGCTGACTAAACTTCTGAGCCTGTAGAGACCCTGAAAGGTAGGCCTGTCTGCTCTATGCACCTCCTCTGGGGCTCTGCTCGGCCCTCAACAGGCATTTTCTGACTGAGTCCATGGGTGTTCCATGAAGTATATGGGGGAGACATGGTTGTGGGTAGACACCCCACTTTCACAGAACAACTGATCTTACTGTTCTGTCAAGATTCCATTAAAGAAAGGGTTCCATTATTTTTTAAAGCTTCAAAATTACTGTCCCAGGATCAAGTCCAGATGTTCAGGCCTAGCCTTCAAGACTTCCTGGGGCCTACAACTCTCCAGAACCAGGAGCTTTTGAGGCACCCAGTATGTACCAGGGCTTCTCCATCACAAGCCTACACAGCTTTCTCTGGCCAGAAGGTGACAGCTTCCTCCAGCCTGTCAAGACTCCACTGGTCCTTCGAGGGTCCAGCCGCTGCCCCAAGTTGGTCTCCCTTGCCCTCACCCTCCATGGCCTCCTATGACCCTGGTTCTCTGAAGGGTTTCCTGGGGCAGGAGACCCATCCATAGACACATACTAACCCCACACCTCCAGGCACCAATGAACAGCAGTGGCATCAAATTTCACAGGTTACTCTGGGTTTCCCTGACAAACCCATAAAGCTCATCCCAGAGCTAATTGCCTAGGTCCAATTAGGAAAGTTAGGAGCAGCTGTACAGTCAGCGCACTCAGTCCACTAATGACAAGCACCCTGTCCTCAAATTGGGGGGTTTTCCAAGGGACGAGGTCTTGCTGCCAGGGAGGAATGGGCTGAAACCCTCTCTGTGGTCTGGTGTCCACTGCTCAGCCCAGCCCCTTGTCAGTCACTCAGAGGTTTCTAGTGCAGGGACAAACTATTGCATTCACATCTCCCAGATGGATGTTGCCTATTTATATTAGTTCAGTTGACATCTTGTGGTCCCTATCTACTCCAACTTTGCTGCCACCAAAGCTTGCTCCAGGGAAGGTCTGAAGGGTTGAAGGCTGGGTTCTCACTTGTAGTACCTGCATAGACGTTTTCGTGGCTACAGAAATATGCTGGGAACTGAAAAGGAGAGAGAGAGAGAGTGAAGGAGGGGGAGACAGGATGCACATATGCGCCCTTATATGTTGGGCACCTTCAGCTTTACCCACGTTGAGGTGGGTGGGAGTATGCTGCCAACTTGCCCCACAGTGTGGGAATGGTTGCTTCTGGGTTCTCCAGCCTGCAGACTCGGCTAGGGTTCCTCTCTATATCTCCAACCCCAAGCATAGGGCTCAACACTGCTTCCCCAGCACCCACAGCCCAGGCGCGGCCACATAGAAAGTGGCCTGATAACTGAGAGGATGGGGCCACAGTGCTGTCTGGGGCCCAAGAGTTAAACTTGTGAGACAGGGCTCAGGGCTAGGGGCCCAGAGGGAGATAGGGCAGGAGGCTGGGGGTGGGGGAGCCGGCCTGGGCTGGCTGCTAGTCTGGGCCTTTCTGGGCTCTTTGTCCAAATATGGAAGGTTTTTTGTCTCCATTTGAGTCACGCCGGCCAGGGCCCAAGAGATCTGCTTTCCAGATACTGCAGGCAGGACTGAGCCAGCATCACCAGTACTGCTCCCTCCCACTCCACCCAGCCCTGGCCCATCTCAGCACCTTCCCAACCTCTGGACCCAGAGCTTTCTCCACCAGCAGGGAGCCCAGCACCACTGAAGCTGCTCTCCAGCAGGAAGAGAAAGTCCCTGGGCCCAAAAAGGCAGGAAACACTCATTCCTTCACCAGCCTGTCACCTCTCACTCTCTAAGGACTCCGCAATGTAGTGTAGTTATTTCCTGAGCAACTACTATGTGCTCATTCCAAGTCCTGAAGGTCAGGAGCCTGAGTAATGCCCATGAACTCGAGAGCCACACTGTCTGGGGCAGAACTCCAGCTCCACTACTCACTTAGCTTCCTGAACCTGCACACTACTACTCCATAGCACTGAGCTCCTCACCTGTGACACAGGGATGACAGGACCTCCCCCTTGGGTTGTTGTGAGGGTTGAATGAGTTAATGGTGGTTAAGTGCTCAGACCTTCTCCTGGCCCCCAGGAAGGCTTTACAAGCTTTGCTGCTGCTACTGTGATAATCTACCCCTTGACCAGAGAGCCTATAGTCAGGTACTATGGGCCTCACCTTTGAAGGTTCTCCACCAGTTTCCTCCCTGATCCCTCTGCATTAGACACAATCCACTCCTCCTGTCTTGCAGGGAGGCCAGACTGACTTCAAATACCATCTCTTTCCTTAGACTCTGAGACCTGGGCCAGGAAGCCCACCCTCTCTGGGCCTCAGTCTGTTCCCATCCTGCCTCTAATTGGTACGAACTCAGGATAGGACCCTTTGCCCATGGGCTAGTTTCCACTTGCCTGGTCCCCAGGACAGAGCCAATAGGACTGTGCGTGGGTGGCAGGGGAGCTCAGAGCAGCCTCAGGGCAGTTTTGGCTCTCCTCCTGCTTCCCCCACATTATTTTAAAATAAAGGTGTATTTAAGCCCCCCACGCCCCACCCCTGCTCCCATGTGCCAGGAACAGGAGGGCTTGGCATGGGTAGGAGCCCCTAACCAGAATCAAGCACTGGGTCTCAAAGTGACCTGGGGCCCCTACCCACATCTCTATACCCCAGAGCCTTTGAAGCATGTTCTCTACTAAGCAAAGCAGAGATGCACTAGCTTTATGTCCTGGGGCTGAGGTGGTTCTTGACACCTGGGCTGGGAGGCCAAAGGGACATAGTCCTATACAAGGGCCTCTCAGGAAGGCCTACACCTGGCCAGAGCCTGCAATCTGGCTCTGTAGAAGAGGCAGGGAGACACAGGACCAGAAGAGACAGACAAGAGCACAATATCCAGGGGTAAGAGCAGGGCAAGGGACAGAGGAAGGGAGGAAGGAAGAAAGCACGGAGCTCCCAAAGAAAAAGGCCTGGTTTAAGTGAGAAGAAACTAGCAGGAGTCCAAGAGGACAGAGGTGGCTCTGGCCCAGGTGATGAGGCAGGGCAAAAGGGAATTAGCCAGGAGGAATTACCTCTCCTCCTCCTCTTCCTCCTCCTCCTCCTCCAGCTTTGGGGCCAAGCCTGAACTATTTTTAGCTGGGGCTGAATTTAGCCATTCCCTCGGAAATTCCTCACCCGCCCCAGGCAACGCCCCCGCTGGCCTCGGGGAGAAGCCTGGAAGTGGCTGGTCCAGGCAGGAGAGGAGAGGAGGGCAGGGGCAGCAAATACCTAGCAGTGTTCTTAGGCATCTGATGGAGAAACTGAGGCTCAGATCAGGCCCCAAATCTGAGTTACTGCTCTCCCTATGGCCCCCTCCTCTGCTTTTCTCTAGCAGGTCCTGCAGGGCCACAACACAGCACTGATCTTGGGTGTCTACTGAACAAATACCACGTGTCTGATCTCAGGACCCACCGTGGGTGCTGTTAGCAAGGCTGTCTGCTGTCCTGCCTACGAGTCCTTCCGTCCCAGCCTGTGTGTTCCAAAACCACATCTGAAACTCCCACTTCACAGAGCGGGAAACTGAGGCAGAGTGACTTGTCCTGGGTCAGTCAGCATGCCAACCTGGCCTACTCCATTCCTCTCCATACCAGATCTTTCCCAGAAGGGCCTACTGGGGGTGTAGCCTGGAGCATCGCTATTCCCTGCCCTGCCTTTCAGAATGCAGAGGAAAGTTCTGCCCAGGGACAGGGGCATAACTTACGCCCAGAATCCGGTCCTACTGCCACATTCTCTTATTCAAATAAGGGGGGTCCCACCCCCACCCCAGTTTCTGACAGGGCTCCCCAGATTTCTACATCCAAATTGCTTCCCTAGTCAGAACTTTTCTGGCCACCTCTACATCATCTGTTCCCTAAGTTAGGCTTCTTACCTCCCAGCTCCCTTCAGTCACCACACACCAGAGGATGCTTTTTTTTTTTTTTTTAAATATTTTTTTAGTTGTAGATGGACATAATGTCTTTATTTTATTGCTTTGTACGTGGTGCTGAGGATCGAACCCAGGGCCTCACGCATGCAAGGCAAGCGCTCTACCGCTGAGCTACAATCCCAGCCCCCAGAGGATGCTTTTTAATGTTCAAAGCTGGCCGCACTCCTCCTCAGCTCCTGGGCCTCTGCGGCTCCCCAGTGCCCAGGCTATTTAGGTAAGGTATATGAGACCTTTGACCCGGCTCCTGCACACACAGCCTCTGTCCGTGTGTTCTGGTCACACTGAGACCTCTCTGCCCTCTTAGCCACTAACACATACAGTAGCTTCCCTTTCCTGCTCTAGCTCACACCAATTCCCTTAAAATGCCAGATGAACCACACTGCCTCTCCTTAAGAACTCTGTGACCCCCTCTACCCAGTGGTCCAACTGTGGGGCTGGAGCAATGGTGAGATGTATAGGGAGGGCTTCTGGATCTGGTCCACTACTGCAGGCCCTTGACAAGACCGTTCACTTGGCTAGGCTTCAGTTTCCCCATCTTAGTAACGCAGGGGTGAGGGACAGTTAGAATACGTGACTAGTGTCTGGGGTCTTTCCAAAGGTGGACCATCCTGGCATTTAAGGCCTTGGTCCTCCTCTTCTTCTTTCTGTCCTCCTGGCTTGCCTAGAGGTTGATGTCTCACTCCAAGGCCCCCACCCAGGGGGACAGGGAGAGATCAAGGGGGACAGTGAGAAATCAGAAGGGATACCTTAGTGACATAGCAACCAAGAAAGATGGAGTCGGCAGGACTTCCACTGGGGGGAGGCCCCATCCCATCCTTCCACCCTTTCCCTTCCACATCTGTTCCTTAACCTCCAGTGCCCTGTCCTGGGAAAGGACTGCATGTTTGTCCAGGGGTGGGGGAGTGGGGTCTCGGCGGTCCCAGGAGGCCCGGCTGTGGGGCTGGCTGGCAGCCAGAGCATGGCCTCTTTCCCTCCTGCTCCACAGCACTGGAGAAGCAGGGCCCATTCACCCCCTGGGAACCAATAAACAGGAAACAGACACCAACCTTGCACTTGCTCCCTCCACTCACCCCTCCCAAACTCAAAGCCCCCCTCTCCTCCCACTGGTCCAGGACTTGCCTCTCCCAACCCCAGAATCTCAGGACAAAGGGTGTCAGAACCAAGAAGAAACAATCTAAAAAGCATGAACAAAATCAAGCTAAGAGGTCTTGCCTCTTGGAGAAGAACTCAGAATCCTTCATCTTTAAACCACAGGATGCTAGACTCTTTTTTTGTTTGTTTGTTTGTTTGTGTTTGGTACCAGGGATTGAACTCAGGGGCACTCGACCACTGAGCCACATCCCCAGCCCTTTTTTGTATTTTATTTAGAGACAGGATCTCACTGAGTTGCTTAGTGCCTCGCTTTTACTGAGGCTGGCTTTGAACTCAAGATCCTCCGGTCTCAGCCTCCCTAGCTGTTGGGATTACAGGTGTGCGCCACCACATCTGGCAGATGTTAGACTCTTGAGAGTGACAATCTCAAAAACACACACACTAGCTGGGCATGATGGTACACACCTGCAATCCAGCCTACCTTGATTGAGAGGCTGAGGCCAGCCTGGGCAACTCAGTGAGACCTTGCCTCAAAATGAAAAATTTTAAAAATTAAAATTAAAAAAAGAAGCACGCACTCTGTAGGCATGTTTCTGAGAGCTGTCCTAGACCCAGGGTCCTGGGCTGAGGGCCCACAAGCATTCTCTTTGCCTTCGTAATAACTCCTTAGTGTCTCCATTTTACAGAGCAGGAAACTGAGGGTCAAAGCTGAAGTCTAATGACATGTAAAATACCACCCAGCAAGAATCAGAGATTTTGATCTACCAGAACACAGACTCTCTGACTGCCTGCTGCAGAGGGGCTCAGGGCCCAGAACAGGAAGCGGAGAGACTGAGCCCCACCTCCTAGGGCCTTGGGCTTTGACTCAGAGAGGACTTTGGCTCTGTTCTGCCTCCACCTGGGATGAGACATTGGAGATAAGCCCTAGGTTGGGGCTGGTGGTAACAAAAGCAGAGGGAGCCGGAGAGAGGAGGGCAGTGCGCCTGAGGTCCCATTTCCTAGTCCCTCTCCTTCTTCACTACCTCTGAAGGGCCCAGGCTGCTGAACCACCAATGCTACCTAGGAGTAGCCTCCAATTTAGGGCTTTGTCCTCTGCTTCATGGCTGGAAGAAGCTGAGCCTCTTAGAATCACATCTTAGCATGTCAATCATGAGGGGAAGAATTTACATTTCTTGAGCACTTACCATGCGTATGCCAAGCCCTCTTGACATGATTTCACTTAATTCAAAGGATAATTCTTTGTGGAGTGAGGAGATACTGACCCCATTTTACAGCTCAGGGGAGTCTGTAAGTGCTTATCCTAAGTCTTCCACATATCGCCTCTTTGGAAGCCTCTTGACCTCTCAGACAGGAAGGGACCTGACAGGTCCTCTACACAGACAGCACCAGGGTCCCTGATCTCCAACATGGATCCAGCACATGAGGATAGGAGCCCCTCTCCATCTTCCCAGAGGTCCCAGCTCTGCCTTCAGGTAAGACGGCCTGGCAAAAATCTGACTTCTGCCTCCGCCCTAGACCTCGGCTTCCCGGAACACTCCTACCGACTGCTCTTCTCAGGAACTGTCATCTCAATGTCTAGTCAGCACACCTTGGGGCACCCACCTTTGGAAGTCAGGCTCATCCTCAAGGGACCCATTGGCACTTCTGTCCCTGTCCCATTGGCCTGGGCTCAGTCTTCCTCCAGGCCTCATCCATCTCAGGGGGAGAGGACCCTTTAGGACAGTTGCTGGCAAGCAAGAATGGTGTTCAAGTTTTCCCTGTGTGGCCCCACTGGCCATCAAGGGGCTCAATGATTGACTACTAAATTAATGAATGACAAAGGAACATGGAATGAATTGACACAGGATAAATGCAGTGGGCCTGCCCCAGGACCAGCTCCTACAGGGGGCTCTTGATCTCAGAAGTCAACAGTCTTGTGTCTTGTCTACCTGTGTTGTAGGCAGAACAACAGTCCCCCAAAGATGTCCATATCTTCATCCCTTGAACCTGTGAATATGTGACCTTGCACAGCAAAAGGGACTTTGCAGATGTCATTAAAGTTTGTGGATTATCCAGGTAGGCCCAATGTAATCACAAGGGTCCTTAAGAAGAAAGACATGCCGGGCGTGGTGGCACATGCCTGTAATCCCGGTGACTTGGGAGGCTGTGGCAAGAGGATTGCAAATTCGACTTAGCAAGACCCTATCTCAAAAATTAAAGAGTCAGGGATGTAGTTCAGTGGTAGAGTTCCCCTAGGTTCAATCTCCGGTACCAAATAAGAAGAAGAACAACAGCAACAACAAAACAAAGAAGGCAGGCACGGGGACTGTAGAGTTGAAGATGTTAGGCATCTAAGGTGCAGTAAGCTGCTATAGAATAGGGCACCAATACACCACGCATCAGCAGCTAGACCTCTGGAGTCAGCTCATGACCTTCGCACTTCAGAAGCCCTCTGTACCCCGGCACCTGGGAAGGTTTTAGAGCCCAGTGACTTCCCAAGTCCCTCCAGAAATAAACCAGGGCAAGTTTGAACATCCCATGTGCAGCAGCCACACCTCTTCTGGGGACAGCCCTCAATGAACACCATGGCCTGACACCATTGTGAGGAAGGATTCTGTCTAGGGTGAGGGGAGCTTAGAGCAGCAGCCAGTGGGAGGGGAAGAGCACTCAGCCAGCTCCTCAGGGCCCAAGGCCCAGCCTGCCAGCACGAAGGTCTGCAAGTGGAGGGCCTACTCAGGACAGCTGCTGCCTCCCCAGTGGCTCTGAGGACAAGGATGGATATGAGCTCTGAGGGGTCAGGACTTATTCAGGGCCTCACAGCTGGGAAACGTTGAGGCTAGGCTGGATCCCAGGTCTCCCAACTCCTAACGAAGACCTCCATGTGCTCTACCAGGCCATTCTTAGTGAACCCACAGCTGCTGGGGGCTGGCTGGACCTCTAGGCCCCTGGAAGTCATAGTTTGGAGCTCACTTATTGAGCACAACCCAGCAGCCGGGCAATTTCCCTCTGCCTGTCTACCCTGGTGGCTATAAAGTTGAGTGAGGATGTGGGGGGATCAACTCCCATGGTGGGGACATCAGCTCCAATAGGCTCTTGCTTCCCAGGGGACACAGGGTCCCAATTTCAGGGCCTGCCAGCAAGGCGCCAGGCTGCCTGGGCACATTTCCCAGTAAGTGTGCCAGGGTTGCGAGCCTTTCTGGGAAACATGGGCTGCCCTGTCTCCTGCCCTGCTGTCACCATCTCTGCCAACTCTGCTCAGTGGGAACTCTGTGGGGCCAATGCATGGCCTGAGAGTCAGGACACCTGGGGCCAGAGCTCACACATGAGCCACAAGGCCTTGGGCAAACCTCTGCCAGCGCTGAGTCTGCTTTGCTTTTTTTTTTTTAATTAATGGTACTAGGGACTGAACCCAGGGCACTCTACCATGAAGCTACATTCCCAGCCCTTTTTATTTTAAGACGGAGTCTCACTAAGTTGCTAAGGCTGGCCTCAAACTAGCCATCTTCCTGCCTTTAGCCTTCCAAGTCTCTGGGATTACAGGCATGTGCCACCCTGCCTGGTGGGACCTTCTTCTTTACCAGGAATGTCAGAGCTGGGCAGTGCCAATGCAGCTGAGGAAGCAGATGGGAAGGATTGGGCTGCCTTGGGTGGCATGAGCTCCCTGTCCCAGGAGACAAAAGCTAGAGCTGGATAGGGTCATGGTGGCTGCAGAGGAAACAGAGCAGGTTATGGCACTGTTACCAGCTTTACTGGGGTCCTGTGGTGGTTCCACTGTCTTAGCATTTCAGCGAAGTCAATACAGACCTCTGGGGTGTGGCTAGGGCATTTGGCAATTCCAGTCCACTCTGGAGGCTTTGTCATTCTCCCTCTCCTCAACCTAAGGGATCTCTCACACACTGCCTAGCCACAGAAGCAATAATAGTTCTGTGTTCACCTTGATAGCTGAGGATCTTGGCCCTTCAAAGCCCTCTGGGCTGCTGGATATGGTGGCACACACCACTCAGGAGGCTGAGGCAGGAGGATTGTAAATTCAAGGCCAGCCTCAACAACTCAGTCAGACCCTCAGCAATTTATCAAGACCCTGTCTCAAAAGAAAAAATAAAAGTCGGGTGAGGTGGCACATGCCTGTAATCCTAGAGGGGTGGGAGTCTGAAGCAGGAGGATTGTGAGTTCAAAGCCAGCCTCAGCAATTTAGTGACACTCTAAGCAACTTAGCGAGACTCTGTCTCAAAATCAAAATAAATAATAATATAAAGGGCTGGGGATGTAGCTCAGTGGTAAAGCACCTTTGGGTTCAATTCCTGGTACTACTACTATTACTACTATTAATAATATCAAAATCAAAAAGAGCTGAAGTTGGAGCTCAGTGATAAAGCAACCCTAGGTTCAATCCCTATAACAAAAACAAACCAACAGGAGCTGGGGTTGTGGCTCAGTGGTAGAACGCTCGCCTTGCATGTATGAAGCCCTGGGTTCGATTCTCAGCACCACATATAAATAAATAAGTAAATAAAATAAAGGTATTGTGCCCATGTACAACTAAAAAAAATTAAAAAACAAACAAACAAAAAAAATGAAGCCCTAGGGGATACAGCAGAAATCCACTACCCAACCACCTGTGCCTGGCCCAACCCACCATCATCTCTTACCCTGATTATTCCAGTGGCTCTGACTGGCCTCACTACTTCCACCCTGAGCCCTGCAGTCTACCTACACACAGCAACAGAGCACACGTATTTATGCCTTGGCCAATTGCTCAGGTCCCTGTTCCACCCAGGACCCTCCAACAATGCCTGCCCCTCTCACTTTTAGTAAGAGCCAGTACAAGCAAAGTCCTCCTACCACCCAACTGACCACTGAGGCTCTTCCCCACCTGGCCCACCTCTACCCTCCCTTACAACTCTGACCTTGGATCTCCTACTGCTCTGCTCCATCCACACCATACTCCCGTCTGTTCCTCAAACATCTCAGGGCCTCTGCCCTTGCTGTCCCTCTCTGTCATGATGCTCTTCCTCCAGACACTCACCTGACTTGCTCCCTTACTTCCTCTAGGCCTCTGCTCAGATGCCACCTCCTCAGAATTGGCCTTTCCAGACCCCTCAATCTAAAACAGCACCCTACCTGGTCATTCTCAACTCCTTAATCCTGTTTTATTTTTCTCCCTAGTTCTTTCTGCTCCCTGACACATAGTGTCACTTTTATAGATAGGTGTCCTCACTAGTCTGGAAGCTTTATGAGCTGCTGCTGTACCTATCCACAGACCTGGAAGAGTGCCTGCTGGTCTAGGTACTTAGTATTTGTTCTGTGGACGACTACATTACCCTATCAAGGACTGCCCAAGACTCTGAAACAAACTTTTACTGCATACAACCTGCTTGGTTCTTTCCCACTCCCCTGCTGAAGCTGTGTTCTCCTCCTAGAGCCCCTCCCTCTCTCCCAGATTTCCAGGCCAATCTCAGGCAGAACCTCCTGCGAGAAGCCTCCTTTGCCAAGCTAACATCCTAAGCCCTGTCCAAACTGCTTCTATATTCTAAACTGTATGTCTCAGCTCCCAGGCAGCCTGGGGTGTCTCCACCCCAATGCTGCAGCATGTGTAGCCAGAGAGATCACAGATGGGAGGGAGGAAAGCAGGAGGGGCAAGTCCCTATGCTGGAGATTGGGGGCTGGGGACAGGATTAGCAGCAGTCTCCCAAAACCAGCTGGTCCCAGAAACAGAGGGGCTGGAAAATGTCACACTCAACTCTCTGGTCCATCCCCCAACCCTTCCCTGCTGGGTGGACTCATTCCTGGACCGCACTCCCCGCAACAGCTCAGGACCTTTGGGAAGGAATGGGGGTGATAGAGAATAAACAGGAAAAGGACAGCCCTTCTGGCTGTCCTCCCCCAACCCACCCTTCTCCTGCTGAGTGACAAGATATTTAATTATAGATATTTGGTACTGCTCAGAACTCCAAATGTCCTAATGGCTTTATCCCCTCCCCTCCCCAGAACCAGTTTCCATGGAAAAATCACAGCAAAGAGTCAAGGAGAGGAAGGAGAAACCACCCCCCCACCACCAACAACTGTGGGTTCCCTGCCAAGGGGGAGCCAGAGAGACAAAGGCAATTCGAAGAGCTGCAGATCAGGCCTCTGAGGGCAGGGAGCTGGCTGGGTGAGCTGGGGGTGGGGAGACATGTTTGCTAGGGGGAGGCAGGAACAAGGCCAGAGTTCTGGTGCTTGAGTCCAGCTCTGCCTGGCCTTGCTGTGTTACCTTAGGTCCAGTATCCTCCCTTTCTGGGTCTCAAAGTTCTTCTTACCTCCACCCCAGGTTCTGGTTAAGTAACCAATATGAAACTGTTTAGGTTGTTGGGGATGTGCAGGTGATGTCCCCAGCTGTCCCTGACTTGGGCCCCTTCTCAGATGGCAGGCCAATTTACCGAGAAACAGAGTCTCTTCATCTTAAGATACTGTATGCTAAGACCCAGGGTGTCACACTGAGTGTCTAAGGCCACACTATAAGATGACCAAGCTTTCACACTCGAATGAACCAGCAGTGTTTCTCATATAGTAGGCACCTGATAAGTGCTGGCCATTGTTACTGCTATTCCAATATGCTGAAGTCCATCTGTGATTCTGAGAGACAAGTCACTTCCTGTTTCTGGGCTAGAGATGTCTTATGTGTCAACTGGGCATCAAGTAGTTGAGTGCAGAAATGGACTACACAACTCTAAGGCTGAGGTAGGGGAAGTCTTGGTGCCAAGGGTCACTGATCAGCCAGCTATTGTGGACCCAAGTGGAAGAAACCAAGGGTGTGGGAAGGGCCAGGCAGGGAGGCCCAGGCAGGGACCTAGGTCTCCTGCCTCCCAGGCAAGGGGGCAACACCACCCCAAGGGTGACTATGGGTCTGGGCTGGGAGACACCTGAGTGTGACGACCTTCCCACAGCTTGAGGTCACATCCAGGGTCCTCTTGGCCCCCACGTTCTCTCCTGTCAGTCCTGGTTGGGTTCACATTAGTGTCTGCCCCATAAACAAATAGTGACAGCTTCTCTCATCTCTTCTTATTCTGGAGCCTGTACCATGCCATCTGCACCCACAGCACAAGGAGTGAGACTGGAGCCCGAGACCCTAGACAAGGGAACATTGTCTCCTCAAGGAAGGCCAACAGGAGGTAGTGGACAGCTGCTCCCATTTTTATGGAGCCAGAAGGAAAGGGACAGCAGGATGGATTCAGGCTAACAGATGGGAGAACTTCCAGGTTTTATGAGGAGATGGGGAACTCAGAGATGGTGAATGTCTTCTGTGCCTAGGTTACACTGAGACCTGTGCTCAGTGGGGAAGCATGGGGGCGGGACAAGCTTCACTGAGAAGCAGATGGGGCTGGGCAGCCTGTTTTTCCCTCTCCCCTGCCCCTAGGCATGAAATGATGACACCACCCACTCACCTATAAGAGCCTGCCAGACAGAGACTATTAACCCTGTTTTATGGAAGGAGAAAACAAGGCACAGAGATGGCATATGACAGATTCTAAGCCACATAGGGATCCGCACCTGAGGCGGCTCCAACTCTGCTCTTCTAATTATAGACTCACCAGTTCTTTCCCCTAAAGGGTAAGAGGGGACATGAAATGGGGCCTGGAAGACTGGAGAGGCCAAGGGCTTGGAGGCCAGAGAAAGTTTGCTCTCAGGGCAAGGAGAAGCCTGTTGTGGCAGATGTCTCCCACCTCAGAGTGCCCCAGAGCGTGGGGGAGGCAAAGGGAGGTGGGACAGTAGCCAGTTCTGCAAAAACTCCCACCCTCCGCCTGGTCTCAGGATGCCCCCCTCCACACACAGGCTCCCTAAGTCCCTTGGTTTACTCCTGCCCTCTCCTCCAGCATAGCTCAGGGCTCCCAGAGGAGAGCATTACATGGGAAAGGAAGCTGGGGTGGGGGGACAGTACCCACAGCAGGAGCTGCCCCTGCTCTGTCCTCCCTTCCCCCATCTTCCAAAGACAAAACTGGCAGTGGAGTGTAGGGGCACCTGAGCTCCCCTAACAGAGCCTCAGAAGGAAGGACACATCCAAAATTCCGTCTCTCCTCCCTCTGTGCTGGCTGACTCCACTGTGGCCTCCATGAGGAACAGCAGAGCCAGGACCTCGGGGAAATGGAGCCGAGGAGAGAGAAACAAAGGGAACTGGCGTTCAGAGGGGCCGTGAGAGCGCTGGGAACGGGAGTGACCAAATTAGTCCAGGGTTTAGGGTTTCCAGGCTTCTCACAGTCAGGGACACAGTGAGATCAAGGGCAGCAATTGAAATAACCCCTGACCACCCCTGAGCTTAGCCCAGAAACCAAGTGCCTTGACTGTAGCCTCCAGCCTAGATGCCAGGACATGTGCAGCTGCAAACCCATCTGAACCCCCAGCCCAACCCCAGAGATGGCTGAAGCCAGAGGTAGAAGTGGGAGCCTCAGGGAAAGTGAGGCCCCTAGGCCTGGGTCCTGGGGTGGGGGTCATATCTCAAAATCATCAGGAAAGGTGTATAGGGGGGAACAGATGCAAATAGGCAGGATGGGAGATCAGGGCCCCCAACCTGATCCATGGAGGCAGCCTTGCCTCTGGGGGCCAGAACTATTCTTGACCTCTCTAAAGGTCCTTGCTGCTCAGCCTCAGCAGAAGCCTCCCTGCCTCCACCCTTCCCCAGCAGCATTCATCTAGAAGCTTCTCTAATTGAAAGAGGCTCCGGCAGAACTTAGGCCCCTGGAGTGCTCGGACTCAAACCCACAGACTTCCTCCAGTCTGCACAGCACTAACTAGATGAAGGCATAGGCACCATCTTGTCCACATCCCTCTCAACCCAATTTTATAGATAGGGAGGTTAAGTCATGAGAAAGGCCAATGTCACACAGTTAGGAAAGAGCTCGGGCTAGAACCCTGAGTCCTTTCCACTAGTTGCCAGAATAAGGCCTTCTAACTCCCCAAGTCTCCCAGGCCCAGGAACAGATTTACATTCTGACCCACAACAGGAAAGGCACACAAGGAAAGGAAAACACACACCAACCATGGACCCCTGAGCCCAAACATCCAAGGGGAAGCCTAGCTGCCAGCAGCTGAGCAACAAACCTCAGAGAAAGGACTGATCTGTGCTGGGTGTCACCACCCTCACACACCTGGTGCATTCACAACAAAGACCCACAAAGGAATCTGGAAGCCAGTCCCTGAGACACATGCAAAGGACTTGATAAGAATCTTTGTAATCACTAGCGCACCTTGGAGCAGCAGAGAACCTTCAGCATTAGCACCAGCAGAAGCCTGAGGCCTCCTTAGGGTCTGAGCAGACAGGAGTCCTCTGTCACTAACGCTCTTAATAGTGCCAGGGCACTTCCAGGTCCAGTTAAGCACCCTTGGACTTGGGCACCTGTCTAGTGACTACATGCCAAAGGCCCCTGACAGGTTGGTGCCCATGGCCCTCTTGGGGTTCACCCAAAGGCCCCCCATAAAGGACTCACCACCTGTGGCTTGCCGCAGCACTTGCTGGCTGGGGCAGGCTCATCTGGAGCCCGAACCACCTCAGAGGGCTTGGCCTCCACAGAGGGCGGTGCAACAGGAGTCAAGGGCAGGTCCACAGGAGCTGGAGCCAGGCTCTCACCAGAGTGGAGGGTCAGCATGTACTGCTTGGTGACGTCCTCAAGGGATGGAGCCTGCAATGTGGGGTGGACTCCGGCAGGGAAGGCCACAGGTTCCAGCACAGCTACAGGGGAGCCAACAGAAGTCAGAGGCTCAGGCACCACAATAGGTGTGAAGGTGGAGGGCACACTGGCATGGCGAACATGTTTGGAGGAAGGCCGAGTCTGAGATAGGCTACCAGTCTGGTCCTGATTTCCCTCCTCTCTCCGAAGCTCCTGGTGACTGCTCCGAGCTGGGCGCTTCTTGGAGCCTCGGCGGCTGAGCCGAGGGGACAGAACATCAGTCAGCTTGGGGTCAAGGTAGAAGTTGTGGTGGGCAGTGGAGGAGGCAGGCGCGGCTTCTGGTAGTGCCCTCTCAGACTGTGCCCGGCCTCTGGCAGGACCAGGGTCTTCTGGCTCTGCTCGCTGCTCTGCAAGGATAGGCTCACTGCTGGATGGAGGCAGCACGGGCTCGACTTCTCGGATGGGCTCCCCTCCAGGGCCCTCAAATCCAGGCCCAGCCAGCTCCCCACGACGGCTTGGGTCACTCAGAGATTTCTTCTTGGGGCCTTTGCCAGCAACCCTGTCTTCCCCCACACGTCCCAAAGCACCAGGTCCCTGAACAATGCTCTGAATGACCTCCTGATAACCCTTGCTCTCTTCACTACCCACTGACCAGTCACTGTGGCCACTGGTCAAGCCCTCATCCACAGCTGGGGTCACTGGAAGCCCTGTCTTGGAGCTCAATGAGCCCAGGAGGTTGCTGTCCACAGAGAACCCAGAAGGCTCCTCAGAGGTGGCAGCCCGATGGCGCTGTGGAATTGGGTCACTCAGGGACCTATAGGCCTCACCTGCCTCCCCATTGCTCAGTTCAGCCCCACCAGGGCCTGAAGGTGGGACTTTGCGTCTTCTGCGGAGGGCACCTGGTGTGGGAGGAGTGTCAGTGGACACCAAGGCCCACCCACCCAGACTGTCCTCAGTTCCAGGATCATAGTGGTTTGTTTGAGTTGAGGATGAAGAAAGAGGTCTCCATACTCCCGTAGTACCCAGGCTGCAAAAGGCTGCCCCAGGAGGCTCAGGATCTGCTCCAATGCCCTCATCTGTCAGGTTGGACTCTGGGCCAGACAGCTCCTCCTGGGACCGCTGCCCTTGAGTCAGATTCCCTGCCCAGTCAGGGCTTCTGGGGGGAACATCACTTCCATCATCCTGCTGGGCACCCATGCGCTGAATCTTCTCAAAAACTTGACGAGCCTCCTGCACATACTGATCCTGGACCACAAGTGGCAATGGGTCCTCCTCAGCACCAGAGCCTGCCAGCAGAAGCTCAGAGGAGCTGGGTTTCAGGGCGCTCGTGCGGGTCAAGCGACGGGCCATAGGCTTCTCAGAGCAGGTAAAGGACTTTGCCCTCCGCAGGGTGGCAGTCAAGTCCTTGAGTGTGGGGCGGGTGCCAGGTGATGCTGGGGTATGGGAGGGCATGGGCTCAAGTTGCTCCACTGGGCCACCAGCTGATGGTAAGTCTCTGCCATCTAGAAGGCTGTTTCCAGGGCCGACACTGGGCTTTCGGACCCTTAGCTCTGAAAGGTCTGAGCGCAGGAAGCTGAGTAGTGTCAGGGTCTCTGAGGCAATATCTGGATTGGACAGGGACTTCCTCTGCCGGCTCCTATCCAGCTCCAATCCTCCATCCCTCAACACTCTGTTGGTGCCCACAGGCCCCTTGCTACGGGTTCGAACTTGGGGCCGCAGGAGCCCCTCCCCGGCTCCAAAGCTAGGGGAGCGGTACACGCCCCAGTTCGCAGAACTCCGGCCAGACCACAAGTCGTCGTCCTTGAGGGTCTCTGTGCTAGAATAGCGGCTACTACCGCGAGAGCCCGCGGGGCTGGCCAGGTACGCTGGAAAGCTCACTTTGGCCACACGGAAAGCCCCTCCCACTGTGTCGGACACAGGCCGCAAGCCTTCCTGGGCACCTGAGACGTAAGGCTGTGAGCCAATACCCCACTCCCGGGATCCCTCCTCGCTAGGGACTCTAGGCGAAGTAGGAGGTTCAGGGCTCCTGCCTCCCCCTGCTGAGTCCATGTTGCCCAGATTTAACCCATCACTGTCCGGCCTGCCGTCTTGATCCAATAGGGAGCTTGAAGGCCTGAACTCCGGTCTCCCTCTCCAGCGGTGGCCGCCCTCACCGTCTTGGTCCTCGTCACTGCCTGAGATGTGTCCGCCATGGTAGGCCGGACTCTGCGCCCCAGGCTGCGGCGGCTGGCCCTCCTCTTCCTCCTCGCTAGAGCTGGCAGCCCGGCTGCGGCTGACAGGATAGGAGGAGGCGATGGAGGAGGAGGAGGAGCAGGAGGCCCGGGCCCCGGCCTGCGGTTGAGAGAAGCTATGCCAAGAATGTAAACTATCCGCCGGACGCTGAACCCGCTCCTGTAGCTGTTGCTGTTGCTGCTGCTGCTGCTGTCGCCGCCGCCTCCCCTCAATCCTCGGCCCGGGCAGTGTCCGCGCCGAACGAAGGCCCGCCAGTGGGAAGCACGTCCGAGGAGGTGGCGTCGGTGGCTGCCGGGGCTCACGAGCTGGGGGCTCCCATGCAGCACCGTCGGGGCTGGACGTACCCAAGGCCTCAAAGTCGGCACCGGGCCGTCTGGAGCCAGGGCCGCCGAAGAGCTTGCGCATCTCGGTGACGCTGGGCCAGGTCCCACGCGCAGCGCCTTCCGCTGCTTCTTCCGCAGCCCCGGGGGAGACGCCCCCGTCTCGAGTCCCCGCAGAGTCGTCGTCCAAATGCTGCGCGTCGAAGCGCCGGGAGAGCTGGCGCACGGATGGCGAGAGGCTGCGGAGCGGGCGCGGCTGCGCGGGGGCGGCCGGGGGCCCCGACGCCAGCTTGGACACGCGCCGGGAGGGCTGGCCTGGGATGGCCGTGGCCGGTCGGCACGAGGCGCGGCGCCGCAAACCAGGAGTGTCCGTGTCCTCCTCCTTTGGCCCGGGTCCGCCGCTCCAGCGCTCCAGCAGTTTGAACGAGACACTGCGGTAAAGCGGGGGCCGGGGCAACCCGTCCGCCATGGTGGCAGCACGCACTCCGGGGGGGCTGGCCTCGGAAAGCCGCGGCCAACCCCCCCTCTGCCCACGCTCCAAAGAAGCGCAGTGGCGGGAGTCGAAGGCCTGAGTCCTGCACCCGCAGCGCGCGGGAATTGGGAGGGCGCAGAGATCTGAGCAGAGGTTTATCTGTCGCGGATCAAGTTTCTGCGGTCGCGGGAGGCACCGGCTCCATCCCGGGCAGCCGCTCCCGCTTCAGCGGCGAATTCCCGGCTGGTCCCTCGCCTTGGCCGGAGCGTCCACAGACATCGCGGTTCCTCCGGGGAGAGATCCCAATACTCGGTTCCTCAGCTCAGCGCCCGCCCGCTCGGCGGACGGCCTGCCTCCCCTCGCGCTCCCTCTCCAGCTCCCGCTCCCTTCCTCTAGGCTGCTAGCTCCTGGCTCCCTTTTGTTGCAAATAAACTTTGTGGCAGAGGAAAGGGGGCGGGGGGCGGGGCCTCGCGCCCAAAAGAGGGGGTGGGCTCCGGGAGCGCGCGAGTTTGAGAGCCCGGTGGGAGGAGGGAATCGGGGAGGAGCCGAAGGAGAAACTAGATGTTGAACACAGGCAGGCCAGTGCGACCCTCCAAAGAAGTCCCTCGGGAGCACAGAGGGCCGAGCTGCTCCCCAGGAACACGCTGAGACACACGCGAGCTCTGAGCGTGGTCAGCTTGGCAGACACATAGCTGCAGTGGCGCACCCACCGCGGTTCAGCAGCTTTCGTTCGGGAACACCTCCTGCCCGAGGGTCTCCAACGTGGCAACCTCGGACCCACAAACTCTAGTACACACTGATACTCAGGTACATGCAGAAACACTCTCCAGTACGGGAAAGGGGTGGGACCTGGAGTCAGGGTGAACCTTGGGCCGGGCAGGCCAGCCTGTGTTCTCAGCTCCCTGCTCCGCCCTTCACCCCGCCCAGCTCACGCCCCTTGTCCCACCCTCCGTGGCGAATCCAGCTGCGCTACGCCTACGTCCCACCCCTCACGCTCTCAAACGCTCCACCAGTCCCACCTCCCTGCGGCCTGTCTAGTTCTGATAGTCCCTTAAAACTTGCTACCTATCTCTAGAAGCCCCACCCCTGGGTACCATACCCCACCCCACTTTTCCAACTGCCACGCCTCCCACCTCCTGAGGTTCTCCAGGAGGCTTCTCTTCTCGATGCTCCACCCTGCGTCCTGCCCCCTCCTCTCTTGCTCTCCGGGGTACGTGGATCTTGCGCCCTCTACCGGCCTGATTCTTTCAGGCCTCTGAGCCCTGGGCAGATAAAGCCACTTCTACCCCAAGCCATTGGAAAATTGGGAAGACTTCCTTTCAGTTGTTTCTTTTTTTTTAAATATTTTTTTTTTAGTTGTAGATGGACACAATACCTTTATTTATTTTATGTGGTGCTGAGGATCGAACCCAGGGCCTCACATGTGCTAGGCGAGCACTCTGGCACTGAGCCACAACCCCAGCCCCTCAGCTGTTTCTTAGTCTTCTTAGTTTTTACAAACCTTCGCGAGGCGCTCTGCCCTCAGAAAGAGCGTGGACAAGAACGCGCTTGATTGCCTACTGCCAAATTTAAACTCCGTCCAGCGACTGCTCCGCCCTTCTGTCAGGGAACATGTAGGTTGTTTCTCTTGCTTCACACTAATCCACTCGAGCTCCTTTGCCGAGTCTGTTTCGTGTATTTGCGCCACCTGTTTCCCCACCCTCGTCTGGATCTGTTAAGTCCCGTTGGACCCCACATCTGAATGAAAGAAAATTTGCGCAGCACCTATGACGTAGGGTGATATTGTTTCATTCATTTTATTTAATCCTTGAACTACCCCTGGAGATAGATATTTTTGGAGAAGTAACTTTGACCAATGTCAAATTCAGATTTTAGGCAGGCGTGGTGGTGATTCACTCCTGTAATAGCAACAACTGAGAATGCTGAAGCAGGAGGATCACAAATTCGAGGCCAGATAGGGCAACTTAGCCAGACCCTGCCTTTTTTTTTTTTTTTTTAATTTTTTAAAAAATTTTTTAAGTTGTAGATGGACACAGTATCTTTATTTATTTTTATGTGGTGCTGAGGATCAAACCCAGTGCCTTACGCGTGCGAGGCAAGCACTCTACCACTGAGCTACAATCCCAGCCCAGACCCTGTCTTAAAAATAAAAAGGAAGCTGGGCGCGGTGGCGCAAGCCTGTAATCCCAGCACTTAGGGAGGCTGAGACAGGACAATCGTGAGTTCAAAGCCAGCCTCAGCAACAGTGAGGTGCTAAGCAACTCAGTGAGACCCTGTCTCTACATAAAACACAAAATACAGCTGGAAATGTGGCTCAGTGGTCGAGTGCCCCTGAGTTCAATCCCCGGTACCAAAAAAAAAAAAAAGAAAAGAAAAAGTAGGTCTCTTTCCTTTGAGCCCCCAGCAGCCTTCTTCTCTTTATTGGGCTGGAGCTCACCCTCCCTGGGAACAGAGTCTGCCCCATGCTCCCTCAGCCCTGCCCCACCCCTCTATAGGCTAGTCAAACCTGCCCTAGCTTTCCTACCTCCATGCAGTAGCAGGGTCTCAGGGAAAGATGTGATAAGTCAGCAGTCTGTCTTACCCAGCCACCAGAGTGCCTATCAAAGAGACCTTAATGGGCAGGAATAAGCTGGGAGACTCCACCTAAGCTGAGAGGGACATGATGGGGGTGTAGGGCAGGATGGTAGACACTTGGTGACTGTGGAATGAGGAGGGAGGATAACCAGGACCCTAGGCCTTGCTTGCTGCTCACATAGCCCTCAGAACGGGAACTCATTCTCTACCCCCTGGGAAACTCCTTGATTTGTGGGAAATCTCTATAGTGAGAAAGTCCTTCTTCCCTGAGTTGAGACAAACCTCCAGTGAGCTTTTACTCAACTTTGTCTCAGCTCTGCTTCAAGGGGTCTAAGGAGTAAAATGCACCTTCTTCACTTGGAAATTGGTAAGCAAGGAAAACAACCTGCCCTGCCTGATGCCTCTCTGCCCTGCCTTGCTGTGTGACCTTGGGTAAATCTCTGTGCTTCTCTGGGCCTTTGTTGCCTTGTGTGAAAAGTGAGGAGTAAGTCAGGTTTCCCCAAGTGTGCCCTCTCTGGCTCTGACATTTGAAGTCAGACTTTTCCTTTAGAGTCTTTTCTCTCTGCTCTTTTGGGACAAGTTTTAGGGTGTGTGTAGACTCTCATCCCAGGAGTCACTGTCTTCTCTCCTGATGATGGCCCCTACCATCTGAAATTTGTACTTTTCTAAGCTCCTTCATAGCCTGTTATGTTGTGCTTCTTGTCACTTCTGGGACAGAGATCCTAGCAGTCTTGATCCCATATCAAATTGGGTAAATGGATGGAGATGCAGGTTAGAGTTCCTAGAGTCCTGTGGCTTGGCCCAGAGGTGAGCTGACTTTGGCTTTGTCGGTGGGAGGGAGAATGTTTAAGGGTCTTGGGTGGGCCTCTGTCCAAAGGGAAGTCACCCACTCAGAGAGTGGCTGGCCTGCTTGCACTACCTCGGGAGTCCTCCCACCCCAGCCTCTCAGGATCCAGGATGAGACTGTCATCTTCCAGGAAGAGAGGGTCTAGATGCTTTTAACCCTGAAAATGTTCATCTGGGAGAGACTAGGAACACTGGGCCCCAGGTGGAGCTAGGAATACTAGTGGAATTTGGAGCCAGGCCTACCCTAGAAGTGCTCCCTTCCTTCAGGCCTCAGGCTCATCTATGAAGGGGGAATGCAAATAAACCATCTATCCAGTTAGTCATGGTGACCCAGTGAGATCAGGGCTCTAGAAGCCTTTGGAGAAATGAAGATGGGAAGGTTTTGATGGTCACAGTCACAGTCACAGTCAGTGATGGACTTTGGGTACTTGAGGGTAAGAGGTGAACATGGGTCTTAAAGATGAGTAAGGAGTCCCTCATAAGAAATGAATTCCAGAAAGGAGCTGCTTAGTGGGTAGTCTGGCTCCTGACTCCATTCTAAAGCCAAATAGAAACCATCTGAAATTCCCCAGGGCTGGGCCCAGTGGCATGAGTTTATAATCCCAACGGCTCAGGAGGCTGAGGCAGGAGGCTTTCAAGTTCAAAGCCAGTTTCAGCAATTTAGGGAGTTCCTAAGCAACTCAGTGAAACTTTGTCTCTAAAATACAAAAAGGGCTGAGGATGTGGCTCAGTGGTTAAGCACCCCTGGGTTCAATCCCTGGTACCAAAAAAAAAAAAAAAACCCACACAAAATTCTCCCCTTTCCTATATAATTAATTAGAACTGAAGTGCACAGGATTGGGTTACTTATAATCTTTCTTTTTAAATATTTTTTTAGTTGTTGATGGACCTTTATTTTATTCATTTATTTATATGTGGTGCTGAGAATCGAACCCAGTGCCTCACACATGCTAGGCAAGTGCTCTACCACTGAGCCACAACCCCAGCCCCTATAATCTTTTTTGTTCATGGTATATTCTTTTTTTGTGGGGGAGGGTGTGCTGGGGATTGAACTCAGGGGCACTTAACCACTGAGCCACATCCCCAGCCCTATTTTGTGTTTTTTATTTAGAGACAGGGTCTCACTGAGTTTCTTAGCTCCTCACTTTTGCTGAGGCTGGCTTTGAACTTGTGATCCTCCTGCCTCAGCCTCCCAAGCCACTGGGATTACCGGCATGCACTACTGCACCCACTTCATGATGTATTCTTACCAGTTTTTTAATGGGCCTTCACCTAAAACAAAAACAAAAACAACTAGGATCTTTTCAATAACCTACATCTCATTATATAGTCTCCCTGCTTCCCTGCCACCTATTTCAAATTTTCTTTCCTCATTTTCTTGCTTTCCTTTTTATGTGAGTTTATTGTATCTACGCATTTTCTCAAATGATGTATTTTCATTTTAGTTGTTTTCACTTTATAAAAGTTGCTGAATATAATTTGGGAGACTTTCCCCCTTTAATATTATACTGCTAAGATGTATCCATACCATTACATGTTGGTGTGGTTCATTCCAACTGTGCACAGTATTCCAGTGTGTGGACGTAGCTGTGTCTGGGTTCCCTGTCTTGCTGATGGGCACCTGGGTGTTTGCTGGGTGTGGTGCAGACTCCAGGGCACATGGAAGGAAGTGGTGGGCCCACTTTATAAGCATGTCAAGCTGGGATTGAATATCTCTTCTCTGTTTTTGGATCACCTGTGTTGTTGTTATTATTGTTTTAATTTGAAGTGCCTGTTTGTGCTTCTTGCTCATTCTTCTAGTAATTTTTAGTAATTTATGAAATTTCTGCTCCCACTTTTTCATCCTCAGTACCCTGGCAGCTGGGAGAGGGCTGGCAGTATTGTCACTGAATTACAGACAAGGAAAACAGTTCAGAGAAATGAAGGGGCTTGTTTGAACGCCTAGTCTGTTGCACCCCTCCTCACTAAGTTCATGCCTTCTGAGATCATTTTGCCTCAGCTAAGGAACCTTTCATACCCTTCAAATGAGGCTATCCCACCCCAGCTCCCAAAATCTTTGGACCTCCCATCATTCCATGAACTTCTCACCTTCCTGTTGACTATTTTCTGAGCTCTCCTCCCCAGCTGTAATGATCTAGATGTATATGTTTATTTCATTATTGCCTGTCTCCACCATCAGGGGAGGAGGGTGAGGGTGGGGACCCACTGCCCACTATGATGCTTGGCACACAGTAGATGTTCAATAAAACATTTATTGGATGAACTGTTTCTTTGTCTGCACCACTAAGCTCCGAGATTCTTTTCCATGGTAGGTCTGGATCTGAGCTCATCTCAGAGGTACACAGAGAGTGTCTTTTAGACAAATGAATGAGGGAGGAAGGTAGCAACAGCATCCATTGCTAGGACAGATCCAGTATACTATGGCTTTTCTTGCTTGGAATGAAAATCTCCCCGAGATGGGCCTTGATTATGATTGCACCTCAGTCCTTGACCTCACTCCCAACACTTGAAGGTCTTTGCCCTGGAAGCTCCTTCCCTGGATCTGGCCTACCTCAGTACCTTGCTCTCTTCCTTCACTTCCCACCCACATCTCCCGCTCCAGCCCCTGTGTTAGGCAGCGTTGCATCACTGTGACCAGAATACCTGACCAGAAAAACTTAGAGGAGTAAAAGTTTATTTGGGGAATCATGATTTCAGAGGTCTCAGTCTATAGACGGCCTACTCCATTGCTCTAGGCCTAAGATGAGGCAGAAAAACATGGCAGAAGGGCGTGGCAGAGGAGTACTGCTTACCTCCTCGCTGCCAGGAAGCAGAGAGAGAAGGAGAGAGAAGGGGCCACAGGGAAGATGAGCCCTTACAGGGAACATACCTCATGACCCACCTCCTCTAGCTAAGCCCCATCTGCCTATAGTTACCACCAGTCAGTCGATTCAAACTAGAATAGACCGATTAGATCATAGCTCTCATAGTCCTATAATTTCGCCTCTGAATGTGCCTGCTTTAACACGGGAACTTTTGGGGGACATCTCATATCCAAGCCATGATACCCTCCCCACCCAACTCCTCTGCTCCCTCATGCCACCATGGTTCAGAGACATCCAGGCTCCTGTCTTCCACGTCCTTGGTTCTTCCTCTTCCCTGGTCCCCTACTGTTGGGGTTCCCAGGACTCTAAACAGGGCCCCTTTGTTCTCACTCTCCACTGGGAAGCCTATGCACATCTTTGGCCTCAAACCCCTTCCTAGGCTTTGCACATTTTCAAAAATGCTTTCCTGGGTATCTCCAGATCATTGGCTCCTAGCTCCCACCAGGGTGAGGCCTTGCCCCATGCTCAGACCCTTACCCTGATCCTAGACTTTAGACCCTGACCCCCATCCCAGACATGGCCAGGTCTCCACTAAGTCCACCAGCTCAGGATGGAATCTGGGGAGATTAGTTTTGGCTGTGACCTGAAAAACTAGTGTTTTTTTGTTTTTGTTTTGTTTTGTTTTTGGTACTGAGGATTGAACTCAGGGGTACTCGACCACTGAGCCACATCCTCAGCCCAATTTTGTGTTTTATGTAGAGACAGGGTCTCACTGAGTTGCTTAGCGCCTCGCCATTGCTGAGGCTGGCTTTGAACTCACGATTCTCCTGTCTCAGCCTCCCTAAGTGCTGGGATTACAGGCTTGTGCCACCGCGCCTGGCTTTTTTTTTTTTTTTAAAGTATTTACTTCTCATGTAAAAGTTCAGACTAGAATGGTTGGAGACCCAAGCTGCTCCCAGCTTCTTGCTCTGCCAGCCACAGGCAGAGCCCTTGCCCTCCCTGTCCAAGATGGCATCCTAGTCATCCTCTCCACCTTGTAAACAATAAGAAGGGGCAGGGGAGAGGGCAAAGACTCCACCTGTCTCTAAAAATGTTCCTCCCTCCCCATTTGAAACTGCCTCAGGGCACTTTGCTGATATCCTGTTGCTAGGAGTAAGTCACTGGTATGTCCAGCTGCAAAAGAGTCTGAGAAGTAAAGTTTTCATCCTAGGAGGCCATGTGCCTAGCTAAAGGGAAGAAGTGATATTGTGGTTGGCCTCCAGCTGCCTCTGTTACACCTTCTTGGGAACCTCAGTTACTGGGACTGTGCAGGAGAGGTGTACTAGAATAGCAGGTGAAGAAAGGGAAGAGAGGGAGGATGAAGAGGGGGAATCCAGTATTTTATAGAAAGGCTGTGTGACCTTGACCTTGACAAGTTAGTTCCCTCATTGTGGCCTCAGTTTCCCCACTTGTCACAGGAGGTATTATAAGGGGTAAATGAGTAAGTGTGTATAAAGCATATTGCTTGGTGCCTGCAGGAACCTGCAGGGCCCAGTAAATAGCCCTTGATATTATTCTATGGTTCCCCAGAGTCTTTCTGGACTGGCACCCAAGCCTTTCACTCTCCAGCCTCATCTTGGGTCACCACACTTTCATATCCCTCCTCCAACAGCCTGCAGGCCTTTGCCTGCACTCTCTCCTGCACCAGAGTCACCCTTAACCTCTCTCCTCCAGCCAGATTAGATTACAAGGTCTAGTTGCCCTGCCCCATCCCCCAGGAAATCTCCAACTCACAGGACAGTCACCTTGGACCTTTCTGAACCCACATCCGGGTACCTCACCACACTACCTCCTTACTCCCTTTGTGTCCCCTCTATCTCCCACCCCAGAGAGCAGAGCATCCCCAGGGGCAGCCCCAGCCCCCACCCCAACATTCCTGTGCTCTGGGTTAAAGTGAGGAGGGAAGAGAGGGTGGGAAAGAGAAAGGAGACAAAAAGGGAGGGAGAGGGAGAGGGAAAGGAACACCTAAGCCCTCACACAGCATTTGGAGTCCTTGGTACTGGCATGCAATAAATGGTTTTTCCTTCTTATCAGAACAGATAGAGTTTGTGGATGATAGTCCTTATTCTGGAAAAAGTGTGAAGAGCTTTTTTTTCTTAAAAGACTTGTTACTCAGAGAAAGGGTTGCAAATTCCCGCCTAAAGCCCACTGTTTAGAGACCTCCTATGGCTGTTCCTAGACAGACACCCTGCAGGAACTTGTGTTCCAAAAGGCAAAATAATTATAATAGTAACATTCATTGCATGCTTGTTATGTTCCAGGGGCTGCTTCACACATTAATTTAATATTTGCAACAATTTGCAAGATAGATATTATTATTATCCTAATTGTTCAGCTGGGGAAGCTGAGGCACAAAGGGGTTTATTAAGTAACTTACCCAGAGTTACATACCTAGTTAATGGTAGAGCCAGGACGCATACCCAGGTGGCCTGGCTCCAGGCTCTGTATCCTCCACGCTATTTTGCTTCACTAAGGGAAGGTGGGAAAGCAATTTACCTGCAGCCTACAACTTCCAATCCTGGGAAAGTAGCTAACAGGTCACAGCTTCTGCAGCTGGCTGGGGCAATCACCTGGCCCTCTCAACAGGGCTCAGCCAGGCTGTGGGCAGAGGCCTTTTTCTGTCTTCTGCTTATGATCCCCCCACTCACTACTGAACAGGCTGGATGTAAGGTGGGTAACGTCTGACCTGTTTGGCACCAGTTGCATCCTACGGGGAGTTGAAACCAGCCTGTCTTCTAATGTCCCCACACATCTCTCTTACTGTGGCCAAAAGAATACAAGTTCTTCCTTTCCAGCCTCTCCAGTAAGGACATTGAGTGGATTCCCAAGGTGGGTTAGGCCTGGTTTTTTCTTTTTCTTAACCAGCTACAAACACACCCCTGACCATGTTAGGGAGTTAACTCTCTTGAAACCCTTTTCTGGTTGCCCAGCAGCCTTGGGGATTAGGGAGGACTTAAAGATTCTTCCAAAATTCCTTTACAGTTCTTCCCCAGCCCTGCCCCTCTGCCCTCTCCTCTCCTGGCTGTACCTTCTAGAATGGGGGACTCCTTGCTTACAGGGCTGTCTGTGTTGCACCAGCAGCCAAAGGCAGGCTAGAAGGTTCCACGTGAGAAAAACAGGTCTGGGAGGACCTGTGGGGGAAGAAAGGGGCAGTGGAGGTTGGGGAAGAGGAAGGAGGAACCCAAACAGAAAGGATGAGGAGCCCAGAGCAATGGCCAGGGGAGGTGCTGGGGGGGAGGGAGGGAGCAGGACTCCATGGCCCTGAGGGGTCTTGGGCTGTTTGATTCCCCTTTGCTGGCTCCTTTAGGCGCCTACAGTAAAGACGCCTTTCTGAGGCTTTGTATGACTTAGATCTGTGTTTGAGACGTCTCCACAGAGAATAGCAAGGCAGCTTTCCAGGCATCCACAAGTCAAAAGGAGGGACCTGAGAGGGCAGGCGTGGAACACAGCAAGGACAGTCTGCCGTGAGACCTGGGGTGTCCAGGCACAGGACCTCCAGGTAGCAGCCTCCTGGTGGCCCTAACTCTCAGGTTGTCGGCTTCTCCTTTTAGACTGATGCAACGTTGGAGTGCTGTTTGCTCTCTCCTGGAGGGCTGTGGTGGTGCCCAGGCCCGGAGGATGCCCTTGTCTTGAGAGCCACTTTGGAAGAGACAGTGAAGGGGAGGTGGCTCTGGGCTCTTCTTGGCAGGTAATGCTCTGCCCCATACAGCTCCTTTTCTGGGCACTGGTCCTGTACACCAGCCTTCAGGTTTAATTGCTTTACAGCCATACTCAGCTGATTGCTACCTCTGGGCTTTCTATCCACAGTGCCTTCCATCAGAGCCTCCTGCTCCAAGAAGTGCCCCCATCCCTCCCCTGCTGAGCCTGCTGCACCTTGCCAGCTTCTGCCCTTGTCTGGAGAGTGGCTGTGGGACACACAGGAGCCCACATGCCCTGCTCCCTAATCTTCGGCCCAGTTGTCCCAGGGCAGAGCCCAGCAGGAGACTGGCCCAGGCTGCACTGAAGTGCTCTCCACTTGGTCTGTGGAGCTCCCACTCAGCCTTTGACATCTGGCTCAGATGGCTCTTTCCTAGAGGGATCTTTCCTAACTCCTTGGACTGCATCATGGGCATCTTCTGAGCCTTGATATCACTGTGTCTGTGTTTGTACCTCCAGGAATTGGGAGCCTGTATGGGGCAGGGCTAAGTCTGGTTCTTCTGGGGCCTCAGAACCACCCAGGCCTGAGCATAGGGTCTCAGCAAAGGTTTACTAAATAAATGGGATATGGTTCCTCCCCACCAGAGAGCTTACATTCATCTCTCAAAATCCAGCTCAAATATCTCTTCCTGGAAGTTCTCACTTCTTTTTTGCATCTTCCCTCATCCCTAAAAGCATGTACTCCAGGTACAAAGTACGGTACAAAACCTCTATTACAGTACGTCACACTATATTTCTGTGAGCAACTCAACACGTTTTGAACCCAGGGTCATTCAACCACTGAGTCACATCCCCAGCCCTTTTTATTTTTTATTTTGAGACAGTCTCTCTGAGTTGTTTATGGACTCACTAAGTTGCTGAGACCGGCTTTGAACTTGCGATCCTCTTGCTTTAGCCTCCTGAGCTGCTGGAATTACAGGTATATGCCATCATGCCTGGCAACAAATCTTTTTGTTTTTGTTTTTTAATTTTTTGGCAGTGCTGAGGATTGAACCCAGGGCTTCATGCATGCCAGGCAAGCATTCTACAACTGAGATGCATCCCCAGCCTTTAGCCTGATTTTCTTTCTTTTTTCTTTTGGTACCAGGGATTGAACTCAGGAGCACTCGACCACTGAACCACATCCCCAGCCCTATTTTGTGTTTTATGTAGAGACAGGGTCTCACTGAGTTGCTTAGCACCTCACTGGAGCTAAGGCTGGCTTTGAACTCACAATCCTCCTGTCTCAGCCTCCCAAAGAGCTGAGATTACAGGCGTGCGCCACCGCACCCAGCTCCTTAGCCTGATTTTCTTAACTGTCTATGACTGGGAACTTCTGGAGGCCCAGGCCTGTTGGTCTCTGTGCCCACAGAGAGATCTGGGTCTTCAAGGGGCTTTGTGACTAGGTGAGTTGAATTTTAACTCTGCATGGTTCTGGGTTGGTGGAACTTCTGGTGTCCTGGCTGCAATGACAGCTGCCCGGCCCACGATTCTGCTGAGGACTCAGCGGCCCTGCCTCTGCCACTTGGCTGTGAGTTTCTGTATGAGCTCGTGCGGCCGCCGGCGGAACTTGTGCAGGGTGAAGTAGAAGAGGATGGGATCCAGAACACTGTTGGCGCTGGCGAAGGGCCGCGTACCTTTGTAGGCGGCAGCAAAGGTCTCCAGCACAGGGCAGGGGACGCCTGAGGTAGAGCGCACCGCCAGGTAAGCCGTCTTGGTGATGTGGAAAGGCAGGAAGCTGATGGCAAAGGCAGCTGCTACCACCACAGCCATGCGGGCAGCCTTGCCACGCCGCTCCCGGGCCACAGGCCCTGCAGGACCATCTTGGCGGCACAGACGGCGGGCCAGGCAGCAGTAGCAGGCCAGCAGGGCTGCAAAGGGCAGCAAGAAGCCGATGACCGTGAGGGCCATGCCATAAGGCATGTAGTCGGCGGCTAGGGCCGGCGGGCTCAGGTCATAGCAGACAGTGCGGTTCCGCTGGATGCCCGTGGCAGCAAAGACGGCAGTGGGCAGGCACTGGGCTGTCACCACCAGCCACACAGCTCCACACACCAGCCAGGCAGCCCGGCGGCCCCCACGCTTGTGCCAGGGCGCTAGCGGGTGGCAGATGCCCAGGTAGCGCTGGAAGCTGATGCAGGTGAGGAAGAGGATGCTGCCGTGCAGGTTGGCATAGAAGAGGAAGCGTACTAGGCGGCAAGCCAGGTCTCCGAAGGGCCAGTGGTCACCTTGGGCATAGTTGTAGATGAGCAGGGGCAGGGAGCAGGCATATAGGAGGTCAGCCAAGGCCAGGTTCAGGGTGTACACAGTGGTGCGAGTCAGAGCCCGGCGGGACATGCAGATCTGGGCAATGACGCAGAGGTTGAGTGGCAGGCCAGCCGCCAGTACCACTGAGTACACAGGCGGCAGCAGCAGCCGCTTGAAGTCCTCACGGTAGACACAGGTGGTGGGTGGCAAGCCCTGGACTTGGATTGTGTCATTGTCCCACTCCATTTCTGCCCAGCTGGGCTTCCTACATTTGGAGAGGCTAGGGAAACAAAACACAACTTTGTCAGTAACACGCTTACCAACCAGCAGTAGGCCCTGACCACCTCTGGGCCTCAGTCTGTCTATCTGAACAATTAGAGCACCAACTTTGTCATATCTTATACTTACACCCCCTGGAGGCCCTGGAGGGCCCACATAGCTTCCACTTCAGGGAAACCTAGAATACAGTAAAGCTCAAACTTGGGAGAAATCCAACTTCCTTTCATTCTGTAGTATTTATTTCCCATCAGCCTTCCTAGGGAACTTCTATCCATCCTTCAAAACCCTGGCCAAGTGTCTCCTTTGTTAGTGGAAGTTGATGAACTTGGGTTTGAAACCCAGCTCTGCTGCTTACCTTGGAAGAGTTATCTAACTTCTCTGAGCCTCAGTTTCCCCATCTGTGAAATGCAGAAATGCTGCACTCATCTCTAAATCACTAAGCCATGTTATTCAGGGCTTCCCCTGAGCTCCCTGGGGTATGGATATTGTGGTTATAGTGGATCTTCCTGTCTCTCATAGACTGAGGAACTCCTGAGAAGTGCCAGGTTTGGTGCCTCCCTGTGTCTTAGAGCCAGACCTAGGGTCCAGGGCAGAGAGGTTTCTTGTATGTCTTAGTTAACATATTTGAATTATCCACACACCATGAACTTACTGGGGACAGCTCCAACTTCCTCAGTCTGAATTCCACCTTCCAAAAGCCATGTTCTTCTTTTGGTAGCAGCCTTGTTATCTGTAAAATAGGGCAAGGAGGTGACCCAGGACATCTCTAAGGCTTCTTTCCAATTGACTGGAGGATACCAAGGTAGGTCTAGCAGAGGCACATGCCACAGCGCCCTCTGGTGTCCATAGCGAAAACCATTTCCCTGAAGACAACCTGCTGAGGGATCTGTTTTATACAGATGGAAATGCAGAGGCAGTGACGGGCAGGGACAACTCAAACTTAATTACTGAGTTGGAAGCAGAGCCATAGCCAGAACCCGACCACCTGATTCAGAGGAAGCAGCTTGGCATGGCCCACAGACATGGGATGTGGAGGTGACAATGGCAGCTTCAGAGCCAGGCAGGCCTGGTTTCCAATGTTGTCACACTGGACAGCCTAGGTCATACTGCCTGCCTTTTCTGGCCTTAACAGTAAAGTGTGCCATGGCCTGTAGGTGCTCAATAAATGCCATGTCATTTCATCCTACATCTTGCCCCACCTTTCACTGGTTTAGGCTGTGCTTTGGGGGACTCAGCAGCCCAGATTCCTTATGGGGTTTCCTGTTGGGTACTGACTTCTGGAGACTCCTGGAAGCCTCCTGGATAATGATATTTCCATATCACCAATGTCTAGGGAGAGTTTACAACTTAAATCCAATGGACCTGGAAACAAAGCCTTTGAGATAGTCCAATCCTTCCCTCACTCTGTTAACAGACGCGAAAAACTGAGGCCCAGAAAAAATATGAGGTCCTGCACATGTACTCAAATGGTAGTAAGGAATCAAGGCTGAATATATGGACTGGGATTCCCAGGTTCAAATCCCAGCCTGCCATGTGTGAGCTGTGTGATCTAGGCACATTACTTAACCTCTATGCCTCAGTTTTCCCATCTTTAAAATGGGACATAGGGTACCTGCCTCATAAAGTTGTTATGAGGATCAGTGCCTGGCACTGTGTAAGCTGTTTTTAATGTGAATATACCTGCTAAATAAGCTTATGAGATTTAAGAAATTAAATTAGAGCAAATTTTTAAAATTTGATTTTAGTGAAATTATTTTACCTCAATTCTTGTGTGTGTGTGGTGGGGTACTGGAGATCGAGCCCAGTAGTGCTCTACCTCTGAGCTACCTCCCCAGCCCTTTTTATTTTATTTTGAGACAGGGTCTTGCTAAATTGTCCAGACTGATCTCAAACTTATGATTCTCTGGCCTCAGTCTCCCAAGTTGCCAGGATTACAGGCATGCACCACCGTGCTCGGCTATTTTACCCAAATTTTGAGTAAAATGATTTTTAGATTCTCCAGTCTGCACTCTATCCTCCATATCACCTTTGGTTATCAAAGACTTCTGGTGAATCTTCAGCCTATATGCTTGGACTGTCGTGTGTCCAGCTGAGAGGAGGTGGGTGTGGGTGACGGGGGCAGAGGAAGAAGCACAGAGGCCCTCCGAGAGTGGCCGGGAAGCCAACACCATTATGGGCAAGAGGAGGTTCATTGTTCATCTCTATGTTCATTTGGTCATTCGTCCAGGCCATTCTTTCATGCATGTATTCGTTCTCCTGTTTCCACCCACCAGGCATTTACTCGCTGCCTGTTGAATGCATGGGGGCGGAGCAGACAGACACAGACAGGTGGAGAGCTACAGTTCTGCATATAGCTACAGATGTGCCAGTCTGAGGGAGACTAGTGGAAGCCACAGAGTGGAAGGGACTTCAGAGCTGATGTTCAGAGCAAGACCTTGGTGGCTGAGGAGGATTTCTGTGGATGAAGAAGGATACAAGGACACCTCAGGAGGGGAACGAGGTGGGGAGGGCAGGGTCTGGTGTAGGTGGAAGGGTGATGAGTCCCTAAACCTTCCTTTGGGAGACCTGTCGCCCTCAGACCCTGCTCCACAGAGAGCCTTCTCCCTCAGATGGCTGAAAACTCCTGTTAGTTTCTGCCTCTCCTGCTCCCTGGTCCTCTGGGGACCTTCCTCTCCCTCTTGGAAGGAGTCATGAGGGGACCCAGAGAACTGTCCTGCTCTCTGGGCAAATCTTTCTGGCCCTGGAAAGACAGGCCTGGCTGTGGCTCCAGCTTCCCTACCAGAGCTTCACTCTGCCTTCTGAGGGGCTGGGAAGGTTGAGCTGTCCTCCCTGTTCCTAGCAGGGGCTGCCTGAGGGAAACCTTGCATGGCCTCCACTTCTAGGCAGCAGCTGAAATTGATCTTCATGTCTGTGGTCCTCTCTTAGGCCCTAAGTCCTGGACCAGCTCAGACCCTTGCCCCGCTAAGCTGCCCATGGTGTGGGCTTTCAAAGAGGTGATTTTGACCATATTCTTCTCAGCATCCTCTGCCCTCAGGGAAACACCCTTCCTCTCCTGTCACACTGTTCCCAAAACATGGAGATAGCCACATAGCCACTGCCAGTCACAGGTCCAGACACCCTCTCTGCCTGCCCATCTTTGCCATTCCCTTCACACAAGGTGCCATTCAGTCCATCTCCATTTGTCAGGACCCTAAGTGTTCACCAAGCTCCAGGCCCCATTCTGCTCCTTTTTTTTTTTTTTGGTACCGGGGATTGAACTCAGGGGCACTCGACCACTGAGCCACATCCCCAGCCCTATTTTGTGTTTTATGCAGAGACAGGGTCTCACTGAGTTGCTTAGCGCCTTGCCATTGCTGAGACTGTCTTTGAACTCGCGATTCTCCTGTCTCAGCCTCCCAAAGTGCTGGGATTACAAGCGTGAGCCACCACGCCCGGCTCTGAGGCTGCCTTTGAACTCATGATTCTCCTGTCTCAGCCTCCCAGAGTGCTGGGATTATAGGCATGCACCACCACGGCTGGCTTCTTCCTTTTCTGATCCCCCAGCTGGGTGGAATCCTGTGGACCTCCTTTAGGTCAGTGCAGGATCCGTTTGCTGGCCCAAAGTTACAGCTCCTTGTCTCCAGCTGCCCTCCATCTCACCCCATAGACGCAAAGACCCACCAGCCCATAGATGCAAAATGCAGTGACACTCACATTCAGCCTCCTGTCTCTGTGGTAGGTTGGTGGTCCCACGTGTGCTGGGGCCCAGGGCAGCCAGACGTGGGGCTCTCCGCACTCAGACCTCAGTCAGGCCGTAGCACTTCCAGAGGGTGGACAGCTTCCTCTGCTTCCTGGCAGGGCTGTCTCTGACTGAAATAGTCCCTGCAGGGGCAACCGCCTCTCTGCCGCCCCTCAGCCTGGCGGAAACTGGGCCTAGAGGAGCAAGGAGGCGGAGAAAGGTGTCCTTCCTGGAACCCCTCTTTCCTGGAAAGAGGGGGATGAGGGGGTTGAGCAGGCTGAAGGGAAACCAGAGGCTTCCAACCCCCACAGGCCCAGCAGCTTCCTTTCTCCCAGCCCTCTCTCAGTCTTCTCAAGTGTCAAATGGGTAGGTGGGTGATTAGAGTTCTTGGTCTCTCCTTTAGCGGTAACACCAGGGCCACTGGGGATCCATTCATTTACATTTCCCCAATCATTAGCTCTGTGTCCCCCCTTCCTCTCTTCATCATTCAATAGTTCATCCACCAGCAGCCCATCTCCCCTTCCCTCTGTGTGCCAATGCACTTACTCACTTATGCTTTCTCTCTCTCCTTCTGTTTCCTTTTCTTCACAGGCATTTATTCAGCACCTATTGTATATCATCAGCTCCTCCCACACTCCCACACCCCCTGTGAGCAGTACCGTCCCTTCCACAAAGCAGGCCCAGAGCTCAGGAGGAGTGTGGGGGTGAGGATAGAGGGGACGCTCCCAGGAACTCACCTGAGCAAGATTCTTCTTGCCTGGGCCAAGCCCTCCCAGCCCCTCCTTGCCACTAGACCAGGCCTTGGAGCTGTTAGGACAACCAGAGAAAGAGAGGTGGCTCCTCACTGTCCCCAGAAAGCCAGATCCAGGTATAGAGGCAGCATGTAAGGACGGTGACCTGGAGGAAGTGGGCTTTGATTTGGAGCATCTGTGGCACCTGGGTGGGGTGCAGAGAGCAGGGAGAGAGCACTGCATTGGAATCGGAGGCCGGGGTTCTTTCCCCACTCTGCCCCCACTCACAGTTTTCCTCGGGACAATCCCACCACCTCTCTGAGATGGCTCAGTAGACTGTGGTCACAGTGACCACCAGAATAATGGGAGGATGACCATCCAAAGGGAATGAATTAAGGAATTACTTACTCTTCAGTATGTAAGATGCTGAAGACACCCCTAGAACTAAAAAGCAGTCGGGGCCCTGAGTTCACCCCAAACCCATTTTATAGGCAAGAAAGTTGAGGAGCTGAGTGGGAGCTTACAGTTGGGACCAAACTGAGAAAGTTCAGGTTTGAACTGCTGATAAGCAAGGAAGACTGTGAGTCATGTACAAATTGAGCACTGTTGTTTATTCAGGAAGTTGCTGTGCAACCACGGACCTCCCTATATGATCTGAACAGTGCTGGGGATCAGGAGGACAGGTAGCCTGGGCTATTTACCACCCAGTAGCCGGTGCCCCAGGGTGGATGGATGCCCCCAACAGGGTGGATCACTATCTGTACAGCTCTAAGGGATTCCTAGAAGGCGTCAATTCCAGGGCAGGACGTGTCTTCCTGCAGTGAGGGCCTGTGGCCATGAGATGGCACCAGTGGACAGTCCAGGATGGTCAGCACACAGCAGGCGCCTCCCCTCTGGGACCGGTGCTGAGCAACCGTAGGACTGAGTCCCCAGCTTCAGTTCTTCTGACCCACTCCTCCGTCCTTTCTATTTATCCTTCCCATACAAGCTCAAGTTCTCAGATCTTCACCCTGGTCAGTACGGCTCATAGGAGCCATGGGAACACTGGTAGTGGTAGCTGGTGCCCAACCCTGTCTTTTGGAGGTACAGGCCCCAGGAGTGTTGTCTTTACTCCAGGTACATCCTCAGCAAAAACACTAAAGCCCTTCAGCCCACAAGAGGACAACCTCTGCTGGTTTCCTTTTCTCAGCTCAGGTGACAACCATGAGGTCAGTTCTGTGGCAGAAGCAGTTCAGTTTGGACACGAGGAGGAACTGACACGGTTGAAGCTCTTTCAGCTATTTAGATTCCATGATCTCAGGATACCCTTCTGATGACCCCACACCTGTCCCGCCTCTAAGGCCTTGGTGTCTGGCAGGATGAGGGGCCAGTCAACCAGAGGCCAGGGCTGAAAGCCTGAGTCACTGCCTGCCAGCCAGAAAGCAGCCAGACACAGATGGGCCTGGGAAGCTTCCCAACCTTGGCCTGCCCGCCTGCTGGGAAACCAAGACCGGGAACTCCCTTGCTGGGCCCCTGGTGCATGAGATTAGTAGCAAGGGCACAGGATGATAGAGGTCAAGACCCAGCTTCCTTCCCTTGAGGAGTCAGACAGGCTGAGATCCACTAACAACTTGCTGCGTGACCTGGGGTCAGCCACCTACCCTCTCTGACTCTGGGCTAGTAAACAGGGCTAGTTATGGTACCTACCTTACTGGGTCATTACGCCCTCTGTGCTCCAGGCATCAACCCAGTCTTGACCCTGGACAGCATTTGAACTGGGGCAGAGGTGCCAGGAAGCCCACCTCAGGCCAGCCTGAGGCCATGCCTCCTTGGGAGCCAGATGACAATGCATGGCGTCCCCAGCTGGAGAGCTCCGGTCCTACATGTGGTACCAGGCTGACTGCAGAGACAGGCAAACTTGGCAGGAGGGCACAGGGAGGGCAGGGGACCTGCTTTCTCTTCTCCTTTTCCACTTCCCCTTCTCCCCTTCTGCTCAGCAGGAATTAAAATTGGAACTGAAACCACCATTTTGAGAGCAAAGAAAGGGAAGCAGCAGTTTGGAGGACTTGGGGGTTGGGAATGCTTCCGTTGGTTTCTCTCTGAGCAAAGAGGGAACTTGCATCTCCTGAGCCCCTAGTGTATGCCAGGTGTCAGTGCTCCCAGGGTGCCTATCTCCCCTGGGACACAGGGCTTTTTGGAGCATGGGTGACATGCCAAGCTTTGCGCAAAACCCTCACTGGCAGCTGGTCCACTCTTCACAATTACTGTCCCCACTTGGCAAATGAGGAAACCGAGGCGTGACAAAGTTAGCACAAGAGGTTCTGTCTGACTGAAGGAGGCTGGCGACCCTGGCAGCCTTAGTGGGCACAGGGCTGAGAGGTCACAAGGCGGTGTGGGGCTGAGGAGCTTGGGAGAGGGCAGAGAGGCCAGAAAGCAACAAGGCAGGGCAGGTGAAGAGCAGAGAAGGAGCCCCGGGTCCCACTTTCCTGTCCCCTGGGGGCCACAGCATGCCCCCCCATCCCCAGGGCCTTCCTATAAACCCTGATCCTGCAGCAAGTATGGCAGGTGGTGAGTCTTGCCTGGACCCTGGGCTCTGCCCACTCCTTTGTCTCCCTGGGGAAGTGGGCCCTTGGACTCGGGGGAGGCTGCTTGGCTGTGAGGAGCGCAGTTGGCTGCAGCCTCGCCAGTGCCTTCAGAACCCGCACATCCTCCCAGATAACCAGGCTCCATCCGGGAAGAGACGGCTGCAGTCCAGCACGTGGCCTGCCACTCACAGCTGGGTTCCTGGGCAGATTTTTCCCACCCAGTTCCCAGACCCTCTTTCATGATGAAGCCCTGCTCCTGCTTTTCCTTTGGGGGATACTGTCCTTCTCAGAGTCTGGAGGAGGATCTTGGGTGGGTGGGTCTGTGAGTAGGCTCCTCAGGCCCTGTGGCCACCTCAGGGATGGGGAGGCCACTTTTCCTGGGTGCTTGGAGTCAATTCTGGGGCTTTTACTGGAAGGTTGGGAAGGAGACACATTTTCCACTGGGTTTGCAAAGCTAGTAGGAAATGAGTCTGGACCTGCTATAGCCAGTTGACCTCAGTGCCAGGCACTGTCCTAGGCACCGGAGACTCACCACCACAGAGACCATCTGAAAATAAAGCCATGGGGAGGCAGAGTAGAGAGATGGGAACATACAAACTCCTGAGAACATCATGGAGCACCTGGTTCCTGCTACACCTGAAGCGTTACCTGCCACAGAACTTTTTTGGTGGTGTGTCTGATAAATTCCCTTTTCGCCTCAGTTCATTTGACCTAGAATTCTGTCACTTGAAATCAGTTGTCCTGCCTGTAGAACTGTGCCCCATGCCTCTCTCTCCTCTTTCTACAGACCCCTGCTCACAGCTTTGGTCCCAGAACCCCAGTGTTCCTGGCACGGGAGGCGAGAACTGGCCACATATTGGAAGGCCACCAGAAGAGGGCAGGGGGGGACAGAAGGGCTGCCAGGTTGAGATTGATTCCCACAGAGGCGGCCAGGGAAGGCCCCCACCCCAGTTCATTTCCCATGAGTAAGCACTGTGTCATCTCAGTGGCTCCTGGGAGGGAAAATGGGAAGCTAGGAGCCTGGGCGCCATCCTAGATTCATCACCAACTTGCTGTGTGACCTGGGCAGGTCACTTCACCTCCCTGAGTCTCATTTTTTTAAGCTACTTGCTGCTAGCTTCTTTGCTACTCAATAGATGCCAGGTACTACACTGAGTGGATTTGCTCCAGGGTCTCACTTGCTCTTTTACAAGCACCTGGGTGGTGGTTGGTTTTGTTCTCATTTCACAGATGAGGAATATGGGCTCAGAGAAAGCTGGTGACTTGCCCAAGGTGGCATGGGGAGTCAGTGGTAAGGCTGGATGAGGACATAGGTCTGAACCATGATCAAACCTGTGTTCCGGAAAAGAGGTGACTTTTCCCTACAGGAAAATCAAAACCAGAGAGATTAGGAACTTGCCAAATCACACAGTAGACCCACCATGCCCCCTGCCTCTCAGGAACAGAGTGGCTTGAGACAGGAAGAGAAACAGGAGTCAGGGAAGAGAAGCCAGACCAAAGGTTGATGTCAGACAGACTCCCTCCCTTCTCTAACTTGGTTAGGAACTGGGGACAAGGTCTCCTTTGCCCTTAGGACCCAAAAGACTCATGGACTCCAGCTCCCAAGAAGCACTGGGAAAATTTGCACGCGTGAATCCAGTCAGTAAAGATGAAAACAGGGCTCTGTCCTTGGTGCTGCCTTATTTAATAAATTTTTTAAAAAGATTTTTGTTTTGACTGATGGCAGAGAAGATTTGTTGGGAGGAGTGAAGGAAAGGTCTGCAGGAGTAGCATCTCTGAGCCTGCCTGGGCCCCCCAGGCCTGACCTCAAGAAGGGCAGACAACCAACACTGCCTGAGTAGTTATTATGGGTTATGATCCTGCCCATTTCACAGACAGACACTGAGGCCAAAAGTCTGTGCACAACTCAGGTTGGCATGGAGGGAGCCTCAGAGAGCCCAGCCTCTCCCCAAAAGGCAGCTCCCTGTCTTGGCTGCTGCTCTGACCACCCCTAGTAACTCCAGGGCCTGAGCCCACCTGATGGAGATAAGATATAACTGGCCCCAAAGTCCAGGGGTCAATGACAAGGAGGAGTTCTGAGTTCTGGACTCTCAGAGCTGGAGAAGCTTTAAGATCGTCTGACTCAGAGTTCTTATACCTACCACCCAAGAGGAGGAACTCCCCTGAAACCTCCCTGACAGGGCTTGTCTGGCCTCCTTTTGCATCCTTCCCATGACAGGGAGCTCACTCCTCTCCCAGACTGCTGCATCCACCTGGGGAGAGCTCCCGGGAGGAGTGCCTCACCATGCCAAGCCCTGAGATCTGCTGCTGGTCACTGCTTCCCTCCCCCAGTCCAGCCGGCCTCTGCGGCACAGAACTCATCCACCCCAGGACAACCTGCAGAGACCTCCCAAGACTGTTGTCAACTGGTTTTCATTTCCACTGGGCAGTTCCAGTGCTCCTGTCCAGGTCCAGGGAAACCTAGTGGTGGGAGCCATAAAGCAGCATGAGGCCAGGGGGCTATGACTGCTTCCCAACCTGAAGATGAGACCCTTTGCCACCCTCTGTCCTGTCTTACTCACTGCCTGGGACCTAGGATGGGGCATGATCTCTTACCATTTTGAGAGGAGGAAACTGGGGCCCTCAAAAGCTTACTAACTGGCCAGGACCACCAATTAGTTGGTGATCTTCAGGTGAATGGACTGCCTTCCACCCTCAAATGTCAGCCAGGTGGGATTGGGGCCCCATTTGTGGCTGGCCCACTATAGGAGGAACAGGGCTTTGTAGGTGTCCAACAGGTGGCCTTGGAGGAGGGCATCAAAGGCAGGGTCAACTCCTGGTTTAGCATGTAATGTGGGATGTTGGCAGGTGACAGGCATTTCCTGCGCTGAAAGTGTGATTGCGTGTGGAGTGTGAATAGCACAGACCTCATTTCCAGTTCCTTGATCCAGTGACACCTTTCTCCATGTGGCCTTCCCCAGCCACCCTAGCTAACATCGCAATTTCCTGCCCCATACATGTACACGTGGATTCCTACTCCACTTCCCTGCTCTGTTCTTCTCCCTTGCTAGTGTTCATCCTCCTGTAACACTATTCTACTTGCTTGCTTATTGTCTCTTTCCCTCCACTAGAATGAAGCTCCACCAGGTTTTTCACATTTCGTTCATGGCTGTATCTCCAGTGCCTGGCACATAGTGAGTGCTCAATGAATATTTTTTGGAATGAATTTCCAGGGGTGGCTCAAGAATGTCTACACAGAGAGAACTTAGGGGCAGAAACCTCACTTGGAGGTGTAGGGGACTTGGCTGGAGGATACTTGTACAACAAGCTTTTGGTTTGTACTTATAGTGCATATTTATTACAGATTGGGAGAAGACAGAGATGAAACGTAGGGAGTAAAGGCCCTTAAGCCACCTCTGAGGCTGCTTCTACCTGGAGATGTATGAGATTGAGGATGGGAACAATCCCAGCTGAGAGGGGTGAACAGGCAGTGTCCAGTGAGGCTGGGCTGCAGACCCCTCCCTCCCACCTGTCTGAGGTTTTTTTTTGGGAGGGGTACTGGGGATTGAACTCAGGGATCCTCGACCACCGAGCCACATCCCCAGCCCTATTTTTTTTTGTGTTTTATGTAGATACAGAGTCCCACTGAGTTGCTTAGTGCCTTGCTGTTGCTGAGGCTGGTTTTGAACTCACGATTCTCCTGTCTCAGCCTCCCTAAGTGCTGGGATTACAGGCTTGCAACACCGCTCCCGGCTCTGCCTGAGGTCTTCTTTAGGACTTGCACTCCTCTCAGAGCCCACACTGGCCCCAACTGGCTTTCCTGAGAGCCTCTCAGCCTTCCAACTTGCACACATACTTTCTACACTGGGCCTCTGATTTAGCCTCCCCTGGCACAGCATCCTGGCCTCCTTCCCCTTCCTTGCCAGTCTGGACCTCTACCCCAGGACCCAAGATTCTTATAAACACAGCTGGTCAGTTTGTACCCATCATGCTTGGCCCATCTGACTGCCCTTCCCTCCCTCTCCTCTCTTCTAAGCCTGGGCCTTATCTTGTCAGCCCTACACCCTTGATTTCTTCACTGTAAAGAGGGCCCTTTCAGAGGAATTGTCTTCAACTTCCTGCCACCTAATAAAGCCTGTCTGCTCCCTTCTCTCCTCAGGCCCCCACAGCCAGGACAACTCCTCCAGCCCTCTCCTCATCAATGCTGCACCACATCTGCTGGTTCCTTCTCCGCAGCCCACTCTCTCCTCTCAGAAGACCTCCTCACATGTGTCTCTCCAGCTGCTTCTCTTCCTCCTCTCTCATCACACTTCCTCTCTGAACCCACTTCCCACAGCCCTGGGTGCAAGCCCAGGGCAGAGCGGAAGTCTTCAGGCTCAGCTCCAGGAAGAGAAGTGGGCACCCTATTTCCTAGGTGAGGCTGATGAAATGGGACTGAGAAACCAGCCACCATCTGTGCTCCATCATAAGGAAATCTTCTAAGGGACCTGACATCACAGGGATAGGGAAAATGAGTCTTCAGGTAACTGTGGGCTTGACATCCGAGCACCACTTGAGGCTTATGCAGGGCTGGGGGAGGGGAGCTGCCTCTGTGGCTTCTAGGAAAGGGCCTGGACTTTGCCCAGAAGGTGGGTGGGGCACAGGGTATCCAATGGCACTTCCAAAGCATCTGTTTGGGGATCAGAGAGGGAGAGGGTAGGGGACTGGCTAGAGATGATTCCTTTGCATAGCTCATGACTTTGGTTCATTGGTTTGAGAAAATATCAGTGGTCTTATTTTTTTTTTTTTTTGGTACCAGGGATTGAATTCAGGGGTACTCCACCACTGAGCCACATCCCCAGCCCTATTTTGTGTTTTATGTAGAGACAGGGTCTCACTGAATTGCTTAGCGCCTCGCCGTTGCTGAGGCTGGCTTTGAACTTGGGATTCTCCTGTCTCAGCCTCCAAAAGTGCTGGGATTACAGTTGTGTGCCACCGTGCCCGGCTACATCAGTGGTCTTTGTCACAGGATAGAAGGAGCTGATGATGGAGCAGGGGAAGATGGCAGAGGGTAGCAGGTGAGAGCTGCCCCTGCACCTCTTGAGGATACAAAATGTGAATATCCCCTCCTGGAACAGGTTTCTCCTCAGAGCTCCCTGGAAAACCCAGAGGTCTTCAGCCAATGGAACTGGATCAAATACCCGTTCCTGGCATTCACACCTGTTGGCCGCCCATCAGTGTTCCCTCTGCAAATCTTGGTACCCGACAGACCTGGTCTTGTCCTAGCTGTACAGCTTATGGGCAGTGATTTTATTTCTCTCTGAGCCTCAGATTCTTTAATTATAAAAAATTAAGAATAATTGCAGCATTGTTGGAGGCTCAAATGAAATAATGGAACTGAAGAGCCTGGCATCTGGTATACGGTAAGTTTTCACTCAGCAGAGCTCCTAGTCTTGCTCATCATTTTATCACCAAGCAGCTAACCTCACGAGAAACAGCCTACCTGGCAACGTCACTCATTCATTCATTTGATGAACATTTACTGGAAGTCTTAAAATGTGTAAAAACTTCTCAACCTGGGGGTCTCTGGGAATACAGAGGAGGCTTCTATTCCTGTCTGGGGTATCAAGGAAGGCCATCTGGAAGAGGAAATTCTTCAAGGGAGTGTAGAAAAGGAAAGGGAAGGTGTTACAGGTGGAGACCTGCTGAAGGTGTAGGCACAGGACATCTGTAAGTGCGTATTTGCACATGCTAAGGGGCCCAATAGGAGAAGCTGGAGGTCATAAGAGCCAAATCCCAACAGGCCTTGAAATGCCAGGCTACACATTTGGCCTCTTCATTGTGGGTGCCAGCTAGAGAGAGCCCTTAATGGCTTCTCCTTCTTCTTCTTTTTTTTTGGTACCAGGGATTGAACTCAGGGGTACTCAACCACTGAGCCACATCCCCAGCCCTATTTTGTGTTTTATGTAGAGACAGGGTCTCACTGAGTTGCTTAGTGCCTCGCCGTTGCTGAGGCTGACTTTGAACTCACAATTCTCCTGTCTCAGCCTCCCAAAGTGCTGGGATTACAGACATGCACCACCACACCTGGCGCACCTCACTTTTGCTAAAGCTGGCTTTGAATTCATAATCCTCCTGCCTCAGCCTCCTGAGCTGATGGAATTATAGGTGTGCGCTACTGCACCTGGCTCCTCAATGGATTCTTAAGCAGGGCAGAGGCATTAAATTTGAGATTAGGAGGTTCCTTAAATTGGATGAAGGATGGATTGGCTGTGTTTAGAATTCAGACCAGATAAAATAGAGCCTGAAGTGGGACCCTGGATATGGACAGGGAGGCTCCTGGGACCAGCCAGAGGTAGAGCTAAATCAGGCTCATAGCAGGCTCCCATCTATCTGGGAGCCTTAACAACCAGAGTGCTAGAAAGACGGAATAGTAAGAAGGGTCAGAGATGCCCTACTCCAGTCCTATGGTCACATATGGGAAGCTGAGGCTGGAAGCAGAGAAGGGCACACTATCCCCCTACAGTGAACCTGTGAGGACCCTCCCACCTCTGCATTCCAGCCCCAAGCCTGCTGCTTCTTTCCAAGAAAAGTCAAGATATAGTTTAGTTTCCATTCTGTGGTAGAGAAAACAAGAGGCATTTAGGCATTTGGCCCTGGTACAGCACAGTCCTCTGGACACTGGGGTGTGTGTTGGGCATGGGACAGTACCTGGCTCCTAACCCCAGCTGGGTCCTGAGGACACTCAGCTGGTGAAGGGTAGAGTTCTAATGGCATCAGTGTCTTCCTGTGCCTGGCTCTTGTGTCCAGCACCATTCCCAAGGGTCACTTCCCTTCTCTGCCAGCCTGTGTCTCTGTAAGGCATGGCTGAGAGGGACAAAGCAGGAAGGAACCATGTGCCATCTGTTCCAGAGCACTGTGGATCTGGGCTGGTCTCTTCTTGGGTGGAGGAGCCCCAGCGCCACCCTGCTCGAAAAAGCCAGACGCACCATCAGCAGAGTTCAGCCAGGCTGTGCTCCGTTCTCAACCACCAGCTCTCCCACGGTATGGAATCTCAGCTCTGGTTCTTGAGCTTGCAGCCTTGATCAAACCCCTGAGAGTCTTGCTTTGTGCTTGACCTGGACCATTGCAGGGGTGGTGATAGGTTGAGAGAGGGTGTGGAATGACATGTGAGATACAGTACTGTGGAAAATGGCCAGGTCAGGTGCCTGCAGTGTCCAATGCCACCTGCAGAGGCCAGTGGGCCAGGCCTGCCCTTTGCCCTTTCTCTAGAAGAAAGGAGAAGGAGAACTGAGGTTCCCTTCACATCAGTCACCAAGCCCTGTTTGTGCTCCATTCTGCCATTTGTCCATCCATCCTCTGTCTGCAGCCAGAGGGACATTTGCTCAACAAAAATCTGACCTTATCACTCCCCTTTCCAAGCCCTCAATAGCTTCCCAGTTCCTGAGGAGAGAGGCAGACTATGGCTTCTTGGTTCTTAGCACTTGCTCTGCCTCTTGCACGTGATCTGTCAGGCCCTGATCTACTTTCTGTTCCTGGGACCAGCTGTGCTCTCCTTTGCTTCCTGATCAGTATTCTTTCTTTCAGTCTCTGGACTTCTGTCTTCCACCATCTGCAGCTGGAAGACTCCCACTGAAACCTCAGAGACCAAGGACAGTCAGGTCTGTCCCCCAGGAGCTCAGGTATCTGAGCCCTGTAATATGAGGCAGACATCAGTGGCTGAGTCATGCAGGGGCCTGGGCAGGGCAGGCTTACTGAGGAGGCAGGAATGAAATGGCCAAGTGAACATGCGGCAAAGGGCATTTCAGGGAGTGGACGGGAGGGCAGAGGTTGAATGAGACTCCTGAGGATGGCAAGCAGGGCTGGAGCTGTCAGTATACCAGTTCAGCCTGTCCTGGTCTCACCCTCCTACCAGTCACAGGGCTGCCTCCTTCAGGAAGTCTGCAGGAACAAACTAGTCCTCCTACTTCTCCCAGGCCTCTCTGAGAAGCCTAAGGTGAGGGATGCCCTTTCAAGCAGACTCTCCTAACCCTGGCTGCCCATCAGATTCCCAGATTCATTTGGGGGAAGAATGTTTGGCTATCCAGTATCTCCTTCTATGGAGTGCCTCCTGCCCTATTTAGTGGTAATCATTGTCATTCAAGGTGGACACCTGACCCAGAACCAACCAATTAGAGCATCCCTCCAGACCCTTCACCAGTGATTGGCTCAAGGAGTTGCCTCAGCAATTTAGGTGGAACCAGCAAGACAGCATCTCTATTTTCTCCTAGATTATCAACTGTGAGAACCTTGGTACTTCTGGAAAGAACTTAAGTGAGAACATACGAACCCAGCAAAAAGTCAGGAGAAAGGATACTGTTATGGTTTAGGTATGAGCTGTCTCCCAAAAGTTTATGTGAAACAATGGACCAATGTTCAGAAATAAATTATTAGATTATGAGAACTGTAACCCAATCCCTAGATTAATCCATTTGATCAATTAATAATTTGAAAGGATTATTGAATTGGGTGGTAACTCTTGGCATGTGGGGCATGAATGAAGGAAGTAGGTCACAGTAGGGGCATGACTTTGGGGTTTACATTTTGTCCCTGGAGCCTTGTTTTCTTTCTCTCTGCTTCCTGGTTGCACTCAACTGAGCAGGCTTCCTCTGTCATGCCCTTCCACCACGATATTTTGCCTCACCTTGGGTCCAGAGCAATGAAGCCAGCTGACCATGGACTGAACCTCTGAAACTGTGAGCCCAAAATAACTTTTTCTCCTCTAAGTAGTTCTGGTTAAGTATTTTGATCAGAGTGATGAAAAGCTGAGTAACAAAAATACAAAAAAAGAATGCTGGTAGAATCTCTATAACTGCTGGATCTAGCCACGTCAGATCTAGGTCTACCTTGGACACTTTATTTACATGAACTTTTTCTTGCCCAAGCTAATTACATTTGACGCTTGCAATCAAAACAGCCCTGGGGGGCTGGGATTGTGGCTCAGTGGTAGAGTGCCTGCCTCACATGTGTGAGGCACTGGGTTTGATCCTCAGCACCACATACAAATAAATAAATTAAATAAAGACATTCTGTCCATCTACAACTAAAAAAAAATAAAAAAAAATAAAAAAAAAAAAACAGCCCTGGCCACTATGAAACCAAAAGCACAGGCAACAATAACAACAAAATAGATAAATTGGATTATCAACGGAGTGCAAAGGCAGTCCATAGAATGGGAGAAAATATTTGAAAATATCTGAAAATCATATGTCTGATAAAGGGTTAACATCCAGAATATATAAAGAATTCCTGCAACTCAACATCAACAACAAAATCAACCCAATTCAAACATCAACAGAGGACTTGAACAGATGTTTCTCAAAAGAGGATCCACAAATGGCCAATAAACACGCAAACAGGCTCAACATCACTAGTAAGGAAATGAAAATTAAAACCTGGAGCCACCACATCACACCCATTAAAATGGCTATTATAAAAACAAAACCCCCAAAATAGGAAGTAACAAATGTTGGTAAAGAGGTGGAGAAATTGGAACTCTTTGCATTACTGAAATGACAGTCAAATGATGTAGCCTCTGCGAAAAACAGTATGGCCATTTCTCAATAAATAAATAGACAAACAAACATAGAATTACCATACCATCCAGAAATTCAATCACTTCTAGAATTCCAACCAAAAGAATTGAAAGCAGGGCTGAGGTTGTGGCTCGGTGGCAGAGGGCTTGCCTTGCACGTGTGATGCACTGGGTTCGATCCTCAGCACCACATAAAAATAAATAAACAAAATAAAGACACTGTGTCCATGTATAACTAAAATATATTTAAAAAAAAAAAAAGAATTGGAAGCAGGGACTCAAACAACCATTCATACAGCAAGGGTCACAGCAGCATTATTCACGATAGCCAAAAAGTAGAAGCAACCCAGCATCCATCAACAGAAGGATAAACAAAAATGTGCTATAAACGTACAATTTATTAATACACAGCCTTAAAAAGGAATGAAATTCTGATAATGTGTTATAACATGGATGAACCTTGAAAATAATATGCCAAGTGAAATAAGCAGATGCAAAGGGGAAAATATGGTATGATTCCACTTATGTGAGGTACCTAGCTAGAGTAGACCAGTTTATAGAGACAGAAAGTAGAATGATGGCTTCCAGGAGCTGGGAGCAGAGGGGAACGGGGAGCTGCTGTTTACTGGGTACAGAGTCTTGATGCTAGAGTTAAGCACCTAAAGAGTTGATTTCTTTCTCTCTCTCTGTTTTTTTTTTTTTTTTGGTACCAGGGATTGAACCCAGAGGTTCTTAACTGCTGAGCTATATCCCCAGCCCTTATTATTATTATTATTTATTTTATTTTATTTTTGGTACTGGGGATGGAACTCAGGGGCACTCGACCACTGAGCCACATCCCCAACCCTATTTTGTGTTTTATGTAGAGACAGGGTCTCACTGAGTTGCTTAGCGCCTTGCCATTGCTGAGGCTGGCTTTGAATTCGCGATTCTCCTGTCTCAGCCTCCCTAAGTGCTGGGATTACAGGCTTGTGCTACCGCGCCCAGCTATTATTATTATTTATTTATTTTATTTTATTTTATTTTTTGGTACCAGGGATTTAATTCAGGGGTACTCGACCACTGAGCCAGCCCTATTTTGTGTTTTACTTAGAGACAGGGTCTCATTGGGTTGCTTAGTGCCTCACCTTTGCTGAGGCTGGCTTTGAACTCTCATTTCTCCTGTCTCAGCCTCCCAAAGTGCTGGGATTACAGGTGTGCGCCACTGCATCCGGCTTTTATTATTATTTTATTTAGAGACAGGGTCTTGCCAAGTTGCTGTGGCTGGCTTTGAACTTGCAATCCTCCTGCCTCAGCCTCCTGAGCCACTGGGATTACAGGTGTGCACCACTGCGCCTGGCAAGAACTGATTTCTCTAAGGAGCAACACTCCTCCTCTTGGAGACTGCTTCTCCCTCTTTACTCCAGCTGCCAGGTGTTTTCTACTACCCCATTTTACATATGGGTAAACTGAGATTCCAAGAGTTTCAGTAACTTGTCTGAGATCACACAGCCAGCAAATGCTGGTGCTTAGATTCAGACCCAGCTGGGATTTAGAAGTCTGATTTCTTTCCCCTGGCCAGAATCTGTCCTTCCATGCCCCAATTCCCCAACAGAAGGCACAAGGCACTCTGGAACTGTGGGCCCATCTGAGTGGCTACTTCCCACACCTCTGGTGTGACAGAGAAAATGCTTTTCCTTATTCTGAGCTGTGATCTGCCTCTCGATGCCACAGAACAGTCTCACTCCATCTGAAGCCATGAAAACAGGTACTGACCTGGGAGTCAGGAGGCCTGACTCTGCCTCAGCTACTGTGGACTTCATGAGTTCCTAGATCTCCTAGCTCCTGGGCCCCCAGTGTCCAGCACATGGCTGGGCACAAAGATCACTGACTCAGCCTGGGCCATCTCCACAAACCAACAATGCATGCTGCATAGGCCTTGACCTTCTACAGAGGTAAGGAGACAGGGCCAGCCATGGGGGAGGCTGTGGAATGGGGAGTGGCAGGAAGAGAACTTTCTCTGGCCAGGGCATTGGCTCTAACTAGCCATGCTACCAGACAGAGCAGAAGAGTCAGAGCCTGGGCTGCCAGATCCCCACCCCAGACTAAAATAGAAACCCACTGCAGACGAAAATGGGGAAATGGCCCCAGGGTAGAAGAGGGAGGCTGGGGTGCTGTGCAGCAGGACCCTGTGGACTCAGCCTACTGTGACTCTTTTTTTTTTTTTTGGCACTGGAGATTGAACTCAGGGACACTCGACCACTGAGCCACATCCCCAGCCCTATTTTGTGTTTTATGTAGAGACAGGGTCTCACTGAGTTGCTTAGTGCCTCGCCGTTGCTGAGGCTGGCTTTGAACTCGCAATTCTCCTGTCTCAGCCTCCCTAAGTGCTGGGATTACAGGTTTGTGCCACCGCGCCCAGCTCTACTGCGACTCTTGACCAGCCCCAGATTCTCTTCTGGAATGGCCATGTGTCAACAGGCTCTGCCAACTGAGCCCTCCTCTAGGGAACCAGGAAATTCTAACTCAGCTCCAGTTCTAGAGTCTGCCATACAAGAATCCCAGCTCCCTCCATGGACAGGACACTTCAATCTCTGAGCCTCAGCTTTCTTCACTGCAGAATGGAGAGAACCATCACCTGTGCTGTGTCCATTTGATGTGAAACACTGGGCATATTATAAGTGTTGATGGCCGTCGCTGGGGTGGCTTAACCTTCTCTTTCAGCTCACCATGGAGTGTGTGATTTATTCATTGCTCTTTCATTGGTTCATCAGTCAACCAACCAGCACACACCCACTAGGTCGGCCACAACAGTGAAGAAAGAAATTTCTGGAGTGAGTTAGGTTGAAACTTCAGAGCACTGCCACGAGTCCCCTAGGTATTCTGGGTAAGCCATTTCCCTTACTGAGCCTCCATTTCCTTGCCAGTAAAATGGGAACAATGAGAGCATCCCTGGAGGATACTGGGATGTTACAAAGAGTCAAGGGGACAATGATGCAAAAGCAGCCAGGGCAGAGCCTTAGAGGGAAAAGCGGTGGCAGGTGGACTGCATGGACGTGCCCAGCAAGCTCCTGGCCTTGCAGACAGGGCCATGTGGGAGCTCCCACAAGCCAAGTCTCCAGGGAAGCCACAGGATGGGGCCAGGGGGAAGGCTCAGACACAATTGCTAGGTTTCCGGACTGAGGCCCCCTCCCTTTCTGGTAAACTAACAAATGGTGAGGAAATGCAAAAAATGATTATAAGAACTTTGGAGGAGAAGAGCCCCAGCCAAACAGTGAGTTAGGCAGTGTCAGTTAGCCCCACCTGGCCAGATCTGGAGAGTGTGGAGTGTGCACAGGCACACGTGTTGCACACACATGCACGCGTTCAAAAGCTGCACATTCTCATGCATACACATCCAAGGGCTTGCACACACATGTAGTTTGCACTTCATAGTTTGCAAATAACCTTCTCGTTTTTCATCTCATTTGATACTGAGGGGTGGAGAGATGTCCCTGGGTTGGCTTAGAGCCCATTCTAGAGGTGGCAAGACATGTGAATCCCACGACCTTTAGGAGCCGGGGTTAAGCGTGTGCTCAGAGTGCTGCCTGCTGCCCTCTGGTGGGGTCAGCAGAGTTGGGTGCAATAGAAACTCCAGAAAATGTTTAACCCTGCTCCCTTGGACACACTCATTCACTCAGCTCTCTCTGACTTCACAAGTCACACCTGGACTAAAGGACGCAATTTCCCCATTGGTCACATGGAGTCAGCTCCAGGCTGTCCAAGATTTAACTGGGAGGGCAGAAGTAAGAGGCTTCCTGGAGCCTCCTCTGTGGATGCCCATTTGGTCATGCCATCCTTCCTGTTCACTCCACCAAGGCTCTTGGGAACTCTGGGGGCAGGGCCCAGCCTCCGTCCCAAGGGGACCCTCAACAACATGCTAGAATGAACAGTTTTCAAAAACTCAGGGGAGGGGCTGGGGATGTAGCTTAGTGGAGTGCTTACCTGGCATGTGCAAGGCCCTGGGTTTGATCCCTAATATCACAAAACAAGACAAAACACACCCACCAATCTTAGGGAAAGATCATTGCTACTCTCACTTTACATAGTAAGAAATTGGGGTCCAGATATGCAAAGCGTCCTGTGTCATTCAGGATTCAAATCCAGACCAATGTGGTTCCAAATCCTGTCCCACTCTTCCACTCCTTCACCACTCACCACTCCTTCACAAGCCCAGTCCCCAGGTCACCACCTCCTCCCCTCCTGCCTGTGTGCCTCATCTCAACCCTCCAAGCTGTGCAGCAGGCTCCAGGCACAACTGGGCAGAGGAAAGAAGAGGAAGGAGGCAACCCCCTACACCTGTCCTGTACCTGCTCTGACCTGCAGTGAGCCAGTGGCAATAAGTGGACAGCATAGTGTGCTCTCAGAAGCTTCCAGAGGAGTTGGAGTATCCAAGGATCCCACCTGGGAAACTCACCCGGGCGTTAGTGAATGTTCCGCTTGCAGTCCATGAACACTGGAGTAAATCCTGACCTGTGGAGCAGGCCCTGCTGCTAGTCGGTTCCCGAGCCACAGACTGCCTCCTGCAGAAGTTCCTGTAGAAGTCCAGGGAGCAGAAGATGAGGAAACGGAGAACGAGGAGGAGGGGAAGTGGTTTACTGCCTCACAGAGCTGGCAAGGGACAGGGACAAACTTAGCTCCTGAGGACCTCCTTGCTAGAGTGCCTAACACTAAGGCTGACTCAATCACCACCCAACTGGGAGCAAGTCACTCATCCCAAGAATAGGCACCAACCCTCTAGCCCGAGGGCTGCTGGGAGGATGGAAGGAGAGAAGATTTAAGGCCTAGGTCCTGGCCCAGGGAAGGCACTCATCCAGTGACCATGCCCCCACTCCCACCCTGGCCCTCTCCTGGCTTCTCTTAAGTCTGGAGAGAGTCCTGTTCCTGTTCATCACTGCCACAGGGAACAATTACCCTGGTTTTCTCAGCAGTGCCTGGAAGGTCCATTAAGAGTTACTGAGACCCTGAGACTAACGGCTCTGTTGTCTGTGGCTCTAACCCCATGGATCCAGACATCTGCTCCCCAGGGATTGAGAAGGGATCCTCAGGTAGAGGTGATTTGGAAGAAAGGGCTGAGCCCAGTTTACCATCCCCCTCCCCAGCTCTAATCCCCCTTGACTGAGGGTGCTTCTGCCTCTCCTCTGTGATAGGCCTGAGCCCGCCCCTCCCCATTTCTATGATTACTCCTCCACCCTCCTCCTCCTCCTCCTCTTCCTCTTCCTCACCTTTTTTATAAGTACTTAATGACCACCTGCTCCCCAGGTAGTGAGGCACTTGAGGGCACAAAACCCTCAGGAAGTCCCTGCCCTAGAGGCACCTGCATTCTAGCAGGGGAAATGGATTTATTTTAGTTAATGAGTAAATATATAGCCAGTCAGGTAGTGATAAGAGCTACTGGAAACATGAGGGAAGGTAAAGGGCAGAGACTCAGGAGCTGCCATCTCAGATGGGCAGGACAGGCCCTACCTGGATTTCTTCACACACCACCTCTTATTTTTCTTTGGGGAGGCCCAGCCAGCCAGAAGGGGACCCTGGCCCTGTTTTGTACCAGGCCTTGCCTGGGTGGATCTCAGCAGTGAACTAGGACCAAGTCTGGGCTCCCAGGCCACAGGGTACAACTCAGGACCTCCAGGCTTTGGTTTGGAACATCCTGAGCTTGTCTTCCACTTCTCTCTCTGGGAAAGCCCTCTGCAGGCTCAGAGGGGCAGAACATTCCCCAGCCAACCCCAACATCCCACTGCAAAGAGGAGGGTACCAGGCCCAGAGAGGGGCAGAGTCTTGCCTGGGTCACACAGCAAGGTGCAGGTGTCCTTGTTCTCCCTCCCACCCTCTCCCCTGGCATGTGCACACAGGTAGATTAAAGTCTGAGCTTCACAGAAGAGTGCTGGCCTGTGAGGGAGCTGGCTATGACCTCAGGCAGCCACAGGTAAAGGAGTATGAAGTTTTCATGTGGAGCCCACTGGGTGGTCCCGGCCTGTCCCATCCTCTGGGCTCTGAACCAGGCCTAATTCTCATACTCAAGCACCAGGAGGTTGAAGGCACTTTCCTCCAGGCTAAGCTTGGGAGAGTTTTATTCAACTCTGCCTCAACTTGCTGTGTGACCTCAGACAGTTCCCATCCCTCTCTAGGTCTCAGTTCCCTCACCTGGAAGAAATGAAGGCACCTGCATCTTGGGAGTATCATGAAGAGTGGGCAAGAGGCTGGCAAGAATCCTGGCAGTTTGTAAACTTTTAAGCACTCCCAAATGGCAGGGGTTGTTATATGCTCATCTGAAAACCAGCTTCCTCACAAATGTGGGGGCCTCAGGGAGCCCTAAGAGCAAGCCCTTATCCTTGATGAGAAATAAATGGAAATTCCACAGAACCTGTTCTTCAAAAAGACAAAGCCATCTCTGCTCCCAACCAGTGGCAGGCATTGACAGGAAGGGCTAGGTCCTCTGTCCCTCTGTTGAGAAGGTGAAGAAGGAGAAAGGGAGGAGAAGGCATAGCCTCCAGGTAACTGAGGGCCACCTATCACCACTTCAGGCCCCTGGGCAGGGAAAGGCCATGCATGGCAGCTGTACATGAATGTTTGGTATGTGTATGTCTTCTGGGGGCTCATCAGTCGTGTGTGGGTCTGACCTGGAAGATGCATGTGTATTCTCGGGGCGGGGGGTGTTTGGAATTGCAGTGAAGCATGTTCCTGTGAGTGGCTCTGGAGTGTGTGTTTGTTCACATGTGTGTTTGTCCGTACCTGCCTACTGGGGGATGGGGAGCCCTGCAAACTCTCAGTCTACAAGCCTTGTTTTCCCAGGCTGGCCCTCCTTACCACAGTCCCAGGCTGGTCCACATGCCAGGAGAGATTTGTGGGGTTCCCAGGCACCATAGGCTCTTGAATTTCTCCAGAACAAAAGTAGCTACTTAAGAAGAGGAGGATGGCTTAGAGGATTAACTAGGCCCTCCCAGCTCAGCCCTTGACGGTGGGAGTTGCCAAGGTCAGAGCCTCAGTGTCCTCAGACCCTCAGCTGCTCAGTGGACATTGGCCCATTCAATCCCTGTCCTGTCCTCAGTCTCCAGCAGGGACCCCATGGCCTCTGTTAGAGTGAGTCAAGTGCTCTGCAGTTTATACCCATGTTCTTGTTGGATGATGCTGACCACAGACACCCCAACTGATCTTGAAGCCCTGCCTCCAGAGGCCTTCCCCTAGGCAGCTGCTGTTGGCTCTGTCTCAGGATCCCCCTTCTGGGCCCTGAGCTGTACTAATGGTGTAGTTCTGGCCCCTTCCCTGGGTAGGTCTCATCCTTCTGAACCAGTGGTTTCCCCCACTATGGAATGGAGCTACTCCCACCCACTGGCAAGGGCTGAGAAAGGTCTCTGTGGCCTGGGATGAGCTCTGGCAGGAACCATTTCCTGTGCATCCCAGGCACCCGAGGCCACTGCTCATTGGCCCCTTGCTGTTCCCCAGACACAAGAAGAGCAACACTACCCTAAGCCCTGTCGGAATAGGAGATGGTTGGCCTAGTTTGCAGGAGATGCAACTAGGCATTGATCCCTAGTTTGGAGTCAACTAAAAGGAGCTGACCATACTCCAGGCTCATAGGCAGCAAGCTTGATGGTGTCCTCAGAGAGGGGATGCTGGGCCCTCTCACTGAGCCTTGGCTTTCCTGCTTTACACACTGACCCCCTCATCCCGTCCAGGGTCTGGGATCTGCTGTTAGTCATTTTAGGAAGGCAGTGGCCATGGAGACCCGGCAGGGGTGCAAGGAGCATGGTTCTGTGGGTGTGATCCTGCTCTGGGGCACGCACAGCACATTCAGACCCTGGCACACAGGTCCCCCCATGTGCGTGCACACATGCTCAGGCACCTACGCACTTGGAGGCATGCCCCCCATAGCATGCCCACATGTACCCACATGTGCGTGCAACCACATCCTGCCTGGCACAGGCTGGGCTCTAGCTCAACTCAGCAACAAGTTGCAGACAAGGAACTTTCTGAACCAGAAAGGTGGAAAGGAAGGAGCTGATCTTTGGATGGATGCCAGACCTTCTGCTCCCTCCCAGAGGCTACAGGGTTTCCCCAAGGATACAGGTGGTTTGGTGGGCTCACCCTCTCCAGCCATCCTACAAGCCCTGGCCAGAACACTCAGAGAAGGCAGGCAAAATTCCCTTTGGGAGTGTGGCCCCTGGCCCCAGTCAGCCACCAGCTCAAAGTAAGGCTTCAGGCTAATCACTCTGAATTCTGGAACTCAAAGGGCAGAATTGGGGAGAGAACAAGGCCATTTCCAGGCCAAGGGAGCCCTGCCCACTATCCTCAAGCCCCAACCCTTACTTCATTGGGCTTCTAGTACATTCCTTGGATCTACATTTATTGGATCCTTCTGAATGTTGGTGACTTTATAGTATGCAAGGGAATCACAGTTCTTATCCTCAGCCCAGCTCAGTGTTTTGCCTTCCTGGAGCTTCAGAATGGGGGCTCAGGGGCACCAGTTCCAGGATCCTTCATTCCCCTCTGGATCATCTTAGTGGATCCCAGCCACAATCTAATTGCAGGATGAGGCCCCATGCTGACCTACTGATCAGCTCCTAGTGACGTGTGGGCATGCTAACATTTGAGAAGCACTGATACAGAATGCTCCATGCAGAGCCAGCCCTCTCCGTGGCCCCTGCTGCAGGGAATGGCACAAACACTGGCAAACACTTGCATGGTGCTCACCACTGGCACAAACACTGGCAAACACTTGCATGGTGCTTGACACATAGACTAGCTTATCTAACCCTCACATCATCTAAGGCAGGTAACATAATTACCCTCATACTGTAGACGGGGAACGCACGAGGCTCCCAGTGGGTAAGCATCGAGGCCAACATGCATGGAGCTAGTAGTGGCAGAGTCAAGCTTTGATCATAATTTTTTTTTTTTTTTTTGGTACTGGGGATTGAACTCCAGGGCACTTGACCACTGAGCCACATCCCCAGCCCTATTTTGTGTTTTATGTAGAGACAGGGTCTCACTGAGTTGCTTAGTGCCTCACCGTTGCTGAGGCTGGCTTTGAACTCGCGATTCTCCTGTCTCAGCCTCCCTAAGTGCTGGGATTACCGGCGTGCGCCACTGCGCGCCGCTGAACATAAACGTCTGGAACCAATCCGCTGCCCTATACAGCCGCAGTGTCTCCCTCCGCAACTGGCGTCAGTGTGGCAGGGGAGACAAAAGAGAAAAGTTACAAATACAAGAATATGGACCTTGTCATAAGAATGTAGAAGATAAAGGGTTTTATTATTGATTGCTTTAGAATTCACACCTCTGTTCAGAAAGGGCTAGGTAGCCCAGAAAATAGCCACACATGGCCGGGCGCAGCGGCGGACGCCTATAATCCCAGCAACTCAGAAGGCTGAGGCAGGAGGATCGAAAGTTCAAAAGCTAGCCTCAGCAATTTAGTGAGGCTCTAAGCAGCTTTGTGATACCCTGTCTGTAAATAAAATACAAAAAGGGCTGGGGATGTGGCTGAGTGATTTAGTGTCCCTGGGTTCAAACCCCGGTACCCGCCCCCCCCCCCAAAAAAAAACCCATGATTGCCTCATGATCCTATTGAAGGGACAAGAAAGACAGTAGCAGAAACCTAGGCTAAGATGGGCTTCTTAAAGGAGAAGTAAAAAAGAAAAATATAGCAAGGATTCATGGTTCTCTGTGATAAAAGGGAGACAAATATTTGTCTGGGGGAATGGATCTAACCACTGGGATAATCCTGCTTGGTATTCTATGAGTGCCACTAAGGGGAGGACAATCTAATTCAGTAAGCATTATTGAGCACCAACTGTGTGCAGATGTTGAGCTGCACTGGGGATATATTAAATGGAAACATATATAACAGGTACAAAGTCATGGTCCTGGAATTCCAGGGGCTTCAGTGAAGAGAGAGAGAGTGATACAAGCAAAGAGACCAACACAGGGTGCAGGAAAGGAGAATTTGTGAACTTTTAGAACTGCCCATATAGATGCCTACAAAAATGATATACCATCAAGGCTTTGTATTTGGTAAAATTTCCAAGTACGAGGGCTGCTGAGATGGGGTAGAAGTCTGGGTCCTTTGACCTTGATCCTAGGAATGCTTTGAAGAACATTAAGGAAAAAAAAAAAAAAACATTTGCAAGCCAGGCATAGTGGCACATGCCTGTAATCCCTGCACTTTGGGAGGCTGAGACAGGAGAATCATGACTTCAAAGCCAGTCTCAGCAACAGCGAGGCACTAAGCAACTCAGTGAGACCCTGTCTCTACATAAAACACAAAATAGGGCTGGGGATGTGGCTCAGTGGTCGAGTGCCCCTGAGTTCAATCCCTGGTACCAAAAAAGAAACCAAAAAATTTGCAAAGCTTCTTCAGGTCTTTCTGCTGTGTGAGGTAGAAGCCTGAATGCACCTTGGGGCCAGGGCACTTGTGTCCTGAAAGAAACACTCCAGTGACCTTTTAGCCTTGTAACAGTGACACAAGGACACAAGAGTTAAGGTGGTTTCTCCAGAGGCACAAGGTTGTCTTCTCTAGGGCTCAAGGACTGGCTGTTGAGATGGACAATGGCACGGCAGGACTTTTTTCCTTCTAGCTGAGGTGGGGAGCAGCCCTAGACACTGGGGCTGGGATGGTGGGTGATGTGCCTCCAGATCCAGGGGTGCCTGCAACCTGGCCACTAGTCGGAGTTAAGGGAAAAAATAGAAGATGCTTAAGAGGGAGGTTCCAGGAGGGAACTGTGTGGATTCCAGGAACAAAGAGGCTTGAAAACCTGGTTAGACTTGTCCTTTCATATCTGTGATCCTCTAACCTTACCCCTGCTGTCCAGATTTCTGGTAAGGCCAAGGTCAGCCATGCTTAGAGAAATGGAGGGTGGGCCATAGCTAGGGAAGGCAGGGAGGAGGCAGCTGGGGATTTTGCAGAGAGTGCTGAGGGGTGCATGGCACACAGCAGGGCTTGTGCTCAGAGAAGGTCATTTCCTGTGGCCTTTCTGACATACCCAGGGAGAGGGACAAGCTGGGCCTGCAGCATGACCAGAACTCACAAGGCCTGGAGCACCATTCCTGCTTCAGCAGAGCAGGATGTGGGAAAGAGCAGGGGCTGGACATGGCTGAGAAGGAACCGTGGCTGGAGGGGTTGGAAGCATCAACTGGGGTGGCCTCAATCAAGAAGAAACCCATGGAGGAGTTCGGGCTTCATCTGAGCAATAGGGAGCCATGGAGCAGCTTCAAGAAAGGGAGAGTGGTCAGGTTTGTGCTGGAGAGGTCACTCTGATGGGTGAGGGCAGAGGGAGAGATGGGTTGGAGGAGAGGAGCCTGGGAGGATTTCAGGGCTAGGCCAAGGTCACAGGGATGGAAACAAGGGAAACATTGGAGAGATATTTGGGGGCAGGTGCAGAGGGACTTGATAATGAATGGGGAATGAGAAAGAAGGAAAAATGAAGGAAGAAGTCCAGGGTGTGCCCGAGCCTCTCCCTCCTGCCAGGGCTGCTGTGGGAACTGACTGCATACAGGTAGGACTGGCATAGCACCTTGCACTGCCCAGGCCTGGAAAACAAGTGCTACCTCCGCCTCGATCTGTGCTAACAGCTACTTGGTCCTGGGCCACTCACCCCACCTCCCACCATCTGGGAACCCAAGACCCCCTCCAGACCAGCAGTAGAAATGCTGCAGGGCAACAGGGGACACCTGGGAGTTCCCAGCCCCCATCTAAACTCCCAGCCAATTCTGGATTCTCCCAAAGGACAGCTCTCCCCACCCCCTCGCAACCAGGCTGTCAGTCTTTTAGTTTGAGATCAGTTTCTCACATGGGGGCGTAGGCTGGTGGGAGGAGGAAAGGGGATCACAGTCATCATGCAGTTTGCAGTGTTTTCATATATGTTCATTTGATTATTTGTTCATTCATTCACTACTCACTCTGTGGGCTCACATCTAGGGATGGTCCTCCAAGGACCAGGCACCACACTGCTGCTCTGACTTCCCCAGTGGTAGAAGACAGGCAGGGCAAGCAGTTATAGTCCTGCTTGCCAGTTTTACAGATGAGGAAAGTGAGGTCTGGAGAGGGAAAGGGACTGGTCCAAAGTCACACAGCTGAAGCCAGCACTGCAGTCAGCCCTCCACTCCCAGCACAAGCCGAGGTCAATGTTGGCTGAGCCACTGTGGCTCCTGCTCACTACATGGGAGTCTGGGCCACCACTTAAGGCTGGAGGGTGGGTCTCAGAACAAGACTTGCCTTTGGGTCTCTTTAGTCCCATTTCTTTTTCTTTTTTGGAGGTGTACTGGGATTGAACTCAGGGGCACTCGACCCCTGAGCCACATCCCCAGCCCTATTTTGTGTTTTATGTAGAGACAGGGTCTCACTGAGTTGCTTAGCACCTCGCCATTGCTGAGGCTGGCTTTGAACTCGCGATTCTCCTGTCTCAGCCTCCCTAAGTGCTGGGATTACAGGCTGGTGCCACCGTGCCCGGCTCCTATTTTGTATTTTATTTAAAGACAAGTTCTCACTGAGTTGCTTAATACCTTGCTTTTGCTGAGTTTGGCTTTGAACTCGCGATCCTCCTGCCTCAGGTTCCTGAGCCATTACAGGATTACAGGCATGTGCCACCGCGCCCAGCTAGCCCCATTTCTTGTTCTCTCTCTTCTTCCTCTCATGCTCCCACAACTCCCTCATCTTGAGGAATGCCTACACCTGGGGATCTGAACCTTTCCCTCTCCAAAGCCACCCTCCTCTGAGAGCCAGCCACAAGCTACCCTGCCCATTTCTGCTGCCTGATGAAGAGAGGCCTCTGGGTTCACTGTCACCATCCTGACGGTTCCTTTTTACCAGGAACCGTCTTTTAGCCCAGGCTTGATGGAATAAGGGGGCCTTTTCTGGGGCTTCTTGATTCTTCCGAAGTGGCCCCCAGTCCATCTTCCCTGGTAGTTTAGAAGCTTGAGAATGTTCGATTGCCAAAGCTGGGGACAGAATCCTCCAGCATGCAAGCTGGAATCAGGGAACGTCATAGCAGAAGTGAAGAAAGTTGGACTTTGGATTATAGACTTTTAGAATGTTTGAAAAATTATGGACTCTCTAGGGCTAGGACTGGAATCATAAACAAGTATAGCCAGAATTGTAGATGAGAGGAAATTGGGACCAGAAGCGACGCCATCTTCACATGGTTCCAGCTCCCTAATAGCTGGGAAGAGAAAACTGGCCTCATTGGTCACTAGGCAAGTCAGGACTGGGCCAGGCCTCCTTCTACCCAGCAGGGCTCCTTCCTCCAGACCTAGTGGAGTAGTAGTTGGGGCCTCTGGAGCAGAAGCACTCCCTGCTTGGGGACAATGGGCAGCAAGGACAATGGTCAGCCCTTGCCTCTGCCCAAGCCTCCCACCAGCACATCACGGTATCCTGCCACAGGAGATATATTTAGGTGCCCTCCCCCAAAATGTTTCCACAGCTCCCAACACTGCCTTTTATGTCCCCTTGTTATCCAAGGCCTCCGGGCACCTTATTAAAACAGGCCTTATGGAGTCACCAGGAATAGGGGCTCTTGCTCTGCCAACACAAACGTTTAAGCCCCAGAAACAAAGCCTTGCCTGAGGGGCCTACTGTCCGCTTGGGCCTGCAGCTCAACTCTGTCCTTACAGGCTCCCTTCCAGCTCTCAGGGCCTGCACTGGTCCAAGGACCAAACATCCCTCATCCTGCTCCTCTTGCCTTTCTTAATTTCTGGCAGAGGGACTCCAGCCCCTGTCTCTGCTAGTTCTCAATTCCCACCCCACCCGAAGTGCACAAGCCGTGTTTCTGCAGTGGTTACCAGTGTGGGCGGGCCTCCATCCAAGCCCCAGGCCGCCCTGCATTTCCGCCTTAGCCTCTCTCCCATACTCTGCAGGCTTGCTTATTCTCTCAGACTGCATCTTCCCAGGAGTCAGGAAGTCACTGAGAACACAACAATGATACCATGTGGGGACAGGAACAGGTCCTGCAGACAACCAAATGGCAGGGAGGTCTCAGATTCCCACCTGCCCAGCTCACTGGAATCATTGGCTCTATGAAGACTGAGGGCTCCTGGGGTGGGCAGGGACCCATTCGTGTGGGGGTCTCAATCATTATCATTATAGTTTTGTCATTGACTGTTTTTATATGCTAGAGACTGTGCTAAGCAACTTATATCCAGGAACTCTTGTTAATCCTCGTAATAGCCTTATAAAGCAAATGCTTTAACATCCATTCTACACATACACACACACACACACACACACACACACACACACACACAAATGAGGCACAGAGGGCTTTGCCTATAGGCCTTAAGTAATGTGCCAGAGCTAGGATCAGAACCACTTCTGCATGACACGTTCACCTTGGCAGTCCCAGATGGCAGCCTGCTAAAGAAACTCACTCTCCATGGTCCCCAGGGTCCTGCAGGTATAATAGAGGTGAGAGCCACTGAAGGCCACGGCCCTTCCCCAGAAGCCCAGCTCTCCTGCCCCTTCACTAGAAGTCACGAAGACACCCCCACCCCATACACAGCACACACCACACACCCAACCATGCAGCCATGCTCTATGGAGCCTAAGTCCTTGTATCTCAGTTTGGGGGACAGGCAGGGACTGTACAAGGTGCTGGAGGGCTCAGAACACAGGAAAGGAACATGGGTGATTATCAGAAGAGTATTTTTATATTAAAACAAATGGAGAAATATTATAGATAGGAATATGAAACAGGAATTTTGGAAATTAAAAAACATGGAGGAGGGGCTGGGATTGTAGCTCAGCCGTAGAGCACTTGCCTCCCATGTGTGAGGCCCTGGGTTCGATCCTCAGCACCACATACAAAGCAATAAAGTAAAGACATTGTGTCCATCTACAACTAAAAAAAAAAATATTAAAAAAAAACATGGAGGAGCTTCTCTTGAGCTCACGCTTGCGCATGTGTGTGTAAGATGGGATGGGGGAGGTTTAGTATGGGGTCTGGTGTACTCCCTTCACTCAGATTGGGGTCAGCTCTCCCAAGCACTCCAAGGTGGTGGGTGCAAAAGTCAGAGCCACCCTGGAGTCATGGAAAACCTGTCTGTGCAACAACTTCACAAACGCTCCATTCCCTGGCTCTGCACACCACAGGGGCCACGGAGGTGCTGCACAAAACACCTCACAACTTAAACAACACACAGGTAGTGCTCTATGGTGACAAGGGATCCTGTCACATAGCACACATGTGGCGGAAGCCCTGGGTTACCCCGGCAAAGTCACTCCCAGCTATAGATAGGTATCGTGCACACTGGGTGCAGTCAGAGACACTCCACGATCCATTGGTCACACATAGCACGCTGTGCACAACACACTCATTGTGTGAGTGTCACGGCCCTTGACCCCTCACCCCTACCCCGCCACGGGGACTCACTCCTGGGAATCTCATCAGGACAGTCACCAGCCTGAAGTGAGCGGTCCTGCCACGCGTGCACGCGCTCCCACCCGCTCTCCCTTTGGTCCTGCCGTGGGCACCCCTCACCTGCGCAGCGCAGCACCAGCCCGCACGAGTTCTAGTCGTTGCTCAGGTGCTGGGCAGCGAACCCACGGACCGAGCCACAGGTGCTCTCAGAGGCTGCGATTGCAGCTCTGGTCCCAAATGTCTCTAGCGTGCGCAGTGAGAGCAAAAGGCGGCGGCGGGGAGGAGCTGTGACCCGGCCGGCTTGGCACTCGCGCTGGAGTCCCGCCCAGCCAGGATTGAGCTGGGCTGCTCGCCCAGGAGGGGGACAAGGAGGCGGTGATAATGTTTGGAAGAGGCTGCGGATTGCAGGGGGCGGCTCCTGGGTTGGGACTGCTGATCTCAAGTAAGGATTCCCTCGGGACTCCCACCCTACCCTGGCGTGTATTGGTGTGTGTGGTTGAGGTATGGTGATTTCTCCCATCTTTGCAACTTTGACAATCTACAGTTCCGGGATGGTGGAGTTGGGGGCGGGATTGGGCGTGGGGAAGAGGAAGAAGATGAAGTATAATTTCTTGAGTGCCTACTATGTGCCAAGCACTTGCTAGCTATTTTAATGCATTGCCTCATTTAAACCTATTCAATGCCAAAGATGTTATTACCCCTCATATACAAGTGGAGAAACCGAGACAGACAGATGAAGTGACTTACTCGAGGTCACACAACTAGTTAGTGGTACACCTGAGATTTGAAGTCAGGTAGTCTGACTTCAGAGCCCAATTAACCCTGATATGTGGGTTTGTGGCACTTTCCACACCATACACTGCTGCCTGGTGCTCATAACAATCCCAGGAGCTCGTTGTCATCAGCGCATTTTACAGATTAGGAAACTGAGACCCAGAGAGACTAGCTTGCTCCAAGTCACATAGCTAGTGGGATGTCAGACTAAAGACGGGAGCGGGGATAGTAACAGGGATGGGAGTGACACCAGGGACAGTGAGTGTCAGGAGTCTGGCACATGGGTGCTCACCAAGGTCAACATTCCTCCTGATTGTCGCTGTTTCTCTTTTATTTTCTAAGACCCCACTGATGGACAGGGACCTCCAGTTCACTTGTCTCTGAAACCTCCTCTGATCTGCAGTCCCCAGAAATAAGCCAGCCCCTCCTCTCAGCTACAATCGCAGGTTTTATTCCACAGTTAGAGTTCCGACTTTGTGCCGGGTTGTGCACTAGACACTGAAGGTGAAGAACAAGAAGTGACAGTAAAGTTGAGACCAGAAGGAAGAGGTGCTCAGACCCATGAAGGTGAGAGGAAGAGAATCCCAGGTACAGGGAACTGCGCAGAGGTCCCCATACAGGAAATATCTTCCTCTCTCTGTTAGCACTGCTGGAGGAGCTGCCTCCTCTACCCATCTCACGTAGGCTCTGTCCCCAGACCACCTGCCAAGGATCAGTGACCTTCATGCCTCAGAAACAATGTGCGCAGCTGTCAGTCACTCCATGGACACTTTTTTTTTTTTTTAAATTTTTTTTAGTTGTAGATGGACACAATGTCTTTATTTTATTGCTTTGTATGTGGTGCTGAGGATCGAACCCAGGGCCTCATGCATGCGAGGCAAGCGCTCTACCGCTGAGCTACAATCCCAGCCCCCATGGACACTATTGATGACTCTCATGTGGCCTGTACAGCACTCTTCCTGGTTCTTTTACTTCCCAGACTCCTTCCCAGGTAGCTCTGCCTCGCCCTCCCAGTGCTCTGTTCCACCCTCTGCACTGCTCACGCTGTACTTTCTTCCTGGAGAAGGGCACCCTTTCTCCTTACCCATGTCTGCTGGAGACTCACACTGTCTATCCCCAGCCCAGTCTTTCTCCTGAGCGCAACATCTACTCCTCCCTGGACATATCCAATTTGAGGACCACCATACCCACTTCCCTACCATAATCCCTCCCATGTCCGCATCTCAGTGATGGCACTGTCAGCTCCTGTCAGCCCAATACCTACAGCACTCAGATGCCAGCCCTCCTTTGGGCTCCCATCAGAGCTGCTACTCAACATATACTGAATTCCTGCTGTGTGCCAGGATTAAGGAAAGGTTTCTGAAACAAAACAAAACAAAACAAAACAACAACAACCATAAAGAAAAGCATCAATAAACTCAGTATAGTATAAAAAGCATTGTGTTCAACATCCAAAAACACTAAAAACAACAACAAAAAGTGAAAACAGACTACAGGCTGAAAGAAGATAATTGCAACAATATAATAAAGAATTAGTATTCAGCATATAAATTAACTCCCACGCATCAATGAGAAAAACCCAAACCAACTTAATTAAAAATAAGCCAAAGTCATGAATAGGCATTTCACAGAAGAGCAGCAAATATGTTTCATACATGTACAAGAAGGTGTTCAACCATATGCCCAACTTGGGAGTTTTAAATTCTAACCACAGTGAAACACCATATCACGCCTGATTAGCAAAAATTTAAAAGTTTGATAAATTTTGTCAAGAGTATAGAGAAACCCTTAAGTTTTATACTCTGCCAGTGGGACAAGCAATTGAATGGAGCCCAGTTGAGTAACACTTTGTCAATATTTAGTGGAATTGAAGATGCACATAGTCTAAGATGGAACATTCTACTCCACTGCATAGAACCAACAGAAACTCAGGCATGTGCTGAGATACATCATAGCATTGATCTAACAGCAGAACTCTGGGAACAGTCTAAATACCCATCAACAAAAGAAAGGAGAAATAGATTCTTATGCGGCCATCCCTAGCTGTCTGAAGTCTCCCTGTTTTGATATTTGTTATGGTAGAGATCTGTAAAATTTTTACTAGTAGAAAACCCAACAGTGAATCTGTACATGCTTATCAGCGTGAACCTGGGTGAGAAGACGCAGAGAGTACTGCGGTCTAACTCAGCCTCTTCTCCAGAGAACGGGGTTGCTATTCACACTCATGTTTTGTAAACTTATTTGGGGCAGAATTGCTCTCTTTCCCTCCTTGTTTCATGCAATTGTCTTTTAAGAAAGTGGAAAAGCCTGAGGAGAAACTGGGTAATCCTGAGAGACTTCAGGCCATACGATAGAAGAAAATGGGCAAGCGACCAACTTCATCATGAGGGCTAGACATAAGCTTGGCTTATGTAACCCTCAGCCCCATCCACCATGTGCAAGAGGGCTTCTATGTGGGAGAAAGTGGAGCTCATTCAGTGCCCCGGAATAAAGTAATCAACGGTTTCGATGCTTTAGAACTTTTGCGATGGTGCAGATATCCTATGCGTGCTGTCCAATGTGGCAGCCTCTGGCCACGTGTGTTCTTGAGCACTTAAAGCATATCTAGAGCAGAGCTTGGTTTAACACCACATATGCTAAAATTGGAACAATGCAGAGAAGATTAGCATGGCTCCTGTGTGAGGATGACACAAAATTCGTGAAGCATTCCATATTTAAAAAAATTTTTTAAATGTATCGAGGGTGATGGAGGAACTGAATTTTTAACATTAAATGAATTTGTGTGTGTGTGTGTGTTGGAGATTGAACCCGGAAGTGCTTCTTTAATTTTTTTATTTTGAGACAGGGCCTTGCTAAGTTACTGAGGTTCTCATTAAGTTGCTGAGGCAATCCTCCTGCTTCAACTTCCTGAGATGCTGGGGTGACAGGTGTGCACCACCATTCCATGCTACATTTAAATTAAAATAGCCTGGGCTGGGGGTGTGGCTCAGTGGTAGAGCACTTGCCTAGCACATGTGACACTGGGTTCAATCCTCAGCACCACATAAAAAATAAATAAATAAAATAAAGGTATTATGTCCATCTACAACTAAAAAAAATATTAAAAAAAAATTTAAATAGCCTGTGTGCTGGGATGTAGCTCAGGGGTAGACCACTTGCCTAGCATGTGTGGGTCCCTCATCTAGATCCCCAGCACTGCAAATAAATAAATAAATTGAAATGGACTTGTGTGACTAAAAGATACTATATTGGACAGTACAACTTTATATTATGCACAAATCCTTGGTGATTATTAATAGTTTTAAAGAATTTTAATGATATTTTGGGGAAATTAGTTGGGGTTATTGGATACACTGGGGACATTTTTGTTTATTAAAATTCTGTAATATAGCCAGGTGCAGTAGTTCACGCTTGTAATCCCAGCATTTAGGGAGGCTGAGACAGGAGAATCACGAGATCAAAGCCAGCCTCAGCAATAGCAAGGTGCTAAGCAACTCAGTGAGACCCTGTCTCTACATAAAACACAAAATAGGGCTGGGGATGTGGCTCAGTGGTTGAGTACCCAAGTTCAATCCCTGGTACCAAAAAGAAAAAAGAAAAAAAAAATTCTGTAATATGAGGCCAGGTGCATACTTGTAATCCCAGTGGCTCAGGAGGCTGAGGCAGGTGGATCTCAAGTTCAAAGCTAGCCTCAGGGGGCTGGGATTATGGCGTAGTGGTAGCGTGCTCGCCTAGCACGCATAAGGAACTGGGTTCGATCCTCAGCACCACATAAAAATAAAATAAAGATATTCTGTCACCTACAACTAAAAAATAAACATTTAAAAAAAAAAAAAGCTAGCCTCAGCAAAAGCGAGGCGCTAAGCAACTCAGTGAGACCCTGTCTCTAAATAAAATACAAAAAGAAAAAAGAAAAAAATAGGGCCAGGGATTTGGCTCAGTGGTTGAGTGCCCCTGAGTTCAATGCCCAGTACAAAAAAAAAAATCTGCAATATGAGTTTGCACTACATACAAGTTTGTTATCAGGAACAGATTATATTCTAATAGTAAGAGGTGACTCCATAATCATAAAATGGAATACTATACAGCAGAGAAAAATGAATTAGAGCACCACATCAAGAAGACTAAAAGATGACTTGTGCTGGCTGCTGTGCACGAGGGCAGAACACAGGGCAGGGGGACAGGGGAGGAGGTGGGGCAGTAGTTCAGGCAAGTGACCAAGGTGGTGTGAGTGGAGGAGCGCTGATAAGTGGGGAGATGATTAGAAGATGGAGCTGGGCTCTGGAGGAGGTGGAATCAGCAGGACTTTGGCAGATTGGATGTGAAGGTGGAAGAAGATGTGAAGGGGTGTCTGGTCTGGGTCCCAGAGGCAGACCTAAAGGTTCATGTACAAGCAGATTGCCAGAGTTGATCCAGGGAAGGAAGGAAGCCATTCAGGGTGGTTGCTGAACAGACCCTCATTGGGGGTCAATCCACTGGGAACCTCTGGGAAGCTGTGCAGAACATTCCCTGGAGCTGTTCTGCCCAGGGCCAGGGAAGCTGGAGCATTTGTCTGCCAGCTCCAGCTGTCGTCAGTTGACTGACCCTTGAACTTTCTGCACTTGTGGCCAAGTGTGCTGCTAAGGCCAGAGAAAGGCCCAGGCAGAGCCCGAGGTTCTCCGTGGGAAGATGGCAGGCATGGTGAGTGCTGAAGGTGCAGCGGGGGCGGCTGCTTCCCACAGGCTGAGCTCCCAGGTGGCAGAAGAAGGGCGTCTGCAGGAGTTGGAGTGAGAGGCAGCTCTGGACCTGATGGTCCTGGCTGCTTTGCAGTGTTCTGTCCTCAGTTCTAGCCTTTCTTGCCTGGTTACCCACTGTTCCCAGGTCCTCCTGCCTATGCAGAACATCGCTCTGATTTCCATGGAAACTGCTCCAGTCCTGGGACATGCTCACTCTAATTAGCTTACCTGAGTGGTCTGATCCCCAAACTCACATCCAGACATTTGGTGATGCTGTGTGCAGTAGTACCTGCCTATAATTCTGGTGACTCAGGAGGCTGAGGTAGGAGGATTACAAGTTTGAGGCCAGCCTGGGCAACTTAGCAAGACGGTAATACCCTGTCTCAAAACAAAAAAATAAAAGGGATTGGGGATGTAGCTCAGTGGTCCTGGGTTCAATCTCCAGTACCAAAAGAAAAAAAGAAAGAAAGAAAGACAGAAAGAAACTTGGTGTCTCTTCCATAAAATCAAATCCAGTCACCCAGGGTTAGCAACAAGCTAGAGATTTGGGATCAGCTTAGAGCTTGGGTTCTGCAGGCCAAAAGGTGGGTGAAGTCATTTCTACTCTCTTTGGGATGGAGCCATCAGTTAAAAGTCGGAAGAGGAGATGCCTGGGGATAGCACTGAGGTCCTCCTTCACCAGAGCAGTAATATAGGCAGCTGAGCAGTGTGCTGTAACTGAGGCCAAGGGAATGAGGCCTCAGAGAAAGGCTGCAGGCACAGAACCAGGCCCTAGATCCGGGTCCCATTCACTTGGGCCCAGGATTGGTCAGGAAGCCTTTGGTTAAACTGTGTCTGGCAGCAAACCTGCTTCCTCCTCTTCGTTTCCCTGCCCCCCTCCGCCTCCCAGACTCAGCTCATGACCTCGGAAGCCTGAGCAGCTGGCAGGCACCCAGTGAGACCCGCTGTTGGATGAGCTATGTCTGGTATTTCCAGCAGTTCTTGAGACTCCTCCTTGCCCTGTCGTCCCCAGCCTTCGGTGCCTGCAGCCTCCTCTCCAGGCTGGTGCTGCTCCTTCAGCCCTAGCCCCAGCCCCAGGATTCCCAACTCCTTTCCTGAAACCCAGAAGCTCCCAAATGACTCCATTTGCCTGCCAGTCCAGCAGCCATGGCCAACCAGGATCCTATATGGGAGCACTCATTCCTGGAAGTGGCTTCTTTCCCATTCTCACCACATTCCACTGTCCAGCTAAATGTTAATGTGCAGTTCACGACCCAGGAGTCCCTGCCCTGGTAGCTCTTCCTTAGGGGTCTGGGTACCTTTCCTGGCTCTAAGCAATTTGATGGGAGGCCCCATATTGCTTACTTCTACCAGATCCATGCCCAGAGCTCCTCCTGCCACAAAAGTTAGCATGCTCTCTGGCATTAAAAGGAGCATAGTGCCTATGGCAAAGGAGGTGATGGTTCACAAAGGTCTGCTTTTCAAACTCTGTGGAGTCCCATCCTCTACCACACTTGCCTCAGGGATGTAAGGCCACAAAGAGGGCCAGAAAATCAACAGGTGGAACAAAAAATCAAGCTGATAAGAAGGAAAAGGAGCAAATTTTTCACTTGGTACCAATAGATCCCTGCCCATTTTTTAAAAATTAATTAACATAGTATGTTTTTATTGTCCACATGTGATGTTATGCAGTATACGTACATTGTGGAATGGTCAAAACTGAATCCCTGTCCCTTTTATAGCAGACTTATTGGATCTGAGATTTGACCAGTCATTATCATTTGGTAAAATAGTTTACGCTTCATAATAAAGAAAAAATTGATGTTTTCATTCACTTTGGCTCTTTAGGAAATCAACAAATTAATACTGGAAAATTGGAAACAACCTAAATAAATAGAAAAATAATGGTTAAATAAATACAGCTGTTTGAACAGAACAAGGGAGACTTTTATGTAGTATGAAACAGGAGTTTTATGGAGTAGAAACACCTTCAAGAAATTTTCAGAATAGCCAGGTGTAGTGGTGCACAGATATGATCCCAGCTACTCTGGAGGCTGAGGCAAGAGGATCACAAGTTCAAGGTCAGTCTGGGAAACTTAAACCCTGTCTTAAAATAAAAAATAAAAAGGGCTGGGGATGTAGCTCAGATAAAGGAGGGGGGTGGAGAAGGAGGAAGAAGGGAGAAAAAGAAAGGAAGAAAGGAAATCTTTGTAAGAAGCTAGGCATAGAAATAGGTGTTACAGTACGCAGTTTTTCATGTATCTATAATGGAAGAAAGGAAAACACACAACTTGTCAGGCATAATGCACATGCTTATAATCCTAGGTACTTGGGAGACTGAGGAGGGGGATGGCAAGTTCAAGTCCAGCTGGGCAATTTAGCAAGACCATGTTTCAAAAAAATAAAAAGAGTTGAGGGTGCAACTCAGTGGTAGGGGACTAGCCTAACGTGTGAGACCCTGTGTTCAGTTCCCAGTACCCCAAAAAAGAACACACAGCTCTTAGGGCATATAGATATATACACAATTACCTGGAAAGATGAAGTGACTACTAACTGGGGCACTTGTTTGAGAATAAAAGGATCTTAAGGGGAAAAAAATCCTGATTTCCTGCTCTCTTGGGGAGAAGGCCACAGAGGAGCTCCTTTTGTATGGAAACATCTCCATCTGCCACCACTTGAGGCTATGGCTGGCAGAGACTCTTACATGGTGTCAGAGGGGTCAAGAAAGGCCAGAACAAAAGCAAGGATAGCGAGGACAAAGGCACCAAAGCACGAGCTCAGGGTCTTGGGCTCCATGCTGAGCCTGCGCACTGTTGGAAGTCGTGTCTTTGGAATCCTGCTACCTCCTCCAGGTACAGGACTGACAAGAAAGAGAACCCTTCCAATGTACTTGGCATGCCTGGGTTAAGGTAACAAACCATGGCGTTCAACTTTTCTCCAGGAGATGTGGACTCAGTGCGCATTCAGGTTTGGAAAAAATCAGGACTCAGTTGTGCCAAACCACGATGGGAAACTGTCTTGGTCCCTTGTATAAACAACAGTATCAAAAACCAAGCAAACAAACAAAAAAAAAAAAACAATGGGACAGTGAAACCTGCTTACAAGATGCAAAGCAAAGCGAAGAGCAAACCAAGAATACCTATTAAGGAAGTGGTGGCAGAGTCCAGGTGAGGGAAGACTGGACATTCCTTCATCTGTAGAACAAAGATGGTCAGGAACAAAACCTTGCTGTGAGAAACCACCAAGGAAATTAAAATGTGGATCTTGAGCCGGGCGCGGTGGCTCAAGCCTGTAATCCCAGCACTTAGGGAGGCTGAGACAGGAGAATCACGAGTTCAAAGCCAGCCTCAGCAACGGCAAGGCGCTAAGCAACTCAGTGAGACCTTGTCTCTACATAAAACACAAAATAGGGCTGGGGATGTGGCTCAGTGGTCAAGTGCCCCTGAGTTCAATCTTCAGTACCAAAAAAAAAAAATGTGGATCTTGTATTAGGCTTTTCAGAGAAACAGAACAAATAGTATGTGTGATTTATTTACTTAGTATGGGAACTGGATTATGAAAGCTGAGGAGTCCCATGATCTGCTGTCTGCAAGCTGGAGAACCCAGGAAAGTTGGTGGAGTAATTCAGCCCAAGTTAGAAGGCCTGGGAACCAAGAGCAACAGTGTCGAAGGGCAGATTAGATGTTCCAGCCCCAACAGAGGGAGGGAATTTGTCTTTCCTCTTTTTCTTTTTTTCTTTTCTTTTCTTTTTTCTTTTTTTTTTTTGGTACTGGAGATTGAACTCAGGGGCACTCGACCACTGAGCCACATCCCCAGCCCTATTTTGTGTCTTATGTAGAGACAGGGTCTCACTGAGTTGCTGAGCGCCTTGCCGTTGCTGTTTCCTCCGTCTTTTTCTATACTGAAGTCTTCCACAGATCGCACGATGCCAGCCAGCTTTGGCAAAATTCATTTGTTTTACTTGGGTTCACCAATTCAAATGCTCACCTCTTCCAGAAACACCCTTGAAGACACAAAATAATGTTCTATGAACTCTCTGGGAATCTTTTTAAAAAAATTTTGGTACCAGGGATTGAACTCAGGGGTACTCAGGGTACACGACCACTGAGCCACATCCCCAGCCCTATTTTGTGTTTTATGTAGAGACAGGGTCTCACTGAGTTGCTTAGCGCCTCGCCATTGCTGAGGCTGGCTTTGAACTTGCGATTCTCCTGTCTCAGCCTCCCTAAGTGCTGGGATTACAGGCGTGAGCCACCGCGCCTGGCCCTCTGGGAATCTTTTAGACTAGTCAAGTCACCACATAACCATTAACCATTATAGATCTCATGTTATCACTGCTACCCTGGATTTTAACAAGGATTTTTTTGTTTCTCAGTCTTTAAGCAGAGGGTCCAGCTTGCTATGGACCCCAAGGTGTGAGAGCAAATAAGAAACACTTTCTTCTGGTTCATTAACCCTGAGGAAGAATGTCTGAGATACATGTATGCTACAGACCCAGAGGAAAGGGAAATGGCATTGATGGCAGGGCTTGGGGCTGAAAGGTTTGGATTTGCTTTGAGCAGAGGAGATGAAGGTGAAAGGAATGAGACTGGACACTGGGATGCTGACGCCCACCACAGTGAAAACAGTTACTTCACTGAGGTGCTGGCACAAGAGGACCAGCAGGCTGCCATACAGTTGGTGTATGGCATAATGGTTGGTGACATCACCGTTGCAGAAAGTCGGCCTGAGCCGGTTCCCTGTGTGGGCAGTGGCTCCAGCAAATTCCATTTCCATCTCTGCCTCCATCTCTGTGTGCATGTGCATGTGTGTCTGTCTTTCTCCTTCTCCTGATGAGATGTGGTGGCCTCATGCAATGAGAGATTATAGATGGCTACAAGGCCACACAGCAATCACAGGCCATTAACATCAACACATAATATTTAGAGAGAGAACAATTAAAAAAAGAAAACAGCTGGGTTCTGAACTAGGCAGAGAAGATATTTCTGATAGAGGTCATCAGGACAAAAGCACCAAAGCACGAGCTTAGGGTCTTGGGCTCCACGCTGAGCCTGCGCACTGTTCGAAGTCATTTCTTTGGAATCCTGCTACCTCCTCCAGGTACAGGACTGACAAGAAAGAGAACCCTTCCAAAGTACTTGGCATGCCTGGGTTAAGGTAGCAAACCATGGCGTTCAACTTTTTTATAATTACATGTATGTTATGTTCTACTATATGTAGTAGTTTCAAAGTAGAAACACCAATATTATTAGTCATAATGTGATTACAAATACTGTTTGAGATTTCTTTTTTTTTTTTTATACCGGGGATTGAACTCAGGGGTACTCAATCACTGAGCCACATCCCCAGCCCTTTTTTGTGTTTTATGTAGAGACAGGGTCTCACTGAGTTGCTTAGCACCTCCCCATTGCTGAGGCTGGCTTTGAACTTGTGATTCTCCTGTCTCAGCCTCCCAAAGTGCTGGGATTATAGGCGTGCACTACTGTGCCCAGCTAAGATTTCTTTTTTTTTTTTTTTTTAAATATTTTGTTTAGTTGTAGATGAACACAATATCTTTATTTATTTTATGTGGTGCTGAGGATTGAACTCAGTGCCTCACGTATGCGAGGCAAGCGCTCAACCGCTGAGCCATAGCCCCAGCCCCTAAGATTTCTTTATAGTTCTCTTTGTCCTTAGAATATATTCCTCTTAGGCAATAATTGATTCCAGGAAAAATAAAAAGCTATGCAAGAAAGAAAATGTAATCATAGGATGCTAGAAGATGTTGCTGTGAACAAAAATTGCTCTGGAGCCGGGCACGGTGGTGCAGGCCTGTAATCCCAGCACTTAGGGAGGCTGAGACAGGAGAATCTCAAGTTCAAAGCCAGCCTCAGCAATGGTGAGGCACTAAGCAACTCAGTGAGACTCTGTCTCTAAATAAAACACAAAATAGGGCTGGGGATGTGGCTCAGTGCTTGAGTACCCCTGAGTTCAATCCCTAGTTCCCCCCTAAAAAAAGCTCTGGGATGGGGAGGAAAGGGAGGTGGGGAGGGCACTGCTGATGAAGGCAGGGTAGGGGCAGGGTGCCTGGAATGGATTCTGCGATGCACAGAGGACCACTTGCGTTACTCCTCAGAGACGCTGTTCAGCTGCTCTGATTTTTCTGGCAGCCCAAGACAGAGGGTCATTTCCTAATCTATTTAATAATAAGCAAATAATCTGGCATCTGCTCTGCTCAGCCCGTGGTCTTGGAACAAATGGACCCAATTAAAAGGCCATCATAGGGGAGTTCAGGGGAAGAGGAAAAAGCCATTGCTCAAATCAATGCCCAGCTTCCCAGGAGCTGGTTTGTGACTGGCGGTGGCAGAGTCCTCCCTCACCCCTACTCTGCCCGGCCCTCTGCCAGACACTACCCTAGACCGGGGGGCCCTTGCACTACCCTGATTCCATCCTCCATTTCTCCGCCCCCACCTGATGACCAGCTCTGTGGCCCTTTGCTAGTCCTCTGAGTCTCAGGTTCGCTGCGTGCAAAAACCCTGCAGCATCCTCCATTCCACCCTTTCTTAGCCCCCACCCTCGCCTGATCCATCAGGCATCCCATCCCGTTGGGTCTTCCTTCAATACACCTGGTATTGGTTCCCATTCCCTGACCTGCTCCCAGCCCTGGTTCCTCTCTCATTTGGATTTCAGAAACAGCTCCTCTCTGCTCTCACTGCTTCTGACCCTGCCCCACTGTGGCCTATTCCTTTTTTTTTTTTTAATTGAACCCAGGCCTTGCACATTCTAGGCAAGTGCTCTACTACTAAACCGTGTCCCCAGCCCTGGACTATTCTCAATACAGCAGCCAGGACAGTTCTGAAATGGAAGTCAGATTGGATCTCCTGCTTATAACCTCTCCATGGCTTTCCATCTTGCTCAGTGTCCAACCAGATCTCCTGGACCTCTGATCTCTTTTCCTGGCCCACTCTGCCCCAGGCTTCCTTATACAGGAAGCCAGGTCTTAGAGACTTTGCACTCACTGGTCGTGTTTTGAGGAAGGATCTCCCTCCTTGGCTAACTCCCACCCCTCCTTCAAGTGTTCCCTCAGATGGTCTCTTAGATTCGCTCACTCCTGAGCCTTCACCTGACCACCCTCTTTGAGACTGCACCCTCCCCACCTCCTGTCCTTCTTTCTGCTGTTTTACTCCATAGCACTTGTTGCCTTCCAATACACTGTATAACTTACATTTTGCCTATTGTTTATTATCTCTTTCTTTGACTTTTTAATTCACTGATGATTTATTTCCAAGTATATTAAATCATGTCTGCTGCATAGTAGGCACTTATTAAATATTGTTAAATAAATGAATGAATGGATTAATAATAATATTTCTGCCTCAAAGGGCCACTATGATGTTTATATGAAATTATTAATGATTTGCTTTGTAAGGAAAGGAATTAACATATAACAGTAACCATTGGTACTGGATTTTATGCGAAAGTGTTTACATAGTCTACCTCATTTATTCCTCACTATAAACTGTATTCATTCATTCATTCATTCAGCAGGTAATTGTGCCTACTATGTGTCAAGAACTGTGCTAGGCTTAGGGATTAAAGCAAAGATCCCTGTTCTTCCTGGGAATGTTCATTGTAGCAGGAGAAGACATATGGTGAAAATGAATAATGAAATAAATAACAAAATAAATGTTAAAAAATAAAATATGAATTGCATATGATTCCTCCTTTTATAATGATTACTCAGTTTGAGGAAACTGAGAAGCCCTAGGTTACCTGATTAGTGAGGTACTTGAAAGCTACTGACCCAAAGAAGAGAAATGGCTTTGATGTGAGAGCTGCAGTTCAAATGCAGTTGACCCCAGGACTTGAGTGCTCTCTGTGCTTTGTGGATGAGGCGTCTGGCTTTAGGTGGAGTACAAGCTTGTGGATGAGAAATGTGCAGATCTCAAGTGAGGTGGGCCTGGAGCGCCAGCTGACATAACCCTCATCTTTGTGCTTTTGGCTCCACTCCAAGAGACCAACACTGAGGCCTTCCCTTTCATGTAATTCAGATGTATTTGACCTACCCACATGCTGATGGGGTCCAAATTACAAGCATTTCGTGAGTGATGAGTAAGCCCTAACTTCTGCCTGGATGCAGAGAGCTGCTAGGACGACACTGTGCTGGCCACACTTTTCAGGGGATGGAGAGTAGCTTCAGAGGATATGCTGTGAGGAGACAAGGACTTCTGCCGGCATAGCAAGGATGAGGTTTCTGGAGTGGGGCAGGGAGAGCTGGGGTGCCAAGCCCAGAGAGGTCCCCAGTTGTACGCTTCCATGACTATCATGGGTTGAAGAGCAGATACGCCGTGTCCCTAAAGCTGAGCTGTGAGGAGGGTTCTCCCATAGGCAAAGGGATTTTCCAGGACAGAATGATCTCCATCCTCAACTGCGGGTGAGGATACACAGGGGACAGATATCATGGTTTGGTCAGGCATGGCCGCCTGTTTGACAAGTCAGGATATGTTGGCAAGCCACACTATGCACACTTTGTTCTCTTGGTCCTGCCCCTCAGTCTATCCCCTTTTCAGGGCCAAGAGTCTGCCTGCGACCAGGATCATTTTTTTTTTCATTTCCTGCCGCTGAAGCCAGTTATAGCCACCAGGGGGCAGCAGTGCAGCATCAACCACTCCGGGACACTCCGTGGCCAGCACAACCCGGGAAGGTAACAAAGCCCGCGCTAGGAAAGAACCCTAAGCAGGTTAGTTAAGCTCTGGGTTGCCTCCTTTTGCTTCCCTTAGGTCCCAGGAATTCTGGGCACAGGGAGTGGAAAGGAGGAGGAAGTGAGGAGTGGGGAGAGATAAGGGAGGGCTCCACAGGTTTTCTCCGTAGCTCCCCGTCTCTTCCTGCCATCCCTAAACCTGTCCTTTTTCCTCTCTGGGTTTCAGTTTGACCCCCTGGCAGTCCCTCCGACCTACCACAGGCTCGCTGCCCACCCGTGCCCTTGGATTTCCTGGTAGCTACTTGGTACCTGCCAGGACTGCCCTGCCCCCTCACTGTTCTCTATCACAGATGTGCCTCCCCCCACCCCCAGTGGCACACACTGTGTCCACCCATGCCGCAGATTTTAAATTCCTCCCCTGCATTTCACAATTGCTTTGCACAAAAAGCCAGTCTACCAGTTTAATCCCATGAGGTGATGCTTTTTATGCAGCTACTGATTTGAAATTTGACTCCAGGACATATATCTGAAAACATGTTTGGATAAAGTGCCCCACTTTTTAAAAAAAGCCTGAAAACAAGTGGATTTGACACCTTGGAGTTCATGACCTCAACCTTGAACAATCCTCCATCTCTGCTCTCCATGCTGGACGTTGGGTTCTGTGGATTTGAAGACATCTTTGCAGTTTTGAGGTCTCAGCCTGGTGTGGAGGGTGGGGATGGGAAGAGGATGAGGACTTTCCCACCTCAAACCAATTGGGGGTTATTCTAGGGAGATTGGGGGTATATCATTCCAGCTCCCAGTAGGAAAGATGTGGCACACTGACATAGTTTAATGAGATTTTTTTACAAGGGGGGTGGGCTGGTATTTGAAAGGCTCTATGCCATGGGGCACCACTGGCCAGGTTATCATGGCCAGAGAAACAGACCAGGGAAAGAGGGTGGTGGCAATATCAGAGAAGACATGCGGTTTCTGTCCTCCCCACATGGGAGGAGAGAGGGACTCAGAGGAGGAGTGAGGAGGACCTCCTGGCACAGGGAAGAGAAGTGAGCATTAAATCAAGTAGAAATTGAAAATTTAAACTCAGCTGAACTCTGTTTGTTAGCCCAAAGTGACTCAAAGTGCTGGAGTTTGCCAAATGCTCAGTTTAAGGATGGGAAGGAGAAACTGCCCATCACCAATCACCACGCAGGCAGCAGGATGGGAGGGAACAGCAGCTCCGTGTTGGAGCCTCACTGTGCTCCCCCTGTTTGGTAACCTGGGCAAAGGGCTTCATCCCAACTGACAAAAAAACAAAACACAAACAAACAACAACAACAACAAAAAAACACTGAGTTTGCAGCCCCAGGAGTGGTGATAGCAGACCTAGGCCTTACCCTGCCCCCTGCCTCAGATATCCAGTGTCCCTCATCCTCCCCTTTCCCCAGAGCTGGATACACTTTAACCTTGAGCTCAGTTCCAGCAAAAGCTGCCATCTTCTTTCAGGCTGCAATAACAAAATACCAGAGGCCAGGTGGTTTATAAATAACAGACATTTATTGTTGACAATTCTGGAAGCTGAAGTCCGAGATCAGGGTGTCTGCATGATTGGGTTCTGGTGAGGGCCCTCTTCCCAGTTGCAAGCTGCCAAATTCTTGCTGTAAATTCATGGTGCAAAAGGTGAAAGAGCTCCTGGGGTCCCTTTAAAAAGGCTCTACTATTTTAAAGGCTTGGTCCCCAGTGTGGTGCTATTGGGAGGCATTGAAATCTTTAAAAGGTGAGACCTAGTGGGAGATTGTAGGCTATTGGGGGTGTGTCCTTGAAGGGGACACCCCTTCCTCTTCTTCTTTTTTTAAATTTAAAAAAAATTTTTTTTTTAGTTGTAGGTGGACACAATATCTTTATTTATTTATTTTTATATGGTGCTGAGGATTGAACCCAGTGCCTCAAGCATGCAAGGCAAGCACTCTACCACTGAGCTACAATCTCAGCCCCCTCTTCCTCTTTTGCTTCCCTGATATGAGGGAAATGGTTTTGCTCTACCAGGCATTCCTGCCATGATGTACTATTGCAGTTCCCAAACCACAAAGCCAATAGATCATAGATTGAAACCTCTAAAACCGTGAGTCAAAATAAACCTTTTCTTTTTATAAGTTGGTTATCTCAGGTATTTTGTTACAGTAATAGAAAGTTGACCAACACAGACATTAATCCCATTTGTGAGAGCTCTACCCTCTTGACCTAATTACTGTCTCAAGGGCCCACCTCCTAATACCCTCACCTTGGCAATCTGGATTTCAACATATGAATTGTGGGAGGATTCATTCACTCCCTAATACCTGCCTTTGATAAAAATAAGACTAAAATGGGAAAGAACAGACTTCAAACTCAGTTCCCTGCACTGAATTCACTGCTCTGAGGTCAAAACCCAAGAGGTAGCCTGCTACCCACAACACTTGGGTTTCTTCCTTGGAGGCAGATCCTGGACCTTCAAACGTGAGCTCTCAATTCCAGGGGGCACAGACCAGAGTTAATGAGGGTGGCAGAGGACGCAGGAGCAGTTAGGGATTCCTGGCTTCATACTAGGCTCCACCCTGACTGCTGTGTGACCTTGGATGAGGCAAAGCCCTCTCTTGATCTATAGTCCCCACTAAGCAGCCAAACAATCCCTGGGATCCCTGCCAGGAGGGAAAACTAATTTCAATCAGTCGTATCCCCCAGAGTTCTCACGTGCTGTTCCATAGCAGCCTTCAGGAGTTAACAGCTCTAGGAAATGATGTCAGGGTGAAGAGCAGGGCAGGGAGGCCCAGAGGGTAGGGCAGGGGATATTTTGGGGCAGGCCGATCACTCACTCAGTGCTGGACAATGGTCCAGGGCAGTCATTGTGCTGGGAGTGGAAAATCCTTTTCTGACTCCCTCTGCAAAGGCTGAAAATAGTCCAAGGCAGTGGGTGGAGCCCCTGGGAATAGAGTTGGGCTGACGAGTGACTATCCCTGCCTGGCCCATTGTTCCTGATTGGGACAGAGCTGAGAAGGGGGGACACCTGGATGAGCTGGAGACAACAGAGGCAAGCCCAGAAAGCCCCTCCTGAAGGAAGAGGAGCTGAGCAATCAAGTGTGATCAAGGATGGGGAAACTGAGCCCTGGAGAGAAGTGGCTTGCCTAGGCACAGTACAGCATTAAAGAGGAGGATGGGAATTTGCCTGGGGAGGGGGCTCAGTTCCCACCCTTCCCTTCACCCCAACACATCCTGCACCTGCAGCCCAGTCACATCTGATCTGCCTAAAAGCACGAGTGGCTGGTTTTCCACTGTGTGGCACCCTGTGTTGGCTGTAGTCACTCCATCTCTCTGGTTACTTGATACTGGGAGGACTCATTGCCAGTCCTCTGAATGGAAAGCCCAGTGGGTTGTTTGTGTGCCCTGAAGGTGTAAACAGCAGTGGTTGCCTTACATGAGGTGGGGGAAATTGGAATCGGGAAGCAGCAGTTCAGAGAGGGAGGCAAATGGTTTCAGGTCACGCAGCAAAAGCTGCCCAATCATTGCCTGCTCTTTACAAACCCCAGGCCAGTCCTCCCATCCTGGATCTTGGATGAACCAAGGTGTGGCTGCAGACCACCACGGTGGGCACCACCAGCCAGGGAGAAATGCCTAAGCCTGCTGCCAAATGGGTAAGAACTCCCTACCCCATAGGGGCTGGCTCCTGCAGCTTGAATTAAGGGCACTTTCCTCTTTCTTTTCCTCCTCTCACTGTCCCCTCTCTGCTGCCCTCCAGGCCGGCACCTGGACAAGATTCTGGAAATGCACGTGTGCCTGAATGCCGCCAGTGCCAGGCAGGGCAAAGGGAGGGCCACACCTTACCCAAGATGTTCCTGCTTCCCTCCTCCCACAGCCTGGGGAAGCCTCAGCCTCAGGGGTTACTGGGCATCAGGCTGGGGTTGCTTGCTGGCCAGGCACACTGTCCTTTTCTTCAAATATTTATCTCAGTGTGTTTGTTTATTAAATTACGTCAACCTTGGGAAGGCAGGGCCGCACTGGCTTGCCTCCATGGCCCCTAGTTCAGTGTCAGGTGTGGAAATACCACATGCCAAGCACTGCACTAAGTGCTTCCCAATGCCCTACAAAGGAGGTAGCATCTCATTTAAATGAGGAACTCAAGGCACTACAGGATTAACTAGCCCAAGGTGCCATGGCAGGAAAACAGAAAGCAACATGGCAATCCAGGTGGTCTTGGTGCAAAATCTGTGTTCCTAACCCCATCCTTACTGGACTGCCTCGCTGGTTCTGAATCATGCCAAGGGTGGCGTCCAGACCTTCCTACCCTGCTGGGGTTGAGTGGTGTGGAACACTGGGAAGGAAATTTATTGGGACTTGGCCCTGGTCTCACCTGCTGTGTGTATCACCTGGAGCAAGCCCTGGCTCCCCTTTCCTCTATCCTCACTGCTAAATGCAGAGGCTAATGTCTGCTGCTCAGGGTGGGCGTGAAGGATAAATAATATGATGCATGTGAAAGTTCCACATAGTGCCTAGGACATGGGTCAGCACCTGAGTTCCCCCCCACCTGCCCTGTGATGCTAAAAAGACCAGCCCAAATCCGCCATGATGAGGCGGACAGAGAGGCAGCTTTGGTGGCTTGACTCAGACCAAGACAGGAACAACCATATGTGGGGAGCATGTCATTGAAGGTCTTTCCTAATCTTGGAGGTTGAGAACGGAAACGTCCTATGGATCCCCATCTGTCATGAGTCAGGGGATGCCTGCCACCCAGGGGAGAGGCTCCCATGCACCAGGAGCCATGCACTGTCACATGGAGCTCACTGAAAAAGCAGCTGCAGAGAAGCCAGCAAGCTTTACTCACTACCATTTGATTCTCACCTCATTCCCTTCGGCCCCACCTGTGTCCCTGGCCTCTGCTCTGTGGCTCCAGGGAAGAGCTGTGCAGTGTGGGTGACACAGGATTCCTACACAGGCACTGATCTGCTTCCGAGTGGGTGGCACAGCAGCAGAAGCAGCTTGAGCCTCTGGCCCTCATCCAGGTGCCACACTGACCTGTTGAATGACCTTGGACAAGGCCTTGCCCCTCTTTGGCCTTGAGTCCGCAAAGGGGCTGGAAAATCCCTAGAGTCCTGTTAGGTGGCTGGGCAACTCATGTGCCCTTTCATAGTGGCCTTCAGCAGTTAACAACCCTAGGAAATGATGTCAGGGTGAGGAGAAAGGGAAAGGGCAGGGAGGTCCAGAAGGTGAGGGGAGATATTTTGAGGACAGGCAGGTCATCCCACGTCACTGCTGGACAATGGTCTGGGGCCAGGAGTGGAAAATCTTGGTCTTACTTGGGCTGAAAATAGCACAGGAATTAGAGGAACCTCAGCCACTAGGCATGTGGCCTGGGCACTGAGCAGCCAGGCCAGATGTCCATAGAGAGGGCCAGACAGTCTGGCTGGGGTTTGGAGGTGGGACCCTGGGCCTGTCCCTGGCTGCCCTAGGGTCTCCATTTCTCACCCCACTCATGCCTGCCACAGGAATAGATGGTAATTGAGCTCCTCTGTCGCTCTAGATCTAGGTGCTTAGAAATCTGCAAGCAGTGGTTCAAGGAAAGCTTCCTGGGGCCAAGCCACAGTGCTCTCTGTCCACTGTGGGGCAATGGGCTCTCGGGGTCTCTAGGGAAGCTGCAGGAGAGTCGGTGAGCAGAACATGAGAGGAATGGGAACTAGAGGAACTCAGGACCCTGGTAGCCAACACAGATGCACAGTAAAGGGCCCCAAAGTCACGATGTGCGATTCCGTCTCTCGGTCTCAGCAGGGTTGAGGCCAGAGTCAACCTTCACAGTTCTAGCTATCAGAGCTTCTCACCCAGGAGGGACTCCGTATAAACACTGAGGGGGTTCATCCTGCATAGCAGTGAGTAGGAAAAGATAGGCTCTAGCCTACCAAAAATACCTGTAAGAGGTAGTAACCAAGAAAGCTCAGAGAGATTCCTACTACATTAACAAAAACGTAGAACCAAGAATGTGGGAGGTGAGCATCTCACACTCTTCTGGGCAGGTCACCCAGAACTGCACAATGCAAAGTAAGCATTTGGGTCATGGCCTGTAACCAGTTCCTATCACTTGAAGGAGGTGTATAATGGGTCTTGAAGTAAAACGACCCCATCCCTATGGTACCAGCTACTCCAAAAGCTGAGGCAGGAGGATGACTTGAGTCCAGGAGTTTGAAGCCAACGTGGGCAATGTAGTGAGACCCTCATCTCAAAACAACAAACATAAATAGAGCAACCCTTGGGGACACCCTGTCTTGGACAAAGCAAAGTAGAAAGGGTGGAGATGCCGTAGGAGGCAGGTGGAGGTAGAGTGAGAAAGAGGGCCCTTCTCTTGGGCAGGGTGGTCCCATAGGGCAAGGGCTCTTCTAGAGGGAGAGAACTGAGTTCTTGTCCTGGAGGTCAAGAGTGAGGCTTGTTGTTTTGCCCTGGCCAGTTGAACTCTATAAATCAGAGTGGGCCTGGCTAGACCCAGCACTTGTCACAAGTGAGACACATCCCCCATGCTAACCCAGTCTGAGCACCAACCATCAGCTGTAGCTGGGATTTTCCCAGAAGGCCAAGTTCTAGATGGGAAGAGAAGTGAGTCTCTCTCACACTTACCCTGTGCAAAGGAAGCTTCATGGTCGGGACAAGAAGGAAGCCCGGCTTGGCTTCCTCATGACCTGGCCCTGGCCTTCTCTCTCTTTTGAGCCTGAGTACCACTTGCCAACCTGCTATGGTACTGCACACCCACCCCTTAGCCGCCACAGCTTTGCTTAGGATGTGTCCAGTACCTGGATATTCCAGTGAACTGCTTTTCTCAGAATCCACAGCTCAGGAGCACCCACTACTCAAGCCTTCCCTGACCCACTGGCCCATAGCCCCAACCAGTCAGCATCATCCAGGGTTATGCTGGAGCAACTTGTACCTGCTTGCAATAGCCAACAGTCAAATTTTCAGGAATTTTGCAAAGAGGTTGCCATTGCTTTGGTAATTTGAAATTGGTCATGGTAGGAATATTTGCCCCATTGCAATGCTACAAATAAGGGACTCTCTGCTGCTGGAGATCCACTTAAATGGTTTAACATTAATCAGCACATGTCTGGCTATTACCTAAACTGGGGAACTCCAAGGACTGGGACCCCACCTGACTCTTGACACAGAAGCTAACTAACTGGCTTTAAAGTAGGTGAGGACCTGACGCCTGGAGAGGGAATTCCTGAGGTGAGACTCCCCTGAAGCAGCCAGAGGGGAGGCAGGTGGCAGAAAAGAACAGGCTGGAGAAAGGCCTTTAAGGGGTATTGAAAGCATCCTAGATGGTGTCCCCATCCTCTGACCATACAACAGCACAGCTCAACAGGCAGCACAATCTTTAGTTTCAGTTACAGCCTCTAACTGTAGGCTGTAGCCTGGGAGCCTCCACATGGGCTTATCACATCAGTTCCCAGATGTGTATTTCTTGGGCCAGGTGTACTCCTCTAAGCTGAGTTCACTAAGCACCCAGTCCCACCCCAGATCACTGTGGGAGCTCAGCCCTATTTACCAGGGCCCTCTGGTTAACCTGTGACTCTGCTCCACTGTAGCTAGCTCAGGTCCAGATTGCTGTTTGACCCTGGTACATCTCCTTCCTCTCGGGGCCTTCTCCATTTGACTTGATTAGGCTGGACTCCGGTTTAGATACCTTGGCAGGATCAGCCAGCTATCTGCATGGGAGTCAGGTGGCATTGGCCCTAAACATGTGCCTTTTTTGGAACCTTATTCCCCAACTCACACATACAAATGAGGGCTGTTGGGTTAGGGGCTGCTGAACCTCTGGACCACAAGGAGAGTATCCTGAGCCCTTGCCAAGTGACAGTCACAGATGGTCCATTTCTGGGGACACAGTCCCATTTGAACAAGCCCTGGTCCCCTACAGCTCCCCCCATATAAACTTGCACAGGCGTGAGGGGTCAGGTCCTATAGCCGGATGTCCTTAGTGTTCTCGCTCCCAGCTGGTGTGGACTCTGTCCTCCTGGAGTCCTCACTGCTGGCCGGCAAATCTATCCTTTTGGCATCAGTTCTGTTGGACCTGTGCAGGCCAAGCCTACGCCGAGCCCGGGTGGTAGGGGTGGGGTCTGCGGGTGGCTGCGCATCTCGGGCAAAGCGGACAAGCCTCTGCCCAGCCAGGAAGTAGAGCACAGGGTCAAGGCAACTGTTGGCGCTGGCCAGCGGTCGGGTGATCTTGTATGCCATGTTGATGGCATTGAGGGTGTGGCAACTGAGGTCAAGCGAGCGGAAGGAGTAGTAGAGGGTGCGAGTGACATGGAAAGGCAGGAAGCAGAGGGCGAAGACAGCCAGCACCAGGGCAATTGTGCGCACCGACTTGCGCTTGGCCCGCGGCAGGCCTCCCGTGGTCCCATAAGCTGGCTGAAGCAGCCGCCGTGCCATGAGCACGTAACAAACCAGGATGATGGCAAAGGGCACGGCAAAGAGCAGACCCAGCATGACCGAGCTGTAGGCCACAAAGTGGCTGAAGAGCCCAGGGGCCGAGGTGTCATGGCAGGTAATGCGACCCCCACGTGCGCTGGTGGTGACAAAGTAGAGCACTGGTGCCTGGCAGGCCAGCACCAACATCCACACAGCCGCTGCCACCCGGCGGGCGTAGAGGGCCCGGCCCCAGCGCAGCGAGCGCAGAGGGCGCAGGACCCCCAAGCACCGGTGAATGCTGATGCAGGTGAGGAAGAGGATGCTGCAGTAGAGGTTGGTGTAGAAGAGGAAGCGCACCAGCTTGCACAGCACCGTGCTGAAGGGCCAGTGATCGCCGCGGGCGTAGTAATAAACCAGCAGCGGCAGGGAAGCCGCGTACAGTGCATCAGACACAGCCAGGTGGAACATGTAGGTGGTGGAGGCATTCCAGGTCTTGAGGCGGCACAAGAAGATGTACAGCGCCACGACGTTTAGACACAGCCCGAGCACGCACACCACGCCGTAGGACACAGGCAGCAGCACGTATTTGAAGTCCTCATTGAAGCGGCACCTGTAGCCCAGCTCATCCCCATCCCAGGTGCCATTGATGGTCGCATTCCAGAAGTCCGGGCCCACCTCCATCACCCTGCGAGGAGGGGAGGGTGGAGAGGACCGCCATCAGCGTAATGGCTGGGGCTCTGCAGGAAGGCCTGACTCAGGCACCTGACCAGGGCCAGGACGGACCTAAGGGCTCAGAGAGCCTACGTTAAGATTTGCCTACGTTCAGGGGCTTTTCTTTTCTTTCTTTTCTTTCTTTCTTTCTTTCTTTTTCTTTTTCTTTTTTTTTGGCATCTGAACAACACCTCTCCCTGGACTCCAAACCTCCAAACCCTGAAACCTCAAGAATGCCTAATATTCATGAATATCAGCATCACATAATTCTAAAACTTCACAACAGAAGTGGGCAAACTGTAGTCCAAGGGCCAATTCTAGACCACCAGTCTTTTTTTTTTTTTTTTTTTTTGTAAGTAGAGCTTTATTGGAACACAACAATACCCATCTGTTCACAGAGTTGAGTGGGTGTGACAAAGACCATACCTCTAAAATACTTAGGATCTGACCTTAAAAAAAAAACCAAAAACAGGGCTGGGCTATGGCTCAGTGGTAGAGCGCTTGCCTAGCATGTGTGAGGCACTGGGTTCGATTCTCAGCACCACATAAAAATAAATAAATAAAAATAAAAAAGGTTCATCCACAACTAAAAAATATATCTAAAAAAAATAAAATAAAATAAAAAACAAAAACAAAAAAAAGTGCTGTTCCTGCTCTGGAAGCTCAGGATCAGAGGGTTTGAGACCCAGGATTCTGAGCTCTGGAATCTGAGGATCTGGGGGTTGCAGAGGGATCTAATTTCATATTCCTAGGGAGGGGCCTTCAAGGCTGTGTGGCTCCACTGCACATCAAGTGCCCTCTGCCTGCTCAGGGGTCTCTGGCCAGGGCAGCCCAGCTCCCTGTATTTCCTTACATCAGTGTCTCCAGAGAAGAAATCTCTCCTTCAACAGATTTTTTTTTTTAGGTATTCCTATATTCTGGAACTTTCTACATTTGCACACAGCAGTCCTGACCCCCCAGTCTGTGAGGCTACCAAATAGGACAGTGACCTTCCTAAAGAGTCCAGGGAAGATTGGGGCAGAGACGGGGATAGAGAGTGGAGGGGAACTTCTTTCATGGAGCAAATCTAGCCTCTTCTGGGCACAGCCAGTTTATCTTTGCACACCATCACAATCCTGACATTCCCCTACCCTGTTCCTCATGGGTGTGGGTCACACTCATGGGGTCTGACCTCCCAGTGACAGTGCCTGGAGGGCAGGTGCCACCTTCCTTCTCTTACCTCCCAACCCTGTGGCCAGTAAGAGCTCTTTCAGCTAGAAGGACAGACATCCTAGTCTGAAGGGCAAAGATGTGCCCCCAAAGTCCCAGAAGGCAGGATGGAAATCATAGCAGAAGCCCCTGATGAGAAGTCTCTCCCAAACCTCAGCCCTCTCATGGGTCAAATCCCCCAGAACTTCCCTCCTCACCCTGGTGCTTCCCATGCTGCTGCTCTGCTCCTGCCCCAGTGCTGACTGCCTTGTCTCTCCTTAGAGGTGGGGTCAGGGCCCTCAGCGACCCTTCACAGTCAACAGCCCATTATCCTGCACCAGGTTTCCTGCTGGCCACTGGTGGTGGAATCTCTGACACTGAGAGGAGGGGTGGGGACTTCCCTGTCTCCCAGGGAACAGAGGGAGCTGCCCCTTCCACCTGCTTTAAGACATCCTGGCCTCCACTCTCCAGGCCAGCTGGGGACTCCATCACTGTGGCCCTGATCCAGCCTGACCTTTCCCACCCTCTCCTTCCACAGGCTGACTCACCAACTTTCTAGCCTCCAGTCCCTACTTTAGGAAGATAGCTATGTCCCCAGCCCTCTCCCTCAGGCCTCCCCTCTGCCTCTCCTGACCCTGGCTGCCCTGGATCCTTACCCTGAGCTCTGTGGAGACTGTTCCACCAGACTTTGTCCCTGGTCCCTCTCACCACTCATTGGCTCCACTGCGCCCAGTTCTGGCTGGCCCTACCCTGCAGAGCTTCCCGTCTGGAAAAAGATGTAAGCTATTTGAGGGCCCTTCTGGGTTTCCCTGCCTTTATTCATGCTATACTTCTGTCTAGAAAGCCTTTCCAGGACCCACACACACAACGCCCATCCTCCCAACCCTCCAGGTTCTCCTCAACATCACCTCATCCCTGGAGCTCTCCCCCTCCACCAGTGCCCCTCAGATCCCTCCCCAGGCTGTTCCTCAGTCCTTGTTGGTAATTGGTCCTTACAGCTCTAACCCAATACATCCTACGTGTTCCTTGAGGGCTGATTTCATCTAATAATGCCTTTTTTTTTGGTCCCTATGACCCAGCAAGAGGCCTGATCACAGCAGCTATTTCAGGAAAGAGAATGAATGAGCCAATGAGTGAAAGAGGAGCTGAGCTTGGTAGAGGTGCCTCTCCTTTCCCTCACTCCTCAGAGGGCCTCTAGGAGGACAATGATGCATAAAGATTTCTCAGCTACTGATCTTTGGTGGTCAGGGATCTGTCTGGCCCTCCTGAGGGCCCACCCCACCCAGGGCTTTCTCTTGCCCCTGGACTACCCCTCCTTCAATAGCTGCAGGAGCCCGGAAGACCCTGCCCTTCTCTGGACAGGCCAGGAAGTGCCACAGGGAGTCAGACCCAGGCATGCGATATATGTGGGTCAGCTGTCTGAGGTAAGTCACATGCTTTTACCTGGCCCATCTCTCATTCGTAATTCCTCATCCTAGAGTCCCCTCTGCTATTCTCCTTGCTCTGTTGTAGCCAGTCAGCTTCTATTAAGCATCTTCATGAATCCCGCACCCCCACCCCTTGGTAGATACTGCCATAGAGGTTAAGCTGTTTGTTCAAGGACACACTGCCAGGGCTGTCTGGTTCCAAAGCCTGAATTCATCACACCCTGGAACAAAGTAGCAGGGCAAGGCACCCGCCTTAGGAGCCCTGGGTTGAGTTCATTCACTTATATAACATGTCAGCACCTGCCCGGCCTCCCAGCCGATGGACCCACCTCACACACCTGTACCTGACCAGCCCCTGCTCTCACCTTCAGGATGCTCAGAGGCTGCTCAGATTCCTCACTCATGAATGCACATGCCAGGACCCGCTGCAGGGAGCTCTTCGGGCAAACAGGAAAAACTGGTTCCCCGGCCTCCAGCCTTGCCCAGCCTCCAGCATTTTTCAGGGCAGATAGCTACCGCAGGGGCTCCTGCAGACACAGAGTTGGACAAGGGAAGCCAACTAGACCAACTCAGGGCTCGCTCCTCTCTTCTAACCTTGGCCCCCAAAAGGCAGAGAAGTGACCTGATGTGTTTATCCTGGTTGCACATCCACACACGCCCCTGCCCATTGTCCAGCCCCAGCTCACCTGCTCCAGGGATAGGCTGCCCGCAGCCTCCTTCCCAGGCACCCTCTTTCACAGGAGGATGGCTCGGCAGGGGAAGACCTCTCTCCATGTCCTGCAGGGCTGAGCCAAGCCTCCAGTATCCCCTCCCTCCATCCTGGTTTTGTGCTTTAGCCCCACACAGGAAATGGTCTCCTTGCCCAGTGTATGCTCTATGGTACTTCTGCCAGCACACCTTTGCCTAAGCTGGGTCTCTCTCTAGAGTCACCCTCCTTCCTACTCCCACCTCCAGGCATCCCTCATGGGTATTACAGATACATACACCACATCTGAACACACAGGCACAGACAGATACATGGAGGTGTGCCCAGTCACAATCAGGAGCACACGCAGAACACACACTGACGGTCTAGACAGTCAGGGCCTGGGACAGCCTTAGGAAACCACCTGCACCAAACTCGTTTTTGATGAGGAGGAAACAGTCTCAAGGCCTCAGAGTAAATCAAAGACAGAACTGAGATTACTTAGGGAAGCTGAGACAGGAGAATCACGAGTTCAAAGCCATCCTCAGCAACGGAGAGGCGCTAAGCAACTCAGTGAGACCCTGTCTCTACATAAAACACAAAATAGGGCTGGGGATGTGGCTCAGTGGTCAAGTGCCCCTGAGTTCAATCTCCAGTACCAAAAAAAAAAACCAAACAAACTGAGATTACAGCCTAGGCTTTCTTGTCTCACCTGGGAGCCCTCATACACACCAAGCTCAGGGCTTCCGTGAGGGGATGGCTGGCAGTGGAGGGACCTCTTTGTATGGGCAAGTCCCAGCACCCATGACCTCAGACACATCACAGCAGAACAATGTGCCTCTCTGGAAAGATCTTTTACCATCTGCTTCATTTCCCTAGAATGGAGGCGTAGAGGTGAGTGGCTGCAGATGTAGGGTGGGAGGGGGCCATGGGAAGTGCCTCTAGGCACAGTTTGACATGGGCCAGCCAGCTGATTGCTACCTGCCTGTCTGCCGTAGAGTCTAGTGACAAGATGAAGAGCTTCATCTTTTCACCCCACTCCTCCCAGGCACACACCTCTCTCCTTTTTAGGAGATGCCTTAACATAACCAATGAAGGAGCACAGCACTTCCTCAAGGTCATTCTCCCATTTCTGAGAAGGGCCTCCACCATCCTTCCAGGTTTCAAACTCGCTCTCCTCATCCCACTTGAAGCCCCTCACTCACCAAGTACTGTCAGTCCAAGCAAGGGAATCCCCCAGATACTCCCTGTGTGTTTCGTGTGCAGCCACAGCCCTGTGCATCTCTTCCAGACCACCACCAGCCTCTTCATCAGACTCCTTGCATCTGCCTCTGCCTCCCTGTCCAGCCTTCATGCCGCAGTCACATGAGTTTCCTAAAACTCAAATCTGACCATGTACTGTGGAGCTCAAAACCCTTCTATGGCTCCCTAAGTCCCTCAAGCTAATGCCCAAGCTCCTTAGCCTGATACTCAAAGACCTGGCTAATCTGGTTCCTGCCATCCCACCAGAGAACACACCATCTTACCCTCCACCCTCAGCCTCTAGTCTCAGCACAGCAAAAGCAGTCATATGGCATATCTTGCTCAGGAAAAGCCTTCTTTTGAGGGTACTGGGTATTGAACTCAGGGGTACTCAACCACTGAGCCACTTGTCCAGACCTATTTTATATTTTATTTACAGACAAGATCTCACTGAGTTGCTTAGAGGAACAGCCTTCGTTATCTTCTAGCCTTTATCTTCATCATAACACAAGCGAAGCACTGTCTCTTGTTTTGTTAGGTAGCTTCATATACCTCTTCCCATGTAATCTTAAGACTTAGAAAGGCTAAATAACCTCTCCAAGGTTATAAAGCTACCAATGGCACAAAACTCTGACTTCAGAAACTGTGCCTCTGACCACTGTCTCCTGCCCTGCAAGGTCCAGGCCTTATCTACAGGAGGCCGACTATCCCTCTTTGAGCCCCATAGCTCTGTCTGGTCAGGTCTCCAGCAGGAGTGCCCAACTGACGTTTCCTCCCCATAGTACTTCCCTAGTGTGAAGTGGCCAGATGCTTATTGTACCCATCTCTCACATAGAAAAACTAAGACCAGAAAGGAGTAACTCAAGGTCTCACCCAAGGTCACTAGGAAGTCAAGAGCAAAGCTAAGCCTACCAGGGGGCAAGCCTACTCCCTGACCTGGCTCTGTCCCTACCCTAATCTGGGTTTTTCTGTGGTCCTAGGCTAGTGAGCCCAAAGCCAGAAGGAGGGACAGAGGCAGTTTCCAGGCTAGCTGCGGATTTTCTGGGGCAGTTAGATGACATTCCAGTTCCTCCACTAGGGTGGCTCTGGAAGGTGCCACCCGCCTGGCTGATGGACCCTGTCTAGTCTGGTAAGGGAGAGTGTCCTGTTACCACTCTGGAGACCCCTGCTGTCAATCTCTTCCCTGGCGGGGAGGGATGCCGTGAGGGAAAACAGAGGACCTAGACCTAGATTGGCATCAAGGGGTCAGGACAGGGCACTGGGCAGATGAGAAATCCTGCCATTCCCAGTTGTAGGTCCTGGACCAGTCTTATAATTCCAAAACCCAAATTTCAACCTCCACTTGATAGAATAGAAGCTTCCCCTAGCAGGGAAGAAAGAGTGGTCAGAGAAGGCTTCCTGGAGCAAAGGACCGTCACTTGTATTTTGGAAGATAAATAGGAGTCAGGTAGATAAAGCAGAAAGAATGAGCAAAAACCAGGGCAAAGACAAGAACTGTTAATCATCCCTGTAGTTTGAGAACAGTGGAGGACAAGGCTGGGCTGCACAGGATTAGGAGCTTAGAAATCACTTTGTCCCCTCCCAAATGTCTTCCAAAGGACTGATGTCCAGCAGGCTCCCCAGCCTTTCCTGGCATGTTGCAGTATGAGTACTGGGACTGGCCTGGTGACACAGCTGAGGGGTGACCCACATGTTATCAGATGGTGCAGTATAAAGCCTTCCTTCCAGGAGGCCCCTGGGCTCTGCAACTCTGTCCTGAAACTCCTGCCCTCTTGGGAGCCCCCTTAACAGATCAGGAAACTGAGACCCTAAAAAGGAAGAGCCTTCTTCAACAAGGCCAGGACTAAACTATCCCTCCCATCTAGGCCCAGCCCAGCCCTGCACAGGGCTATAGAAACCTGTGAACTGAACAGGTTCAGAAACACAATGCCCTGGGCTCCTCTCCAACCCATCACACCAAGACCCTGCCAGTCAGATTCAAGAAGCAAGACCCTGTGTTTGGGCTTCAACTTGGAAACATCTATGCTGGGCAATCTTGATTAAGTCAGTCTCCCTTTCTGAGCCTTAGGTTCTTTGGTGGTCAAATGGGGAGAATCACTGCTCCATGGAATAGCTCATGAGAAACAAGGGGCAGGTGGGCATTCCATTGGGCTGGCAAATTGTCCTGATGTGGAGGCTGCCTCTGCCCATCACAGTGGAGACACTGAATTCCAGGAGCCTATGCTACTTCTCAGCCTAGTCCCTCCCTAGTGTTCCAGAGGGGCAGAAGTCATGGTCAGAGCAGTCAGCGAGGCTCCTAGGAGAGGAGCTACAATCAAGTTTGAAGATGAGCAGGAAGGGTCCAGCTTGGAAGGAAAGGAGATGCAAGACCCCAAGTGGAAAAGGGACAAAAGCATAGAATGGGATATGTGCGAGGCTGTCTGAGATCGTCTCAGCTCCTCCGGGATTCCAAGTTCACTGGTTCTCAGAGTCCAGCCCTTCTGGGATCAGTGCTGTTTCTTCAATCCTGTTACTCATGGTCGTGATGGGCTTTGGTTTGAGATTCTCAGAACCACAGAAGTGTGCACTCAGAGTGATGCAATCACAAGTCACATTCCCAGGAGCCACGAAGTCCCAGCAAGTGCTCACTGGTGCCCTTGTGTGCCCTGCTAGAGGGACCCAGTGAACCCAGCCTCAGATCATTCTCTGTAGGGCCCTTGAGGAACACCCAGTCTCACTGTGGAAGAGACACTGATGTGGACCAAGTCCACCCAGGTGATGAAGACAAAACCAAGGGGCCATGGAGCCCAGAGGGACCTCCAGCCAGCTGGAGGTGCTCAGGGAGAGCTTCCCAGAGGAGGTGGAACTTGACAGATGATTAGGAGTTGGTCAGGTGAACATAGAGGTGGGAGGACGTGGAGGGCAGAAGATGTAAGTGCTGAGACTCAGCAAGTGTATGGCCTGTCAAGGAAACAGGTCGTGTGGGGCTGGCACGAATGATCAGGTGGCAAGGAATATGTGGGGGCCTGAGGAGCTCATATAAAAGAGCTCAAAGACCAGGCTGGGGAGCTTGGCCACTATTCTGGCTTAAAAGAGGAAGGTCATGATCAGAGCTGATCTTTACAAAGATGATGCCACATGTAAGGTGGACAGAACTAGGGGTCTGGAGGGAGGGAGGTGAGGGAGGAGACATATAAGAGTATGGTGAGAAGAACTGTTCCTTTGACCCTGGACTCCCTGCAAGATGGGGAGTATCTTTCCCCAGCACCCCAACCCACCCATGGTAAGAGTCTTCCTCCTACAAAGTGGGCTGGGAGGTCGGGCACAGTGGCACATACCTGTAATCCCAGCAGCTTGGGAGGCTGAGGCAGGAGGATTGCAAGTTGAAAGCCAGCCTCAGCAACTTAGCAAGGCCCTAAGCAACTCAGTGAGACCCTGTCTCTAAATAAAATACATAAAGGGCTGAGGATGTAGCTCAGTGATTAAGTGCCCATGTGTTCAAATCCTGGTGCAAAATAATAATAATAATAATAATAATAATAAGTGGGTTGGAGGCTGGACACTCACCAGGAAGCCATACAGATACAAGTCTGAGGGAGGTCCCCAGTGCACAGGCCTCTCCTCTGAAGAACTGCAATGACAGTGACAGGATACCAGGATGAAGGATCAAGAGCCGCCCAGCAGGACCCAGGCTGCTCACCCTCCCACAAGGGATTCTTGCTATTCATCCCAGGCCACAAATGACTCAGGCCTAGGAGATTGGGTGATAAAGAAATATAAGAATTCCTCTGTTCAAGGACACCCTCTCTGCGCCAGGTGATAGGGACAGGGTAAGAAGGCAGGGATGGCCTGGCCTCATCCTGCAACTGGCCTCTCTCTGGGATGGGTACAGAGGTCAAGGAGAGCCCCACAGCTTCCCTCCATAAGCTTTCCTCTATCAGTGCCCAGTGGTAGGGAGAGACCAGGCCCGAAATTCCAAGGGCAGCCCAAGAGGAAAGTATTCCTTCCTCTAACCTTATAGAAGGTAGTTGGAGGAGAGGAAAGATCATCAAGGACACCTCTTCCTCCCCTCACCAGATCTGCAAGGCTCCCCTAGCCCTATGAGCAGTCCTGAGCTGGCTTTATCTTATCAGCAACTGGGTAATCAGGCCACAAGAAAGCCACAAAAACAGGTTCCCAGGAGAGGATTCAAACTCCCTTCAGCTTGGAAGGCAGAGGACTTGTCTTGCCTTGATGAGGCTTCTGTCGTGGATGGGGCAGGAGCCCCAGATTTCACCTGGGCTTTGTGATGTCCAGGAAGATACTCTCCAAACCTCTTATTTCCTCATCTGCAACATGGAGATAACAATTCCTTTCTCACAAGGTCATTGGAGGAAAAATTGAGGAATTTTTGTAAACTGTTACTACCAAGCTATCTTTGCAGAGGGGATCATGGGAAGAAGAAGGCCTTCAATAATTAAATTCCAATAACCAGCATAATCCCTTGCTATTTCACCTGAGTTCTATTACACTCTTCAAAAGGCCTTTACATCTTTGAGTGTTATGCTCCTCCCCCTGCACTGCACTGAGTTTACAAAGCCCTTTACTGGGCTGGGAGTGTAGGTCAGTGGCAAAATGTATGCTTAGCATACACAAGGCCTGGGTTCAATCCCCACCACACACACACACACACACACACACACACACACACACACACACAAAAGCCCTTTCCTGGCCTCTGTCTTAAGAATCCTCTAAGTAACCTTGCATTCAAAGAGGCAAGGATCAACATTCCAAATTTAGACAGCAAACTGATACTTAGAGAGGCACAATGGCATAATGGTTACGGTCATAAAATCAAAACTTTTGTAGGGCTCATGAGATCTTGGTGATGCACTCATGTTCTCTTAGCTGGCCTTTGGGCGATCTGGGCCTGTGCATCCTGTGCAAGAGAGGGGTAGGAATGGAGAGGTCACAGCCACACTCTTCAGGCCAAGCTCAGCAGCCATTTCTGAGATTTGTCCAGTGCTCCCCAATCCTGTCTATGCCCCAGGACAGCCCAGGCAGAGATGAGAAGAGTAACAGGCCTTCTGTTCCAGGGCTTCTCCCTCACCCCCTAACCCCACAGTCTCACGTGCAAGACCTTACTGGTTCTTTTAGAGGGCAGCTGCTCAAAGAACCTCCTTTCTCTCATTCTCACCTGCAGAAAACTGAGACTTCTCTGGGGTTCAAACCTGACCCTCAAAAACTCATCATATTTCAGTCTAGCTCCAAAGCAGGACTGTGGACCAAGGGAATCTGGTGATGCCATGCTGAGAGCAATGGTGATCCCCCAACTCCATAAATCTCAAACTGGCAGAGCTAGTTTCCAGCAACACCTAGTACTTGGGCTGGATGCTCAGCAGGGGCCAAAGCCTGACACTGGCTGTCCTGGTGGGAGGGGGCATTGCCTTCTGGCTGTCCTAGTTGGAGGGGGCACTGCCTTTCTCCTGACTGACTCTTTCTACATACAGCACCACCTGCCAGATTAAAAGTCTGCTGACAGATTAAAGTCTTAACTGTTCTTCCTCACCACTGCCCTTCCCCGCTCTTGCCACTGCCTCCCCAGTTTTACCTACGCCCAAGATTGGGGGGGGGGGAGCCACCCAGACAGATCCTAGGAGGAGGACAGGAGCCCAGCAGGTCTTGGGAGTTGCCTGGTCTCTGGCCGGTCCCAGGCCCCAGGGGCTCCCACACCAAACAACACAGTTTAGAGGCACACACACAAGTTCGCATACTCTCTCCCCAGGGCACCCGCTAACATAGACTTCCCCATAGGCGGACATACACATCCTACGTCCACGGTGGCTATCCACACTCACTGAGATGTACGCGCTCGCGAAGACAAAGACCAACCACGGACTCACAGCTTGCTCACGCCGTCCAGTTATGTGCTACACTCGGGCTCGGAGCCTTGTCCTCGTAGTGCAGTGACACACACACACACAGTTCGCTCCTTGCCCAGCGCCGAGTCCTCACCCGCGCCAGTCAGACCGGCAACGTCCCTGGGCCGCGCCCGCCAACCCCTTCGAGGGTCAGATCTCCCACTAGGCGGCCTGTCCCTGGTCTCCACGCTGAATTCGTCCGCCCCAGGTGCTGTGGCCGCTGTTCCCTGGTGCCTGCGCCAGAGTCTTGCCACTGCGCAGGGTCCCACGTGCCTAGGAGCGCCGCGGCCCCCGCCCCGCCCAACCTCGCTCCTCACCCTGCGGCCTGGCCCCGCGGGGCGGAGCGGACTCTGGACAGACCCCGGCACCGCCCCCACACGCCGGAACAGATACCTCACCGCCTCGCCACCACTCTGGGGACGCCGCCTAGCCCCACAGTTGTAGGGTCAGGGCACTCGCAATGGGTGCTGCGCAGGAAAGGCGGGCGGCGACAGTCTTACCGCCTGGCGGGGCAGAAGCCGTCAGACTCACTCTCAGGAGCAGGCAGCGCAGGGAGCGTGTGAGAAGAGATTATGAGAGACGCCAAAGTTTTACTAGGTTTGCAAGCTGGCGTGGCTCCTGACATTGCCCACTGAAGGACCTCTGCGACGATCTGCCGCCCCCACCCTGCTCCTGCCCCAGCCCTGTTTGCCTTGATGGGACCAACTCAGGGCACCACGCTAACAGAGGAAAGCCCGGCGGACACTCAGGTTCCTGCCTCTCTCTCCAGCCCCAGAGTAGTGAAGGGAGGCCCTGCCTCCCTCTTCCCCTTCCTTCATCCCACCAGCAGGTCACCAAATTCCTCACTCTTTTTGGTCTCTCATCTTTAGCTGCCTTAATTCCATTCTCTGCCCTCAACCCCACTCTGATGGCCTATAGTCATGGACCCTGTTTCTGTCCCTCTCCAGTCTGAGCTCAGGAGATCAGGAACCAGGTCGCCCTTCTCCTTACTGCTGTCCCAGAGGTCCTGGGAGATGCTCTGTCCTTGCTTATGTGTAAGCATGAACGAACGAGAGCCTCCCCACGCTGCCTCATTGCTGCTTTAGAAGTCAGTGACTCAGAGACCGTAACCCACAGTTCCAGTCTCTTTTAGGGCCTCTTTTCTGTGAAAGGGAGCCCTCATACTCATCCTCCCACCTACCCGTGTTCATCCATTGGCTCTTTAGATGGTCCAGTGGCTGGACAAGTGCAGAGCAGGCGTCTTCCTGTGGCCAAGGAGTTTGCCTGGGGCCCTGGGGCTCCAGGTCACCTGACTGGGACCTGGCTGCTCAGCCCAGTGGGGGCCCCAAAAGGATGCTGGCTGCATCCCTGCCAGGAGTAAAAGCAGGGAGGACACACAGGGCTCTGTGGCTAAGAAGCATCTGTGTACAATAAATCGAAATGCATTCTGCTGTCATGTATACCTAGGTAAACAAACAAACAAAACAAACATAAATAAAAAGAATTACAGGGGGAAAAAAAGCATCTGCAGTCCCCTGGGACTTGTTTGGAAGACACAAAGGCCCCTTGTCTTTCCTCCTCTGCCTATTGTCCAGGCTGATCCATGCAGTTTCCAGAGGCCTCGCTATTCCCACATCCCCAACTTGTAGGGCCTAGGCCTTAGGGCCCCAGAGTGGAGAAGTCCTTTTGGGCACTGGAACCCCATCCAATCCCCTCTTCCTCTTCCCCCTTTCAAGCTGTCAAAACTTCTATTGTGCCGGGTATGGTGGCACCCACCTGTAATCCCAGCGGTTCTGGAGGCTAAGGCAGGAGGATTGTGAGTTCAAAGCCAGCCTCAGCGAAAGCGAAGCACTAAGCAACTCAGTGATACCCTATCTCTAAATAAAATACAAAAAAGGGCTGGGGATGTGGCTCAGCGGTCGAGTGTCCCTGAGTTCAATCCCTGGTACCCAAACAAAACAAACAAAAAAAACCCCTATTGTCACAGTTGTTTCTCCTTTGACATCAAGATGAAGGCCTAAGCCCAGCCTTAGCTTCCACCAGACACACTGCAAGGTGCTCAGTCCAGGGCTCTGCATCTTCTGCTGTGGTCCAACTCCCTTACTCTATAGCCAAAGGAACTGCATCCCTGAGACTCTCGACATCTCACCTGCTCATCAGATGATATAGTGAGACCTGAGGAGTAAAGGGCCTTGTCCTTGAACCCCACCACCTCTGGGTCAGATTCCAGTCTAGCCTCACTTCTCCTGTGACTTCTCTCTGAGCTTCAGTCTCCTTTTCTGCAAAATGGAATGTTAATAATAACCTTACTTGCTGGCCTGTCTAAAAGTTCTTTTTTCAGGGTTTTGCCCACCATCCTGAGCTGCCCAAGTTCAGGGATTCGTATCCTTTTCAATAAGAGCTGGAGGTCGAGTTCCCCTGACATTTTCTCCAGCACTTTCTTCATGCAGTTTTGGAAGTCATCAAGTCTGGTGGGTGTCACATTCCCCAGCAAAGTCCCTCTTACCTGGGCTGTCTGGGACGCTACCATTCCACTTCAACTTTTGCACTTTTACTTTATATTTTTACCTACTTGCATTTCCTGGTAATTTGTCGAAAATACATAGAAGATTCTATGGCTAAAAGAATTTAGAACCATTGATCCAACCAGGAAATTGAAGCCCAGTGAGTCACACAGCAAGTGCCTTCTAAAGGGGTAGAATAACAAGAGAGTCTCTCTGGAACCAAGCAGGCTAATGGTGAAAGCCCAGGCACAGTAATAGTCCCCACGAGGTGGGTAATGGAGCTACGAGGGCACAAGGGAGGGCTCCATTAGCAGCAGCAGGTCAGGAGGGGCACAGCAGAGCGTGGCTCCCCGCTCTCACCATGCATTAGGAGGCTTCCTGCCTCTCCAGCCCTGAGGAGGCACTTGGCTCGCCCAGGCCCTCTCATCTTCCTTCTCTCCACTTCTCTCACCTCCCCTGAGAAAAACTTCTGCTCTGAAACTCCATACTGGAGGTGGAGTCCTTGCCTGGCCCAGGTTCTTATCCTGTCACTGACTAGGGGGTGTCTCTGCCACTCCTCACCACCATCCCCTGCTTCACACTGTTTGGAGGCTCTGCCATCCTCAAGACAAAGCCCAGCTCCAGACTGGTGCTATGGGCCCCACCTCTGTGCTTTGCCATCTGTCAGCTGGGCTAAAGAGCTGAGCCCTTGCTTACCTCCTGCCTGCTACTGGTTGCTCCCTCTTCCCATAGCATCCCCCTCTTGCTTCTCTGCTCTTGACCTCCTCCCAGCTTCCAGCCTTAGCTCCTCTAGGAGCTAGCTCAGGTGCCCTACCACCCGCCACACTGCTGTCTCTCAGTGCCTATCTCCTCCTCTATAGAGAGTGTGTTTTAGGTAGGGCCTGGGTCCTTTCTGCACACAAATAAATGCCCAGCACCCACCACTGTCCCTGTCACATGGTCAGCCTCCATGAGTATCTATTGTGAGTGAATGAGGAAGGACTGTGTTTAGTGATCAGCTTCTTTGTGCTAGTCATTGTTAAGGCAGGGTGTCATTATTCTCACGTTAATTTTAGGAAAAATGAAGCTAAGGAAGGTGAAGTAAGAGTCCAAAGTCATGCAGTGAGTCTGTAGTGCATCTTCTGGCCCTGGAATGGCACCCTATGGGAAGAAGGCCCTGTTGAGTTCCCAGAGCAATGGCTAGACCAAGGTATTGGGACCCACACTGGTGGCTCCAGTTACACAGGGCTAGGCTGACTCTAGCAGCTTGGACTTCCTTGCTCCCTGGACTGCTGCATCAGCCTGCAGGCCAGGAACTGCTCTCCTCAGATTTCTAGCCAGGGACCAGGGCTCAGATGCTGACTGCAGCCTAGTAGCTCTGGCTCTCAATCGGGCCAGAACGTGGGCCCCCAAGGAGGCAGCCCTGAGAAGTAGAAAGCTGGTCCAGGCTTGGGAAAGCTTCCATTCTACTTCTCCTACAAGCAGAACCAGCTATAGAATTTATGGGACATAGGACAAAATGAAAATGTGGGCACCCTTTTTCAAAAATTATTGAGAATTTCAAAATGGTGACAACAGAATATTAAACAAAATTCAAGGCCCTTCAAAGCACAGGTCCCAGTAACTCTATAGGACATATGCCTGTGAAGGCAACCCTATCCTTAGGCCTTCCTCTACCTCCTCCTTCCTAAGGCCTTTAGGAGAGAAAGGTCCAGAGAACAGCATGAAGGTTGGGTAGGGGTCCTCATGGACACTGCTTATTGTTTGGGTCTTAGCACTGGTTACACTAATTTGCACCAGGAGTTTGATTCTTTACAATGGCCCCTTTTCATGGACCCAACCTGGGGCTCAGAGAAGCAAGATGACTTGCTTAGGGTTGCACAGACCCAGTGGAGAAAGCCAAGGTCAGAGCCCTGGCCTGTCTTTCAGCAAAACTGGTGCTTCTTGTAACACAGAAGAGAAGGAGAGAGAGAGAGAGAGAGAGAGAGACAGAGAGAGAGAGAGAGAGAGAAGGGCAAGAGGGAGGTGGGAGAGTAGAGTAGGAGGGAGGCTGCTCAGGACAAAGAGGCCCACTGTGTAAACACAAAGACCTAACCACAGAGGCCCCACTGGGGCTGGGCCCTATCCATGGTGACCAGGGGAGCTGCCAGGAGCTGCCTCCTAGCCCCTCCCTGGTTGTGTATTTGTGGGATGGGGGGTAGGGTGGCATGTAGGATGCAGGAAATGGGTTACTGAGGAGAATCAGACTGAGGCTGGGCCCCTCACATCCTGCTTCAGGCCTCCAGAGCCAGTGCTGCACACTCACCTGTCCCCAGCAACTCCAGGGCAGTGGCCTCACACTACTACCCCACCCCACTGAGAGGCGACCATCTGAAAGTCCCAACCTCACAATCCTGTTTCTAGCCACTCTCCATCACCCCACAAGGGATGAAAAATAAGTCCCTTGGTGTGTCATTCAAGGTTTTTGAGACCTGCCCCAGTGACCTTTCCACACTCATCAGCCTCCCACACCACAGTCATACGCGACATCCCACCGTTCTCCAGATGGCTCTGTCCTTGCACACACACACATAGAGCTCTGTGTTTGCTCATACTTTTCCTTTTTCCTGCAGTGCTCTTTCCCCTGATCCATTGTGGGCTGAAATCCTAGTTCTCCTTCACGAGCCAGTCCAATGCCACCTCCCCCAGCCAGCTTTCCTCCACCCCCACAGTTGGATTTAATTTTACTATTAACACATTAATCTACTCTGCCACCGATGCTGGGTTGCCCCACAGTCTGCAGTACTTGTCACTGCTGGACATTTGAGCTGGGCCTTGCAGGCAGTGCTAGTCAGAGGCAGTGGAAAGTAAGGAACGAGAGTGCTGAGAAGCACTGTTGTCAGCCCTACCTCAAATTTTTTTCTACATCAGTCTAGTCCCTGAGTTCTGTTAGCAAAGGGCCCAAAACGTGGGCCATTGTGATAGCAAGGGGCCAAGTTTGCAGGAGCATTGCCAAGAGATAAAAAGTTAAGAGATTCTTAAGAACCAAGTCATGAAGAATTTTATATGCCATACTAAGGAAATATTTTTATTTGCTTGATTAAAATACACCTGAATTTATTTCTCAGATCTATGGTTTTCCAAGTAATTAACTTCTGCTTTTATCTTTATTATTTATTTCCTCTTAGTTACCCTGAAGTAGCTTTTCTATTCTTTTTCTATAAGTTTATTAAAGCAAATGCTTATTTTATTTATTTACATTATCTTTTTAAAATAATGTAAGCTTTTAAGGCTGTAATTTCCCTCTGAATTCAGCTTTGGCTGTATTACATTTATTTGAATCTAGAAAGGTTTATTTATCATTATTTTATAACTATTGGGTAATTGAAGTTTGTAAAAATTTTTTGTACTTGTAGATGGACAGAATGCCTTTATTTATTTTTCCATGGTGCTAAGGATCAAACCCATGGCTTCACCATGCCAGGCAGGCACTCTGCCACTGAGCTACAGCTTCAGCCTGGTAATTGAATTTTTAGTCACCCTTTGACCCATCCCAAACTCTTTTTAGGGAAATACTTAGGTTTGAGAGATCTTTTTATTTTACTTTTTCAGTTTGAATGAATTTAATTTTTAAATTAAAATTTAATTTAATTTTAAATTACAGTCTACAGGACATGCGGTTTTTTTCCCCTTCAAAAACAATGCCTCTACTCCAAATAAATCACAGTTAAAATAAATAAAGAGCTCAAGATGACATTAATCCCATTTGTTTTAAGTCCTGGTGACCTGGTGATGTGCAGATGAAAGTGCAGACAATTGGGGCTGGGGTTGTAGCTCAGTGGTAGAGCACTTGCCCAGCAAGTGTGAGGCACCAGGTTTGATCCTCAGCACCACATAAAAATAAATAAATAAAATAAAGGTATTGTGTCCATCCACAACTAAAAAAATATTTAAAAAAAAAAAGTGCAGACAATTGTGACAACAGGTGAAAGGTCCAAAGTAATTGCCAGATTTTTTGACATTTTGCCATTTCTAGGCCATGCTCAAAGAAAATCATACATGGGGTCACGCCATCCTCACAGTAGTCCAACAGAGCACATGTTTTCCCACATAAAGAACTATCACAAAAGGCTTTCCTCTTTTGGGTCTCTGTTCAAGTTTGCCTTTGATTGATTTCATGGATTTTTGTTTTTAAGTGAACTACTCTCCCAGCACCAATTTCATGCCATCTTTAATGTACTTCCTGTAGGCTTCTTTGGTGAAGCTGATTTCCTGCAAGTGATAGTTCCTGACAGTATCAACCCCAGTGATCAGTACTTTCTGCACCGTGGCCCTTGCAAAGGCGTTTCCACCAATAGGTGAGTCATCAATGTGACCCTCTGTCCTATTGATTTCCATGCACAGACTGTCCCTGATCTTGCAGGTCTTGTAAATGTCTGAGAACATCTCAGAATGCTGATGGGGTCCTGGAAGATGATTGGGAAGACATAGGGAGGACAGTGGGAGGGAGCTTAAGGCACAGCACCAGCTTAGCAGAAGCCAGGAGCATAGCTAGGGCAGCAGGGAGAGGGAGCAGGAAAAAAAGGAAAAAGGCTTTTTTTTTTGGTACTGGAGATTGAACTCAGGGGTACTCGACCACTGAGCCACATCCCCAGCCCTATTTTGTGTTTTATGTAGAGACAGGGTCTCACTGAGTTGCTTAGCGCCTCGCCCTTGCTGAGGCTGGCTTTGAACTCGCAATTCTCCTGTCTGGGCCTCCCTAAGTGCTGGGATTACAGGCTTGTGCCACCACGCCCAGCTGAAAAAGGCCTTTTAATTGTTTAAACGTGTTATGACTTTCTAGTCATAACATGTAGGTATGTGGGGGAAGAACTGTAAAGAAGGATTCAAGTTTGCATGTATTTTATTTCTTTAATTTACTTTGCTGTGTTCCATGCATAGTTTAAAAGATGTGGGTTTTTTTCTATAAGAAAAACCTCTTGTAATAACCTCTTGTTATTCTATTAGTCTAATTCCTCTATATACATACATAAAACACATATATAATATTTTAAGGTAATGCAAATCCACTTTTCCTTTTATCCTGTATAACCCATCTCACTAATAGTGATGTGCCTCTCACTAATTTTTTATCTATATAAACTTCTACTTTTTCCATTTCATCTATTCTGATAGTCTAACCTTCAATATATAAACCTTCTTCTTTACAATGGATTACATACTTTTAGTGTCTTCTTTTCTCCAAGTTAATGTATGTAGACACAATTTTTATTATTTCTTATGTCACTATTATCATACTCACTTTATTTCATTTGCTTTTACCTAATGACTGTGTTTTTTATGTAAGTGTCCTATGTCACTTAACTTTTTTCACTAAAAGTTTGAATGAATAATGTATTTCAATGATCTGGAAACAAATTTTCATATTTTTCTGGTCGTAAATGGACACAATATCTTTATTTTATTTACTTTTATGTGGTGCTGAGGATTGAACCCAGTGCCTTTCACATGCTAGGCAAGCACTCCACCACTGAGTCACAACCTCAGCCACTGAAAATTTTTTTAAAATTCTTTTCATCTGTTCTAATTAGTTATACATGACAGTAGAATGCATTTTGACACATTGTACACAAATGGAGCACAACTTCTCATTTCTCTGGCTGTACATGGTGCAGAGTTACACCAGTAGTGCCTTGAAAATTTTAAACAGAAGAAAAAAAGATATGCAGACAAACATCTCCCTCTATCTCCCACCATTCGACCACCTAGTTTCTATTCTTCCTCTCACCCTAGCCTGGAAAGTGTTTTGTTTTGCTTTTAATTATTATTTGTGTGTGTATGTCAACATGAGAATGCCTATCTCCCCACAGCCTCGCCAATGCTGTGATATGGAACTATTGGATTTTGGCCAATCTGATAGGTGAAAATTATGTTTTAGTGTAGTTGTAATTTGCACTCTTGTTTTGGGTGCATCTTTTCATAAAATAATAATTTAAGATCAATTTGCATGGTAGGCTTCTGCATGCTAGGCAGGAGCTCTAGCCCTGAGTTACATCCTCAGCCCTTTTTAAATTTTATTTTATTTTATTTTTAGTTATAGATGGACACATCTTTATTTATTTTTTATGTGGTGCTGAGAATCAAACTCAGTGCCTCACATGTGTGAGGCAAGTGCTTTGCCACTGAGCCACAACCCCAGCCCTTAAATTTTATTTTTATTTATTTATTTTTTGGTACTGGAGATTGAACTCAGGGGCACTCGACCACTGAGCCACATTCCCAGCCCTATTTTGTGTTTTATGTAGAGACAGGGTCTCACTGAGTTGCTTAGTGCCTCGCCCTTGCTGAGGCTGGCTTTGAACTCGCGATTCTCCTGTCTCAGCCTCCCTGAGTGCTGGGATTACAAGCGTGAGCCACCACGCCCGGCT
>CM053399.1:54237974-54260800 GCA_028644305.1 Xerus rutilus | reverse complement strand
GGTACTGGGGATTGAACTCAGGGGCACTTGACCACCGAGCCACATCCCCAGCCCTATTTTGTGTTTTATGTAGAGACAGGGTCTCACTGAGTTGCTTAGCGCCTCGCCCTTGCTGAGGCTGGCTTTGAACTCGCAATTCTCCTGTCTCAGCCTCCCTAAGTGCTGGGATTACAGGCTTGAGCCACCGCGCCCGGCTTCTATCTCTTTCTTGAAGTAATCTTTTGCTGCCTATATTTGCTCTCTTATTTCTTTGTTGGAGTGATCAATGGTTGCCTGTAATTGCTCTCTTATATTATTCTGTGCTTCACAGATCATTTTAATTATGTACGTTCTGAACTTCTCTGACATTTCATCTTCTGTGCTGTCAATGGATTCTATTATTGTAGCATCTTGGTTTGTTTGGGGCATTTTCTTCCCTTGTTTTTTCATGTTGTTCATGTGTCTTCCTCTCTAGCAGTGCCCATCTGAGGTATTACAGTTTCTATCCTATAATCTTGTAGTGTCCTTCCAGGTTACCAATACCTCACCTTTAGTGTAACCAGGCCTGCAGGGACCTTGGTGATGGTCTTCCTGGTCCTGGCTGTTGTCTCTAGACAGAAGCAGGCTGGGACAGCCATGCATTGGTAGGTGGGGGGCAGCAGTGTGGTGGGTCTCCTTCTCTTCTGCTGGTTGGGCCGGGGTCCAGGTTGTTGGTCTTCTTGATGCCTATTGGCTTTTTATATTTTAGAAAGATTATCTATCCTTATGCCTATCACCTGAATTCAAAGTGATTTTCCCAGTTTATTATTTGTCTTAATTTCACTTATTTTTTCCCTCTCTCCTTTCCTCCCTTGCACCCCCTTTTTCTCTTTCTAATACTGAGAGAATTGAACCCAGGGGTACTCTACCACCAAGCTATAGCCCCAGCTTGTGCGCGCATGCACTCTCTCTCTCTCTCTCTCTCTCTCTCTCTCTCTCTCTCTCTTCTAATTTTTGAAACAGGGCCTTGCTAAATTGGCCAGAGTGTTCTCAAAATTGTGATTTTCATGTCTCATCGTTACAAGTTGCTGAGATTATAGGCAGGCGCCATCACACCTGACAGTTTTTTCCCCTCTTTTTAATGCAGAAATTTTTATTTTCTGAGGTTTATCTTTTCCATTTTTTTTAATGGCTTCTGAATTTTGAGTCATAGAAGGGCCTTTTCTACTCCAAGATTTCTTTCCTGAATTTTGTCTCTTTTTAACACGTATATATATATGTTATATATTTTTTTAGTTGTAAATGGACACAATATCTTTTTATTTATTTTTATGTGGTGCTGAGGATAGAACCCACTGCCTCACGCATGCGAGACAAGCACTCTGCCACTGAACCACAATCTCAGCCCCAACATGTATATTTTTAATATATTTGGATATTTTATATTGTCTGTCTGTCTTTCTTTCTATTTTGAGATAGGGTCTTGTGAAATTACCCAGGGCGGCCCAGAACTTGCAATCCTCCTGTCTCAGATGGCCAAATGTGGTATTTCTTCTAAGTAACATATCATGTAGTTGAATTTTGGGTTTTTTAATAAGATTTTTTAAACCTTTATTTTATTTATTTATGTATTTGGTATGTGGTGCTGAGGATCAAACCCAGTGCCTCACGTGTGCAAGGCAAGCGCTCTACCACTGAGCCACAACCCCAGCTCCTGAATTTTGTTTTTTAACATGTTAATGAGAATTTTTGCTTTCAATAACATAGCTTAATTTACTTATATCTATTTCATAACTAACGTAGTCTATTTTACTTCTCTATTTTTTTTATTTCTTGCTTCTTTATTGCTTTGCTTTTTCGTTCTTTGCACATTCTAGATTTTTCTTGTTTTTATCTTCTACAATGATTTAGAAAGTGGAAATCAAGTTTGTAATTATATAAATCTTCAGATTAGTCAAGCACATGTATTTAAATTCATATGTATCAAATTACAAAGTCAATAAAAGGCACCACTTATTGGACTGCCCTGGCTGCTTTTCCTGATTCTCTATTATTGTCTGCTTTTCAGATGAGGAAAATAAAACTCCAAGTGCTTAAGTGGTTTGCTCTGAGGTCACCCGATAATATCTGCTGATCACCCTTGATGATGAGAAATGTAGCAGGTTTAAAAGGCAGTCAGAGCCACCCACAGGGCCACCTGTGAGAAAATCTCGGGTGAACGGCATTGTCAAAAGTGAGGAAGGGGTGAGTGCCTCAAAGTAAAATCTGGAAGATCTTGCAACCCTTGCTATTAAACTCTAGGATTTTTGCCAATCTGATAGGTGAAAAATCATGCCTCACCATGGCTGTGGTTTGCATTTCTCTTATGGGTGAGACCTCGCATCCTTTTACATGTTTGAGAGCCATTTGCATTTCCATTTCTATGAACAGCCTATTCATATCCCTTGCCCACTTGGGAAGCGCCCAGCAAATAACCACCACATCAAAGCTTCCTGGACCGTTTGTTCTTGAGAATGCCAAACAGATGACTTGGAGACTTTTATTTTGTTATAGAGAAGTCCCGTTCGAAAAAATAGGCTTTTCATCTGCAGCTTCAGAACAATTTTCTTCCTCCTTGTGCTGTCGGCTCTTTTCCCAGGTCCAATTTTGATTGTTTTGCTCGCTTTCTCTTGATCAGGCCAAAATAAAGCCAGGCCAGGCATCACCTCCTGACCCTCTCAACTCTATGCTCTATTGCTTAATAACGGTAGATGTCTCAATTCCAGTGTTAGAGAGTGTAGACACAGAAAAAGAGAAGCTGATAAGGGTGGCCTAGAGGAATTATCATCAGGGCTGGGGGTGTAACTCAGTGGTAGAGCACTTGTCCAGCATGCACAAAGTCCTAGGTTTTGTCCCAGCATCTACAGGGAAAAAAAAAGTCATAGTTGTCATTATCATTATTATCAAGAATAGTTGGCACTTAAACAGGGCTATAGATTTGTAAGTTTATCTATTAATATATATATAGATATGTGTACACACACGCTAAATGTATATATTCAAAATTTACACACATATGAAAATTTAGTTCTCATAAGACCCTTTATTATTACCCTCATTTTTCAGATGATAAGTAAGGCAGAGAGGTTATACAACTTGCCCAAGCTCACACGACCTTAACTGATAAAGTCAGGACTCTACCTACAGTATCTGGTCTCAAAATCCATGCTCTCAATTATTCCAGCTGGCCTGGAAAAACATTCCTATGTTGTCAGGGTTTGGCCAAAAGCCCATCTGATCAGTGTTGCTCCTGGGTCCCCGAGACAGAGGTAGGCAGTGGGGACTAGTCTGTTTTATCTTCTTTGAAACCACAGATTCTTCATGTATTAATTCATTTAATCTTCTGATTCATTCATTCGAGAAATATTTATTGTGTGCTTACTTTGTGCCAAGTCTGGTGCCAGGTTCCAGAGGTACCAAGATAAAGTAGATATGGTCCTTGTCCTTAAGGAGCTTGTAGTAAAAGGGGTGGGATGGCACTTGGTCAGTTAATGACAGTATGACCCATGCTGTTCTGTTTTAGGGGAAGAAGGAGGTGGTGTACTATCCATGAATGTTTCCCAGTTCATTCCCATCCACTGTTCAATTACCTTGGACTTTGCCCTGGTCCCTTCTCTTATCTCCTGTTTATATAACATTGCTGCACGTTTTTGCATTTCTGCATGCCTTCCTGAACATTTTCACAGAATATCCAGATTGAGCTGTCATTTTTCTATCCTGAAAATCTCCTTGTTGTGAGGGCTGGGGAACCAAGGAAGGCTTCTGGGTAGGGCACATAGGCCCTTTAGAATATTCACTATGTCTGAAATGCAGAAAATAAATTGAATGGTGGAGATGAAACAGGCTGCCTGGTCCTGAGACTGCTCCATAGTCAAGCAGAATACCAGATCTGAGCAAAGGTCGTGGAGAATATGGATTCCAGGGGCATGAAGGACATGAATCAAAAGGGACTTATTCATTCAACAATGTTGAGTGAGCATCTAAATGCCAGACACTGTGCCAGGTGCCAGGAATATAGCAGGTAACAAGATAGGCACAGCTTCTGCCCTCGCTGAGCCTGAAGAAAAAGATGGGCAATTAGAACATTTATGATAAATAAGATGCAACAGAAGTCCAAGGCACTACAGGAGGAAAGAAGGGAACGGACACTCAAGGGGGTATGAAGGGGCAGTCCAGGCTGACTTCTGTTTTAACTGAGGAAATAGATGGTGGGAACCTAGATGTCTCTCTGGGTCCCCAATGTCCAGGGCAGGGCAAAAGCAGAGGAATTGGTGAGCAAGCAACTATTGAATGAAAAGCAGTCACCCAACTGTGGATCCTCCCCAGTCCCAAGCCTGACCTTGAAAGAGGAAGATGGGGAGTAGTCCACAAAGAAACTTGAAGTTTCAGGAAGCCCAGCGGTTACTCAATGCCCACAAACTGTCAGCCTCTTCCCAGTTACCCAACAGGACGTATGAGGCAGCCGTGGCTCTCCTGATGCTCAGCAGCCCGCCCTGGGCTGCCATGACTCACTGTGTTTAGGCCTGGGCTGTGGAAGCTCAGAATGCCCCTGGCTCTTCTGAGGCCACCAGCATGGACCCCACAGGTAGGTAGAGGCCTTCCTGGAACTGGCAGGGAGGGAAGAACTAGCTCTGCAATAATGTCCCTAGGTATGTGTCCCCAGAAGTGAGGCTCTTCCTCTGGCTGCTGTAACTCCTATGTCTCTCTGCCTCAGCAACAAGCTTCCAGGTCTGTGTCTGTCCACCTCCATTCAAGGGCAGGGACTGGCCATTATCCTCTGTGTTCCCAGTACCCACCCTAGACAACATTTTCCCCAAGAAAAAAATAGAAAATATTTCTTGAGTTAGTTCAATGAGAACCATACCCTGACTCCTCAGGGATAGTGTCCCCATCTCCAGGATAAAGCCTGCCAGGAGCCACTCAAACACCTGTGCCATTCTTAGCTTGTAGCCTGGATGCCCCTAGTTACATCCCTGAGTAGATGCTCGGAGGCTCCTCTGCATTAGTGCATGGGGGCATCTGCAGATGGTGTGAGCCTCATGCAGTACACCTCATCCCTGGCTCCTCAGGACCCCTTTCAGGCAGCCTGTGTTCCCTGCTAGGGTTGAGGACACACAGGCTGATGATCAAAAACGGCCACTATGCCACTGGGAGAGGAGAGGCCTGCTCCACCCTGGTGATTGCCCAACTCTGTTGGCTGTCCCATCTGGTGGCCCTCCACCCTTTGGGTCTTTTCTACCTGAGAGCCAGGGCTCTCCTTCCTGCTCCAGAGTCACTTATTTGTATGGCTCTTCAAGCAAGATATTCTGTGTTTACCGAAATTTCCCAAGTGCCTGCCGGGGACAGTGCCCTGGTGGCCTTGCCTGGCAGCCTAGAGCTATGCCAGCTCAATCAGACCTCAAGGATTTTTGGTTTTTTGTTTTTGGGGTTTTTTGTTTGTTGTTTTTGGTACTGGGGCTTAAACCCAAAAGGACTTTACCACCGAGTCACAGCCCAACCCTTTTTAGTTTTGATTTTGAGAGAAGATCTCACTGTTGCTGAGGCTGGCCTCAAGCTTGTCATCCTCTTGCCTCAGCCTCCCTAGTCCCTGGGATTACAGTCATGTGCCACAGCACCCAGCTAGTCCTTAAGCATTAAGCAAAATGTTTTGTTTTTATCTGACTCTAGAAATAATGCCCCTTCATTGTAGAACATTTGAAAAATATGAAAAAAGGGAAAACAAAATACCACCCCCCAACACACACACCAGTCCTGCTTCACACAGGTAAGTGATGATAAGCAGGGTTTTCTATGCATATTAACCTAGGTATAATGTATATATAATTTTGTGTCCTGCTTTTTTTTTTTTTTTCGTCATAATGGCACAAGAATTTTCCTTGGTTTTTACAAGCCAGTCAGTTAAATTCTTTTTTTTTTAATATATTTTTTTAGCTATAGATGGACACAATATCTTTATTTTATTTATTTTTATGTGGTGCTGAAGATTGAACCCAGTACCTCACGCCTGCGAGGCAAGCGCTCTACCACTGAGCCACAATCCCAGCCCCAATCAGTTAAATTCTAACCCCATTAATTTCAATCCATCATTCTAACACAAATCCTTAACTTTTATGGAGATCTGGCTGCCTCTTCCAAACTTAGAATTGTGCTGGTGCTAGAATAGAGGAAAAGGAGAGAGGAGGAGGAGAGGAAGAGAAGAGGAAGAGGAGCAGGTGGGATGGAGGGGAAGGAGGAGGAGACAAAACCAACAGCAAGCACTTGGTTCTCTCTGCCTCTCCTGCTCCTCCAGTTAAAATCTGTTTCTTAGTATTGAAAAGCCACAAGTCGGTCACCTGACTTCCAGAGTCACCTGGGCTCACCTGATCTCTTCCAGAATCTTCCCCCTTGTTTATGCCACACACCGAACCCTAAAGGGAAGGACATTCACCCCCTGCTGGGAAAAAAGTCTTCCTCTCCAGAGTCAGCCCTACATGGCCTGGGTAGCAAAGACCCTGTCTCAGCTACCCTGCTTCCACTTGGGTCCTCTGCTGACTTGTCACATGATCTAGTTTTTATACCTTTGTAACCTGGTTACCCTCTCGGATCAAACCCAGTGCCTCACACATGCGAGGCAAGCTCTCTACCACTGAGCCACATGCCCAGCCCCTGGTTACTATCTCTTGACTCAGACCATCTCCTAGCATGTTAGGGAGGCCCAAGAGCTCCAAGTGGGTCTGGAGGAGTGTAGAGCAGGATTAGGACAGTCCCCTTCTCTGTTCTGGTTGCTATGCCTCTGTTAATGCAGTTAACATTTATGTAGCAGCCACTGCCTTGGTTTACAAAGAGCTTGTGCTTAGTTTGAACTCTGAGCTATTTCTTGTGCTATTGTTAGTAAACTATATCTTCCCATATCCTGTGTTTAGAGAATCTTCTGAAGAAACCATATGCAAAACTCGATCCTTTGTCTTCTTCATGTATTTTCATTGATATTTAGCTCTCTTTCCTGGCTTCTTGTCATGGTTGAACTTGATACATGGGCACTATGTCTCTAGCCAACCTATTGATGTTAAACATGAACCTGACCCAAGACAGAATTCCCTTCCCAGACATTGGTACATAACCAGAGCCATATTTGATTAGCTTCCTTAAAATCTGGGAAGAGCCGGGCGCGGAGGCGCAAGCCTGTAATCCCAGCACTTAGGGAGGCTGAGACAGGAGAATTGCGAGTTCAAAGCCAGCCTCAGAAACGGCAAGGCACTAAACAACTCAGTGAGACCCTGTCTCTACACAAAACACAAAATAGGGCTGGGGATGTGGCCCAGTGGTCGAGTGCCCCTGAGTTCAATCCCCAGTACCAAAAAAAAAAAAAAAAAAAAAAAAATCTGGGAAGAGCCAGGCGTGGTGGCACACACCTGTAATCCCAGTTCGGAAGGCTGATACAGGAGGATTGCAAGTTCAAAGCCAATCTCAGCAACTTACAGAGGCCCTAAGCAACTTGGCATCCTTATCTCTAAATAAAAAATTCAAAAAGAGCTGATCGGGATGTGGCTCTGTGGTTAAGTGCCTCTGGGTTCAATCCCTGGTACTAAAAGTAAATAAATAAATAAATCTGGGAAGAAATATCACCTTCTTTAAAAATCCAATCATGCATTAGTAGACACCTGAAGAGTTGAAATCAGATACTCAAGCAAATAACTCTTACAGGAATGTTCACGGCAGCACAATAGCCAAAAGGTAGAAATAACCTAATTGTTCGTTAACAGATGAATGGATAAACAAAATGTGGTGTACATACAATGGAGCATTAGCCATACACTGGAATGAAGTTCTGGTACATGCTACGATGTGGATGAACCTCAAAAGCATTAGGCTAAGTGAAAGAAGCCAGACAAAAAAGGTCACATTATATGGGTCCTTTTATGTGAAATATTCACAATAAATAAATCCACAGAGACAGAAAGCAGATTGGTGGTGCCAGGAGCTAAGAGAAAAAGGGCATGGGGAGTGACTGTCAATGGGTGTGGGCTTTGCTTTTGTGGTGATGAAAATGTTTTGGAACTAGATAGAGGTAGTGGTTACACAATACTGCGTGTGCAGGAAATGCCACTGAATTGTATACTTTAAAAAATGGTTAGCTTTATGTTATGTGAAATTCACCTCAAATTAAAATATATATTTGCACAAAAAAAAAGTTCAATTATGCATTCAGCAGGTAGCCTTGTGCTGCATCCTGGGGCCAATGGCGTGAATCAGACTTCGTTTTACTGAAGCTGGTGGAGCCCAAAGTCTCAGAAGCCGAGTTGGGGCACTCAAAGCTAGAACTCGTAAGGCTACCCTTCAAGATTCGCTTCCTTTTGGGTTCTTTCTGGTTACCATTATGATCACCATGCAGACTTCCAAGGGCACTATCCCTTTCCTTTCAGTGACTGGAGACACCTGACAATCACTGCCTCAGCCACGTGATCAAGCTTAATTCAACAGTGATGAGGCACGCCAGCACATGTGGCCTTAATGCAGTGTGATGACAATGGCACTCTAGCTCTTGTCTTCCTCCAAGAACTCAGAACCAACTTCTAGTCAGGAGGAAAACATCAGGAAAACCCAAACTGAGCCACAGTTCAGAAAACATCTGACCAATTCTCCTCAAAACCGTCAAGGTCCTCAAATACAAGGAAAGTCCAAACAACTGGTCCAGACCAGAAAACAGGTGAGGAGACGTAATGATTGAATGTAATGCAGCACTGTGGATGGGATTCTGGGACAGAAAAGGACATTAGAAAAAAACTAAGGAAATCCAAGCCAGATGTGGTGGTGAATGCCTGTGATCCCAGTGACTCGAGAGGCTGAAAGGATTGCAAGTTTGAGGACAGCCTCAGCAACTTAGCAAGACCCTTAAAATAAAAAATCAAAAGGAGATGAGGGTGTGGCTCAGTGGTTAAGCATCCCCCCCTCGCCAAAAGAAAAAATAAAAAACAACAACTAAGGAAATCCAAATAAAATATAGACTTCAGTTAGTTAATAATAATGTATTAGTGTTGGCCCATTCATTGTGGTGTCTATAAGATGTTAACAACAGAGGATGGGACTGGGATTGTAGCTCAGCGGTAGAGCGCTTGCCTCGCATGCGTGAGGCCCTGAGTTCCATCCTCAGCACCACATACAAAGCAATAAAATAAAGACATTGTGTCCATCTACAACTAAAAAAAAAGAACATCAGAATTATTAAAATTAAAAAAAAAAAAACAACAGAGGATGCTGGGTGAGGGTATGCAAAAATCCTCTGTACTCTGCAACTTTTCTGTAAACCTAAACCTGTTATTTAAAAAAGGTTATTTATTTTTAGCCGGGCGCGGTGGCTCAAGCCTGTAATCCCAGCACTTAGGGAGGCTGAGACAGGAGAATCGCGAGTTCAAAGCCAGCCTCAGCAATGGCGAGGCTCTAAGCGAGCAACTCAGTGAGACCCTGTCTCTACATAAAACACAAAATAGGGCTGGGGATGTGGCTCAGTGGTCGAGTGCCCCTGAGTTCAATCTCCAGTACCATAAAAAAAAAAGGTTATTTATTTTTAAAGTTTATTTTAAAATATTACCTTAAAGCTTGCATCCTTTAAAAATTCTTGCAAGGGCTCTAAGAAGGCTGTTCAGACAGAAATGAGAATGAGGAAAGAAACAGAGCAGAATGTGACCTACTGAACAGGGGGGTGTCTAAGGTATCATTCTCCAGGTGTGGACTGACTGCAGGTGGATGTGTAGGCCTTGCCCACTTGCCACCCTCCCTTTCAAGTCCCTGAGCTCCCTCTTTTTGACAGACTCCTCGCTTGCACCCTTGTAAATACCAATGCCTTTAAAGTTCCAGATCAAGAGAGTCAGGGTCTTTCTTAGCTCTAGGACCCCAGAGCAAGTCTGCTTTCCAGACCCAGGACTTCTACCAGGAAGAATTTTAGATGAGTCATTTCACTACCTGCCCAGAGGTGTGGCCCTGTCACCCAATGGGTATGTTCTAAGTCAATAGTAGAATATCTTAATCCAGCATAATATCCATAGATGCTCCCGCCCACTAATGTGGGGTCATTTCCTTCTCTACCTAGCAAGAATTCCTACATTTGGTGTGTAAGAACATCACAGATGCCTTTGACTGGGACTTTCCTTAATATAATACAGGTCAGGGCAGTGAAATGGTTAAGATGAATGGTTTACAAGAGAAAACAGGCTTCAAATCCTGATTCTATCACTGATTAATTTACTTAAGCCCTGGGATACTTGGTTTCCATGACTGTTTTTTAAAAAAAGTAATAATAGGGGCTGGAGTTGTAGCTCAGTGGTAGAGCACTTGCCTAGCATGTGTGAGGCACTGGGTTCGATTCTCAGCACCATATATGAATAAGTAAAATAAAGATCCCTCAACAACAAAAAAAAATTTTTAAAAAAAGTAATAATAATATCTATTTTATAGCAATACTGTAAGATTAAGTGAGATAATTCATGTAAGGTACTTAGGACAGTACCTGGCACAAAGTAACCACCCAGATATGACACTACAAAATAACATTTTTTTTTTTTTTTTTTTTGGTACCGGGGATTGAACTCACGGGGACTCGACCCCTGAGCCACATCCCCAGCCCTATTTTTTTGTGTTTTATGTAGAGACAGGGTCTCACTGAGTTGCTTAGTGCCTCACCATTGCTGAGGCTGGCTTTGAACTCGCGATTCTCCTGTCTCAGCCTCTCTAAGTGCTGGGATTACAAGCGTGAGCCACCGCGCCCGGCTACAAAATAACATTTATAGCTCCCCTCATCTTTCAGTTATTGGGTGCTGTTAAAATAGAAAGGAAGGGCTGGAGTTGTGGCTCAGTGGTAGAGCGCTTGCCTCACACGTGTGAGGCACTAGGTTCGATTCTCAGCACTGCATATGAATAAACGAAATAAAGGTCCATCAACAATTTAAAAAATATTTTTAAAAAATAGAAAGGAAGCTGTTTGGGCACATGCAGGTGTCTCCTGTTCACAGGGTCTCTTCCAGCTCCTGTGGGGCTCATAAACCTTCAAGCAAATCACGAGTGGAGGGTCTCAAGCTCTCTCCTCTGTGGTTTTCCTAGCTAACCATTTTGGAGGCTGGCTCCTCAGAGATCTCCAGCAGTGGCTCTGACAGCATGGTAGTGGGCTCTTTTGTACCCAGGAGTGCATTTCAACCCCAAACTCTTCTGAAACAGTAGGAAAAGACCAGGAAAGTCTGAACCTCACTTATCTTGGGTTTCTTACCCCTAAACCCTGTGGTCCCCCTTCCCCAAGCCCTTGGCTCCCAGATCAAGCAGGGGAGGTCTTTATTAGGATTCTACTGTGTCTCTGAATCTTCTCTGCATAATAAAACCATAAGTTCCCCATAGGACTTATCTCCTACTCTTTCTGACTCTCTTAAGTGTAGCAAAGATAAGGTGGAGGCCAAGGAATCTGTTAAATAACACCTGCTGTGAGTTTCCCCAGAGCTATTACTTCCTGGTTAGGGAAAACACTGCTGTTGTCAGTGATAACTCCATAAACATCAAGAATCACCACTTTGGGCTGGGTTGTGGCTCAGTGGTAGAGCACTTGCCTAGCATGTCAGGCACTGGGTTTGATTCTCAGCACCACATATAAATAAATGAATAAAATAAGGTTCCATCAACATCTAAAAAAAAAAATCACGGGGCTGGGATTGTGGCTCAGCGGTAGAGCGCTTGCCTCGCATGCGTGAGGCCCTGGGTTCGATCCTCAGCACCACATACAAAGCAATAAAATAAAGACATTGTGTCCATCAACAACTAAAAAAAATATATATATAAAAAAAAAAAAAAATCACCACTTTACCATCCCATTGACCACCATAACACACCCTGGTCTCTTCAAAATGGCTTTAATGTAGGGGTGAAGTGCTGAAGAGTGATATTAGCCAAATTATACTGTCATATTGTATTCATGTATGAGTATGTAATAATAAATCCCATCATTATGTACAAGTATAAGGTACCAATAAAAAATTTTGGAAAAAATCAAAATGCCTTTAATGCTAGTTGGCTGATTGTAATTTAGTAAGTTTATAACAGCTACTGAAATAAGTTGTTTCCACACATAATCTAATCTTTATTTATTTTTTATTGTTTTCAGTACTGGGGATTGAATTCAGAGATTTTCTACCAGTGAGCTACTTCTTCAATCTTTTTTATTTTGAAACAGGGTCTCACTAAGATACACAGGCTGGCCTTGAACTTGCCATCCTCCTGCCTCAGTCTCCTAACTTGAATCATATTGAGTTCATGCTTTTAATACACAGCCCTGCCCAGGCCTAGTCCAGAAGTGCAAACCCCTCCTTCCTTCTTTGCAGAAACATTTGCATCTGCTCTTGTTCCTGTGTTTTTGCTATTGTTAACACTCAAGGACAAGCCCTAGAGGACCATCCCCAACGTGTGAGACCCCCAACAAAGAGTGAAGACCTAGCTTGGTGCAGTGGCATATGCCTGTAATCCCAGCACTTTAGGAGGCTAAGACAGGAGAATTGAGAGTTCAAAGCCAGCCTCAGCAATGGTGAGGCACTAAGCAACTCAGTGAGACCCTGTCTCTACATAAAACACAAAATAGGGCTGGGGACATGGCTCAGTGGTCAAGTATCCCTGAGTTCAATCCCCAGTACCAAAAATGAAAAAATAAAAAGGGCAGACCTGAGAACCTGAGCTGGGCACCAGGCATGCCAAAGATCTCAACTCTGCCCATGAGCTAAGAACTGGGAATGAAGCTGGGCTGTATCCAGAACAAGCTTTCAAAAGGCTTAAGGCATCTGTCAAGGTACTTGAATGAACTTGATGAGAAGTCTTTAGGCTCCAGGGAAGTAGCACCCGCCACCAAAGCCACAGGTCCATTATGATACAGAAGCCAGAAATAAGAGAAAGGACTGGCTAGATCTTGGAACCAAATGGAAGATAAAGAGGAAGTGACAAACTTGACACTGAAGGTTATGCACAAGACTATTGGAGAGTGGCTGTCAAGGTCTTGTGCATGTCTGTACCCAATGGTCATTAAAATGCCCCATATCTATCCCAGCAAGGACTTCCCCTGCACTAGGCATACACCTGGAAAAGCTAGAGGAGTCCAGGAAATCCAAGATGTGGCTGATGCAGCCAGAGTTCCTGGAGGCCATCTGATGTGCTAGACGTTAGCCCTTTAGTTAAAAGTCTGTGAAGAGCCCCAAGTGGCTCATCTAGGCCAGTGTGGCAATATACTTGGATAACTCAGAGCAGCTACAGTTATACCATTGTGTGCTCATGCCCTAATTGTACCCTGGTGCCCAGCACTGCACCTGGCACACAGTAGGTGCTTAATGAGCACACAAATGAGAGGATGAAGGTCCCCATCGTAAGATACAGTCTAGCAAAAAAGACATGGCACACCACAAACCCAGGGAGAATCTTGCCTTGTGTTAGCCTCAGTTTGAGGCTGTTGAGTACCTGGAGGTAGCGAAGTGCTTCCAGGACCAGGTGGAGGTGAGTGGGGGAGGGGTGAGCCTTGCTGCAGAGGAATGGCATGTGTGCGTGCACAGTCTCAGCTGTCCCAGAAGTTCTGAGGAGCCACATGATTCAGAGCAGGGCGTTGGGCTGCAGGAAGGGTGGGGAGGCCAGGGAAAGTGCCAGTGAACTCCAGAAGGAGCTGGCCTTATCCCTGCCTTCCTGTTTCCTTTCCTTCTTCCACAGTTTACTGCTTTAGGACAAAGGCCACTGCAGAGGTTCTTAGACAAGTAACAGTCCTGAGGACATCTGCAACAGAAGTGGCAAAGAACAAAATGAGATAAAGCTGGATTGAGTTTCTAAGTGGTGATAATAAGTAATATCTCAGAGATTACTTTTAAAAAAAGAGGGGTCTCTCAGTGTAACAGAAGAAACTCCTACATTGGACAAATTGGGTTAAAATCCTGGCTTAGCCACTTCTTAACACCCAAACTAAATTCTCTGAGCCTCACTTTATTCTTTCATTTGGGCGCTAGAGATGGTGTCTGTAGTGGACCTGGCTCCCCTGGACTCAGTGAGGGGTAGTTGGACATGGGCCCTGTCACGGTCCCTGTACCATCCCAGACCATGGCTGGTGAAGAAACTATGGCAAACAGATGCTCAAGTCACAGGGACTTCCATATAGGGTAGAAAGTCACTCACTTTTTCTAATATTGCAGAATATCTGTGATTACCTACTCAAATTGCCCTGAGCAACACCCAAGCAGAAGTGACAACAAGGTGGTGTGATTGGTCCTCCTGGCACCTCGGGTACAGCCACAGTATTGCTTCCTGACTGACACCTCTGTATCAGTCCATCTCCTGTGTCAAGTTCTCAGCCCAGTGCTGGTGGGGATGAGAGGAAGACCCAGTCCCTGCCCTCTGGAAATGCAGAATCTGCAGGGCAAGCCAGACTCTCATAAGCAATAGAATGCCATGATGCCAAGCCTCCCCATGTCCAGCCTGAGCTGCCTGATTCAGGCTGTTTACATGGCGACCTCTCAGCCTTGTCCTCATGAATCCTCCTCTGTGCCAGCCATACCTCTGCGCTCATCTTTCACAACACACTCCAGGCCTTCTTCTGCACTGTCCTTCTCCATCAGGAAGGCCCTTCTTCTTCAGAGACTGTCCCTTTTGGGGACAGCTTTCTGGGAAGTCCTCTCTGCTTTGTTCACTCTCAATTTCATTGATTCAGCTGGAGTTACTGAGTCTGCTCTGTGCTGGGGCTGGAATAAACAGAACACACTCCATCTGCGTGAGGCCTTGTCACGTGTCAGTCTCTGTGAAAGGATGGCTACCTCCCCTTTTTGTGATTGTATGTCCCCCCACTAGACTATGCACTCCATGAAGGCAGGGCTGGTCAGTCCTGACCACTGTTGTGAGTGTCCAGAGCGTGATACAGTAGGGGTGGTGCTCAGTTAATTCTATGGCTCTGTAGCAGGATTAGTTGATTGATGGCAATGCTGGGAACTCAGTGGAGGCAGGCAGGACATAAAAGAAGAGCCAAGGAAGGGCTCCTGAGGAGGCTGTGGCTGCAGTTTGTATAGGAGGGAAGAGGCAGGGCTCTGGTGGGTGTGGAGTAGTGTGAGTCAGTGCCCTGCTGGAAGGGCAGGCAGGAGCCCGGGAGGTTAGCTGGATGCCCTGAAGAGCAGTTCAGGCGCTATCTCCTGCAGTCTTGGGGTTTCTCTGCTTGTCTACATAGCTCTATTTTCCCCAACCCCAAGTTCTCTCTCCCACATTCCTCTACCTTCCAACAAAGCATAGGAGGGGCTGGGGTTATGGCACAGTGGTAGCGTGCTTGCCTAGCACGCAGGAGGCACTGGGTTCGATCCTCAGCACCACATAAAAGTAAAATAAAGCTATTGTGTCCACCTACAACTAAAAAATAAATATTTTAAAAAAAAAGCATAGGATAAGTCCATGAATAAGGGACCCAAAAGGCAGCAACATAGGTGACAAGAATGCTATTTGAGGGGCTGGGACTGTAGCTCAGTGGCAGAGTACTTGCCTAGCATGCGTGAGGTGCTGGGTTCAACCCTTAGCACCACATAAAAATAAACGAAGGCATTCTGTCCATCTCTAACTACAAAAAAATTTTTTAAAAAAAGAATGCTGTTTGAGAGTCTAGGACCTTCCTCAGCTCTAATCACCTCCCCACCTAGAGTATGAGACATCCAGTGAAATCTAAATTTTAGATAAACTGGATAATTCCTTCGCATAAGTAATATCTGGGACATGCTTCTAAAAAATTATTCATAGCTTATCTGAAATTCAAATTTAACAGAGCATCCTGTATTTTCACTTACTAAACCTTGCAACCCTTCCCCCACTCTCCACTTCAGAATCTCCTCTCACTCCTACCTGGAGCCTCCCGAGAAACATTTGAGGTCGTGGGCCTCCTGCAATGTACTCACCAGAACAGCAATTTAGAGCTGCAAGGAACATGGAAGATTTCTAGCCCCATTCCTCCATATCCCCCTCGGAGGTCGAGGTCCAGAAGGGCCAGGCAGGCACTGGCAAGTCGTTAGGCATCTCCTAATAAATTATCTGCATCTTGGGCCTCCCAGAGAGCATTAGGACTCAGTGGAGGGCTGCTTAGGAAGGGTCAGGGCCTGTCCACCCATCACTTTTGGGTGAGGCAAGGCGGGAAATCTCTAAGTTCCCGTTCCCACCAGGGGTTGTTTCCCGGATCCTAATACCCTCAGGTGAGTCATCTCCTCCCACCTGTCAGGGTGGATTTGGCACAGTGCCCAAAAGCGGTCTGGCGCTCCTTTGCTCCTTTGGACAGAGGCTCTGGAGAGGCCACCGATACAGTGGGGCTGGGAAGGCGGTGGGCGGAGCCAGGTTCCTCCCCTAAGTTCCGGGCCAGTAGGGGCCCTCAGAGCAGGCCCAGCCAGACACCCTATGGAGAAACTGAGGCTGGGTGGGGAGATGCTGGATGAAAATCACCCAGCCATTCAGGTCTGTAGGGCTGTTTGTTCAGATGCCATTCCTCGTTCCGTGCTGACGTGGCCAACTCCGACCCTGCGCTGTCTCTTCATCTCATTTTCCCCTCCTTGACGTCCTATTGGCTGCTTTATGTACTGCCCGTCTCCATATAACATAATCCTCGTCACTGTCTCTGGATCACAGAACAGTGCCTGGCATGAGGCGAGGCTTCATAAGCACTTGTTGAAGGAGATCGCCCTTACTGCCTTTCACCTTGTGTGGACTGGTTATACGATGCCCACTCCCCTCAGCTCAGACATGCATCCTAGCATCCACCTGGATCTTTCTGTACAATGGTGGCTGTGGGTCTCTTGGTCTCTAAGGACCCAGTTTATCCCATATATGGCTTCTTCCTCCTCCTTCTCCATCCCCAGACCTCTGCCCTACCCTGGAGTGTGGTGCCCCAGACCCTTCCTTTCACTCTGGTCCTTTTCTAACTCTGTTTCCTGGTCCTCTCTGGGGCCCCAGTTCAGATCCTACCTGTCTTGGGGATCATAGATGGTCAGGACCTAAGGGACTGTACTCAGGGTACTTGAAACCCTGTAAAGTCATCCAGAGAATGTAATTTAGAGCAAATCTGTCCTGCCTCGCTTGGCCCAAGTCCTAACCAATCCAGCTATCTCCTTTTTTTAAAAAATTTTTTTAGTTGTAAATGGACACAATATCGTTATTTTTTAAATTTATTTTTATTTTTTTGTCGTGCTGAGGATTAAACCCAGTGACTCATGCATACAAGGCAAGCGCTCTACCACTGAGCTACAATCTCAGCCCCAGCTATCTCCTTTTGAATTCTTCTCCCAGTTGTGTCCAGAGCCAAACTCTTCATCTTCTCTGGACCTGCTCTTCTGTCACCGTCCACAAAGGCACTTCCAGCCAGCTGATTGCCTGGGCCAGGAATCCCCCAGCTTTCCCTCATTCCCTCCCTGAGTTCAGTCCTTGGTACCAGTAAGGTACCAATAAGTCCTTGGTACCTCCCTGCCCCTATCCAGTCCTTGACTAATCCTGGACCCTTCCTGTGATCTTGGGGATTGTGTCCTGCCCACCTTCCACATCCCGCCTATATTCATACTTTATCTTTTCCACCTAAACCTCTGAAGCACAGGACTCCTTGACTTCTCTCTCTTTGCCTTTAATCCATACGTCATGCAGCAGCCAGGGAGGGATCCTACTGACAGCAAACCCGACCTCGTCATTCCTCTGCTCAAAACCTTCCATGGCTCCCCATTGCCCTCAGGATCAAGTCTATAACTCCTTGACCTGGCATTCAAGGGTCTTCATGATCAGGGACCTTGCCAGCCTTGTCATTTCACCTCACACTTCCCTTCTGTTGATGGCTGAGCACTGTCCTGCTCCCACATTGGTTCAAGGCAGCCCCCCCCCCACACACACACACTTGTAATGCCCCTCCTCTGGCCAATCTTCAGAATTCCCCATCTGGAGAATTCACTCTGGGAATCATATTGTTGTCTAGTGACGCCACACAAACAAAGCTTTGCAGAGTGCCAGTGTGTGTTTTGAGAGTTAGTCAAAATTGTTTAATCATGTACTCATGGCTTGTTCCAAAAAGATTTGAGGTGTGCCGTTAAATATTTATTGAGTGACACCCATGTGCAGAGCCCTGCATGTGCACACACATGCTTATCCACAGTTCCATTTGCGCACACAGGACCAGGGCACCATGAAGACCGTGGGATGAACAGAATCCCATAAAGGACTTCAAAGGCCAGTATGAGTTAGTTTTAGTGCTTGGTTACTGGTACCAAGGACTGAACTCAGGGGTACTTTAACACTGAGCCACATCCCCAGGTCTTTTTGTTTTTTATTTTGAGACAGGTCTTGCTAAGCTGCTTAGAGCCTTGCTAAATTGCTGATGTTGGCCTTGAACTTGCAATCTTCCTGCTTCAGCCTCCCAAGATGCTGAGATTACAGACATGTACCACCATGTCCAGCTTGGCCCATGTAAGTTAGGACAGGGGACCTGATACAGAAGAAGGCCTGCTTGGTCACCTCAGGGTGACCAACAGATGTGGAAGTTCAAATCTAGGGTTTTCTCAGGTCAAATTTCTAGGGGCTACCCACAGAGCACTGAACCCAGTCCTGCCTTCAGGAGTTCCTGGTTATTGAAAGAGAGAGACTCTGGCTGGGCCTTGTGGCCCAGCTTTTCTGGAGGCTGAGGCAGGAAGGATTGAAAGTTCAAGGCCACACCGGGCGCGGTGGCTCACGCCTGTAATCCCAGCACTTAGGGAGGCTGAGACAGGAGGATCGTGAGTTCAAAGCCAGCCTCAGCAACAGCGAGGTGCTAAGTGACTCAGTGAGACCCTGTCTCTACATAAAAAAAACACAAAATAGGGCTGGGGATGTGGCTCAGTGGTCGAGTGCCCCTGAGTTCAGTCCCTGGTGCCAAAAAAAAAAGAAAGTTCAAGGCCAGCCTCAGAAACTTGGTGGGACTCTGTCTCAAAATAATTTTTTTCTGGTACTGCAGACTGAACCCAGGAGTACTCTACGACCTTTTTTTAATTTTAAGATAGGGTCTTGCTAAATTGCCGATGCTGACCTTGAATTTGCCATCCTCCTGCCTCAGTCTCCCTAGTATCTTGTCAAGATAAAATTTTTTAAAGGACCGGGGGATGTAGCTCAGTGGTAGAACACTTAAGTAGCATGTGTGAGGCCCTGAGTTCAATCGCCAGTACTGCAAACAGAGAGAGAGAGAGAGACAGAGACAAAACAGGGAGAGAGGGCTGGGATTGTAGCTTAGTGGTAGAGCACTTGCCTAGCACGTGTGAGGCACTGGGTTCGATTCTCAGCACCACATATAAATGAATAAATAAAGGTCCATCAACAACTAAAAAAAAATTAAAAAAAAAAACAGGGACAGAAAGGAAGCTCAGGAAAAATTAAATGAAGCTCACTGCCTGGAGCTCAATGCTCCACCCAGCTCCACCCTCCCAGGTGAGGTAGCTTAGAGGACACCTGGAATTGGCAGGATAATGGATGGGGAAGTGGGGAAGATTTGGAAGAAGAGGACAGTGAGAGGGGCCTGACAGGGGTCGGGGTCAGTAGGAGCAAAGGCTGGAGGAGGGGAAGGACAACCAAACCATGGCTTCCCCCGACCCTGCTTGTTCTTCCCCTCCCTCTGCTCAGGTTAGCTTCAAGATCTGTTCTCTTTCCTCCTGCAGTATCACTGGGGAGTGGCAGAGGGGTAAAGACTGTGGGAGCTGCCGGTGTTCTAGGTTCTCTGTGGGAGGGACACTGGGCCCAGCCAGGTGGCAGCATATCCACCTGTGTGGGCACAGCACACCCTGAATTCCCATTAGGCTTCCAGCCTGCTCTCATCTCCATCCCTTCTGTCCAGTCTGTGAGCATGCGTCTCTATACCCATTTCACAGGGGAGGAAACCAGGGACCCAAATATGGGTGACCGAGCAAGCCTCCATCTTTGTGTCCATAGAGACTAAAATCCTCCCTGTCAACTATCCCAGGTGTGTCTGCTCCGGACCCTGGGCAGGGTACAGCAAGGTGGTTCAAGAAACATACATTGGGCTGGGCATGGTGGCACATGCTTGTAATCCCAGCACTTAGGGAGGCGGAGACAGGAGAATCGTGAGTTCAAAGCCAGCATCAGCAACGGCGAGGCGCTAAGCAACTCAGTGAGACCCTGTCTCTACATAAAACACAAAACAGGGCTGGGGATGTGGCTCAGTGGTCGAGTGCCCCTGAGTTCAATCCCCAGTACCAAAAAAAAAAAGGGGGGGGGGAAGAAACATACATTGGGCTGGGCGCAATGGCTCATGCCTATAATCTCAGCGGCTCAGGAGGCTGAGGCTATGGCTCAATGGTTAATTGCCCCTGAGTTCAATCCCTGGTACCAAAAAAGGAAGAAAGGAAGGAAGGAAAGAAGGAAAGGAAGAAGGAAGGGAGGGAGAGAGGGAAGAAGGGAGGGACCAACATCTTCGTCTCTCTGACCTTCCCCTTCTGCAGGGAAGGTGCTGAACTGGAAGGATTTCCAGGGCCCTTTCTGTCCTAAGTTTTCTAATCTTTGAGCTTGTGTGTTTTCAGAGAGTGTCTCAGGCTAGGAGCAGGATCAGCTCCCATCCCAGTGCACTGGTCAGCCCTGAGGTAGGACTCTCCAGGCAGTGGGGAGGGTGGACAGGAGATAAAGATTCTAATTTCATCTCTTGCAGCCAAAGCTGGGGTGGGCCTGGCCCACTCCTCTGAGACCCCAACTGACCTTAGCACTGAGTGGCTGGGAACTGGCCCAGGTCGGAGCAAGGCAGTTGTCAAGGCAGCACTAAAATTAGCCCCAAGGCTCAGGGAGCAAGGATCTGGCCCAGGATTCAGGCTCTCACAGCCCCGAGGGACTTAGTTTACACCCTACTCAAGATGGGAGAGGTCAGCCAGAGTTCTGGCAGTAACCTGCGGTGATGCTGGGTGGGGAGAGCCACCAACTTGTACAAACACCTTTCAGAGGGGCCACTGGAGGGCAGGAGGCACCCCTGCCAGTTGCTTGGGCCCTCAGGTAGCTCCCAGCCCCAGTTCTTCAGAATCCTAGGAGGGATCAGGGAGGAACCTTGCTATTTATGTCCTCCTAGGACAGGTTGAGGGGACCAGCCTGTCCTCCCAAGGTGGAACAGAATAGCCTCACACCTTAGCACCCGCTCCCAAGAATGAAGGAGGAGCTGGGAGGTGTGTCGGCCTGGTGTAGGAGCAGGTTGGAGACACCAGGACAAGACCTAAGCCAGCTCCCTCCTAGCCACCTAGCTACCTAGGGATGGCAGCTCTGCCCCCTTCCCTCTTCTCTGCCTGGATGTTCTGAGGATCTTATTAAAATGCAGATTCTGATTCAGAAGGTCTGAGGTGGGGTGTGGGACTCTTCAAGATTCTAACAAGTAGTGGCTGGGGATGCAGCTCAGTTGGTAGAGGGCTTGCCTGGCATGCACAAGGCCCTGGGTTCAATCCCCAGCACCACACACACACACACACACACACACACACACACACACAAAGATTTTAACAAGTGAGCTGGGGATGTACCTCAGAGCACTTGCCCAGCATGTACAAGGTCCTGAGTTCAATCTTTAATACCACCAAAAAAAAAAAAAAAGATTCAAACAAGAGCCCAGGGGGTCTTCAGACCACTTTTTGAGTAGGAAACTCACTTCCTAACCTGGACCAGACACAAGCACAAATAAGGTGTTCGTAGGTGTGAACGCCAGCCTTGTGCCTCTGTATATACCGCATGTAGTTTTTAAAATGTATACAAAGCGTACAATAATAATGAACATCACTAAAATGAAAGTATCTAACCCTTAAAAAAATAGAAAGTGCTGAGATTAAACCAAGAAACAAACACAGTAAAGATTAAACGAACAAACAAAAATTAGCTAATCTTTATTGAGCACTATGCCCAGGCAAGGTACTAAGAATGTTACACATGATATCTTTTTGTGGGGGGGGATACCAGGGATTTAATTCAGGGGCACTTGACCACTGAGCCACCTCCCCAGTCCTTTTTTGTATTTTATTTAGAAACAGGGTCTCACCGAGTTGCTTAGCACCTCGCTTTTGCTGAGGCTGTCTTTGAACTTGCGATCCTCCTGCCTCAGCCTCCCAAGCCACTGGGATTACAGATGTGTGCCACCACGCCCAGTTTACATATTGTATCTTATTTATTCTTTTTTAAAAAAATATTTATTTATTTATTTTAGTTGTAGATGGACAGAATATCTTTATTTTATTTTTATGTGGTGCTGAGAATCGAACCCAGTGCCTCACACATGCTAGGTGAGCACGCTACCACTGCGCCATAACCTCAGCCCTTATTTATTCTTTTAACAACTTCAATGAGGTGAGAAAATTGAAGCTCAGAGAGGTTAAGTGACTTGCTCAAGGTCACACAGCTGATAAGCTGCAGTCATAGCTGAGATATACATTTGCACTCACATCTATCAGTACATGCACCTTGGTACATGTGAGCTGTGAGCACATGTGCAATTCAGTAGACTCTGTGACGTAGGAGGAAAGCAGCAGTGTGGATGGAGCAGATGAGTTAAGAGTCACACATGAAGATTCAGAATGGGAGCTTTCCATGGGTGAGAAGATGGAAGAAGACATAGGTAGAAAGAGAAAACCGAAATCAGACAGACCTGGACCTGAGTCAGAAAGGAAGAAAGGAAGAAGGAAGGAAGGAAGCAAGCAAAGTGCCCTGCCTGGACCTTCCTGGCATACAGTAGGTGCTTGGGTGGATGTATGAGATGGCCCTTCCTTCCCCATGTGAATTAACTGACTTGCCATCTGGGGAGTGTCTTGTGCCCTGGCTGGCTGCAGCCAGCTCACTGGGTTAAGAGGAGGTACCCT
>CM053399.1:54204533-54237874 GCA_028644305.1 Xerus rutilus | reverse complement strand
GCCTGTAATCCCAGCACTTAGGGAGGCTGAGACAGGAGAATCGCGGGTTCAAAGCCAGCCTCAGCAATGGCGAGGCTGCTAAGCAACTCAGTGAGACCCTGTCTCTACATAAAACACAAAATAGGGCTGGGGATGTGGCTCAGTGGTCGAGTGCCCCTGAGTTCAATCCCTGGTACCAAAAAAAAAAAAAAAAAAAAGAGGAGGTACCCTGGGCAGGGCCGGGGACAAGCAAGGACAAGGCCCAGAGTAGTGCTAGGGTCACTATCTGAGACAGCATCCCAGGGAGGAGCTGCCCTCTGAGCCTGGCCCCTGGCCCCCTGCCTTGGCTGATAGGAGAGACTGTGAGGTGGGAGACATCCCAATTCAAGAGAAGCTCTCTCAGGAAAGCAGACACCCTGACTCAGCCCTCAGCTATGCCGGACACATCAGCCCTCGTGGTTCTCCAGACCTTGCCCCCAGAGACCAAATCTCTAGGCTGGGCCGGATATCAGACTGGGCCTTCAGAAGTGCCTGGTGATTTATTTGCTCTTCCTCTACCCACAGTCTTGACCCTGCTGCTGGACCTGGGGTCTCCCTGAGGCTGCTTTCACCTGGTTGGCCCCCAGAGTGGATAGCCATGAGGTATCATTGGGCAGGCTCCTTACCCATCCTGACCCTTAGCCATGTGTTGCCAGAAAATTTGCTACCTGAGTCTCTTCTAGGAGGTAATGAGCTGCCTCTTGTAGGCCTCTGTAAAAAGTGGGAAGTGCCTGGGTGGGCCTTAATCTCTCCTGGGACACAGAGTAGAAGGGCACCCAGAAGGATCCCCTGGACCCTCCAGAAAAAGATGCTGGGTAGTGGAGCCCAAAGCACTGTGCTGATGAGAGCTGGCTCATGGTGGGAAACTGGATTGGCACTTTGATGGACCCGTCTCCTTCATTTTCCATGTGATACCAAGAAAAGGCCACCACTAGATCAGGGGCACCCAGAGAAGGGACAAAGAACTCAACCTAGCCACTGACTCCCTCCCTGCACCTGAGAGCTCCAGAAGAGGCTGTGAAAGACTGGCTCTGGTGCCCCTGTGTGGCAGCATGAGAGAAAGGCAGGGCTGGGGTAGAGATGGGCAGCCTGGCTGGGTGATTCCTCCATGAGGCTCCCTTTCTCTGCAGTTACACAGTCCCTGACCCTCTGGTCACTCCAGTGAGATATCTACCTCCCCCACCAGAGTAGAAGCTCTTTAACAGTAAGGGGAGGTCTGATCCATCATGCCCTAGGGCATGCTGGGAAGGCATTGTGAAGATTTGAGGCAATGGTTTGAACTGAATTGAATTCAATATAAATAGAAGGAAACTGTGGAGTGTGGACAAAGATTTATACATAAGAATGATCATTAAATCAATGTTTGTAAAAGCAAAAATTGTGTTGATAACTGTCGAAGCGGGTGAGGGGTACAGGGGTTCATTATAGTGTTCAAGTCATTCTTGTGCATATTCAAAATGTTTTGAAATAAAGGAACTTGGGCGCGGTGGCTCAAGCCTGTAATCCCAGCACTTAGGGAGGCTGAGACAGGAGAATCGTGAGTTCAAAGCCAGCCTCAGCAACGGCGAGGCGCTAAGCAACTCAGTGAGACCCTGTCTCTACATAAAACACAAAATAGGGCTGGGGATGTAGCTCAGGGGTCGAGTGCCCTTGAGTTCAATCCCTGGTACCAAAAAAAATAAAAATAAAAAAAAATAAAAAAAAATAAATAAAATGCATATACGAAATAAAGGAACTAATAAAAACCATAAAATTCCAGCAATAGAAATCTAAATAAATTATGATGCAGCTGTGCGAAGGAATAATGTCTAGGGACATTAAAAATGCTGCCGTGGGTTTTTTGTTCTTAATTATAACAACTTTATTGATATATAATTCACATACCATATAATTCACTCATTTAAAATGTACAACTCAATGGTTTTTATTACATTTCCCATGGTTTTTTTTTGTTTTTTTTTAAATATTTTTTTAGTTGTAGATGGACACAATGTCTTTATTTTATTGCTTTGTATGTGGTGCTGAGGATCGAACCCAGGGCCTCATGCATGCGAGGCAAGCGCTCTACCGCTGAGCCACAATCCCAGCCCCGACATTTCCCATGTTTTGCAGCTATCACACAATCAATTTTATGGCATTTTCATGGTCCCCAACAAAACTCTACAACCATTGTCAGTCACTCCCCATTTATCGCCAAACCTCACCCTCAGCCCATAAATCTATTTTCTGTCTCTATGGATTTGTCTATTCTGGATATTTCATATAAATCCAATCATATGATATATGATCTTCTGTGTGTGGCTTTTTTCCTCTCAGCATAATATATTCAAAGTTCATCTGTGTTGTTGCCTGTGCCTGCACTTCATTCCTTTCTGCGACTGAATAACATCCTATTGTATGTGTGTTTTATTTATTCATACATTAGTTGATGGACATATGGGTTGAACAAGGTTCCTATGACTGTTCATGTTTGACTTTTTTTCCAGTGCTGGGGATTGAACCCAAAGCCTCACACATGCAGCACTCTACCACTGAGCTACACTCCCAGTCCTTTTTTGTTGTTGTTGTTAGTTTTTATTTTGAGACAGGGTTTCACTTAAGTTGCACAAGGTGACCTTGAACTTTCAATTCCCCTGCCTGAGACTCCAGAGTAGCTAGCTGGGATAACAGCATCCACCACTGTGCTCAGCTTCATGTACAAGGTTTTTTGGTTGTGTTTGTTTGTTTGTTTGCAGTGGGGATTAAACTCAGAGGTGTTTAACCACTGAGTCATGTCCCCAGCCCTTTATAATTTTTTTTTTTGTACTTGGAATTGAACTCAGGGACACTCGACCACTGAGCTACTTCCCCAGCCTTATTTTGTGTTTTATGTAGAGACAGTTGCTTAGCGCCTCACCGTTGCTGAGGCTGGCTTTAAACTTGTGATTCTCCTGTCTCAGCCTCCCTAAGTGCTGGAACTACAGGCTTGTGCCACCGTGCCCGGCTCCTTTATAATATTTTATTTAGAGACAGGGTCTTGTTGAGTTGCTTCAGGCCTTACTAAGTTACTGACACTGGTCTTGAACTCACAATCCTCTTGCCTCAGCCTCCCGAGCTACTGAGATCACAGGTACCACTGTGTACGGCTCATGTACACATTTTTATGTGGATGTTTGTTTTCATTTCTTTTGAATATATGCCTAGAAGTGAAATTTCTGGATCATTTGGAAACTCTATGCTTAGCTACCTGAAGAACTGCCAAGCTGTTTCAGAAAGGGGTTGCTTCATTTTACATCCCCATCAGCCATATATGAAGGCTTCATTTTTGCCATATTTGTTATTATCTGTCCTTTTGATTCTAGTCATCTTAGTAGGTGTGTGTGTCCCATGTAATTTTTAATGACATGGGTAAATAATGTTCGTGTAATGTTAGTCGGGTTTTTGTTTTGTTTTGTTTTTTGTTTTTTTGTTTTGGTATTGGGGATTGAACTGGGTCAGTAGGCACTTTATCACTGACCCACATTACTAGCCCTTTTTATTTTTTATTTTGAGACAGGGTCTTGCTAGGTTTCTTAGGGCCTTGTTAAGTTGCTGAGGCTGTCCTTCAACTTGTGATCTTTCTGCCTCTGCCTCCCAAGTCCCTGGGGTTACAGGCATGTGCCACCGCATCCAACTGCAAGTTAGATTTTTTTTTAAGTAGAAATAAGACTCAAAAATAATCTGTCAAGGGCTGGGATTGCAGCTCAGTGGTAGAGCGCTTGCCTTGCATAGAGGAGGCACTGGGTTCAATCCTCAGCACCACATAAAAATAAATAAATAAAGATATTTGTGTCCATCTATAACAAAAAAAAATTTTTTTTTAAATCTATCAAAATGTGGGGCTGGGGTTATGGCGCAGTGGTACCGTGCTCGCCTAGCACGCATAAGGCACTGGGTTCGATCCTCAGCACCACATAAAAATAAAATAAAGATATTCTGTCTACCTACAACTAAAAAAATAAATAAATATTTAAAAAAATCTATCAAAATGTTAATACGGTAATATGTGGCAATTTTAATGACTTGTGGGTTTTTTTGTTTTTTGTTTTTTAGTTTGTAGGTAGACACAATACCTTTGTTTATTTAGTTGTATGTGGTGCTGAGGATTGAACCCAGTGCCTCACACACGCTAGGCAAGTGCTCTTCCACTGAGCTACAACCCCAGCCTCTAATGACTTTTATTCTTCCCTAAATTATTGAAAAATGTGGACATGCATGAATAGACAAAAAAACAATATTATGAAAGAAGATAAAAGAAAAACAAGAAAGTTAGTAGAAAAATAGTATAAATAAATTAACACAAAATACCAAAAATGTAATGCATGAAGCTGATTAAGGGCCAATGTGCAGGACCATGGCCTAGGCGCTTGGAGTGGGGTGCCCAGTGCAGGCAGAGGAGTTCAGCTACTAACTCCAGGGTATGGGGGAATCCAGAAAAAGAGCAGTCCCTCTCAGTGGAAGTCAGAGTGGCTTCCTATAGGAGGCAGCCCCACAGCAGGCTGGACTCTGAAGTAAGAGGAGGATTTAGCCTCATGGACATGGGTTTGGGGAGCGTGCAGATCTCAGATACAGCAGACAGAGATCTGACCTCTGGGAACACAGGCTACTAGAATTGCAGACAAGGGCTCTGATGTCTCTGTAACAACTGGAGAGAAGGGTCTGAACCACTCTGGCTCTGCCCTAACTCAGGGTCACTGACTTTTTTTTTTGGTACCAGGGATTGAACTCGGGGATACTTGACCACTGAGCCTCATCCTCAGCCCTATTTTGTGTTTTATGTAGAGACAGGTCTCACTGAGTTGCTCACTGGCTTTGAACTCGCAATTCTCCTGTCTCAGCCTCCCAAAGTGCTGGGATTACAGGTGTACGCCACTGTGCCCGGCTGGGGTCACTGACTTTGCCCAGTGCACTAAGGATGAGTCCTTATCTGTGAAATGGCGCTTTTGACCTCCCTGGTTGCTGTGAGACTCCAGTGAGAGGAGTAAGGCAGCCTCCCGCACTGGAAGGCAAGCCTGACTCTAAGGGCCGGCTGTGTGCTGGAGGACTTGAGGTGCAGGGACACTCGCCAGGCTTTGAAGGGAGGAGGGCTGGTAGAGAAGCGCTTGACATTGCCAGCCAAAGCAGCTGGGATAGGGGTTGGGTGTCAGAAGGGGGGGCACCCACCCTGTTCACAACAGAGGAGTCACCACCAGAAAGATACCAACCCTCTCTGGGACAGAAGCCAAGGGTCACATTATCTTCTCTACCAGTTAAACCCAGAGAAGACCCAGATGCTTCAAGGTCACCTAGCAAGACCTTAGCCTTAGCTTCCCAGCAGAGGGCTCTTTGGCAGGAAGTGGCCATGGACTGGGAGTTGTGGGAATCAGGGGCATCTGAGCCCTGTGTTTCTTCCATCTCCACCTCTCAGGCAAGTGGTTCTCCCAGATTATGGGGGTTGGAACAGGGGGAAGGAACAGTTTTTGATTATTTGTTGTGTTTGTTTTTGGCTTTGTTTTGTAGTGCTAGAGATCAAACCCAGGCCTTCACATAGGCTAGGCAAGCGCTTTAGCACTGAACTACATCCCCAGCTCTTTTTTGTTTTTTATTTTGAGATAGGGTTTCACTAAATTGCGAGGCTGGGCTCAAACTTGCCATCCTTCTCCCTCACTCAGGGATCATAGGTTTGTGCCACTGTGCCTGATTTTGTTACTACTTTTTAAGAACACTTCGGGGACAGCTTGCTTAGACTTTGCAAAAAAAAGAAAACAGTGTTACAAAATCCTGCAATTGACTAGTGAATGTTTCTGAGGAGATAAAGCAAATATGGCAAAATGTTAACAACTGATGTAGGAAGGCGAAGGGCACATGGGTGTTTATGGTGCCATGAACTTTTTCATAGATTTGAAATTTTTTAAGAATTCTTTTTTGGGGAGGACAAGATATAAAAATCATGCATACAATGCAAAACAAATTGGAAAAGAGAGAACACCAAACAAAGAAATAAAATTTTTAGCCTGGCGTGGTGGCTCACGCTTGTAATCCCAGCACTTAGGGAGGCTGAGACAGGAGAATCAGGAATTCAAAGCCAGCCTCAGCAATGGCGAGGCACTAAGTAACTCAGTGAGACCCTGTCTCTACATAAAACACAAAATAGGGCTGGGGATGTGGCTCAGTGGTCGAGAGCCCCTGAGTTCAATCCTCAGTACCAAAAAAAAAAAAAAAAAAAATTTGTGCTGGATGCAGTAGTGCATGCCTGCAATTCCAGTGACTAAGAAGGCCAAGGCAGGAGCATCTTAGGCCAGCCCGATGGTTATAGTGCAATGTAGAGCACCCAGAGGTTCAATCTCCAGTACAAAGGAAGGAAGGAAGGAAGAGAGGGAGGAAGGGAGGGAAAGAAAAGAAAAAGAAGAAAATGTGACTTGCAGCTAGGCAAAGATTTCACAGATAAAATTTCAGAAACATGATCTATAAATGAAAGATATTGATAAATGTGACCTCATCAAAATGAGCAAACAGTGCCCTTTGAAAGACACAGTTAGGAGAATGGAAAGACAAGCCATCAACTGAGAGAAACGATTTCAATTCACATATCCATAAAATAATTTGTATCCCTCGCCCCTCCAAAAATTCTCAAAATTCAATAATAAGAAAACAAATCACTCAATAAAAAAGTGAGCAAAAGGGGCTGGGATTGTGGCTCAGTGGTAGAGCGCTTGCCTCGCATGCGTGAGGCACTGGGTTCGATCCTCAGCACCACATAAAAATAAAAATAAAATAAAGATATTGTGTCCATCTACAACTAAAAAATATTTAAAAAAAAAAAAAAAAGTGAGCAAAAGAAGCTGGGCATGGTGGCGCAAGCCTGTAATCCCAGCACTTTGGGAGGCGGAGACAGGAGAATCGCAAGTTCGGAGCCAGCCTCAGCAACAGCGAGGCTCTAAGCAACCCAGTGAGACCCTGCCTCTAAATAAAACCCAAAAGAGGGCTGGGGATGTGGCTCAGTGGTTGAGTACCCCTGAGTTCAATCCTTGGTACCAAAAAAAAAAAAAAAAGTGAGCAGATTTAAACAAATATTTCACCAAGAAGATATATGGATAGAAAAGGGGCATATGAAAAGCACATTATTACCTATTAGGGAAATTAAAACTAAAACCTCAATGCAATACCACTACCCATCTATCAGAGTAGCTAAAATTAAAAAGACTTACCATACCAAGTGCTGTTTAGGATACAGAGCAACTAGAAATCACATATGCTGCTAGTGTGAATGTAAAGTGGTACAACCACTTTGAAAAACTGTTTAGGAGTTGCTTAAAAAGTTAAACACAGGGGGCTGGGGTTATGGTGCAGTGGTAGCGTGCTCACCTAGCACACCAGAGGCACTGGGTTCGATTCTCAGCACCACATAAAAATAAAATAAAGATATTCTGTCCACCTATAACTAAAATATAAATATTTTTTTTAAAGTTAAACACAGGGCTAGGGTAGAGTTGTAGAGTGCTTACCTCACATGTGTGAGGCACTGGGTTCGATCCTCAGCACCACATAAAATAAATAAATAAAGGTATTGTGTCCATCCACAACTAAAAAAAAATATTTAAAAAAAAAGTTAAACACAAACCTACCATATAACTCAACCATTCCACTTCTAGGTATTTACTCAAGATAAATCAGAGAATATGTCTGAACAAAGATTTGTATACAAATGTTCAGAGCAACTTTATTTGTAGTGGCCCCAGATGGGAAATAACTCAAATGTTCATCAATGGGTGAAAAAATAATAAATGGCGGTAACACACCACAGAATATCACTTGGTAAAAAGGGATGAACTATTAGACAATTTCTGGAATGGTGGTGTAAGGAGCTCTGCAAACCACCAGACCCTCTCCAGAGTGGAACAACTATAACTTTAAAAATTATACATATATAATTATATATTTATATGGATGTATGTTCCTTTGAAATTGTCCTAAGGGAATACAGCAAATATTCAAGAAAATCTGTGAAATCTTGGTAAGAACAGTGTCTGCAGTGTTAGAGCCACAACTTCTGTGCCCCAGTCCACCAGCTCAGCATGATGGAAACTCCACTCCAGCTGGAACACAGGATTCTTCTGCTCCCAGCTCCCAATCAAAGGCTATGGCATCTCCTTGGGCAGGGCAGAGACCAGCAGTCCTCATCCTCTCTGCTTCCTGTTGAGGGGACAATTGTCAACCACATGCACATTAATGCAGCTGGACTCTTGCCTAATGCCATATATAGAACACAACTCAAAATGGATCAAAGAACTGAATTTTTTAAAATATGTTTTTAGTTGTAGATGGACACAGTATCTTTATTTTATTTATTTTATGTGGTGCTGAGGATCGAACCCAATGCCTCACACATGTGAGGCAAGCACTCTACCACTGAGCCACAATCCCAGCCCCAAAGAACTGAATTTAAGAGTTAAAACTATGAAACTCCTAGAGAGGCTAGGTGTAGTGACACATGCCCAGCTACTGGAAGGCCAAGGTAGAAGGATTGCAACAGATTAGTCAAAATAATCAAATGCTAAATTACATACTGTCTTGCAAAACTGGACTCTGGTTCTATGAGTTTTAGTGTTAGCTTTATTAATCAAGCTACTGCATTAATTTATATAGTTCTCCTACCAACAATATTTAATTTTAATCTAATCAAGCAGCAATCATACAAATCCAAATTAAGAAACATTCTTCAAAACAACTAACCTGAACTCTTTAAAGATGTCAGTACTACGAAAGACAGAAAGGCATTCAAGGTTAGAAGATACTGGGGCTGGGACTGTAGCTCAGTGGTAGAGCACTTGTCTAGCACAGGTGAGGCGCTGGGTTCAATCATCAGCACCACATAAAAATAAATAAATAAAATAAAGTTACTGTGTGTATCTATGACTAAAAAAAAAAAAACTTTAAAGAAAGATTAGAAAATATCAAAGAGGGCTAGGGCTGGGGCTGGGACGAGCACTTGCCTAGCATGAGCAAAGTCCTGGGTTCCAATCCTTAGTACCACCAAAAAATAAACAAACAAACAAAAAACAAATAAGAAAAAAGAAAAGAAAAGTAAAGAAAGAAACTGGATGTGGGGGCACATGCTTATAGTCCCAGCTACTCAGGAGGCTGAAGATCACAAGTTCCAGCCCAGCCTGGGCAATTTAGAAAAACCCCATTTCAAAATACAAAATGAAAAGAGTTGGGGATATGGCTCCATGGTTGAAAGCCCATGGATTCAATCCTTAGTACCAAAAACAGTAATAAAATAAAATAAAACATATAAAGAACTATTAAAATTCAATAATAAAAGGACAAACAACCCAATTTTTAAATGGAGAAAAGATCTGATTAGAGCCGGGCGCGGTGGCTGAAGCCTGTAATCCCAGCACTTAGGGAGGCTGAGACAGGAGAATCGCGAGTTCAAAGCCAGCCTCAGCAATGGCGAGGTACTAAGCAAGCAACTCAGTGAGACCCTGTCTCTACATAAAACACAAAAAAATAGGACTGGGGATGTGGCTCAGTGGTCAAGTGCCCCTGAGTTCAATCCTCAGTACCAAAAAAAAAAAAAAAAAAAGATCTGATTAGGCATTTTCTGAAGAAGATATACAAATGGACAATAAACACATGAAAAGATGCTTGATGTAATTAGTTACCTGGTAAGGGCAAATCAAAACCACAAAAATTCCCATGTGAATGGTCGTGAGTTTTTAAAAAGTCAGTGTTATGATTTGGATCTGGAGTGTCCTCTGAAGGCTCGTATTGAAGCCTTGATCCCCAATGTAGCAATAGCCAGAGGTGAGGCTTTGGGGATGTGATTGGATCGCGAGGGCTCTGACCTCATTAGTGGATCAATCCATTGATGAATACATAATCTGAATAGATTATTGGGAGATGGTAGAAAGTGCAAGAGTAGACCTTTTTTTTTATTTTTTATTTTTTATTTTTTTTGGTACTGGAGATTGAACTCAGGGGCACTCGACCACTGAGCCACATCTCCAGCCCTATTTTGTGTTTTATGTAGAGACAGAGTCTCACTGAGTTGCTTAGTGCCTCGGCATTGCTGAGGCTGGTTTTGAACTCGCGATTCTCCTGTCTCAGCCTCCCTAAGTACTGGGATTACAGACTTGCGCCACCGTGTCCGGCTTGCAAGAGTAGATCTTGTGGGCGTACTCTTGGAGACCCTATGTCATCCCTGGCCCTTTCTTCTTCCTCTCTGGCTGCCATGAGGTTAACAGCACTGGGCTTCTGCACCCTTCCACCATGATGTTCTGCCTCACCTCAGGCCCAAAGCAAAAGAGCCAGTGTACCATGGACTGAAACCTCTGAAGCTGTGAGCCAAAATAAAATTTTCCTCCTTTATGTTGTTTATGTCAGGGTATTTTGATCACAGCAACAAAAGTTGACTGACACAATTAGATAATAACAAATGTTGGGAAGGATGTGTGGAAGTCAGAATCCTCATAGATTGCAGGTTGGCACATACAAGCATACACAATTACTATATTCTGGGAAAGAATCTAAAAGTTCCTCAAACAATTAAACACAGAGTTACCTTAAGATTCTCCAATTGGGCTGGGATTGTAGCTCAGTGGTAGAGTGCTTACCTCGCATGCGTGAGGCATTAGATTCGATCCTCAGCACCACATAAAAATAAATAAATAAAATAAAGATATTGTGTCCATCTACAACTAAAAAAAAACTTCTTAGAAAGATTCTCCAATTACATTCCTAGATTATACCAAAGAGACAGGAAAACACAGGTTCACACAAAAACTTGAACCCAAATACTGGCCTTATTCATATAGTAAGAAAGTGGAAACAATACAAATGTCCATTGACTGATAAACAAATTAACACAATGTAGTACATCCATACTGTGAAATATTATTTGGCCATAAAAGGAATAAACTGCTCAACATAAGTGAATCTTGAAAAACATTATGTTATGTGAAAGAAAAATCACAAAAGACATATTATATGATTCTGTTTGTATGAAATGTCCAGAATAGGTACATCTATAGAGATAGAAAGTAGATTTGTAGCTTCTTTTTTTTTTTTTTTTTTTGGTACTGGAGATTGAACTCAGGGGTACTCGACCACTGAGCCACATCCCCAGCCCTATTTTGTGTTTTATGCAGAGACAGGGTCTCACTGAGTGGCTTAGCGCCTCGCCATTGCTGAGGCTGGCTTTGAACTCGCGATTCTCCTGTCTCAGCCTCCCTAAGTGCTGGGATTACAGGCTTGAGCCACTGCACCCGGCTAGATTTGTGGTTTCTTAGGGCTGAGTGAGAGGCAGAAATAAGGGCATGATAGGTAAAGGGTTATGTGTTTTCTTTTTTTGTTTTTTTTTTCCTTAGGTGATGAAAATATTCTAAAATTGAATGTAGTAATGGTTGCATATATCTATGAATATCCCAAAAAACACTGGATGCCAAGTGCAGTACAGCATACCTATAGTCCTAGGTACTCAGGAGGCTGAGGCAGGAGAATTGCTAGAGCCCAGCAGTTCCAGACTAGCCTCAGCAACACAGCAAGACCCCGTCTCAGGGAGTGGGGGTAGGGAAAAAAAACCCACTGACTTGCACACTTCAAACTGGTGACTTATAGGTGGCTCATGCCTGTAATCCCAGCTACACAGAAGGCTGAGGCAGGAGGATCACAAGCATGAGGCCAGTCTGGGCAATTTAGCAAGCCATTGCTTCAAAATAAAATAATTTTTAGAAAGGGCCAGTGATGTAGTTCAGTAGGTAGAGCACTTGCCTAGCTTTTGCAAGACCCTGGGTTCAATCCCCAGTACCACAAAATAAATAAACTGGCGAATTATGTTTCAATAGAGAAATTATTGTTATTGTTGCCATATTAGGGATCGAACACAGGGTGCTCTACCCCCGAGCCACATCCGCAGTTCTTTTTATTTATTTATTTTGAGACAGGGTCTTTTTAAATTGCTGAGGCTGGCTGGAACTTGCAATCCTTCTTCTTCAGCCTCTTGAGTCTCAGGGATTACAGGTGTGTGCCATCACCCTCAGCCCTAGACCAATTTTTTAAAAAAATTTTTAAATTGTAGATGGACACAATATTTTTATTTTATTTATTTATTTTTACAAGGTGCTGAGGATTGAACTCAGTGCCTCACACATACTAGGCAAGCACTCTACCATTGAGCCACACTCCCAGCCCCTAGACCATTTATTTTTAAAAAGCATTATTTACTCAGATTTTTAAAATAAATGACTGGAAGAAAATACAGTAGTCCTTCAGTATACCTGGGGACTAATTCCAGGATTCCCACTAATTGGCATAGTATTTGCGTATAGCCTATGCATATCCCCTGTATAATTTAAATCATCTCTAGATTACTTATAATACCTAATGCGATGTAAATTCTATGTCAATAGCTATTATACTGTATTGTTTAGGGAATAATGACAAGAAAAAAGTCTGTATATGTTCAGGACAGATGCAACTTTTAAAAATATTTTTCGTGGGAGTTGGGTGACTGTGGAGGAAGAACCTACAGATACAGAGGGTTGGCTGCATATCAAAATGCCAACAGAGGGAAGTTCAACAGATTGGTATTACAGATTATTTTCTTTTGTCTTTTTTTCTTGTGTTTACAGCTTTTATTCAGTGAACAGAGAAAAAAATTCAAAGTAAAAAAAAATGTCAATTTAATTGGAGACAAATTGAGCAACTGTTTTAGATTTTAAAAGAACAAAAAAGGGATGGGAAGCTGGGCGCGGTGGCTCAAGCCTGTAATCCCAGCATTTAGGGAGGCTGAGACAGGAGAATCGTGAGTTCAAAGCCAGCCTCAGCAAAGGCGAGGTGCTAAGCAACTCAGTGAGACCCTGTCTCTGCATAAAACACAAAATAGGGCTGGGGATGTGGCTCAGTGGTCGAGTACCCCTGAGTTCAATCCCCAGTACCAAAAAAAAAAAAAAAAGAAGGGATGAGAATGCAGCTCAGTAGCAAAGCACTTGCTTAGCATGCATAAGGCCCTGGGTTTGATCCCCAGCACAATAAATAAATAAATGTAAAATAAAAGAACCAAGATACCAACCACCAAATGCAACTAATGAACATTGATTGGATCCTGTTCCTCTCCCTCACTTTCCAAAAATTAGCTGTAAAATACATTTTGGGTGATATGACTAGGGACTGGATATTATAGTATGGGATTATTGTTGCTTTTCCAAGAATTGTGACTATGATTTTATAGGAAAAATCTTAGGGGCTGCATGCTTAGGGGGTTCAGTAAGTGTCAGGATATCTGCAATGTATTTTTTTTTTTTTGGTACCAGGGATTGAACTCAGGGGCACTCGACCACTGAGCCACATCCCCAGCCCCATTTTGTGTTGAGACAGGGTCTCACTGAGTTGCTTAGTGTCTCACCGTTGCTGAGGCTGGCTTTGAACTGGCGATTCTCCTGTCTCAGCCTCCCTAAGTGCTGGGATTACAAGCGTGAGCCACCGTGCCCGGCTTGCAATGTATTTTTAAGTGGTTCAGCTGGGTGTGGTGGTGCCTGCCTGTAATCCCAGCAACTCGGAGGCTGAGGCAGGCGGATAGCAAGTTTGAAGCCAGCCTCAGCAATTTAGTGAGACTCTAAGCAACTTAGTTAGACTCTGTTTCAGAAAAAAAAAAAAAAAAAAAGGCTGGAAATGTGGCTCAGGGGTTAAGCCGCTGGGTTCAATCCCCAGTACCAAAAAATAAAACAATCAAGCCTGGCGGGGGCGAGGGCACAAACTTGTAATCCCAGCACTTAGGGAGGCCGAGACAGGAGCATTGCGAGTTCAAAGCCAGCCTCAGCAAGGGCGTGGCGCTAAGCAACTCAGTGAGACCCTGTCTCTACATAAAACACAAAAAGGGCTGGGGATGTGGCTCAGTGGTTGAGTGCCCCTGAGTTCAATCTCCAGTACCAAAAAAATAAATAAATAAATAATGATGATGATGATAATAATAATAATAATAATAATAAAACAATCAAGTGGTTTAGACATTTTAAAGAGAAAATGTGATGAAGTAAATAAGGCAAATTATCAATTGTTGAGTCTAGGAGAACATACAGGAGCTCATTTGCTCATTGTGTACTATTTTCTTTATTTGGACATTTTTAAAAATTGAGGGGAGGGGGGCTGGGATTGTGGCTCAGTGGTAAAGTGCTAGCCTCACATAAAAATAAATAAAATAAAAATAAATAAAAAATAAAAAGATATTGTGTCCATTTACAACTAAAAAAATATTAAAAAATTGAGGGGAGGGGAGCATAATGGGGCACACCTGTAATCTCAGCTACTGGGGAAGCTGAGGCAGGAGGATTGGATTGCAAGTTCAAGACCAGCCTCAGCACGTAGTGAGGCCTTGTCTCAAAATAAAGTAAAGGGAGCCGGGCGTGGTGGCACATGCTTGTGATCCCAGCACTTTGGGAGGCTGAGACAGGAGAATCGCGAGTTCAAAGCCAGCCTCAGCAACAGCCGAGGCACTAAGCAACTCAGTGAGACCCTGTCTCTAAATAAAATACAAAATAGGGCTGGGGATGTGGCTCAGTGGTTGAGTATCCCTGAGTTCAATCCCCAGTACCAAAAATAAAAATAAAGGGCTGGGATATAGCTCAGTTGGTAGAATGCCTGCCTTGTGTGCACAAGACCCTGGGTTCAATCCCCAGCACCACCAAAATAAAATAAAGAAGGGAAGAAGAGCAGGAAATATGCCTCAGTGGTAGAGTGCTTATGTGGCAATCTTAAGGCTCTTGGTTCAATCCTGATTCAGTAAATAAATTGAGGGGAAGCTTGAAATAAATCACCTGCTGGGTGTACAGTAGCGCCTCTCTGGGCTCAGGGAAGGCAGAAAGAGACCTGATGCTGGAGGTGGGCAGCATGGGCCAAGATTGGGAGGCTTTCAGCACCCCCAGAAGGAACATGTCCAAGGGGATGGGCAAGGAGGAGAAGCCCTTTACTTGGTGTTATGATTTGGATCTTAAACACCCTCCGAAAGGCCCATATGTCCAAGGTTTGTTTGCCAACCTGTGGCGCTATTAGAAGCTAGTGGAACCTTTAAGAGGCGGGACTATAGGCAGTGAGGTGGCACACACTGGTAATCCCAGCAATTTGGCTGGTTGAGGCAGGAGGATCACAAGTTCAAGGCCAGCCTCAGCAACTATAAATAAATAAGTAAATAAATAAATAAATAGGGCTGGGGATGTAGCTTAGTGGTAGAGCACCACTGAGTTTAATCCCTAATACCAAACAAAACAAAACAAAAAGAGGTGGGCCTGGAGGGAAGAAGTGATATCACTAGGAGCATGCTCTTGAAGATAATACTGGGACCCCAAATTCTCTCTCTCTCCCTCTCCCTCTCTCCTTCCTGACTGCCATGAGGTAAGCAGCTTTGCTCTACCACATGATCCCCCCATGTTCTGCCTTACCATAAGCCCCAAAACAACAGAGCCAAGTGACCACGGAAACCATGGAAACCTCTGGAACTGTAAGCCAAAGTAAACCTTTCCTCTTTTTTTTATTTTTTTTGGTACCAGGAATTAAACTCAGGGCACTCAACCACTGAGCCACATCCCCAGCCCTATTTTGTGTTTTATTTAGAAACAAGGTCTCACTGAGTTGCTTAGTGCCTCACCATTGCTGAGGCTGGCTTTTGTTTTGTTTTGTTTTTGTTTTTGTTTGTTTGTGGGGTTCTTTGGTACTGGGGATTGAACTCAGGGGTGCCCGACTATTGAGCCACTTCCCCAGCCCTATTTTGCATTTTGTTTAGAGATAGTGTCTCACTGAGTTGCTTAGCGTCTCATTGTTGCTGAGGCTGGCTTTGAACTCACAATTCTCCAGTCTCAGCCTCCCAAATTGCTGGGATCACAAGCATGCGCCACTGCGCCTGGCTTCTTTTAAATGTTTTATCTCAGGTATTTTGTCACAGTAATGGAAAGCTGACTAACACACCTGGTACCGATCCATGCTAACAAGGTACTAGTGAGTGACTTTTCCTGTGTTTTCTCTTATGAATCCTTACCACATCCCCAAGAGGCAGGCATTATTATTATTCCCATTTTGTAGTTGAGGAACCTGAGACCAGAGTTAAATAACTGCTTAGAGCTACTTCTCCAGTTATTTAGGTCCAAGGGCTATACTTGTGATCCCTGAGGCTTGGGAGGTCACAGAATTGTGTCCCCCAGGATTAGTGCTTGGGTGGCCTGACCTAGCCTCTGACTTGGGGAGGAAGGTAGGCTCCCAGGAATCAAAAGCACCTGCAGGGGAATCAGACCCAGAGGACATGGGGTTAAAGTTTGAGGCAGGGCTATTTCCCAGGATGTGGAGGATCAAAGCACGTGGGTATGGGAGAGGGAATGCAGGGAAGATTTTTTTGGCCCAGGTACCTAGGGCTGTGACTTTTCTGACCTTATATGTTGGTACTTCCTCTTCCTTCCCCCTCTTTCTACTCCTGTCACTCTTAAGCTTACACTCATAAACTCACTCTTCCGTGCCTTGGCACAGGCTGAGTTCATAGGCAAATTGCTTCATTTACTGAGGTCCAACCTCATGTCCCTGGCTCTGGGCTCTGGCCTCCACCCTAATCTTCCCCACCAAACAACAATTGAACTGAGTGCATGCCTGTAATTCCAGCAACTCAGGAGACTGAAGCAAGAGGATCACAAGCTAGAGGCTAGCCTCAACTTAGAAAGGCCCTAAGCAAATTAGTGAGACGCTGTCTCAAAATAATAAATAAAAAGGGCTGGGGAGGGGCTAGGGTTGTGACTCAGTGGTAGAGTACTTTGCCTAGCACACATGAGGCACTGGGTTTGATCCTCAGCACCACATAAAAGTAAACATGTAAAATAAAAATATTGAGTCCATCTTTAAAAAGGAGGGGTGGTGGCTAGGGATATGGCTCAGTGGTAAAGCTCCCCTGAGCTAAATTCCCAGTACCCAAACAAAATAAAACAAAAAGACAATAGTGGATCCTTCCAGAGTCTCCAGGGCCTACAGAGGACCTGGCCTAGAAGACAGTTAATGAGAGTCAATGGAGGTTCCTCTTTCTCAGCCTGACGGTGCTCAGGGACTCTCCTCTGCCCTGGACTTTGTGCTGTTACAGCCTCCTCATCATGGGTGGTCACTGTCTGTGGGTCTTCTCCCCTCCTGTCTGTGGTCACAATCCCTTTTTCATTCCAAGAGCCTGGATCTGCAGAGCCCCCTAGAGGTCCCACCCTAGAGTAAAGGTGGTAGAATCTCCAGTGGGATTCAAGTCCCACCAATTGGGCCGTAGGTGGCGCTGTCCACCCAGGAAAAGGTTGGAAAGACCCTGACCCCAGAGCCTCTGGTGCCCCACAGCTTGGCAAGTGGACATGAGGTGGAGTTGTCAAAGCCCCGGATTCTAAGGCCGCTTCTCCTCACCCCATCCAGTGTGTCCATGCCTGACTCAGAGGGTGAAGATGTCAGGACTGGATCAACAGTGGGAACAGTACCCAGATACAGAGAGGAAGAGCAACCCTCACAAGGATACATAGAAAAGGGGGCTAGATCTCCTGAGAGGCCTGGAGTAGGCAAGCAGCCACCTAAGCACCAGTCATTTCTTCCAGTCAGCCACAAAGGGCTGTATAAGCGGACAGCCCTTCCCCTCAGTGAGTACAAACCGGCTGCCTCCTATAAGTAGTGAAAGCCAGAGTGCTGAGTTCTGGTCCTAATTTTGGTCATGGTGTGCTGCTCTGGCCTGTGCCCACTCCCCTGAGCCTCAGGGTCCCTGAGCCTGAAATGAGGGCTGGACACAAGAGCTCTGAGCTGCCAGGAGCCCAGGATCCTCACTGGGTGGGAGAGGCCAGGGTGTGGGGCCAGTCAGCTTCTTGGCCAAGGACAGGCTGCTCCAGGAGTTGCCAGAAGGGAAACATTTTCCGGGAGCCGGAAGGGCTGGCAGAGCCCAGGGCCAGGCGGAGAGACCACAATGGACCCTTGTGTGGAGATTTAGCTTGGAGTCACCCACAGGCCCAGCGCCTGTGCTGGGGTGGGTCCTGTTTTCTGGTTTTCAGCCAGACCCAGCTTCTGAACAACCTGTCCCAGGGCCCAGAGACAGAAGTATGAGGTGGGTCCACAGTCCAGCCCCAGGGTGGTGCTCACCTTCTTGTTACCGGTGCCTGAATTTCCACCATCAGCTTTCCTGAAATCCCTTGCCTAAATAACCTCACATAAAACTTGAAGGCCCATCTCCCCAACCAGACAAGAGTCCCCCCGGAGACTCCCCCTGAAGCCACCTCAGGGAGCTCAGGACAGACTGAGGTCCACCTGGTTCTGGAACACCCTGGCTAGGAGTTCGTTTGGGAGACCTGTACTCTAGTCCTTGGATGTTCCTCGGTCTCCTCCTCTGCCAATAGGAGGAAGGAGGGCTGATAATACTTGTGGGGACACAGACCCAGTAGGGACCTTCGAAGTCCTTGGATTTACCCTCTGCCTCAGGAAGGACTCCACCCAAACCAGGCCAGACAGACCGCCCGCCAGCAGCCTTTGCACCTCCTGTCGGCTCCAGTCCCACTTGCTCTGACAGCCCTGCCCAAGCTCTGAACCGCTCTGGGGCAGCCCTAAGGAAGCCCCCGTGGGCTGTACCCCCCGCTCCCTTTCTCTGGGATCCCTTGGTCTTGTGTTAATAACTCCTTGAGGCAGGGATCCTGCCCACTTAATGCTCATGGTCATCTCAGTGGCTGTTTCTGGGATGCCTGCCCACTTAATGCTCATGGTCATCTCAGTGGCTGTTTCTGGGATGCCTGCCATTGCCAGTCTCCACAGGGGACACTTCACATTAGCCATCTCTATAAGGTCCAGCAAACTGTCCCAAGCATGAAAAGCAATGATGCACATGACGGGGCTGTATGTGGACTGTAAAGCGCTGCACCACTGTGAATGGCTAACATGTACAAGGTGGACTTTTACAAAGAAATACAAGACCTTGCACTTGGATTAAATAAAAAAATAAAAGGTTGGGGTCTGAGATAATGGCAATACAATGAGATATGGTCAGTGCAGCGATTCTATGTTTGGCTGCATTAGCAGAAGCAGAAAGCCTAGAATGTGGAAGCAACCAACTGGTTCTTCTCTGGAGCTCTGTGCTTGTGTCTTGAGAACAGCTTCAGCTTCAGCACTGTAGTCTCTGCCCAGATGGTGTCAGACCCAGAGCAGATCAGGTAGAGTCATTACCCGGCCAGCTTAACAGGGCCATTCCAGGGGCACAGGGGCGGCTGTCTTTGGGCCCCAACAAAGACTGTGGAGATGTTATCAGAGGCTGGTCTCAGCTCAGAGTGAGAAAGGCAGTCCCAGGCAGCGAGGGCTGCTTCTGGAGCTGGGCAGTGATGGCATGAAAGCAGTGATGTGAAGTCTGTTAGGACAGTGAGAGTCCAAGCTCCTAAATCAGTGTACATTCTGAGGTTTTGAGGCCAATGGTGGCCTGGCCTGAACCTACCTGTGGTGAGTATCTCAGCACGCCAGGAACCTTGCCTTTGGCATTGGCCATTTGTTCCCTGTGACTTTATTGCTGGGTGTGGATCAATATACTTTTTTTTTTTTTTTTTAGAAAGCCTGACAGTGGAAGGTGGGGCCCTGCTGTTCCAAGGTCACTCCTGTTAATCTTTGTTCTAGGTACAACTGAATAGCAATGCCTGGAGTTTGTCCCTAGTTTCTTCCTCCTGTCACACCCATGCATTGTCAGCACTGGGGCCCAAACCCAACCCAGCCTGGGTAAGGGCAAGGGCACAGTCTTTAGAAATGGACAGTACTGAGTTTGAGTTCCTACATCATAGTCTATACTAGCTGTGTGACCTAGGGCAAAATGCTTTGCCCCTCTGAACCTCGGTTCTCTAATTTATTAATTATGGGCAAAAACATCTGCCTCCAAGGCTATTGTAGGAGTTGGAAAGAATGTGTGTCAAGGACCTATTGCGTAATAGGAGCCTCAGTAAATGTGACTTCCTTTCTCCCTGCTCTTTGCTCTCCTTAGAAGATATTGGTGCAGTGAGAAGTCTTGGGCTTGTGGTCAGGATATTTGGATCTGGTGGGTGTGTTTTGTTACTTGACCTCTGGCAAGTCCCTCCCCCTTTCTGATGTTCATTTCTTTTTCTGAGAAATAAGGCAAGGGCAGATGGTCTTCCTAGGGGTCCTTCCCTTTCCCCAGTCACAAGATAGGGTGCTTTCTGGCTGGGTTTGACTTATCTGAATATGCCTGGAAAATGGTCTGACCTGGAAGGCAGGACCCTGCTTGGAGGCTGGACCCTGCCCCTGACACAGTGAGTGATCTAGGACAAGCCCCTTTCCCCTCAGTCTTTCCATCTGTGTAATGGATTGGATGTTATGGGCTCTATGGCCCCTTTGGCTCTGATGATCCAGAAACCAGTGATACTAATGGGATCAAGTAGGCCCAGGAAGCCCCCACTCTGCCCCTGCCACCCTCCCCACCCCTGGCTATAAGCTCCCACCCACCTGCCTACAGCAACCATCTCAGGTCCTGCATTCTCCCTGGCAGAACCCCTCATTTCCAGCCTTGCAGTCATTCCTTCTTCATCTCATCCACAACTCTGAGAGCTAGTGAGATTCCTCCCTCACTGCTCCCTTCTCAGCACTCAGGTTTTCATGTGCCTCCAAGTCTCTTCAGAACCTTTTTCCCTGAAAATATGGGGTTTCTTCCTCTAGGGAATTATCTTGATCTCTCCTTACTCATTTCACAAGAATACAAGGACCAGTTGTCTGCTAGGTGCAGTGTGGTACAGCACAGGCCTATAATCCCAGCTACTTGGGAGACTGAGGCACAGGAATCCCAAGTTCAAGGCCAGCCTGGGCAATTGAGCCAGACCCTGTCTCAAAATAAAAAATAAAAAGGGCTGGGGATGTAGCTCCGTGGTAAAGCACCAGTGGGTTCAATCCCCTGTACCATTAAACAAATAAATAAAAATTTTAAAAGTTCTGGGGATATAGACCCATGGTAGAACACTTGCCTAGCATGTGCCAAGCCATGGGTTTGAAAGCTGAAGACAAATATATGTTAGGCAGACAGGGTTAAGATTCCTGCTCAGGAGTTTACAAATGGAGTAGATAGCTCATGACCGACTGTGACGGACTGGCGACTCCATTGGAGCCTAAAGGTATGCACCAGAACTCCAAGCCAGTCCCTGAGGCAAAATGGCAAGTGATCAACATCCTGCTTGCGCAGGGTGTGTGTGGACACCAGGTGCTCTAATGTAACCAACTCAAAGGCCCACTTATTTAAAATCTCTATGGTCTTCAAGGACACCTAACTCCCCTCTAACCTTATATAAACCCCTAGACAACAGCCACCCTGAGCAACCCTCCTTGGGACCCCTCCCTCTGCAGAAGCTTTGCTTTCTTACTTTCTATTACTTGAATAAATCATGTTACTTAGCTCTCACCCTTCATGTCCACGGATCTCATCCCTCAAATCCATGAGACAAAGAACCGCACAGATCCTCCTGTCTCAGATTCAATCCCCTTTATTAGAATAAGAAAAGAAAAAAAGAATTGGGTGTAGCTTAGTAGTAGAGCAATCCTAGGTTCAATCCCCAGTATTGGAAATAAAAGTGGGATCCTGGGCATGTACTTCAGCGGTAGGGTGCTTGCCTAGCATGCAGGAGCCCCTGGGTACAATCTTCACCACAAAGGAGGAGGAAAGGAAAGAAGAAAGGGAAAGAGGGAGGGAGAAACGGAAAGAGAGAGGGAGAAAAAAAAGAGAACACTGTCAGAGGAAAGCACACTACCTGCATCCTCCCCACCTCTGAGATTTCCCTTTCCTTCAAACTCTGCAGGTTAAAGGAGGGGGCCAGAGGACTTTAACACAGTGGAGAAGTAGCCAGAGCTACTGAAGTGTCTAGCACATAAGGTAACAATAAGGCCCTGCTGGGTTGGTCTGGTCCTGCTCAACTACCAAATGGCAGGTTCACAATGTCATACCCATTATGCTGTTATAGGGACAGACGAGGCAAGACACCAGATAGGAAACAGGAAGCAGGTTTATTTGACTGCAGTTGGTTCAGAGGGTACAGCTTTCACTGTAATTAATCAATTCCCCTGAACCTCGAGTTCAAGCAGTTTCAGAACTTTATACCTCGCGTGTAAGGGGAGGGGCTCAGAAGTTCACAGTCCACAGAAGTTCACACAAAAGCAGCTTTTTCTTTTACTGTTCTGGACAAGTTAACGCTTCATGGACAGCACCTGAGAAGAGGAGAGCTGCTTCTCCCCTCTTTCCTCCCGGTGCCAGCTGTTACCACTGAGCCCAATTAGAAACATCTTCTCTTATCTCTGAAATGTAAACATCTCTGTGCAGCTCAGGCCCAAGGCCAGAAGCTTTGTTAAAGGATCTGTCCTTCTTGTTACACTTTGCATTTACAAACCTGCTTCCTGCTTAAAAAGATTTATAAACCATTATATTGTTACTATACTAGATAGTTCAAAAATGTTTCTTTCTTTTTCTTTTTTGGTACCAGGGATTGAACTCAGGGGCATTCGACCACTGAGCCACATCCCCAGCCCTATTTTGTGTTTTATGTAGAGACAGGGTCTCACTGAGTTGCTTAGCACCTCGCTGTTGCTGAGGCTGGCTTTGAACTCATGATTCTCCTGTCTCAGCTTCCCAAAGTGCTGGGATTACAGGTGTGCACCACTGCACCCGGCTCAAAAATGTTTCTTTTGAAAAACTAGTTAAGGGGGCGTTTAGCACCTATATGGAGCTTTATTTTATTCATTTATTATTTATATGTGGTGCTGAGGATCGAACCCAGTGCTTCACGCATGCTAGGCAAGCACGCTACCACTGAGCTACAGCCCCAGCCCTAGAGACTCTTTTGCTGATAGTCCTAAGATCAATTCTGGTGCAGATTTCTGGAGAAGCTTAATTCAGATTTTCTATAGAGGAGTGGGTGCCACCACAGTGTGGACTAGAGAGTTCACCTGGACAGTGAGAGGGCCCTGAATGTCACCATGGGGCTATGCCCATGCACTCTGCTGAACCTCTGGCAGGGGCCTGCCCTAGCCTGGGTCTGATTCTTCTCCTGGAGAGGCAACCAGAGGTAGGACTTGGGGTTCTTCTTCCCACTGGGACTGCAGATCACATTGGCTGCCCTGTCTACCAGGGACAGGCTTGGGAGGTCTGGCAAGGAGTCCCCTAGGGTCTGGAACCTTCTCTGGGTGCCCCCAGTCCTGGACCCTGTTCCTCGTGGACCATCTTACCACATCATCCATGGCAGTCAGCATACTCCCCAGTGCAAATGCTCCTGGGGAGAGAGCAATGAATCATCCTGAGGTCTCGGGCCCATTTTAGGACTTGGCACAAAACAGATACAATGCTTGAAAGTTTCTTCAATCTATGCCCTATTTTGAGTCTTCCCAGTACTGACCCTTGAGGGCCCTAGCAGGGGACCTTCTTCCAACAGAAACAAAGAGGCTTTAGAGTGGGCAGTCCTTGGTTCCAATGATGGAATGCTAATGTTAGCCCAGGGGCAGATCCCAAGGGGAAGTAGGGCCCTGTGGAGTGGGATGGAAAGAGCCCTACCAATCCCTGATTCTTTTGTTTCTGATTCCAAACCACTCTGCATGGATCCTGGGCCCCAGCCCACCCAGATGGATGCCTGTGAACTTTTGAATTTCTAGGTTTTCCATTTCAGTGCCAAGCCTCTTACTATTTCCTCCTTTTGGGATATTCTCTTTATCTCCTTCTCCATGGAGACTCTCCTGGCTCCAAAGTCCACTGACTGTGGAACATCAAGGTGACCTTTCCCCTCCAAGTTCCCCAGTACTCCAGTTTTTTCTGATAATCGGCTCTCCTAGCCCCAGAATTATCGGTGCTATTCATATCTGTCTCAGAAGCCTGCTTTGACAGAAAGCAAATACCAGCCTCTGCAGACTCAGTTTCCTCACCTATAAAACAGGGACTGTGGTTTCTATCCTTCCAGGTTGATGTAAAAATTAAATGAAATGAATCATTCCAGAGCCCAGAATAGAGTCATCTTAGTTGTCCACACACATGGCAGGTGGTAAGGCACAGCCACCAGCACCAAAAATGCAGGAGCCTCAGCGCTGGAATTCTCAGACTTATGGAAAAGTTCCTCCAAGCAGATGAACTACTCTTTCCACTACTCAGTCATGGGGAGGAGTAGCCTGGGGGTGTGGGACCCCAAGGGAGAAGGTAGGCACATGATGACATGTGCAGCTACAGACAGGGAGAAGACCAATAATCTCTTTCCCATTAGGTGCCAGCCTCCTGCTAAGTGCATCACAGACCGTAACATCCACTCACCTCCAGATCATAGGATCCTGAAGGAGTTCGAGTCGAGACTTGGCTCTTTCCACTACCAGTGTCACCAGGTCCTCTGGAGGTAGACAGGTGTTTATTTACATATGCTATCCCAGATGCATGCTCTTCTACACAGGAAAAGTGAATCTGCACCACAGGGGACAGGGAGAAACTGACCCTTGTTTTTTTAAAAAATAGACTATTTTGAAATAATTTTAGATTTCTATAAAAGTTGCAAAGATAGAATAACAAACACCAGCCTGTGCAGGCTCGGCCCGTTATGCCCCTTACCCAGTCCCCTTCATTATTAAACTTTTACATTATTATGGTACCCTCATCACAACCAAGAAACTTAAATTGTTACATTACTAGTAACTAAACTCTACACTTTAATTGGATTTCACCCATTTTTCCAGTAATGTCCTCTTTCCATTCCAGGATCTAATCCAAGGTACCACTTCACACTTAATCCTCGTATCTCCCACAGTGGTCTGTGACAGGTGAAATTGAGTGCCTCTCCCATGCTAAGCAAGTGTTCTACCATTAAGTTACATCCCTAAACCTTTTCTCAAGTTTTACTTTGAAATAGGGTCTTGCTAAAGTTGCTCAGGCTGATCTTGAACTTGTAATCCTCCAGCTTCAGGTTCCTGGCTAAATTAACTTGATTTATTTATTCTGGTACAGGGGATTTAACCCAGTGGCAATTTACCACCAAACCATATCCCCAGCCCTTTTGTTTATTTTTTTTTTTATTTTGAGACAGGGTCTTACTAAGTTTCTTAGGACCTTTCTACTAAATTGCTGAGGCTGGTCTTGAACTTGTGATCCTCCTGCCTCAGTCTCCTGAGTCACTGGAATTACAGGCCTGCACCACCACTCCTGGCTTAAATTGACTTTTTTTTTTTTTTTTGGCACCAGGGACTGAACTCAGGGGCACTCGACCACTGAGTCGCATCCCCAGCCCTATTTTGTGTCTTATGTAGAGACAGGGTCTCACTGAGTTGCTTAGTGCCTCGCCGAGGCTGAGGCTGGCTTTGAACTCGCGATCCTCCTGTCTCAGCCTCCCTAAGTGCTGGGATTACAGACGTGAGCCACCGCGCCTGGCTTTTAAATTGACTTTTTAAGTGATGTTTTCTTATGGGCAATAGAGGAGAGGACTGTGGACTGTGTGTCTTCCTTAATTTTCACTTTCACAGTTTCTCATCAGACAAGATTTTACCTCAAAAGTGCTTAGAACTATTCTCCCTGTTTTGGGGTTTTTTTTGGGGGGGGGGAGGCGTGTATGGGCGGTTGAACTCAGGAGCACTCAACCACTGTGCCACATCCCCATCCCTTTTATATATTTTATTTGCAGACAGGTTCTTGCTGAGTTGCTTAGGGCCTCGCTAAATTGCTGAGGCTGGCTTTGAACTCACGATCCTTCTGCCTCAACCTCCTGAGCTGCTGGGCATCTAGCCTTTTACTGTATCTTGATGCCCCATTCAGCTTCCAAGTCCTTGGACCCCCTTTTAGGGAATGTCTCCCATCTCCTTTTTTTTTTTTTTTGGGTACCAGGGATTGAACTCAGGGGCACTCGACCACTGAGCCACATCCCCAGCCCTATTTTGTGTTTTATATAGAGACAGGGTCTCACTGAGTTGCTTAGCGCCGCGCTGTTGCTGAGGCTGGCTTTGAATTCGCGATCCTCTTGTCTCAGCCTCCCAAAGTGCTAGGATTATAGGCGTGCGCCACCGCGCCCGGCTCCCATCTCCTCTTTTAAAAAATATTTAGTCAGTGGACCATTATTTTTGCTTACTTACTTACTTATTTATATGCAGTGCTGAGAATCAAGCCCAGTGCCTCACACATGCTGGGCAAGTGCTCCACCATTGAGCCGCAGCCCCAGCCTTCCCATCCCCCTCATTTTCTTTTCTTTTCTAACTGAAGACTTAACCCAGGGGTGCTTTATAAGTTGCTTAGGGCCTCACTAAGTTGCTGCGGCTGGTCCTGAACTTGTGAACCTCAAATTGCCAGGATTCCCGGCATGCGCACCGCACCTGGGTTGTCTCCCCTTTCTTACTGCCAAAGGATTTAGTCCTGCCCTGCCATTCTGGACCTACCATTTAACATTAATGGCTTCTACTCTGGGAATCATAAAACGTGAAATTTTAGTTTCAGTTCTACTCTCCTCCTTGGGACAGAACTTTGTGCTTCCAAATGCGTGAATGGGGAAAATCTGAAACGCCACATTTCACCACATTCAACCCATTTCCCCTTCCCTTCGGTTCCATATTTCTTTTTTTTTTTTGGTACCAGGGATTGAACTCAGGGGCACTCGACCACTGAGCCACATCCCCAGCCCTATTTTGTGTTTTTATGTAGAGACAGGGTCTCACTGAGTGGCTTAGCACCTCTCCATTGCTGAGGCTGGCTTTGAACTCGCGATTCTCCTGTCTCAGCCTCCCTAAGTGCTGGGATTACAGGCTTGCGCCACCGCGCCCGGCAGGTTCCATATTTCTTGGGAACACTAAGGTTCCAGGAAAGCCAATTCCAGGAAAAAAAAACAAAAAACCACAACCTAGTCTTAACCAATCAGTTCATGCCACCCGTTGGTTCAGGAGTGGTCTTGTGACCCAAGATGGTCCAATCAGAGTGAACCTCAGACTTGTAGGCATTCTGGTTCACTGAGAGCCCTTTGGCTGGGGTTGCTGGGAGGCGCCGCAGTCCTGGGAAGCAGTGGCTGCGTTCTTGCTGCAAATGGTTGTACAGGACTTTCAACCTGTTGAAGTAGACACAGATGCTTTTTTTGTTTTCATTTTTTTCTCCCTAGTCACTGCCTTTACTCTTCTTCTTCTCCTCCTTCTCCTCCTCCTCCTCCTTCCTCCTCCTTCCTTTTTTTAACATAATAAGGAGAATTTATGTAACTTCCTAGTCTTGTTCGCTTATTAAAACTTAGGCCTGGCACAATGGCACACACCCGTAATCTCAGCGACTTGGGAGGCTGAGGCAGGAGGATCGCAAGTTCAAAGCCAGCCTCAGCCACTTAGTGAGGCCCTGAGCAACTCAGCGGGACTCTCTCTAATAAAATATGAAAAAGGGCTAGGGATGTGGCTCGGTAGTTAAGTACTCCATGGGTTCAATCCCTGGTACAAAAAAAAATAAACCAGTATAGTTTAAAATTTCAGTCTCCTGTCCAATTTATAGCAATCCTCTTGCCCAAGCTAGAAGGGTGATTCAAGGGACATGGTATGGGGATGGAGCTGGGTATGCCAATGGTAGATTCTGCTCTTTTTGGTCGCTGACTCCTTGGGGCTGTAGCTCGGTGGTAGAGCGCTTGCCTAACGTGTGAGGCCCTGGGTTCGATCCTCAGCACCACATATAAATAATAAATGAATAAAATAAAGATCCATCAACAACTAAAAAAATATTAAAAAAAAAAAATCTGCTGCTGGCTGACTTCACTGTGAGGATAGGGGTCTCTGGCTGTTTCTGTCTGCCCATGACCTCTGTGATGTGACTGTCTTCACAAGAGGTGATATGTGTGGTTCTTGGGGTGCTGTTTAGCTCTACATTGCCTTACTTCCTGTTGCCAAGGACACCCACAGTTAGATATAGGTAGCCTGGCCTTTTGTCCTGCCATCTGTCTGACCTCGAACCCTTCCTCCAAGTATTGGTATGGGGTAGTTTCAAACTGTGTGATCCTGTGGCTGCTGTCTCTGGTTCCTGACACTCATCTAAGCTCCATGGTCTTTCACATGGGGCCATAAGAAGTATGAGGAGTAGGAAGGATGTACCCATTTTTTTTCCTAGGCCCACATACCCTGGTCCTGACAAGTTCTATTGACATAGGTCTCTCAGTGAGGCCTCCTACCTTCAGAACTCTGTGGTCCCCAGACCTGCCCTGCCCACAGCCAGCTTTCTCTCCTTACTTTATTCCAGCAGAGCCTGCAGGGTTCTAGCTCAGTGAGCATCCACTGGGGGAAGCCCTTCTCGCCTTCTTGCAGATACCCTGCCCAGTCTCTTCAAGGAGTCTCTTGGATGCCTCCACTCTCCTAATTAACCCCCACCCCAACTTGACTTTGATAAGGAAGGATAATTCCAGCCACTGTTGGTTGAAATATGGAAGCATTAGCATTAAAAGGCTTGGAGGCTGGCAGAATTTTCTGGTCTAGGTTCCTCTTTCTCTCTTTGTCCTTTAGAGACAAGTCAGGTCTCCACACCTTTGATCTTCTCAGCAGTAGGTAGGTCCTGTCTGCCTCAGCAATGAGCTTCTCCTAATCTCCTGTAAAGGGAAAAGTGATGCATTTACTGAGTGACCTTAGAGTTGCCTCTGCCTCAAGATTGGCCCTTCTGGTCCCAATGAAAACCCCTGCCTGAATGAGTCCTTGAAGTTCTTTTAGTTTGTCCTTCATCTGACCAGCAGGTACCCAGACCTGTGAGGTACCATCAGGAGAGTAAATACATGCTCAGTGTGGTGGTGCATACCTGTAATCCCAGCCATTCAGGAGACTGAGGCAGGAGAATTACAAGTTTGAGGACAGCATCAGCATCTTAGTAAGACCCTATGTCAAAATAAAAAATGAAAAGGGCTAGGGAGGTAGCTCAATGTTAGAGTGCCCCTGGGTTTAATCCCATCCCCAAAAGGGGGAAAAAATGAGTAAGCTCAGGGCTTCAGGTTGGCTCTGAAGAAGTTTTAGTCATTTGTTGGCCTTCTGTCTATTCCCACTCCCATCTGCGTCCCCTCTGGCTCCCCAGTTGGTACTATTCTCATGCCAACTCTGCTGCTTGCTTGTATTCTCTAAGGTCTTCCCAGCTCCCAGCTTGCTCCTCCCAAATTACCTTAACCAACAGGGAGGATTTCAAGGACAGTATCACTCAGGGTCCCAAAAAGAAACAGGTTTTGTTTCTAAAAGGACTATTTACAAAATGTAGGGCCCCTTCCAGTACAGTATCCTGGAGTTAGTAGTAGCAAAACTGTCACCACCTCTAGGCCCTGGACAATGGGAGAGAACAGTTACTACAATCCGGAGTGACAAAGATTGATGTAGAATCTTTGAGAGAATGAGTGACGTTTAGTTGAGGGACAGAGTGAGCCAAAGTAGTGCCACAAGAAAGCCAAGAGAGTGAATAAATACTCTGACCTTATGACCTCCATCTCCTTCCTCTCCTCCCTCTGAACGCTATTCCTACCCCTTTTTTATTTTTTGGGACCAAGGATTAAACCCAGGGGCCCTTAACCACTGAGCCACATCCCTAGCCCTTTGTAATTTTTTTTTTTTTTTTTTGGAGACAGGATTTCTCAAAATTGCTTAGGGCCTCAACCTTCAATCCTCCTGTCTAAGCCTCCTGAGTGTCTTGGATTACAGACATGTGCCACCACACCCTGCTCTATCTATGCCTTTCTGAAATAGAGGTTAAACACAAATAAACCCTCTGGCTTCACTTACTTTTATCTCCAATTTTAGAGTTCACCTAGCTAACCAATACTCCTACTAGATTTACTATAGATAACACCTCTTACATGTGGGTGATGATGGTAATGATTGCCTTAGTTGTTTTTGAGGAATTTAGAGGTAGCTTAAACCAGTCGAAACCACCCACCCTTCACTTGGGCCTATGTAGGTGTCTTTTGATATCAGAGGGCCAGAAATCACCCTCAGAACACATTAACACTATTATTTTCTGAACATGCACCCTACAAAGAGCCGTGAAGTTTGATTATACATGCCCACACCACCAATTACTTCACTTGACTAATTTATTGATTGTTGAGGCCAGGTCTCTCTATGTTGCACAGGCAGGCCTTAAATTTTGAGATCCTCCTGCCTCGGCCTCCTGAGTAGTTGGGATTACAGGTATGCTCAGGCTTTACCTCACTTTTCCTCACCTCCAATCACCTTTCCCCATGCCTGAGACCACCCTGTTTCTTTATTTCATATATATTCCTAATCCCTATCCTGGAGGAGATGAATTTGAGATTTGGGTATCCTATTTCTTCAAGTTTGGCTACCTCATGAATACACTGTTTCTTGTGCAAAACTCATTGCTTTAGTGATTGGCCCACTGTGTGATGGGCAGAATGGGCCTGGTTAGGTAACATTTCCCCTAACCAAACACAACCTGAAGCTGGAAGCACAAGAGTCTATAAGGTCAGCTTCCTGGGGCAGGCAGAGTATAGAAGATATCCAGCATAGGGAATCCAGTTTCCAAGGACTTCTGATTTTTTTCCATAAGGGTTCCCTGTCAGTTGTGCTCTGACTGGGACAGATTCTTCATCCTGCCGTCAAGCGTCAAGCACATCCTATCCCAATCGCTCATGCCTCACAGCATGGATCTCTTAGATCTTACTGTCTGAGGAGAGTGCTTTTCTCCCTCCTGGAATCTCTAAGGTGTGTGAATCCTGGCCTCTCCAGCATGCTCCTTTAAACAACTTTCCTTATACTTTTATTTTTTAAAAAAATTTTTTTAGTTGTAGATGGACACAATGTCTTTATTTTATTGCTTTGTATGTGGTGCTGAGGATCGAACCCAGGGCCTCACGCATGCGAGGCAAGCGCTCTACCGCTGAGCTACAGTCCCAGCCCCATAACTTTCCTTATTCTTGTACGGGGATGGAGGCATCAATTTTTGGCTTTCAAATCCATGTTTGATTCCTACTGCCTAAAACCCCTTATTTTTTCTCTCTTTACTCCCTCTTCAACCACCATCCTATAATATTTAGGTGGAAAATCCTAACCCCAATTCAGCACTCTCCTCTCTTGTCCCTGGAGCTGTACTCCTGCAAATGTCTGTCTTTTCTGGTGGCATGTATCCTTGACCAGAGGGCTCAGTGATTGTCTGGTAGCCAGCCCCACAGAGCCAGCTTCAGCTCCAGGAAATCCTGTCTCCGCAGCTAAAGCCAAAGAGGGAGGGAGTGGGGACCCAAATCAGTCATAAGTATCTGCCCCAGTCTGCTTTGCCTCTTCATGAAAACACTCTAGTTTCTTAATATATCATTTGTCCTTTTGGGCTGGATGAAACATCAGTTTCCAGCCTGGGATCACATAAGAAAGTGTGGGATTTTTTGACATCAGTCTCCTAAACTTACTAAGATGTGTGTCTTTTTTTTTTAAAACTGCTATTTCACAATTCTTGTTTCTGCTCTCAGCACCCAGGCTTTCTTTGGAAGGCTGCCCTGCCTGTACTCTTAGTTCAAGAAGTTCCTGTATGTCTGACCCCATCCTCTCAACTCGACAGTTGGGGAAATAACTCAGTTAATCTCATGAGACTGAGCCCTGGTACTTTCCCCTGAGCTACGGGGAATGTAAACTCTTTCCGGGAAGGCTGATGATGTTAAGATAGAACTTTTAGCCTGGCGACGTGACAATATGTGCATAATTCCAGGGACTAAGGGAGGCTGAGGCAGGAGGATAAGAAGTTTGAGGCCAGCCTGAGCTACTTAGTAAGACCATGTCTCAAAATAAAAATGGAAAGGACTTGAGGATGTAGCTCAGTGGTAGTCATGTCCCTAGCATGCATGAGGCTATCGGTGCAATACCCTTGTACTGAAAAAAAAAAGAGAGAAGTGGATGTGGGGGAGGGAACTCTTAGGAGATATCTTGCTACCTCACAGGGAGAGTAACCTGAGAGGGAAACCAACCAACACAAAGGAAGGCAAAGTTATGAAATGGAGACAGATTCTTGGTGAATTGACTTGTGTGCTTGGATCTGGCCATTCCTGAAACAATCCCTACTCCTGGGTTTCACATTTATGTGAGCCAATTTCACCCTCCCCTTTTATGTTTCTGGGTTTTATTTGTTTGATTTGCTTAACACATGAGAGATGAATTTCCATGATCTGCAGTCAAAAGAATCTTAAATAGTACAATTTCTGCAAAATCCATTCTCATTCCCGGTCCGTCAAGGCTGACCTCACAGCCAGAACCTCCCTCCAGCTTTGAGGTAATATTGCAAGACCATCTCTATTTGGTCTGGATCAGCCTACCCTGGCACTTTGGCAGAGAGGAGAAGGGAGGAGTATGCTTGCCCCTGTTTTTAGGGTAATGATTAAAACCCAGATTCAGCTGAGAATTGATCTTCCCATCAAAAATCCTGCACATGGCTGTGGGAACAGCTGAATAGCAGAGTGCTTGCCTAGAATACATGGTACCCTGGGTTCAATTCCCAGCCCTGGGGGGAAAAAGTATCCAACTATTTAACAAATTGTTTTTCTGCTTAAATTGTTCAGTTTATTCTGTCACTTGCTTTCACAACCCTACCAAAGCAGTGTCTCCCTTGTCCCACACCAGCCTCTGCTTTCTCATTGCCTCTATTGACTAGGCCATCTATCTATTCCTTTTTCTGAGACTTACCTCATCCCCTGCTTCCAGTGGCTCAGTTTCTTCATCAGATCTTAGGTTCAAATTCTTCAGAGGAATAAATGGCTGGCCTGCCTAATTCCTGCTGCCCCAGTGTGGTTAGAGCTTTTTGGGTCAGGCCCTCACTGAGGTCTCCAGCAAGTCCATGGACCATTTGCCCTCAAGGCACTCAACTATAGCAGGGGGAGGTGGGGCCTGAGGAACAGGCTGAAGGGAAATCCCTCTGGCAAAATGGCAGGCCTGACAAACACCCTGGGGCTTGGTCTGTTCAGAACTGGAGGCCACAGTCCACTTAGCACATCACACTTGGAATGTGGACTCTCATTCCAAATCCCAAATCAGGAGAGAGCCCAACTAGAGGAGAGAGAAACTAGATGAAGAGAACATCAACCACAGGGACAGGTGAAGGAGAGAGGAGGTCACACAGGGCATAATCTCTATCTTTACTTGCTGACAGGCTCTTCTTGCATAGAAACTACACTGTTCCAGCGACCTGAAAGGCAGCCCCAGAACCAGATATGAGTTAGCAGAGGACAAGCTTCAGATTAGCTTTAGAAATATTTGTTCTCACAATCAGAGATGTTCCAGGCAACTTTTTAAAAAAAATATTTATTTTTTAGTTGTAAATGGACAGAATATCTTGATTTTATTTTTATGCGGTACTGAGGATCAAACCCAGTGTCTCTGCGTGCTAGGCA
>CM053399.1:54181567-54204433 GCA_028644305.1 Xerus rutilus | reverse complement strand
TACTGGAGATTGAACTCAGGGGTACTCGACCACTGAGCCACATCTCCAGCCCTATTTTGTGTTTTATGTAGAGACAGGGTCTCACTGAGTTGCTTAGCGCCTCGCCATTGCTGAGGTTGGCTTTGAACTCGCGATTCTCCTGTCTCAGCCTCCCTAAGTGCTGGGATTACAGGCTTGAGCCACCGCGCCCGGCTCTGATCTTTTTATTTTTTATTTTGATACAGGGTCTCCCTAGGTCACTTAGGGCCCCACTAAGCTGTTGAGGCTGGCCTTGAACTTGTAATCCTCCTGCCTCAGCCTCCTGAGTCTCTGGGATGACATGTTTGTGCCACCAAACCCACCTCCAGGTAGCCTTTGAAGATAGTGAGTTCTCCATCTGACAAGTCTGTATTAGAGAGAATTCCTACAAGGTTGAAGTGGCTGAAGTAGGCCTTTGAGGTCTCTTTCAACCCTAAAGTTTGATATCTGCAGTAATTGGTTGAATAAGGATTAAACAACTACTTGTTTCTTTGTTGGTTGAATGAGGGTTGATCTGTTAAAGAAAGTGGATGAATGAATGAATGAATTTGTTTGGTTATTCCAATGAATACAAGATATCTGATTGAACGAAGACTTTTTATTAGTTGAATGAAGGGTGATTTGTTAATTGCAAAAATGAATTAGTAAATGTAAATAAACTGGCTGTTTGAATGAAGGTTTTGATGCCTAATAGGATTTGGTTCCTTGATTCCAGCTCTATTCTCTTATCTTGCCCTTTATCTTATTTGTCTTTCTTTTCCTCGAGTGTAATCAAGAAAAAAAACGTATTTTTCAGTGCTGAGGGTTGAACCCAGGGCTATGCAAGCGCCCTACCACTGAGCTACATCTCTAAACCTTCCTTCCATTCTTCCTTTCTTAAAAATTTTAGATGTTTTTCCATGTTGCCCAGGCTGGCTTACTCCTGGGCTCAAGCAATCCTGCCTCAGCCTCCTGGGTAGTTGGCATTATAGACAAGAGTCACCACACCCAGCTTAGAAATGTTTTAATTTGTATGCTGGGTATGGAAAACATTGCAGACTAAAGATTCTTTTATATAATCAAGATTTCATCTTAAGCAAATCCAGTTGCCAGGCACGTGCTCATAGTGACTGGGCTAACCTGCTTCAGGACTGACGGGAGATTTGAGCTTAGCATCTTGGCCTAGGGAGTGGAACTGAAGGTCACAGCTGGAGCTGGGCCCATTTGGCCCAGAGCCCTGCACCTCTTCTGGGCTCCTCCTGTGTAGGCATAAAATGCTGTTTTCTCTATGGGTAAGCAGAGTGTGCCCATTTGGTAAGAAAATATCTTCCCAGTTGGGCAGAGTGGCCCCTGCCTGTAATCCCAGCAACTCAGGAGACAGGCAGGAGGATCACAATTTCAAGACCAGCCTCAGGAATTTAGCAGAACCCTCAGCAACTTAGTGAGACTGTCTCAAAATAAAAAATAAAAAGGCCTGTGGATGTAGCTCAGTGGTAGAGATTGAACCCCTGGGTTCAATCCCTAGTACCAAAAAAAAAAAGAATTTTCCCCAAAATCTTTTCAGAATGCCTACAATTCTACCAATATAATCATACCTTTGCACCACAGGGCTGAAGGACTGTTGAAGTGGGACGTTTCAACAATTTTTTTTTCAGACTCTCCTGCCTTTAGAGGTAGATTACTAATATAATGCAATTGGAGTAGGGGAGGGATGTATATGAAGCCCTTTGTGGCTAGATTAACCAACGACTGTCATCAGCTCTGTTAAATAAAAATTACAGGAGGCCATTGTTTTGAATTAAGCTCCTGCAGCAGACCAAAGCTCAGGCAGCACATTTTAAGACAGCTTGATTCAGTGTTTTCCTAGATTACAACCCTAATTAGCCCCAAATAAATGTAATTCCTTTTCCCCAGTGCTAGGATCAAATTAGCAAATGCTGGGCAAATACTCTACCACAGAGCTACACCTCCAGCCCCAATAATCTTCTTTGTTCTTGACTAGGTTGATAAACACAATAAAAAAAAAAAAAAAGTAACCAAAATGGAGTCACTCATACTAAAAGTCAAATCAAAATTCATGTGTTATCTGGCCTTCTATGAAATCAGGATTACAGAAATAACAGCCAATTTCTCACACTGGCCAATTTCAAGCAGCATGATAACAAGGTTCCCTCCATCTTATTTTGGTTTTAGGACTATTATTATATTTTTATTTTTATTATTTGGTACTGCAGATTAAACTCAGGGACTCTCTACCATTGCACTACATCCTCAGTCCCTTTTATTTTTTATTTTGAGACGAGGTTTCCCTAAATTCCCTGGGCTGGCCCCAAACTTGTGATCCTCCTGCCTTAGCTTTCTGAGTGACTGGGATGACAGGTGTGTGCCATAGCACTCAGTGGTATTTTAAGTCTTACACAAAAGAATTACCTGAATTAATCATATGTTAAAAAATCACTTATCTTCCTATTCTGTTTTCCTGTAGCTACCTTACAAGAAAAGTAACTTTGAAATGATCAATCCACTTTTTGGATTTTGTTCCTGCTTTCTTCAAGCCCTTTCTCCTCTATAAAATCAACCTCTCAGGGCTGGGGGTATAGCTCAGTGGCAGAGTACTTTCCTAGCATGTGTGAGGTCCTGGGTTCAACTCCCTGCAGTTCTGGGTAAGAAAACAAAAACAAAAAACAGGTAAGACAAGAAAGCTAATCTTTCTGTTTGGTCACTGGAATACTTATCCTATGTATATCCTGATTCAGAATAGAAAATAAAACTAAGATCCTAAACTAAGCAAGATGTGGTGGTATGTGCCTATAGCCCCAGCTACTAGGGAGGCTGAGGGAGGAGGAATGATCACAAGTTCAAAGCCCAGCAACTTAATGAGGTCCTAAGCAATTTAGGGAGATTTGTCTCAAAATAAAAACTAAAAAGGGCTGAGGATTTAGCTTAGTGGTAAAGCAACCTTGGGTTCCATCCTTAGTCCAAAAAAAAAAAAAAATAGAAAGAAAGAAAGGGATAACACATTCTCTGGTCCCTCCCACACTGCCCCACCTCCAGCTCCAGAAGCTACAGGAGCAAAGATTTGAGAACTGTATGTAATAGGTAAGGTCACTTTATTAGCTTAAGGTACAAACTATGGTCAACTCCCTACCCCCATTAAGATTTTATCAGCAAGAATTTAATCTGGCCCTCTGGAGTTCTCCTCTAAACTATAGGTGTGCTCAAACCCCCCAGGGACTAACTCTTTTCAACCAGGGTCACTGTTGAGCACCAGTCTTCCTCCACCTCATTGCTTAGAGCCCCAGTAGCCAGAAACATATGACCCCAAAGTCCAAGCCCTCATTCACACTTCTGAGTTCAAGCCAATTTTCAGTATTAGAAAGTTACAGAGGGGCCTCTAAGTGCTCAGCCCAAGAGTTGAACTTGATCATCAGTCTACAGCCCCGTTCCCAAACTGGTGAGTTCTCTTTGGGACCCAGGAATTCATTATAGCTCACTAGTGAGGCTCACAGGGGATGGTCATTCTAGCACTGAGTGGAATACAGGGGTATTCTAAATTCAAGGCCAGCCTAGGTAACTTAGCAAGACCCTATCTAAAAATAAAAAATAAAAAGGGCTAGAGAGGTAGGTCAGTGGTAGAGCATCCTTGTACTCAATCCCCTTGCCAAAAAACAAAAAAACAAAAGCAAAAAACACTGAGCCTAATAACTTTGAGGCCTTACAAGAGAAAAAGCTAGACTGTCCATTTGTGCCCCTAGAAGCTTCAGTGTCCCCTGGAAATGTGTTGCCTTCCTCCCTGGATCTGCATCTCATAAGCTCTTGGAGAGGTAGCCTTTGTCAGCTGCAAAAGGCCCTGTTTGTTCTCTCAGGGCCTCTTAACATTAGATAATCTCCAGTGACTGCTAAGCAGAGAGGGCTTTTCCAAGGTGACTTGCTAAATCCTCCCACAAGGACAGAGATAAGCAGCTTTCTGGCCCTTTTACACTTGGCCTTCTCCAGGTTAGCACCCCAGAAAAAAGTGACATCAATGCATACTAGTCAACTATACACTGTGCCAAGAGTTCTTTAGAAAGGCCTCAGGGACCTCTGCATGGAGCAGGGAAAGGGAAACCAAGACAAAGTGTCTTCACACATGAGTGCCTGTAACACACACCCCAGCCCAAGAGACCCTCGCCTGCAGTGGCCTCTGCTACCTTCCTGTAGCCTTTGGGTAACTTTTCCTTTGATTAGAGGACTCTTCAGCTAAAATGTGTTTTTTAGGGGGTTTGTTTTGTTTTGGTTTTGGTACTGGAGATTGAACCTAGTGGTACTCTGCCACTGAACCTTTTTATTTTTATTTTTTATTTTATTTTATTTTATTTATTTATTTATTTTTGGAACCGGGGATTGAACTCAGGGGTACTCGACCACTGAGCCACATCCCCAGCCCCATTTTGTGTTTTATGTTAGCTGTAGATGGATACAATGTCTTTATTTTATTGCTTTGTACGTGGTGCTGAGGATCGAACCCAGGGGCTCACGCATGTGAGGCAAGCGCTCTACCGCTGAGCTACAATCCCAGCCCCCTCCTTTTTTTTTTTTTTTTTGGTACTGGGGATTGAACTCAGGGGCACTTGACCACTGAGCCACATCCCCAGCCCTATTTTGTGTTTTTTATGTAGAGACAGGGTCTCACTGAGTTGCTTAGCACCTCACTGTTGCTGAGGCTGGCTTTGAACTCGCGATCCTCCTGTCTCAGCCTCCCTAAGTGCTGGGATTACAAGCGTGAGCCACCGCGCCCGGCTCCCCCTTTTTATTTTTTATTTTGAGACAAGGTCTCACTAAATTGCTTAGGCTGGACTCAAATTTCAATCCTCTTTCCTCGACCTGCTGAGTCACTGGGACTACAGGTATGCACCTTAATATGTTTTCTAAAAAAAAAACAAAACAAAAAACAAAATAAAATAAAACCTGGGTAAACCACAATGAGAAACCACTCCCACCTATTAGAATACTGGGAATTGAACTCAGCTTGCTTTACCACTGAGCTACGTCCCAAGTCCTTTCCATGTTTTTTAAATTTTGAGACAGGGTCTTGCTAAGTTGCTGAGGTTGACCTGGAACTTTTGATCTTCCTGCTTCAGCCTTCTGGGATTACTGGGATTTCAGGTGTGTGCCATTGCATCTGGTTTGAGATGACTATTATTTAAAAGAAAAAGAAAAAAGGAAAATAACAAGTATTGTCAAGAATGCAGAAAAATTGGACAGTTGGTGGGAATGTAAAATTGTACAGTCATTGTAGAAAAGTTTGGTGGTTCCTCAAAAAGTTAAGCATGGAGTTACCATATGATCTAGCAATTTCACTTTGGGGTATATATCCAAAAGAACTGAAAGCAGGAACTCAAACATGTATTTGTATACATATGTTCCTAGCGACATTATTCACAATAGCCAAAACCAAATAACTTTAGTGTCCATCAATAGATCAATGGATAAACAAAATATTGTATATCCAAAAAGTGAAGTATTTTTATTCTTTGAAAAGGAATGTATTTCTCTTATGTGCATGTATGAATATGACATAATAAATCCCACTATTATAACACATCAGTAAAAATAAAAACTTTTATTTAAAAAATAGATTTTTTTTTTGGTACTGGGGATTGAACTCAGGGGTACTCGACCACAGAGCTACATCCCCAGCCCTATTTTGTGTTTTATGTAGAGACAGGGTCTCACTGAGATGCTTAGTGCCTCGTCATTGCTGAGGCTGGCTTTGAACTCGTGATCCTCCTGCCTCAGCCTCCCAAAATGCTGGGATTACAGGCGTGCACCACCATGTCCGGCTTAAAAAATGGATTTCTGATACATGCCACAACATGGGTGAACCTTGAAAACATTCCACTATGTGAAATAAACCAGGCAGAAAACGACAAATATTATTCCTGTTACATGTTGTTAAATACAAAATTAAGGAAGTCATTACTTTTTTTTTTTTTTGTGGTACTGGGGATTGAACTCAGGGGCATTCGACCACTGAGCCACATCCCCAGCCCTATTTTGTGTTTTATGTAGAGACAGGGTCTCACTGAGTTGCTCGCTTAGCGCCTCGCCATTGCTGAGGCTGGCTTTGAACTCACGATTCTCCTGTCTCAGCCTCCCTAAGTGCTGGGATTACAGGCTTGAGCCACCGCGCCCGGCTAAGGAAGTCATTACTTTTGACTAAGTTATTATACTAGACTCTTTTGACTAAGTTATTGTACTAAGTTATTATACTAGTTTATATTATACTACAAACTGGGCTAAAAATCAGAATGGAGACATTCATGCTAAAGTTCCAGTCACTAAGCTAAAACTAAGCTGTTTATCTGACCTTCTGAGAAATCAGGACTAGAGAGATAACAGCCACATTTCCCAAACAGACCAGTTTTAATTGGCATGATCATAAAGTTCTCTCTGCTCTAGTCCTTTCACAGAAAAAGATAACCTGAAGTAACCTGATGTTAACCAGTTATTTTTCCATTATTCTGTATGCCTATCCCTGCATTACAGGGACAGGAACTTTGAAATGACCAATCCACTTTTCATTTTGTTCCTGTCTTCCCAGTCCCCCACTTTTTCTTTTTCCTTTTTGGTATCAGGGATTGAACCCAGGGATGCTTGCTTAACCACTGATCGACATCCCTAGACCTTTTTATTTTATTTTTAAATTTTGAGACAGGGCCTTGCTAAGTTGCTGAGGCTGTCCTTGAACTTGTGATCTGCCAGCCTCAGCCTCTTGAGTTGCCAGGATAACAGGTAAGCCACTGGGCCAGGATCTCAGCTCTTTTTTGTCTATAAAACCAACCTCCTCTGCTCAGCTCATTCTGTTTTATGAAGTGTTGCCCAATTCTAGAATCAAAAACAAAGCCAGCCAAAGGCCTTTAATAATGAGGTACCTAGAATACACAAATTCATAGAAACATAATATAGAGTAAGAAGACACCAGGGACTAGGAGAAGGTGAATAGGAGTTATTATTTAATGATTATGGAGTCTCCATTTGAAAACCATGAAAAAGTTGGAAGTGGATAGTAGTGAACATTGCAAAACATTGTGAATGTAATTAATGAAACTGAATCATACATCTAAAAGTGGTTAAAATGGTAAAATTTTATTTTATTTATTTATTTAATAAATAAATAAAATAAAGAGGCCTTTAGAGTTTACAGAATCTGTCTTCCTTGTGCAGACGGGAAAGCTAAGGTCCACAAAGGAAAGTACTCTGTCCAAAATCACACTCTCCTGACTCTCTGTGTGGTGCTCTCTGCTTGGGCTGGGCTACTGAGAACAGACCACCTTGGGCTGGCAGGGTTTCTCCAGGAGGTAATGACCTATGACTCTTGGGCTCTTCAACTGGACTAGGGTGGGGGTCGGGTCACTGAAAGCTAGGATGATCCCATACCCAGATGATGATGAAGACACTTCTAGCAAAATGTGGTGTGGCTCCCCAACCTACCCCCAAGCATTTCCCTACCCACACCCCACCTCCCATCTGACACTGCCAGTTGTTTCTATAGCCTATGTCCCCAGGAGACCCTTCAGGGTACAGAATAACAAGATAACTGATGGGCCAGAACATGAGGTTCCCAGATCATTTTATCTGGTCAGTAAACTGTTACATGGTAGGCCAAGCCTGCCCCAGGCACTGGTGAACACTGACTTGGAGGGCAGGCATGCCAGGGCTCAAGGTCAGGAGGAGCCCCCAGGACAAACATTTCCTCTGATCCCAGTTGCTCTTTCAGGCCTGAACTCCTCTGATCAAGGGACAGTGAGAGATTTAACAGAATCTCACTTCCAACCCCAAAGCCGTCTAGTTTCCCCTAGAGCAATTCTGATGGGAAAAGTCTGAGGGCCAGAGTTAAAACCTCTAGGGCAATTGTCACAAAGCAGTGCCCATCACAGAGCTGATTTTGTTAAATGAAAAACTTAGCTCATCCGGGCACAGTGGTGCACTCCTGTGATCCCAGCACTTTGGGAGGCTGAGATAGGAGAATCATGAGTTGAAAGCCAGCCTAAGCAACAGCAAGGCGCTAAGCAACTCAGTGAGACCCTGTCTCTACATAAAACACAAAATAGGGCTGGAGATGTGGCTTGGTGGTCGAGCACCCCTGAGTTCAATCCCTAGTACCAAAAACAAAAAACAAAAAAACTTTTAGCTCCAAGAGTATCATCTCCACATTCTCTGAATTAGCACAGGCAGCAGGGAATCAGGAGGGAAAGACGGGCAGCAAATAGGACAGCAGATCCTTGCAGGAACCAGAGCAGTGCAGGGACCAAGGCCACTACAGGATGCCAGGTGGGTGAAGGCCCTCACCATACCTGGGGTGGGGCATCTGGGAGAGCTTCCTGACAGAGGGAGACTCTTAATTTGAGTCTATGGGAGTTGGGCAGGCCCAAAGGTGGGAGAAGAGGAAGGTCATTTAGTCAGAAGGGGTGGCTCTGGCACTGTCTAAGGATCTCAGTGCCATGAGGGTTTAGTGTAAGCTGGGATAGGAGAAGAGTTATGCAAAGGCATGATGCTGGTCCCTGGCAGGGTTGAGGAGTGAGGGTGGGATATTCCATCAGGGAAGCTCAGAGGAGAATCCCACACAGATAATTTCAGGGCTCCTTGAGCTCCCAGGAGCTCAGAATGTGAATCATACCACCCTGGGAAGAGCCCATGGGCCTTTCTGGGTGGGTCTCTGCTCACAGCCTGGCTGGTTGTTAAGAGATGTTCTTGGCCTGGTGACTTTCTTCCAGATAGCCTTGAACCCTCCTTGGGCTTCTTCCTTGACATCTACCTGACACCCACCCTCCTAGAGGCACCCCTTCTCTGCCTGTAGTCTCTACCACACTGCTCAGTGCAGCACTGGGACTCAGCACTGGAGTGAGGTAAGAGTGCAGCTCCATCACAATTTGGAATCCTGACAAGTCAGAGCCAGAAGGGGCCAATAGGGATTGTCTAACCCAAACTTAACCATTTTACCAATGAAGAACATAGAGAGGGAGTCTAAGGCTATTCAGTGAATTGGGAGCAGAGATTAAATAAGAACGCTGGCCTTGCAATCCCTAACCAAGAGCATTCTTTCTCTACACAGGACCTTGCAGGAAAGAAACAAGCATTTTGGCTAGAGCTGTGGGAATCACTTGCTAAATTGATTTAAGACACTGCATTGAAGTTATTATTATTATTATTTTATTTTTTTTGGTACTGGGGATTGAACTCAGGGGTATTCGACCACTGAGCCACATCCCCAGCCTTATTTTGTATTTTATGTAGAAACAGGGTCTCACTGAGTTGCTTAGAGCCTCATCATTGCTGAGGCTGGCTTTGAACTCGCGATTCTCCTGTCTTAGCCTCCCAAAGTGCTGGGATTACAGGCGTGCACCACCGTGCCCACTGGGACTGAACTCTTGTCCTCTGTCTACCCCGTGCTCTAGCCCTATCCCTGTGATGAACAGGCCTGGGAGTGTCCTTCCTGTGATCTTAACCTATAGGTTCCAGACAGCTCAGAGTCCACCTGGGCTGGATATGCCCCTTCTGGTCCGTGGGTCCTTGTCTCTAATGTGACGTAGTGGACTTGCTTGGAGGGATTGATGGATGGGAGAGAAGGGGCAGGCGCATCATTCATTGGGGTTACCACTGCAAACTGGGTAGTTCTTCTGGTAGTTGAGAAGTCATAAGCTGAAAAGAATCATTACCCTTTTCTCCACTTCTGAGACATCGTCTTTCTGAAATAAGGAAAGAAGAGAGGGCAAGAGTCTCAAAAGGACTGAAAATCACCCCTTAGTTATAACCCAGCATTTGCTCCCCTAGCTGACAGCTAACATTTTTGTACACAGATAATCATCTGGTCCTGTGGCAGCCCTGGAGAGGCCCCCTCTGAACTCTCAGGCCTATATTTCTTCCTCTCTGTAGTGATTTCAGAACGCTATTATTTTTATCCTGCCAATACTTCCAAAGGATCTGAGGGTAACTCCTTTCTATCCTGTATTCCTGGGGCTCAGCAATTTACCTGAATCAGAGAAAACACCAAAGAGCAAATCAGTGGGGATCAAGTGCTCTGGACACAACATCTCCTCTCCCTGAGGCCCTGGAGCACCTCTGCACCTGACTTTCCACAAGGAAGGAGAAGCAGGTGGAAATTCAGTGAGTTTGCACATAGGAAGCCTGAGCACGGCCTCTGGGAAAAAGACAAGTCCAGCTGACCTTGGCAAAGAAAGCCTTAAGGCTCAAGCCACCTCTTTTGGTTTGCTCTCTGCTGGCCTCCTAGCTTTTTTGGCTCAGCAACGCCCAGGATTCTGGGCATATTTGTCTCCAGCTTTCTAAAAATAACCTGGGCCGCCCAGTGCCTCCCAGATGTCTGAGCGCTGAGTCTGTGATTTCCCTGCTGGTAATGGGACAGCCCAGACATGGGCAGCTGGGGTGGCTCAAGCAGCTAAAGCCACTTCCTTTGCCTCCCCGCCACTGCCTACTAAGAGCTCAGCCCTACCTCTGAATCCTTGCAAAGCAAAGGAGGGCAGAGGCCCGGCTGCCTGAGTGATAGGCATTGGAGATTGTTGACTCTACTCTCTGCTTGTGAAAACTGAAACCCAAGGACTTCCCTAGGACACTTGCACCACTAAGATCCTCCCATCCATTCCTCAGCACTCAATTAATGCCTGCTACTGCCCTACTTCATTCCTGCTACCTGGAGTCCAGGTCTCTGAGCTCAGTCTGACTTTCCCCACCACAGCTGTAAATTCCTGACAACAGTGGTGTCCCCTTGAGGTTGCAATGGTGCCTGGAAGAGTGTCCAATCCAGAGGACATATTAGCAAATGTAGATTGGAAGCTGGTTGCAGTGGCACACGCCTGTAATCCCAGGACTTTGGGAGGCTGAGACAGGAGAATTGTGAGTTCAAAGCCAGCCTCAGCAATAGCGAGCAACTCAGTGAGACCCTGTCTCTAAATAAAAACACAAAATAGGGCTGGGGATGTGGCTCAGTGTTTGAATACCCCTGAGTTCAATCCTCGGTACAAAAAAAAATGTAGATTGGATTAAACTATGTAGTGAGCTGAGCATGGTGGCTCACGCTTGTAATCTCAGCACTTTGGAAGGCTGAGACAGGAGAATCACGAGTTCAAAGCCAGCCTCAGCAATAGCGAGGCACTAAGCAACTCAGTGAGACCCTGTCTCTACATAAAATACAAAATAGGGCTGGGGATGTGGCTCAGTGGTTGAGTACCCCTGAGTTCAATCCCTAGTACCAAAAAACAAACAAACAAACAACTATGTAGTGGTAGCCAGGGCCAGGCATGGAGTCAGGCTAGGGGACAGAGTTTTTGGATTCTAGTTTAGGGATAGCCAGCCATTGTGACATTGTGTCTCCATCAGTTTCCCTGGATGAGCCTGTTGAATTGGGGCTGGATGAGATGGTGTCTTAGGATCCAGCCAACTCTGTGGTCCTAAGGCTATGAGCTGATACCCTGTTCGGTATTCCTGTCCTTTCCTCTGATTCCTGGTGTGTGAGGGTGTTGGCACATCCTGCTGGTTCCACCCAGCTCTCAGCTTCTCCCTCTCTGCTTCCTAACTTTCTACCTGTGGTTCCTGACCCCTAGGCCCAGCTCTCCCAGTGGTGCTACCTCTGTCTCTGCTGCTAGGTTTCCAAGGGTGAATCAACCCATGCCTTATTAAACCTGCGACCTTGGGTAAAGCCCCTTTGCTGAACTTCAGTTTCGCCACCTCTAAAATAGAGATATTAGGGCTGGGGACCTAGCTCAGTGGTAGGGTGCTTGCCTAGCACATGCATGGACCTAGATTCAATCCCTGGCTTTGCCCAAAAATCATTAAAATTAATTAATTAATTAATTAAGAATAAAATGGAGATAATAAGATCTATCTTAGAGAAAGGTCCTAGGGGTAAAGGAAATCTTTTATCTCAGATATGAGATCACCTGCTGCACAAAGTCTTCCCTGACCCAAGGATGGCAGCTCTTGTGCCTTTTATGGCCCTTCAGTTTTGGCCTTCACTACGTGGTTATTGTCTGTGTACCCATTCTCCACCAGGTTGGCGGCTCCTCAAGGCCAGGAGGCTCCAGGGCCCAACACAGGATTATCACAATAAAATGCCTGGGAAAGCTTGTTGATGGACAAAGGGAATGAATAAAACTTGGGAGAAAGGCAATAGGTTTTCAGAAGTCAGCGAGTCTGATTCAGGAGCAACCTGATTGACAGGACAAGTTCTGGGCATAGTAATATCAATTGCTGCTTGGAGTCCTTCCTCCATTTTTCTGCTTGGTGAATTCATTCCTCAAGATCCCAGGCAAACATCTCCTTCCCTGAGAAATCCGATCACTCCCTCTGATGGTACAGTACACACTGCACTACAGGATTTCTTCATATGTCTCTCTCTTGCCTCAGGTGCTGAGTTACCTAGGGCAAGACCCTATGGGATCTCAAAGCACTAAGCACTGGATCTGTTGTGAGTTCAATACATGCTTGGAGAGAAAGAATGATGGAAGAAATGATTTCTGAATCCAACTTGGATTTAAACTGCCTCTTTTTTTTTTTCCTTTTGGTGTTGGGATTGTACCCAGGGGCACTCACTCACTGAGCTACATCCCCAGTCCTCTTTTTTTTTTTTTTTGGCACTGGGGATTGAACTCAAGGGTACTTGACCACTGAGCCACATCCCCAGCCCTATTTTGTGTTTTATGTAGAGACAGGGTCTCACTGAGTTGCTTAGCGCCTCACCATTGCTGAGGCTGGCTTTGAACTCGCAATTCTCCTGTCTCAGCCTCCCTAAGTGCTGAGATTACAGGCTTGAGCCACCGCACCTGGCTCCCCAGTCCTTTTTATTTAATATTTTGAGACAGGGTCTACGCTAAATTGCTGAGATTGGCCTTGAACTTGTGATCGTCCTGCCTCAGTTTCCCGAGTTGCTAGGATTACAGTCATGTGCCACCATGCCCAGCTCTGAACTGCCTGATTTTTTTTTTTGGTACTGGAGATTTAACTCAGGGGCACTCGACCACTGAGCCACATCCCCAGCCCTATTTTGTGTTTTATGTAGAGACAAGGTCTCACTGAGTTGCTTAGCACCTTGCCATTGTTGAGGCTGGCTTTGAACTCGAGATTCTCCTGTCTCAGCCTCCCTAAGTGCTGGGATTACAGGCTTGAGCCACCACGCCCGGCTTGAACTGCCTGATTTTTAATGCCCCTCCTAGCCTTGGGGATGATGATAATTTAAGATGATAAAGTTAGAGAAGTGGAGGGGTGAGCTATGGTCTTCCTTCCACAGGTACCCTCCAAACATGCGTGGGTTAAATGCAAGCTAATAAGATGGATTGATAAGAAGCAGTGAGCACAGATAATCATCTAGTCCTATGGCAGCCCTGAACCCCATTTTTGTGTCTGAATTTTTCTCTCTGCTGAAGAAAGGCTGCAGAAACCAGACTTGTCAAAAAGTTTTCTGGATATCCAAAAGATGTTCCTCTGCCCTAAATTTAAACTCATTCACTTGTAGTTTATACATTTAAGCCTTTGATGATCTGGTTGTGAATGGTTTAAAGGTTAAGTGGTGGGCAGTGTGGGGAGGAAGCTGCTGCTGCAGAGGGGTGAGCAGGGAGTGTTCACCAGGGCTGCAGAAAAGGAGGCACCAAGAAGGCTGCTAGATGGGAGATAGAAAAATTAAGCCTGGGGGCTGGGGCTGTAGCTCAGTGGTGGAGTGCTTGCCTCGCATGCATGAGTCACTGGGTTTGATCTTCAGTACCACATATAAATAAATAAATAAAATAAAGATATTGTGTCCATCTACAACTAAAAAAATATTAAAAAAAAAATTAAGCCTGGTCAGGAGTGGTGGCACATATCTGCAGTCCCAGCTACTTGGGAGGCTAAGGCAGGATGATCAATTCAGCACAAAAGTTTGAGACCAACCTGGGCAACACAGTGAGACACCATTTCAAAATAAAATAAAATAACATTTTGTTTGGGAGTATAGCTTAGTGGTAGAGCACTTGCCTAGCATGTGTGAGGATCTAGGTTCAATCCCCCAATACCTCACAAGGAAAAAAGAAAGAAAGACAGAACGATATCACACAGGTGAAAGCCCTTTGGCACTTCAGAGCATGATAGATGGGACCATTTAGTTCAGGGTCAAGCCTCTCTACAAATAAATGCCTCTGGGTACATCACTGTATTCTGCTCTGGGCCTATCACTTTCTGGGATAGGGTTTCCCTATCATTAAAATGAACAGTTTTCATCAAGGGATATAAGGGCACATGATTCTCTAGGAGTTTCCTCATGGGAGGCCTCTGTTCCCAACCATATATGTCAAATGAGGTTTCATCAAGGTCAAGACTCCAGTCTCCAAGGTTTTTGGGTAATAAAGTTTTCTTGCCACAAACCCTCAAGAGTGGAGCCTGTCCTTGGCTGGAGGTAGTATATACCCTACTAATGCTGTCTGGGCTGAGCCCACGAGGAAAAGCAAAACTATCCAGACCCTGGCACAGAGGCTGTGGCTCACGATCTGACTGCTACAGAAGTTAAAAGGAAGCCTGGCTCTGGTGGAAACGGAAGTGTCTGAGGTCTGACGGTTGCTCTCTGCATGGTCTCTGCAGCCAGAAGGGAAGTAAAACTGTCTGGGCATCTGGTAGTTTCTTGCCTGAAAGCCCATAGGACAGGGATAGATGAGGCCTGGTGCAGGAATGCTCTCTGGTTCAGAGCCCTGGACTAGGCCAGGGACCATCCTTGGAGAGTAGGATGGTTCAAAGTTTTGGGGGAGGGCAAAGGAAAAACCCTAAAGCTGGGTCACAATGTTAAGCAAATATCCCTGTGCCTCTTTGGTTCCAGTTTTTCCATTTGCAAAAATGTATATGGTTTAGGCAATAAGGATTTCTGGAATGCTGAGTACTGGAGATACAGATACAGTTTGAGTAAAAGGAACCTGGCCTATTACCCTGTTGGCAAAGGAATCATAACCTGGTGATGGGAATCATGGGCTAATCATGATTATCAATGCCTGTGCAGTTCCAAAAAGCTCTGGACATAGAGCACTTAATGGAGCTGGGGGCTCAGGGAAAGTTCCAGAGAGAGTTGAGTGACTTTCTACCATCACTTAGCTAACCAGTGGCCCAGCTGAGGCCAGAGTCTGGAAAGAAAGGGGAATTCAGAAAAGAATGTAGCTAAGTAGAAGTTCATTTATCTTATGCTTAGTGCTGTCATTAAGATTTGAACAAGGTTCTGGAGCTCTGGGGGGATTAATTCTGAGTTAGAGAAAAGAGGAAGACTTTACAGAAGCAAGGGTTTTCAGCTGGCATTTAAAGGATAAATCTGAGCTTATCAGGCAAAGAAAGGGGGAAAAGGTATTGAAAGGAGAGAGAACAGCATATACAGAAGTATGAAGTTGATGAAAGAGCATGTTATAGCTAAGTGTAGTGGTGCACACCTGTAATCCCAGCAACTCAGGAGGCTAAGGCAGGAAGATTATGGTTTGAGACCAGCCTGGGCAATTTAGCAAGACCCTGTCTCAAAATAAAATATAAAAAAGGGCCTGGGGTTTAGCTCAGCGGTAAAGCATTTGCCTAGCATACATGAGTCCCTGGGTTCAATCCCCAGCACCACAAAAACAAAGAACTTGATGAGTTGCTGCTAAAGTACATTTAGGACAACAAAATAATGGGACTGAGAGATGAGCTTGGGTAGGCTAGCTGAAGTCACTCGTGAAAGGCCTTGAATGTCATGTTTAAAAGCTTGAGTTTAATTTGGAGGGTAGTGGGGAGCCAGGAAGGGTCCTCAGCAGAAGAGCACATGGAGAGATAGCGTGCTTGGGTTGCTAGGAGGGCAGAGGGCAGGAGTGCTAGCTTGGAGTGACTGCAGGGAGGCAGAGGCAGGAGTGACTGAGGGTCTCAGGTGTCAGGCCCGGCCCCTGTCAAGAAACTGAAACTTTTTAGGAGTCTACAGAGGTATGGAGGAAATGAGAACTGAAACTTGGGCCCTGCTGTGGCTGTGGCAGGTGTGGTCAACAAGGGAAGTGAAAGGGTTGGAGTGACTGGCAGTCTACCTTTGGTGGGGAGTAGCTTGTGGAGGATTGCAGAGACCTGCCCTCAGGTTAGGGTGACTGGCAGCCTAGCCTTGTTGGGGGCTAGCTTGTGGAGGATTGCAGAGATCTGTTCTCAGGTTAGAGTCCTGTTTCAGTGAGGCACGGGGTGAGGGACTTTGCCCTGAGGGAGGCCAAGCGGCAGTGTGCCCAAGTCCCTGCCCCTTGCTCCTGCCCTCAAGAATCCTACCTCCTTCCACCAAGCTTCTTTTGATCAACTTGTTCTCCTGAGATAAGCCTTTTCCTGCCCTGCTCCCACCTTTCTAGCACCCTAGGGGTCAGTCACAGCCATTCCTGGGCTTCCTGTAGCCCTACTGTTGTGCAGCTTGAGTGGTGACTGTCTCTGCTTTGAGGCAGAGGTCTTTTGTCTTGCTTAAACCTCCTCCCACTCCCAGTGGCTGTTACCTTGTTTCAGGTGCCCCTGTCTCATCTGACTGCCCACAAGAATATTTGGGAATAACAGATTAGTCAGAACCAGGCCCTAAGGCCTCCAAAGAAGCCAGCATTATGTATGCCTGTCCTAGAACGGGAACATGGAAGTTCATGGACTAGGTGGTTTTATTCTTCTGGGGAAAGTCTTGACCTGACTGATGGGAATGGCAGATCCAGGTGGAGCATCCTGTATTAGTCAGGAAGAGACCTCAATGAAGGGACTACTGTATGGAGGTGTGGCTAGACTGGAGGGATATATATATAAAAAAAAAAGGAGCGTGAGGTAACCACTCAGAGACTGGCAACAATGGGAAATTCTTACCCCTAAGAGTGAAGGGGGTCAGGAGTCATTACAGGAGCCCAGTGAGATGTAGGGCTGCTGGCAGAAGTGTGATCAAGGAGGGAGCAAGGGGGAGAAAACCCTGACCTCTCTCTTCTTTCATCCTCTAGTCTCGTTGTCTGAATCAACCCATGTGGAAATCAGTTGGCAAGGGGGCCTGGTGGTACAGACCCCAGGAGTCAGCCCCCTGGGGCACAGCATAGGGCTGGGTGGGGATGCAAGTGGAGACTAACAGACTTCAGAAAATCAGCTCCCAGATGGAATATCTGGATAACCCTATGGCGTTAATAACCTCCGGCACCCAGTGCTGATCACAGGTAATCTGTGATCAGCACTGGGTGCGGGAGGTTACCAGTTGCCCCAGAGGGGAATGGTGAAGCTTCACTTTTATATTTATTCTGCTACCATCTAGAAAGAACTCTCTGGTCATTCTGGGCATGGTGGTGCACTCCTGTAATCCCAGTGACTCTGGAGGCTGAAGTAGGCAGGAGGATTGCAAGTTCAAAACCAGCCTTAGCAAGTTAGCAAGGCCCTAAGCAACTTAACGAGATCTTATCTCAAAATAATTAAAAATAAAATAAAATAAAATAAAGAACACTTTAGTCTTGATGGTTAAAGAACTAGAGAATTTGGGCTAGGGGGCTCTGTGATAGAATACTTGCCTATCATGTGTAAAGCCCTGGGTTCCATCCCTAGCACTGCCAATAAACAAACAAACAACTGAAAAAAACTAGAGAATGATGGAGGAACATGGGTCTCAAAAGTGATTCTCCCAATACCCACAGCGACTAAGAGTGGAACACAGTGTAAGGAGGTGCTGCAAGATGGTTTCCTAAAGGAACCAGTATCCAGATTATGCAGTTAAGTAGCCATAAAGCAGTAAACTAGTCAGTCTGACTTAGAACTTGACCTAAGCTTTTAGCCAATACCCCAATGTGCGAGGAGAAAAAACTTCAGAATTAGTTTGACCCAGGTCAAGGCATCTTGTCCTTCAGACTCATCCTATCCTCTTTTTCAGGGTCACTTGCTCAGAAGCCTCTCCCTGACAGGAGCAGCAGATGAGGACAGAGCGCTGCCTATGAGCCAGCAAAAGACAGGCCTGCATGGACCCTTAGGCACACCCTCCCTCAGCCTGCAGGACTGGGCCTCCAATTCTGAGACTTGGCTGCCTACACTTCTGGTCAACCTCTCCATCTTTAGGCCTTTAATCCATAAGTCCAGCATGCCTGCTGGTGCCACACTTTGTCTTAGGTTCTGGGGACAGGGTGACAAATAAGATTTCCCGAGGCCTGTGGGGGTAGGGTGTATGGGGGGAGGACACTGTTGGGATGACCATTACACAGCATGATAAATATCATACAATGGCACTGCTTTTAAAATTTAGAGCAAACATCCAAGAGGGCACTCCAAAGCTACAGTCCACCACTGGAGGCTCATTTCCTAAGATTCACTATTCAAGACTGTCCCCAGACATGGCTTGAGCCCATCCAGCCTGTGGTTTGTGCTCTCATGATTCCTCTGTTGGGAGTACTCAGCTTCCAGTCCCACTCCCAGTGCAGCTTTCCTGGGTCCTCTCCTTTAGGTAGAAGCAGCCTTCTTCCACTTGGAACTACCACAGTACTTAATCCTGTACTTTGGAACTTCCTACTCCGCCTCAAACAATAATAAGGGACTTCTAGGTCTTGTCTCTTCATCTACACTGAGAACTCCGTTAAACCCATTTTCATTCTCCCCTCTCTGAGCACTAGTGGTGCAGTACACATTTCCTCAATTGAATTTGGCAGTCCAGTTCCTATGACGAGGGGCTGGTGAGTCCAGCAACTATGATGGAGTGGTTAACTTCAGGACACAGGGAATTCGGCCATCTGGTAGTCCTGCTCCTTACTAATTGTGTGATCTTGGGCAAGTTACTTAACCCTATCTTTAAAATTGAGATAATGGAGGTTGAGAAAATCACTGGGTTAAAACATCAAAGCCCTCAGAGCTGTGCCTGGTGCTCCCTAAACATCCAAAAAACGTTAGCTATTATTATTATAGCTATTGTGAGGAGCCAGCTGGGTGTTCTTGTAAACAACTCCTGACACCCAAGCAGAGCTGGTGCGGACACACACTGGCTCAACACACAGCCACATTTGCAAATGGGGAGGGCGGGAAACTATAACCCCATTTTAGACAGGGCAGAGGCTCAAGGAAGTCAGGGGCATACATTCATATAAAAAATATGTTTTGAGCCATTTCTCCATGTCAGGCACTGCCTCTCCTCCCACATTAAATTTCCTGTGTCCTCAGATGTGGGAATGGGGGCTGTGTCTTGTTTTGTTTTGGTGCTGAGGATTAAACCCAGGGCCTCATACATGCTAAACCAGTGCTCTAACACTGAGCTATACCCTCAGCCCCCAAGGGAGGTATGTTTTATATAAGGTGATTCTTAGCCTTGGCAAGTCTGGGAAAAAGGGTTGGAATCTATACTAGGGCAAGCAGCTTGCCATGTTCCAAGTGTGGACGTGGGCTTATGGGGGATGCTGTGTTCCCGGGTCAGATCAGCACAGCAGTTAGCAGCAACAGACTGACTTGATCAACTGGGTACAAATCTGTTTGTCACTTATTGGCTCTTTTACTTGGGCAAGTTACTTGACCTATTTATAAAATGGGGCTAATAATAGTACCTGAGTTGAGAGAATTAAATTAGTTATTTGCATGAAGTGCTTGGAGTGGTGCCTGCCAGATAGTAACTATAATAAAGCAGAGTTAGTATTAATATGCGCAGTGTAGACAAGTATCAGACAGAAGGCCGGGGGTGGTGGATTTGATGCTCCTCACCCCAGGATTAGCTTTGCCTACATCGTGGGCGGCATCTGTCTCTTCAGGGAGACTCGCCACCTGCTCCTTTCGGCTGGAAGAGCTTTCCTGAGCCAGGGAATTCCCTCCCATGGCGACTGACAGCAGCTCCTGGCATTCTGATGCCAGATGCTCTGCCCACAGCAGTAGAGTGAGAATTAGATCATGTCTCGTGGCCAAGATTGGCCTGGGAGGACAAGCAGGTTTAGGAGTTGAGGGTGTCCACTTAGAAAGGCTGGATACAGGAGGCGAGTGCCGACCCCAGGAGGCTCCTCTCCACGCCTTGGGCCTGCTTTGGCTGAGGGTGGTGCTGCAGACAGGGGAAGGGCGGGTGCCTAGGGAGGACAGGCAGGATGCCAGAGTGTCTGCCAGCCCTCCAGGACGCTCATTTTGGCTTCCCGCCCTCCAGCAGGGAGCAGGGAAGCTGTTTTGTTTAGGCATCAATTGGGCAGGCTGTGGGAAAATAGGCAGGCAGGTTTCCTAAGCTGAGCAGGGCTTGCTCCCTTCACAGGCCAGCCCACACAGTGGTGGCAGGGCTGCCACCTCCCATTGTGCCACCTCCCTCCCCCACGATTCCATCTTTCTCCCCTGGTTCCTGCCTGATGCTCCTTCCCCAGCTCAGTCTGGCGGTGGGGTGGGGTGTCCTCCACATGGAAGGGGCCCACAGACTGGTAGCACTCTATGCCTCCCAGGCTGGGCCTTGGAGAAAGTCCCTAGTGGAACCTCTGGTGTTATAGATAAGGAAACAGTGGCTGAGGGAGAAGCAGGGACTTCCCAAGTCCTCACAGTGAGTCAGGGGCAGAACTGGAACTATAGTCAGGATAATCTCCCCTCACCATGGGAATTCCTCTTTTTATTTTTTAATTGACAAACAAAGCCAGAACAAAATGAAGGAAAACTCATAAAAAGGAAAATGCACATTTGAGGGCTGACGCAGTTGCAGGCACTTTACCTAAACATTCCCATTTAATTCCCACCACAAATCTGCAAACAGTCATTCTTCCCATTTTATAGACAAGGGAACCTGGATGAAAAGAAGTTTCAAGATTTGATCAAGAATCCAAAGCTAGGCAAAGGAGGAATCAGACATCTAAGTCAGGGTTGCCTGATTGAAAACCCCAGAAACTTCACCTTTCCACCCACACCTGACTGTTATACTTTTCGGTGCCTGGTTTTTAGAGCTGTAATCAAAGTGCAGCTCCCGGTGGAAGGCTCCCCTCAGCGTCTCACACAGGTAGTCACTTAGCTTTCCCTGCTGCATCCCAGTTGGCAATCTCTGGCTTACATGGCTCCTCAGCCCTTAACAGATCATATTTCATTTAATCTTCACAACAGCACTCCTGGGAGGAAGACAAGACATTCTACAGACATGGAAACCAAGGCTGAGGACAGTGATATGCCAGAGATCACATTCAGAAAGTACCTGGTAAAGATAGGGCTACAACTCTGGTTTCCTGTCTCCTGATGTCAAAATCATGTGTCTGCCAGCTCCTGTCATAGCCTGGAGACTAGCTGTTCATCCCCCCTCACTCCCTAAGATGTAATACTTACTCCCTGATAGGGGCACCAATTGACCAGATAATTCCCTGCCCCAATGCCTGCTTCCTAGGGACTTGTCTCTGACCTTAGATCCTAGGTGCATTCTAGTGGGACCCTGGATGTGTATGATTCTCCTGGCTTTGCATGTCCCCCATTCACTCCTGTGAACTTCAATCAATTGTGTTAAGACTGGGAGCTTCTGGAGTGTAGGTCCACAGACCTGCTCTTTTTTTTTTTTTTTAATATTTTTTTAGTTATAGATGGACACAATGTCTTTTTTTTTTTTTTTTTTAAATTTTTTTGTAGATGGACACACTGTCTTTATTTTATTGCTCTGTATGTGGTGCTGAGGATCGAACCCAGGGCCTCACGCATGCGAGGCAAGCGCTCTACCGCTGAGCCACAATCCCAGCCCCAACACAATGTCTTTATTTCATTGCTTTGTATGTGGTGCCGAGGATCGAACCCAGGGCCTCACGCATGCGAGGCAAGCGCTCTACCGCTGAGCTACAATCCCAGCCCCTCACAGAGCTGCTCTTGACTAAGCCCAGAACAAGAGACTTGTTGAGTGATACTACATGGAATCCAAGGACTAGTACTGCCACAAACTCAACGTGTGCCCTAGGGAGAGCCCCTGCTCTCTTCTGGCAGCCACTGACTTTGAGTTCTCTTCCCAAAGGGCTTCCTTTTTTTTAAAAAATGGTACTGGGATTAAACCCAAGGCTTTATACAGATACACATACATACTTATACATAGGGCCTTATAACACTGAGCTATATCCCCAGCCTTTTTAAATTTTATTTTGAAATAGGGTCTCACTAAGTTGGCTACGGTAGCCTTGAACTTTCAATCTTCCTGCCTCAGTCTGCCAACTAGCTGGGATTTCAGGTGTATGTCATCATACCTAGGTCCCAATGTGCTGAGATTGGAAGCTGGTTAGAGGAGAAAAGTACACTCACGCAGGCTGACTAGAGGGCTGTGTTGGGCAGTGGGCTGTGGAGGGGTAGGGAAAGGTGACCCAGGTAGGAAGGTGAATGGAAGTGGGGTCTGCAGTCTGCAGCAGCATCTCCATCTGGGCTTGATGGGGTTCCAGAAGGGAATAGCTGGCATCTGGATGTACTGACAAGCATTCCCAAGTAGTTTGTGCCAATATGAGTAGGGGATAATGACAGAGTGGAGAGGGCCATGGAACTCAGCTTCAGGGAGTGTGTAGTGTGCCTTGGTATAGTATGGACAGGTGGACTGGTGGCCACATTTTCTGGAGATAGCCTCAGATGGAGTGTAAGTTGTCATGGGTGCCTGCTTTGGGCCTGGAGTGGGGTGCTTTTCCTACTGTAGCCATGCTAAAGGGCTTCTATACACTTTGCCTTCCTATAGTTTTTCCCAGGAGTCCTGTGGAATACCAGAATAGCCGGTCTTCTAATGCCCACTTATATACCTGTTCCAGGCCTGCTTTTGATGCTGGCTCTGACTTAATCTTAGAATCACATTCTGGGAGAAGTGCACGTTGGAGTACGTTGGAGGGACAGCACAATTTCAAAGCCAGAGGGAGGCAGGGTCCAGGCCTGGCTCTCCTTTATTAGCTGTGACCTTGGGTAGATCATTTCACTTCTAAGCCAGTCTATGAAATCCCCAAATGG
>CM053399.1:54171281-54181467 GCA_028644305.1 Xerus rutilus | reverse complement strand
GCTTGTAATCCCAGCACTTTGGGAGGCTGAGACAGGAGAATCACGAGTTCAAAGCCAGCCTCAGCAACGGCGAGGCGCTAAGCAACTCAGTGAGACCCTGTCTCTACATAAAACACAAAATAGGGCTGGGGATGTGGCTCAGTGGTCGAGTACCCCTGAGTTCAATCCCCAGTACCAAAAAAAAAAAAAAAAAAAGAAATCCCCAAATGGGGTCATATGTATAATTAGAGCTGGAAACAATGTAAATAACATGGCTATGTCAATGCCTGAAACATGGAAGAAGCAAAATAAATAGGAGCTGTTATTAATTTTTTTTCAGATTGAGAATCTCGCCTGTGGCCTCTTTGATGTAAGACAGTCAGCACCTGCTTGCCCAGCCCCAGGAATAGGGAGTTCACCCCCTCCAGAGGTAGCTCAGAAATCTCCTTCCTGAGACCCAGCTGAGGCCTGTTCCAGTTCCGTCTCTGGGGCCTCAGTGCATGCTGCTCTGCAGCATTTTCCCCGAAGAATCTTACGACATCTTCCTGGGAACACAGTGCTTGCCTACAATGCAAAAGCAAGACTCTGGAAGTCCTCATCCTTGTTCAAAGAGGTATATTTTAAGTTGGCTTACATAGGTCACAGAAATCCCTTCCCCTGTACTGTGGAGTTTGGAACACATGGATTATATCCTCCTCAGTCTGTTTTTTTTCTGGATGAATGCTCCCAATGCTTTTAACATTCGCCATAGGGGACCATTTTTCATGGAAGAATCTGGTTTTGTCCCAAATTCATCACTTTAGGGCAAGCCACTTATCTTTACTGAGCCTCCAGTTCCTCATCCATAAAAATTAAGAAAATACTATTTCATAGAGGTATAGTGAAAATTAATTCAGAAAAATCATATGAAAATTTAGGGTTTGGATAAGGCACTTGATAAATGTTAAATATATGTATTCTGGTATTGGGGATTGAACCCAGGGGTGCGTTACCACTAAGCTGCATCCCTAGACCTTTTTATTTGAAGATAGGATCTTGTTAAGACACTGAGGGTCTCACTGAATTGCTGAGGCTGGCCTCAAATTTTCAATCTCCCGCCTCAGCCTCCTGAATTACTGTGAGGTAGGTGCCAGGCCTGGCTCTCCTTTATTAGTTGTGTGACCTGAGGGAGATCATTTCACTTGTAAGCCACAATTTCAAATTGCCACCATGCCCAGTTAAAAGTTTTTTTTTTTTTTTTAAATCATTTTACCCCGTCTTCAGGAAAAAAGGGGGGCAGTGCTGACAATGTAGCTCATTGGTAAAGCATCCCAGAGTTCAATCCCAGGTGCTGCAGAAAAAAAGGGGGAAAAAAAAAGGGAGAAGGAAAATAGAAAGAAAAAAATCTTTTTTTAATTTGGTGGTACTAGGGATTCAACTCAGGGCCTTGAGTATGCTACGTAAACACTCTACCACTGAGGCACACTGCAAGACCCTCCAAAATCCCATTTTTGAAAACATATTGAGCAAGGAAGCCTGCTGATATTGCCCTTAGCTCTTTATAAAATCTCCAGAGGAAATCATTCCAGAAAGTCATTTGCTACTCCAAATGATGGCCAATCAGGCAAAGTATGCCTCCTAAATGAATAAAATAAATCCCCAGAGTCTGACTGCATCTGTGAAGAGCCTATTAGGTTCTAGACTTCATTTACCTTATTCTTAGATGGGCACAAAGGCCCAGAGAAGTCTCAGAGATCAGTGGTCCAGGCAGGATCCTAAATCTTCCAACATCCATCAACTTTATATCCCCAGTATTCACTTCCCAAGGAGGGAGGCAAAGGGAGGATCATCTCTGGGTCAGAGCAGTCGCATCAAGGACTAGGATTCAGCAAATCTTTGTTAGGCACCTGCTGTGTGCAGAACATTGCATCTAGGCACGTATTGATACCCCTCCCCTATTAGGAAGTTTCATTTATGGATGGCTGGCCTGGAACTTAACCCTGGTGAAGCCTAGGTTGATTCTATCTTGCTCACCTCTATAACTCCCAGTGCTTGGCATTAAATCTTGGCAAAAGGCAGGACTCAGCAAATATTTTCTCAATGATGAATCAATGAACATTTTTTTGAGCACAGACTATTTGTTAGACTCTGTGGTAGAAGAAACTCTAATTAATACAATAAGCTTGTGAGGATGTTAAGTGGGGAAACAGGCTGAAAGAAGGGAACAGATTAGCCTGAAGGCTTCAAACTGAATCAGTGACAGGGCCAGGCTGCAGCCCAGTCTCCAGACCTCAGGTCAGGGCTGTAGCTCTACAATCATCAGGGCTCAGGGGCCCCACCCACCTGTTCCCTTGCCCTTGGCCTTCTCTGATCTAATTGAGGACTATAGTGGAGGGCTGATTTTTTTTTTCTTTTTTGGGTACTGGGGATTGAACTCAGGGGCACTCAACCACTGAGCCACATCCCCAGCCCTATTTTGTGTTTTATGTAGAGACAGGGTCTCACTGAGTTGCTTAGTGCCTTGCCGTTGCTGAGGCTGGCTTTGAACTCGCGATTCTCCTGTCTCAGCCTCCCTAAGTGCTGGGATTACAAGCGTGAGCCACCGCGCCCGGCTTGGAGGGCTGATTTTTGAATGGCCTCAAGGAAACCAGAGATAGCAGGGTATGTCTCCTAGTTTATACATAGCTCTAGATAAATCTTACTTACTGAAGCATAGCTCTGATTCTATCACATTCCTGCTCAAAACTCTAGATTCAGTGCAAACAACCTGAGGTCAAGTTCCACCTTCCCCATTTCTGGCCATGTGGCCATCTGGCAAGTTACCCTGGTCTGTGCAGGCCCCACTCACCTTCCTCTTCTGCCTGAACTGCACTTTTGAAAACAGTTGCTTGGGACTCCAACTTCTGAAAAAACTGTGGGGGTGACTCAGTTCATTCTCTACACAGCCCTGTGGTTCATAGTATCGGGAAAAGTCATTTCCACTCTTTTCAGGACCCAAGAAGGCTGACACTCCTGCCTGCAGATAGTCTGGACAGAGCAGTAAGGTGTGTGGGAGGACTCTGCCTAGATAAGCATGCTCACTGGCAGATAAGCAACCCTAAGTCCACCCACTTAAGGGCAGGCAGAGTGAACTGACACCTAGAGGTCTTCACTCCCAAATAAGGGCCACGGGTCTCTTGTATGTACCCTGCCGCCCTCTCTACTTTACCCTATGGTGCTCACTCACCACCTCTTTCCTTCTTCCCTCCTTTTCCTTTTTGCTGTGCTGGAGATCAACCCAGGGCCTCACACATACTAGGCAAGTTCTCTACTACCAAGCTACACTCCCAGACCCTGATCCTTTTTCTTTTTAACTGAGCAATTTTTAGTTCTGCTGTGACCTTCGGAGAGTCTCCATTCTTATTCGGACACTAGCCTTCCCATCTGTGACATGGTGACAATGTCTTTAAGACTGCTCTGCTTCCTTTCAGCAGAATCCCATGTGTCTTGTAGTAGGCAGCGGACTTACTTCTGCATTTCCCACCCCAAATTGCCACGGACTGGCACCTGTAGCCAGTTGTAAAAGGATTTGTCCATGCTCAATCCCTTATGCATAATTAGCTGGCAGGTTAAGAGGGACGGTGAGTGGCCCAGAGGAAGCAAAAAAACGGATCTCTCCTGCCATGGGCATACTACCCCTTTCCCATTGTAAAAATCTCCCTGCGAGCGTCGTCCCCCATCCTTCTCTCACCCGGACACAAACGCTGCAGCCGCAAAAGCCGGCAGGAGGTGGGGGCGGCCTGTGCGCGTGCGTCGGCGCAAGGTTCTCTCCCGCCCACGTGCGCGCCCCCGAGTGGAGGCGCGCGCCGCGGCGAGCTGGCGGGAAAGCGCGCGGGAAGCCCCCAGCTGACTCTCGGTGTGGGGGAGGGAGGGCTGGAGGCGTTCGGAACGTGCCACTCACGGAAGTAAAGGGGGGAATTTTCGCGCTCCTCTAGCGTTTCTACCCCTCCCATCCGCCGACCAATCCGTTAGTTCCCCCCGTCCCCCACCACGATTCGGAGCCCCGCGCCGCGGCCTCGCTCCCTGGCAGCATCCTGGCGGGGCCTGCGAACCTGACGGTGTTGGACTGAGCGATTCCCTCCGCCGCCGGAGCGGGGCGCTGCGCCGCGCAGTGGGGCCGGAAATTCCCGCGGCCTGAGTGGTGGAGCCCTAGCAGGGAGCGCGGCGCCGCCTTCCTCCTTACGGGGCCGGGCGGGGGCGTTGGGCACCGCGAGGGCCGGGCTGCCTGAGTGGGTGGGGTTGGGGGCCACCGCGTCCGCCAGGAGACGGGAGCCGGCGGCGGGCGCGGAGAGAGGACGACACGGCTGCTCCCTGCCAGCGGCTGGGCTAACCGGGAGACCCTAGCGGCCCCGCTCCCGGCCTCCGCCCCCTCGTGGTCTCCGCCTCCTTCCCTCACACACCCCCCGGGCCGCCCGGGCCCCAGGCCTTCCCGGCGCTCCTCCTCCCTCTCTTCATACTCTCTGGCCGGGGTCCTCCTGCTGCCTGCCGGCCTTGCTGCCTCTGGGGCGAGTCCTCCTCCTTGGGCTCTCCTTTCACACACAAGCGCGCGCCCTCGCTCTCTGGGCTACCCCCTGCTCTTCACCCCTACTCCCTGCCGTCCTTGCTAACGCTGCCGTCGGGGGAGGATTGATGTCCCTTCAGCATCATGCAGCCACCGCCGAGGAAGGTAAAGGCGCAATCGCGGAGCTTTTGGGGTTTGGGAGGGGATGCGTACTAGGAATGCGGCTGGGACAACCGCTGCGCCCCCTCCCCCTCTCCGTAAGGGGCCGTGACCACTCTCGCCTCTGGCTTGTCACGGAGTTGCCGCTGGCTCCAGGAAGGTGTGTGTGTGTGGCGAGGGGCGGGGGGACGTGTGTGAGGTGCCTTTCCAGTCGAGGGACGGCTCGGGTTCGTCTCGTTCACTACACTGAAGATCTCCCCAGACATTCACAGGAGTTTCGGGTGTGCATTTGTATGTGTGCGCGTGCATGGCAGTGCTGCCCGCTGCAAAGTGCATTCTCGGGGCTGCACCGAGGGGAGGCGGGGGAGCCCCTGCAGATTTGCAGAGCCTTGTGCGTGTGATTGTTTAGTCTGCACCAGGTTTGAGCCCTCCAGCAGCTTGTCGCCACCCCCGCCCGTTTGCAGATTTGCGGGGGATTTGTTTCAAGCCTAGTGCTGAGGTTTGGCCTGGTTTTCCCACGGGGCTGCCGAAGAGAAGTTGGAATAGTCGTAGCCCTCCCACTCTAGGGAAAAGCAAATTAAGAATTGACGGATCTGCTTTTCTACCCCCACCCTTTTCCACGCGGTTCTTGCCCCGCCCCCAGGTAGTGGGCAAGGAGGCGGTGGAGCTGCCCCCAGGAAGGCAAGAACCCTTCGACAGTGCGTGGTGTGTGCACTTAGATCCTGGCCTTGGATGTCCAGGGTGGGAGTGACGAGTGTTCCCGGCTTGTCAGCAGCTTCCCGCTGTGCCCTTCTCTGGCTTTTCCAGTGACCGACGCTGTGTCCTTGTCTTTTAAATTCTGCACATGGGTACTGTGTGTCTTCTGTGGACACAGGGTGGAGGAGGCCATTCTATCCTCCCGTCGTGGGTAAACATTTGCTGAATGCATAAACTCACCAGTGCCTTCTTTCTCTTTCTTAATCCGGGTTTCATCAGTTAAATGAGCCCTTTTCTTTTACACATGTACTCCCACTCCTCCCGGTAGCCCCGCTCCAGCGGCCAGGATCCCACGACTGTAACCTCGAACCTTGGGGTCCGGCCTGGCAGGCGTGGAGGCTTTGGCCCGCTGGTATTTGCGGTTCTCGCTGTTTGAAGTGGAGCCTCCACCGGGCTTGGCTTGCTGGGTTAGTTTAAAAGCACTGCATATGTTGGAAGGTCACTTTTGCTTTCTCCTTTGTGCGAAAGAGATTGTGATTTGACGTCAGGGAATAGAGGGCATCATCCTGAAACTGTGCTTTCTTGAAACCATTATGGAATAATTTATGTAGTTTGCTTCATGCATATTATTTCATGATTGTATAAATTTCGGTCATTAGGTATTAGCTACTCTTATGTTCTCCTCTCCCATGTCCACTCTGCTCACTTCTCCTGGTGGTTAATGTCTGAATCTTTTTTGGAAGAAATAGAAGACTGGCTCTTTTAAAACTGTTAGAGGACCTAGGTATGTACTGAGCTTGTGCATGAAATAGAATGACAGTTCATTTTTCACCTTTTTTAAAAAAATATTTATTTTTTAGTTGTAGGCAGACAGAATATCTTTATTTTATTTTTATGTGGTGCTGAGGATCGAACCCAGTGCCTCACGCGTGCTAGGCGAGCACGCTACTACTGCGCCATAACCCCAGCCCCTTTCACCTTTTTATAATTTTTATACTAGTGTATTTTCATTCAGCCTGTTTCAGGTTATTTGACTACCGTTTTTTATTAAATAAATGTTTTTAATAGTGAAACTAGATGACAATGGGTTTATGATCTTTAGGGAGAGAAGAGTAGGTGTATATATTCTGACAAATAGTAAGAGTTTATATTAAATTCTTTCATTCAAGTTGTAGTATGGTCTTCATAAATATATGATGTATTTTAGGTGAAAGTAACACAAGAACTGAAAAACATTCAAGTTGAGCAGATGACAAAACTTCAGGCCAAACATCAAGCAGAATGTGATTTGCTTGAAGATATGAGGTAAGGTTATAGTAAATAGTTTGAGAACTTTTAAAAAAAATATTTTTAGTTGTAGATGGGCACAATACCTTTATTTTATTTTTTTGTGTTGCTGAGGATTGAACCCAGTGCCTCACATGTGCTAGGCAAGCACTCTACCACTGAGCTACAACCCCAGCCCCTAGTTTGAGAACTTCTGTATCTCTTTTTCAAAGAACCTTTGAGTTGCCAAGCCCCAGGATCTAATGATGGAATTTCCTTTTGGATTTCCTGCTTTAAGGCTGTTAGAACTTTGACTCAGCTGGAAATTATAACTGGAACTAACACAATACAAACTTTTTCCCTGTAGTGTAGGAACCTGTAATGTACACATATTATTATGAAAAAAAAACAAGGGCCTTAAAAATCTGTCAGTTAAATTATAATCATTGAAGTAAAAATTCTTACTTATGTCTTTCCACTGAATTGTAACAATTATTCACTGTTTAATTTTATGCAGATTTTTAAATTGACTCCTATGGTTAATGGTTAATATCTGGGGTGAGCCACTTAACCCCAGATGATTAGATACTAGCACTATTAGTTAAACATGACATATAATTGTCTTTGAATGTTAAATTTAGTGAGAACTATGTTTATCATTTTATTTTATAGTTACTTATTTTTATAATCAAGATAACTTTCAATAGATAGGACATCTTAACTAACATTGCGAAAATTAGTATCTTTCCTTACAGAGAGAAGCATGATTTATTGAAAGAAATGCCACTTTTTTTTAAAAACAACCCCGTAATACAAACTGATAGTTTAATAAATACTTTTGTAAGGGATAGGAGATGATTTGCATATTGAAATAGTGATTATAGTTCTTATTTCACTTTAGTGAAACAATTATCAAATTGCAGTTGGGTCTATAAGCCTCATCAATTGCCTAACTTCATGTTGGTTTTATAAAAAATACTAACTAGATATTGTTATAAAATTATATGTTTAGAATTGATATAGCTCAAAGATTTTAGTTTAAGGTGTTTCAGTTTTTCCTCTCCCATGTTTAACTTAGGTACTGTTCATGAGTACTGTTTATGAACATTTTAGCTGTATACCTGTCTTTTTAGAGTTTCTCACTAAGGCATATAAATCCATTCTCATCTATCTTGGATACACCCTCCTTATTTTTGTTTTTGAGACAGGATCTCTGAGTTGCCCAGGCTGGCCTCAAACTTGTGATTCTTTTGCCTCAGCCTTCCAACTAGTTGGGATTACAGATGTGTGCTACCACACCTGACTCACAAGGAAATTTTTAAATATAAAAATTCTTGTACAAGATATCTGAAGCTAGCTGGGCGCAGTGGTGCATGCCTGTAGTCCCAGTGGCTGTGCGGGCTGAGGCAGGAGGATTGTGAGTTCAAAGCCAGCCTCAGCAACAGTGAAGCACTAAACAACTCAGTGAGACCCTGTCTCTAAATAAAATACAAAAAGGGATGGGGATGTGGCTCAGTGGTTGAGTGCCCCTGAGTTCAATCTCTAGTACCTTAAAAAAAAAAAAAAAAAGATATCTGAAGATTTTATCATGGTTAAAAATTCAAAATCTTAAACATTTGTTAAGTAAGTATATGAAGAAGATTTTTTTTTTTTTTTTTGGTACCGGGGATTGAACTCACGGGGATTCGACCCCTGAGCCACATCCCCAGCCCTATTTTTTTGTATTTTATGTAGAAACAGGGTCTCACTGAGTTGCTTAGTGCCTCGCCATTGCTGAGGCTGGCTTTGAACTCACGATTCTCCTGTCTCAGCCTCCCTAAGTGCTGGGATTACAAGCGTGAGCCACCACGCCCGGCTGAAGAAGATATTTTAATTGAAATCTCTAGATAAAGGAAGTAATCAATTTTCAGAAGCATTTCAGGAAGGCAGCATTAGTGTGTAAGCAAAGATGCCCTGTTGGGTGTGGGTGGTTAGTGGCCATTAAGTCCTGTTGATTGTATCTTCTAAAGACTCCCTAAGTACTCTTTTCTCCTATTGCCTGTACCTTGGTGCAGGAGCTTACAATCAAGAATATGAACATGGCAGTCAAACAGCTCTGGATTTGTATCTAGGCCCTGTCACCTACTAAGGTTTTCTGACTTCTAAAATGTCTTAATTTTTCTACACTTCAGTTGCCCCATTTGTAGAATGGGGCAGTTGTGGCTTTTATTCAGAAGAGTTGTGCAGATCAAATGACTGCATGTAGATGTGGCATATGTTACTAAGTTGAGGTAGATTATGACCTCTTGTTGCTGTTGTTTAGTTGTTTGTATTATCCATGATATTTTGGCCACATTATTGCAATAATATTCTACTTATCACAGCAGTGTCCTTGTATCTTCCATCCCCCGACCTCTCCTTTTTTTTTTTTTTTTTAAATATTTTTTTAGTTGTTGATAGATTTTTGTTTTATTCATTTATTATTTATATGTGGTGCTGAGGATCGAACCCAGGGCCTCACGCATGCGAGGCAAGCGCTCTACCACTGAGCCACAATCCCAGCCCCGCGACCTCTCCTTTTTTTTTTTTGTTTTGTTTTTGTTTTTGTTTTTATGTAGAGACAGGGTCTCACTGAGTTGCTTAGCACCTCGCTGTTGCTGAGGCTGGCTTTGAACTCGCGATTCTACTGTCTCAGCCTCCCTAAGTGCTGGGATTACAGGCTTGAGCCACCGCGCCCGGCTCCAACCTCTCCTTTTTAATCTGTCTTCCATATCGCCATCAGCCATCACTTATTTTATTATATGTTAGTTCTCTGTGGCCTTCTGGATAAAGGCCCATCGCCTTGTCATAACATACACAACTCTCAGCAACCTGGCTGCAAGATTCCCTTGCTGACTAAGTTACATGGGTATATTTCATGCCCACGAAGCTTTCTTTTTTATTCCTCCTATTTTGGCTCTTAGGACATCTGCTAATCTAATTGTGTGCTGTATATCTTTACTTTTGCTGTCCCCTTTGCCTTTTGATACCCTTCCTCCCACTTTTTCACATGGCAAATTCTGTTACTATCTCTGTAAATTGTTCTTTGTGGTCTCAAAGGAATTTGATTTTTCACATGCTTCTGGCTTCTCCCACCTTGTGAATTCTTTGAAGTTAGAGATTAAATCTTACTCATTTTTGTATCTTTTTTTTTGGTAATGGGGATTGAATGCAGATGTGCTTTCTCAATGAGCTGTGTCCTCAGCGCTTTTTATTTTTTATTTTGAGACAGGGTTTCATTAAGTTGCTTAGTGCCTTGATAAATTGGTGAGGCTAGACTTGAACTTGTGATCCTCCTGCTTCAGCCTCATGAGTCATTGGGATTACAGGCTTGTGCTACTGCACCTGGCTTATTTTTTGTCTTTGTACCTTTAGTTTGGAATGGAAGAATAGTCAAGTGAATGTAACTGTATTTAAATGTACTTTATTTAGCCCTGCATGGCGGCATTCACCTGTAATCCCAGTGAATTGGAAAGCTGAGGCAGGAGGATCACAAGTTTGAGGTCAGCCTCAGCAACTTAGCCTAGACTCTCAAAATAAAAAATAAAA
>CM053399.1:54150104-54163544 GCA_028644305.1 Xerus rutilus | reverse complement strand
TGGGTACTGGGGATTGAACTCAGGGGCACTTGACCACCGAGCCACATCCCCAGCCCTATTTTGTGTTTTATGTAGAAACAGGGTCTCACTGAGTTGCTTAGCGCCTTGCCCTTGCTGAGGCTGGCTTTGAACTCGCAATTCTCCTGTCTCAGCCTCCCTAAGTGCTGGGATTACAGGCTTGAGCCACCGCGCCCGGCTAAGAAAAGATTTGTTGAACAAGTTTTGTGTGCTGCACTTTTCTATGACCTGATATTTTTAGCCACACCCAGTTACATAAATAAAATAGTAAAGGTAATCTGTGTGGTAGGGTTCAGTTAATACTGCTTAGAGGCATACCACTGCAGTATATGAACACTAGTGCTTAGTCTTTTTTTTTTTAATTTTTTTTTTTAGTTGTAGATGGACACAATATCTTTATTTATTTATTTTTTATGTGGTGCTGAGGATTGAACCCAGTGCCTCATCCATGTGAGGCAAGTGCTGTACCACTGAGCTACAATCCTAGCCCCTAGTGCTTAGTCTTTTATTAACAAAGTCACTTAAACTTCTCAGAACCTGGTGTTTTTCATCTGTAAAATGAAAAACCCTTATGGGGTTATTTTGATAATTAATGCATACATAATATCTCTTGCACAGTATGTGGAATGTAATAAATGCTTTATAAATTCATGTGGATTATAATTTTTTTAAATAGTTGAGAGAATCACTTCCGATATTATGGTCTGTGACTTATTCCCTAAAGAGTTAACCTGTGGTAGCCGGGCGCGGTGGCTCACGCTTGTAATCCCAGCACTTAGGGAGGCTGAGACAGGAGAATTGCGAGTTCAAAGCCAGCCTCAGCAACGACGAGGCACTAAGCAACTCAGTGAGACCCTGTCTCTACATAAAACACAAAATAGGGCTGGGGATGTGGCTCAGTGGTCGAGTGCCCCTGAGTCCAATCCCCAGTACCAAAAAAAAAAAAAGGGTTAACCTGTGGTTATGGACCTCACAGGTAAACTGCTCAAGTGATGCTGAAGCATCTCTTTCACCAAGGTTAGTAATTCTGTACCTTCCATCTTTCTGAGTGTTGGTAATGGTTCTCCTTATCATTGCTGGGTGGCTTCTACAGCTCCATTTATCATATTTTCATGAAATAGGGCTGAGGTATAGCTCAATGATAGAGGGCTTGCCCAGTGTGCACAAAGCCCTGGGTCCAAACCCCAGTGCTGCAAAACCAATCAACCAAATAACAACAACAACAAAACCTTGAAACAGTTTGTGGTGGAAGAAGGACAGTTTCTCCTTATCTGATTTCTCTCTCTCTCACCTCCTCTTTCCTTCCACTAGGAAACACAGTTTTTACCAAAAATTATCCTAACAGACTTTCTCTTGATATCCTATTGGCTGAGATTGCCTCTTATGCCCATGCATGCCTAGCTGCAAAGGAGGCTGAGAAAGTGATAATCTTCTGTTTGTTTTTTTGGTACCGGGGATTGAACTCAGGGGCACTCGACTACTGAGCCACATCCCCAGCCCTATTTTGTGTTTTATATAGAGACAGGGTCTCACTGAGTTGCTTAGCAACTCACCATTGCTGAGGCTGGCTTTGAACTCGTGATTCTCCTGTCTCAGCCTCCCTAAATGCTGGGATTACAGGCTTGAGCCACCGTGCCTGGCTAAAAGTGATTATCTTCTTGGAGTGGATCTTTTGTTCATTTATTTATTTGGTGGATCTTTGCCAAGAAATAAGGTAATGGTGACAGTAATAGGGCTTTTGCTACATAACTGCTTTGCCTAGTTTGCCACAAGGTCTATTTCCAATTTACTCCTATTGGTTTCCATAAAAGTCTTACACAAATGTGTTGGGATTAGAATATGAGGGATATTGCTAAAATTCCACTTGTCCCAATAAAGAACACAATTTCCCAACTACTTTTGAATATAGTACCTTAGGTTAGGAGTAGGATTTTTGGATTTACTATAGGTAGTGGGCCACTAGGCCAGTGGCTTCTTATGATTCTTCTCTTAGGATTGTAGGAGTGGTTAAAAATCTTGCACTTTTTTGGTCATCTGATAATTTGGGGAAGTGGTTGTCAAAGGGCCCTGCAGGCAGTTGTATTTTATCGACCTCCTTTGACTTCTCAGGTGAGAGCATTAGTGAAATGGCTGAACTAAAAGAAGAGAGGGACAAATATCAGCTAAGCTGGTCCCTGTTTGAATAGTTTGTCCTAATAACTGAGGAGTGGCAGTTTGGTCTTGGAGTAAAAAGTGTGAGGCCTTTTACCTGAGGAAGCATGCTGTGGCAAGTTGGTATTTTTCTTTGTATGTCCTTGGAATGTTCATTTGAATCCCACAGATAACATTGTGTTTGGTATCAATATTCAGAAGGACTTGAAGCATAAACAGTGGTTTGTAAGTTTGGGTTGTGCTGTTGCTTTTCAGTGACTAATTTGGGAACTAGGCACAGAAGTTTTTAACCCTATCCTTTGTTCTGCTGCTGCAGATTTTCTGTCATATGTTGGTCAGGATTAGTTTATAGACTCGTAGCTGATATTTTTGTTTATTTCTTTTTTTAAAAAATATTTTTTAGTTTTCAATGGACCTTTATTTTATTTATTGATATGTGGTGCTGAGAATTGAACCCAGTGCCTCACACATGCGAGGCAAGTGCTCTACCACTGAGCTACAACCCCAGCCTCTGTTTATTTCATTTTATGATGTCCTTGAGTATTGAGCATGCTTTACCAATTGATCTCCTTTTTGGCATTTGTGTGTGAATGTCTTGTCATCCAGATATTTTCTGTTTTATGAGCTTTGAAATAATTTCAATTCAAAAGAAAATGTTATTTTTGGTATTATGAAAAGTGTTAGTATAGCCGGGCGCGGTGGCTCAAGCCTGTAATCCCAGCACTTAGGGAGGCTGAGACAGGAGAATCGCGAGTTCAAAGCCAGCCTCAGCAATGGCGAGGCGCTAAGCGAGCAACTCAGTGAGACCCTGTCTCTACATAAAACACAAAATAGGGCTGGGGATGTGGCTCAGTGGTTGAATGCCCTTGAGTTCAATCCCCAGTACCAAAAAAAAAAAAAAAAAAGAAAAGTATTAGTATGTCTGTGGTACCATAGGAAACAATTGGAGTATATATGTCCTGTGGATTATATTTTAGTGGCATTTGTTTTTCCTCCCATGAGGGTAGAGGGCAGAGACTTTCTGTATATGTCCTTTTTTGTATGTTTTGAATTTTGAACTATGTAAATATTGCTTATTGTCCACATTAAAATTAAACAATTCAATAATATTAGTCAATGTTTTATTGCATGTCTATTAAACATAACGTACCATAAAAGTTTTTTTTTTGGTACCAGGGATTGAACTCAGGGGCACTCGACCACTGAGCCACATCCCCAGCCCTATTTTTTTGTGTGTTATGTAGAGACAGGGTCTCACTGAGTTGCTTAGCGCCTCGCCTGTTGCTGAGGCTGGCTTTGAACTCGCGATTCTCCTGTCTCAGCCTCCCTAAGTGCTGGGATTACAGGCTTGAGCCACCGCGCCCGGCTACCATAAAAGTTTAACTTTAGTTGATGCTTAAATGTCATTTTGGCTTTTAGTTTTCAGTGAATTTATTTCCATTATTAATAGACTTTCATTTTTTGGTACTGAGGATTGAACCTAGAGGTACTTTACTACTGAGCTATATCTTTAGCCTTTTTTAATTTTTATTTTGAGAGTCAGGGTCTTGCTGAGTTGCTGAGGGTCTCACTAAATTGCTGAGACTGGCCTCAAAATTGCAATCCTCCTGCCTCAGCCTCCTGAGTTGCTGGGATTACAGGTGTGTGCCACCAAGCCCAGCTACGTATAGACTTTAAAATTTCCTTCCTTCCTTCCTTCCTTCCTTCCGGGGATTGAACTCAGGGGTACTCAACCACTGAGCCACATCCCCAGCCCTATTTTGTGTTTTATGTAGAGACAGGGTCTCACTGAGTTGCTTAGCGCCTCGCTGTTGCTGAGGCTGGCTTTGAACTTGAGATTCTCCTGTCTCAGCCTCCCAAAGTGCTGGGATTACAGGCATGTGCCACCATGCCCAGCTTAAAATTTATTTCTAATATGTGCAAATAATAATACTCGATTTACAAATTACCTTTTATAAAATGATTGGTTTCCAGGAAGTTACAGCCAGGGTTGGGGAAACAGGCTTTATGTACTACTATGTTCCTTTCTTTCTGCATGTGGAATTCTTTTGTCCCCAAATAAGCAAACATTAGGTGGTTAGATTCCTGCCTAGCCTCAGATTTTATGTATGTATGTCTGTATTTGTGCAAGTATGGATACATGCAGTGTTGGATATTGAATTTAGGGCCTTATGCAGCCAGGCAAGCATTCTACTATTGAGCTATACTCTCAGCCCACCCTTAAATTTAGTTATATGTACCCTAAGGTTTTATGTCATATTCATTATTTAAAGCATTGTTTCTGTGGTAAAATGCATTTAGCCAACTTTCTTCATGGGCTGTTTAACATTTGATTTGTTGTAAGAGTTATTTCATATAATAGTTTTTCTTAGCTAGATTGAATTGTTGAATATTATTGGTATTCCACTTTATTTTTTCTTATGCATTTTTAGTTATACTGCCTTTGTTTTATTGGTGGTGCTGGAAATTGAATTGAGAGTCTTGTAAGTACTCTACCACTGAGGTATATATACCTCTTTGTGTGTGTAGGATACTGGGGATTGAATCCAGGGGTGCTACACTAAGCTACATCTCCAACTCTTTTTAATTTTGAGGTAGGGTCTGGCTAAGTTGTGGAGGCTGGCCTCAAACTTGAGATCCTTCTGCCTCAGGCTCTGGAGTAGCTAGAATTATAGGTGTGTATCACTATGTATGGCTTCATTATTTTTTATTGTTGAGTGTTATAGCATAGTGTTTGACGTCCTTATTCATATTTCTGTATATTTTTATGTAACCACCTTTTTTAGGTTAAATTTCTAGAAGAATAATTGGTGGGTAAACATTATATACTGTTTAAGTGTACTTGGTGCTATGTTACCTCTACCATTGTCTATACAGGTTCTTTGTTCTCAAACTTGGCAATAGCATGTTGTACAGGTTCGGTAACCTTTCTCTGAAATGCTTGGGACCATAGTGTTTTGGATTTTGGATTTTTTTCAGATTTTAGAATATTTGTACGTGCGCACACATGCACACACACACTTAGATATTGTGAGGATTAAAGCCAAGTCTAAGCACAGAATTCATTCATGCTTTATACAAACCTTGCATGCATAGCCTGAAGGTAATTTTATATAGTCCTTTTAGTGTACTTGAGTTTTGGCTGTGACTCATCATATCTGCACTCAAAAAATTTTGGATCTTGGAGTATGTTTTTGGATTTCTGATTAGACGTGCTTGACCTATGTTACCATTATTCTAATGTTGGTTGTTATAATATTTTTTTTTTTTTTTTTTTTTGGTACCGGGGATTGAACTCAGGGGCACTCGACCACTGAGCCACATCCTCAGCCCTATTTTGTGTTTTATGTAGAGACAGGGTCTCACTGAGTTGCTTAGTGCCTCGCTATTGCTGAGGCTGGCTTTGAACTCGCAATTCTCCTGTCTCAGCCTCCCTAAGTGCTGGGATTACAAGCGTCAGCCACCGCGCCCGGCTTGGTTGTTATAATATTATAGGCAAAATTTTATTATCTGAATCTAGGTTTTTTGTTTGTTTAGTAGCTGGGTTGGATTTTTTTTTTGCATGTTTGTCAGTTTTACATATTTTGTAGTCATCTTTCCTTGCCTGGTCTTTTATTTGAATATTAGTTTTCTTACTGTTTTTTAAATTTGAGGTTGCTAGCTTTATTTCAAAGTGCTTTTTTCTCAGTTTTTTAACTTTGCTTTTTTCAAAAATTCCAAAATTTAGGAAATAACAGTGTGAGTCTAGGTTGCTACATGTTTATAAATCTAAAAAGCATAATGATGCTGAGTATTGAAAATAAAGCAGTAAAATATTTTATAAAATACTTAAACATGAAATGATACTATATTAGGTAAAATTGATTAGGTAATCATTAATAGGAATAAAAATACTTAAAGGTAAGTAGAATAATCCAGAAATTTGATAAGCTTGAAGATTTATTCACCTAATAACATATATTTGAAATATAAAAGGTACAAATTTCAAAATTATAGGGAGAAATTGACAAGTTGGTAATCATAGTGAGAGATTTTTTTTTTAAATATTTATTTTTTAGTTGTAGGTGAACAGAATATCTTTATTTTATTTTTATGTGGTGCTGAGGATCGAACCCAGTGCCTCACGCGTGCTAGGCGAGCACGCTACCACTGTGCCACAATCCCAGCCCATAGTGAGAGATTTTAACATGCCTCTCTCTGGTTATTTTATATTTTTTTTGGACAAGGCTTCTCTGTGTTGCCTAGGCTGACCTTGAACTCTTGGGCTTAGGTGGTCCTTTTGCTTCAGTCTCCTCCATATCTGGGACTACGGTACATGCTACCATGCCTGTCTTTTATATAATTCTTTCTGAAATTGACACATCAAATAAAAATTAAAAAGTACATTGAAGATTTGACTAATATAATAAACTTAGTTACAGACATGTAGAATTCTATATTTGATATAGAGAACATGAATTCTCAAGTAGGAAAATTGATCCGGTATTAGCCCATAAAAGGAAGTCTCAATAAATTCCATTGAAATGGTACCATACTTTTTTTGTAGTATGTTGTTAAGGGAGGGTTCAGAAGCCAAATAGTGGTTGCTCCCTACCTGTATGACTTTAAGTAAATTGTTTAACTTCTTTGCTTTAGATTTTCTCATCTGTCAAGTGGAGATGATGACAGGGCTCCTTTAGTGTTGTTAAGAGCAGCAGCATTCAGAACAATGTCTTGCTTGTGGTAAGGGGTCTGTAAATGTTTACCATCATCATTATCATATTCTCTAATCACAATGCAATGAAAATAGAAATCAATAATAAAGAGATAAATATCCTCTTTTTGGGCTGGGGTTGTGGCTCAGTGGTAAAGCGCTTGCCTAGCATGTGTGAGGCACTGGGTTCGATCCTCAGCACCACATAAAAATAAGTAAAATAAAGGCATTCTGTCCATCTACAACTAAAAAAAAATTTTTAAAAAATCCTCTTTTCTCCTCTCAAAGGAGAAAAACCTCCATACATATTACTTAGCAATTTAAGTTGAATTAAGGATATATGCAACAATGTGAATGAAACTCAGAAACATGCTTTGTGAAAAAAACTAAGTAGCAAAGAATGCTTACTGTTTGATTTCATGTATATTAAGTTATAGAATAGGCAAAACTAATTTGTGGTGGAAAAGAAAGCAGTACTGTGGTTTCCCCTAGAGGTTAAGGGCAGGAATTGATTAAGCAGCATGAGGGCACTCTCTTCTATGTCTTTCTAAGTGGGGCTGGGGCTGTGGCTTAGTGGCAGACCGCTTGCCTAGCACATGTGAGGCACTGGGTTCGATCCTTAGCACCACATACAAAAATAAGACCTAAAATAAAGGCATACCATCCATCTACAACTACAAAAAAAAAAATGTACACAGGTCTGTACATTTGTCAAAACTTAGGTAATGAAAACATAAAATTTTTGAATTTAGTTGTGCAATTCTACATAAAAGACTAAGAAAGAGATAGGCTCCACTCTCCTCACCATCTGTTGATGTTGGAGGTTTTAGTCTCCTTCAGGGCTAGTTTTTTTTTCCTCCCAGGCAACGTGGGAGCAACTTTTTTGAGGGTTCAGCTCACCTCCCAATGGACCCATTGCAAGAATTTAACCCAACCTCGACCCAGGAGTGTTTCCTGATGCCTGAAAATGAAGAAAAAAATTTTCCTGAGGATTCAGTGGATTCTCATCCAGTCAGTTCAGAAGTTCTAGTAAAGCGACTTCATAAGTTGACTCTGAATCCTTGCGCTAAATGCCCTTCCCCTCTGCCAGAAAGTCCACCCCAACCACAGGACAGAAGTGAGAGGATCTTACGGGAGGTCAGAAGTGGTGTTCCCTATAGGCGGCGAGGAGTCCAGACATTGTTATTTGCACGGAAAGAACGTGTGGCAAAATGGAGATATCTCCTAAGTGTAAAATGCAAAATGGAGATATCTCCTAAGTGTTTCCCAGCTTGAAAGAGAACGACAAAGAGACAACAATCTTAAGACAGTTGAGAATGAATCACGAAGTGTACCATTCAAATGTACCTGCAGTTTTTGCGTATATCATGGATGGGATCCTTCTGAGAATGCTAGAATAGGGTACAATTATGACAAAGAGTCAATGTAGGCATAAATTGTGATGATAATTTTAGGCATACTTTTCTATGCTTAGACTGTATGCTGATGATTTTGAATAGCTTTATGTATGAGTTCTGTGATGACTTTATTCTTTTGCGTCCTTTTTTTGGTGTTCGTCTCTTCATGCCTTAATGCCAGAGATTTATAAGTAATCTGCAGTTTACTTTTGTAAGTAATTTATAAGTAATCTGCAGTTTTACCTTTGTTTGACCTAAAGAATTACCAATAGGTCTAAAGTCTTCCCATGGATATGATAAGCCTGAAATTCATGAAATAAAACTCAGGAAATGGAAGAGATATAAAGAGAATATTGGATAGTTTGATTAAGGTGTAAAAATTATAGTAGATAATTAGATTTTCTGGTTTTCAAAAATTTGAGTTGCAATAAAAGGAAATTTTGATGTGCTATTTTAATTTTCAGTAGCAAATAAATGTACATAGAGGAAAAAAAAAGACTAAGAAAATATTGGACTTTAGTTAACACTATGCATGCCGAAATATTTAGGGGGAAATGTACCAAAAATAAGATGGATTAATGGATGTCTGGAGAGATGCATAAATGGATAGATATGTGATAAAGCAAGTACAATCAAATGTTATGGCAGAATCTAGGTGGTGGCTATATGAGTGTAATTGTAAAATTCTTTCTTACATGTTTGAAAAATTTCACCATCAACTGTTGAAACTTCCATCCTGCCCCGTGCTTGTATTTAGAAACTAAAACCAAACAAAACGGCTTCTAAATGAGTTAAAGTAGAAATCATAATGGAAACTTTCTAAATATCACACAATAACAGTGTTATAAATAACAAAACTTGTAAAAGAATAAAAATAAAACTTTATAGGGGCTGAGATTGTAGCTCAGCGGTACAGCGCTTGCCTCGCATGCGTGAGGCCCTGGGTTCGATCCTCAGCACCACATGCAAAGCAATAAAATAAAGACATTGTGTTCATCTACAACTAAAAGAAAAAAATCTTTAAAAAAAAAAAAACTTTATAGTGTAGCTCAGTGGTAGAGCATGTGCTTAGCATGCACAAGATTCTGGGTTTGATTCCTAGTGTGTATACATGGGTGCACACGCATACATGCACAAAAGTGTAAAGTGTGATTCCAAAGGAAATTTACAGTTTTTTTTTTTTTTTTGGGTACTAGAGATTGAACGTGGGGGCAGTCAACCACTGAGCCACATCCCCAGCCCTATTTTGTGTTGTATGTAGAGACAGAGTCTCACTGAGTTGCTTAGTGCCTCACCGTTGCTGAGGCTGGCTTTGAACTCGCAATTCTCCTGTCTCAGCCTCCCTAAGTGCTGGGATTACAGGCTTGCGCCACTGGCATCCCCCCCCTTGCTAAATTTACAGTTTTTAAGGAATTTGTTTAAAAATAGGAGACTTTGAAAATTATGGGCTTTGTGTTCATTTTAACCAATTAGAAAAATAAAAGAATATGCCAAAAAATAATACGAAGGTATTATAATAAAAATACCAAAGGCTATTATGTAGTATTTTAGAGTATCAAAGACCTGCTGCAATCATTACACTCATGGTAATGTCTCTCATTATCCTGGGTGAGGTGTGTACCTGTAATCCCAACTACTGAGGAGGCTGAGGCAGGAGGATCAAAGTTCAAGGCCAGCCTGGGCAATTTAGCAAGACTGTGTCTCCAAATAAAAAGATCTGGTATTATGTATCTCAGTGGCATAGTGCTTCTGTGTTCAGTCATCAGTACAGCTCCCCCTCCCAAAAGCCAAAAAACTGGCAATGACATTTCATTAAAGTCATGAATAAGGGCTGGGGTTGTGGCTCAGTGGTAGAGCACTTGCCTAGCATGTGTGAGGCACTGGGTTTGATTCTTAGCACTGCATATAAATAAATGAACAAAATAAAGGTTCATCAACATCTAAAAAAATTTTTTTAAAAAGTTGTGAATAAGTCAAATATGCCTCCTGTGGTCGTTACTTTTATGTGTTGATTTGGCTAGGCTGTAGGTATTCAGTTATTTAATCAGATGTTTTTTGTGTGTTGCTGTGAAGGTATTTTGTGGATATGGTCAACATCTATAGTCATTTAACTTTAAGGAAATTACCCTTAATAATGTTGTTGTGCCTCATTTGAAAGGCTTTAGGAGCAAAACTAAAGTTTTCTGAAGAAGAAATTTCACCTCAAAATGGTAGCATTAACTCCTACCTGAATTTCCATCTTGCTGGTATGCTCTACAAAATTTAGACTTGTCAGCCCCCAAATTGCATGAACCAGTATCTTAAGGGAAATGCTTACATGTGCCTCCGTCTGTTTACCTATCTGTCTTTCTTTCTCTTGTTACTTCTGTTACTCTGAAGAATCTTTTCTTTGGTACTGGGGATTGAACTCAGGGACACACAACCACTGAGCCACATCCTCAGCCCTATTTTGTATTTTATTTAGAGACAGGGTCTCACTGAGTTGCTTAGTGCCTGGCTGTTGCTGAGGCTGGCTTTGAACTCCTGATCCTCTTGCCTCAGGCTCCCAAGCTGCTGGGATTATAGGTGTGTGCCACCATGCCCAGCACTCTGAAGAATCTTGATTGATATATCCCTCAATGCCAGAAGATGGCAAAGATACACACAAAAAAAATCATTTAAAAATAGTGTAGGAGCATTCCCTATACCTTCAACCTCTCCCTTCCCTCTTTTCCCATTCTCCTCATTGGTTGTAACCTTGGGGCTGTGATTGGTCCGAGGATCCTATATAAGCCTCTACTTCCTGGATTAAACTGGTTCTGCGTCTCCTTCCGGCAGAGTAGTCTTACCTACCCCCGGAGTCTGGGTGGAGTGACTCCGCGGACCCTCACCTCTAACTTGGTCCCTTGAGACCCCACTTCGTCTTCCCTGAAGACCCCTTTTTGTCCCCTGGGACCCCAAAGCCTCATCCTGTGAGACCCCGCTTCGTCTTCCCTGAAGACCCCTTTTCGTCTCTATTAGACCCCAACTCTTCGAGGAGACCCACGAGGCACGACCTCAAACAATAAGTTAGATTGTTTAAGTAGATTCATCTAAGAGCAGACATGAAATGTGAGACCTGTTGGGTACAGTGGTGCATGTCTATAATCCCAGCAACTCAGGAAGCTGAGGCAACAGGATCACAAGTTTGAGGCCAGCTTTAGCAATTTAGTGAGACCCTAGGCAACTTAGTGAGAGCCTGTCTCAAATACTGGGGGTGTAGCTCAGTGGAAGAGTGTCCCTGGGTTTAATCCTCAGTACCAAAACAAAACAAAACAACGAACAACAAAAAAGTGAGACTAATAAAGAGTTTGGTGAAGTTGTTTGTTATAATCAAACCAGTACTGTTTGTATATTCTAGTAATTATCATTATAAAAGTAATAGGAAAATGATCCCATTCTTACATACTCAATAATAATGATACCAAGATCAAAACATAAATGCTATGTCAAAACTTTATGGAGAGAATTAAAAAGTACTTTTTGAAAATCATAAGAGGATCTGAATTAATGTAGAAACATATACCAAGTTCATGGGTGAAAAGACTTAGTATTAAAGTAGCAATTCTCTAGCCTATTAATTCAATGTGATTCCAATACAAATCTCAAAAGACATTTCTCTCATCAATTTTATCAAACTAATTCTAAATTTCACTTGTAAGAGTAAGATCTAAGAACAGCATTATTTTTTTTTTTTTGGTACTGAGGATTGAACTCAGAGGTACTCGACCACTGAGCCACATCCCCAGCCCTATTTTGTGTTTTATGTAGAGACAGGGTCTCACTGAGTTGCTTAGCACCTCTCGGGTGCTGAGGCTGGCTTTGAACTCGCGATTCTCCTGTCTCAGCCTCCCTAAGTGCTGGGATTACAGGCTTGAGCCACCGTGCCCAGCTAGAACAGCATAGTTCTGAAGCAGCAGCTGATGTTTGGGAGAATTGCCTTATCAAATAACCTGAAGTGCTTCACTGGGAGAGGGATTATTACTGTTTTTACATGACAAGCTGTATGGCTCAGTCCATTGCCAGACTGCTTCCAGATAAATGTATTCTGTTTAAATTTATGAAACTACATTATATTATGTAATATTGAATTTCACCATCAAGTACTCTAATTTTCTTGCTTTAAATTAGTAAAGTTTACTTTTTTTCTATTAAAGAGAAGCAGAATAAAGTGATAAAACTTGTGTGCTTTTGATTGTGCCAGCTGCAGGTCCAGTTTACACATGTAATGTATACATAGTGTATCTCACTAATGCCAAGGATTAGGCCAAGTGAGCTGGACTGGAATTACACTGATAGCCACTAGCAACTATTTTATAGCCTGTATTTAAGATGAATTCTGTGCATGGTGGGGAAGTGTGACTGTCAGGTCCTTAGGAATTGTTTAAAATGTTCAGTAACAAAACATTTCTTTGTATTTTTTTCTTAGGATCTGCATCAGTGGTATTTACTAGGACCTTAGGTACCTTATTTCAAACATTGCAAAAATAAAGGATACAGGACTATTTTATAAAAATTTTAATGCCCAGCCTGGTATGGTGGCACACATCTGTAGTCCCAGTGGCTTAGGAGACTGAGGCAGGAGGATTGCAAGTTGGAAGCCTACAATTTCTTGGCTCACCTGGCCAAAAAATAAAAAGGGCTGGGGATATAACTCAGTGGTAGTACCCTTGGGTTCAATCCCTAGTATCACCATCACCAAAAAGGAAAAAAAGAAAAAAATTACCATAAATCTTCTATGGAGGAGGATTTACTTGGTTCTTAGGACTGTTAGCTTATTATAATTGGACTTAATGAGTCTCTAAAGTAAATCTGTATAAATATAAAATGAAGAATTAAAAAAAATTTTTTTTTAGTTGTAGATGAACACAGTACCTTGTGGTGCTGAGGATTGAACCCAGTGCCTCACAGGTGAGGGGCAAGCGCTCTACCACTGAACCACAACCTCAGCCTCAATATGAAAAATTTTTTTTTTTTTTTTTTTTTTTTGGGTACTGGGGATTGAACTCAGGGGCACTTGACCACCGAGCCACATCCCCAGCCCTATTTTGTGTTTTATGTAGAAACAGGGTCTCACTGAGTTGCTTAGCGCCTCGCCCTTGCTGAGGCTGGCTTTGAACTCGCAATTCTCCTGTCTCAGCCTCCCTAAGTGCTGGGATTACA
>CM053399.1:54127813-54149604 GCA_028644305.1 Xerus rutilus | reverse complement strand
TGGTGGCTCATGCTTGTAATCCCAGCACTTTGGGAGGCTGAGACAGGAGAATCACGAGTTCAAAACCAGCCTCAGCAACAGCGAGGAGCTAAGCAACTCAGTGAGACCCTGTCTCTACATAAAACACAAAATAGGGCTGGGGATGTGGCTCGGTGGTCGAGTGCCCCTGAGTTCAATCCCCAGTACCAAAAAAAAAAAAGTAACTGCTTAAAAAGGCCAAAAATTCCAAATTATGTTAATTTGTTTTTCTAAATGGAAAAAGTTATTAATTTTTACACATCAAAAAAATGTCAATATAATTTTTTCTTGCAATATTTAGCTTATTGGACACAGATAAAGGTCTAATCAAAACTAAAGAAAGAAATGCTTAAATTTTCCTACAAACAACCCCATACTGTCCACTGAAAAGCATACCACTCTCTTATCAACAGGACTGAATAAGAACTAAATGCCTAGACTGAATAAATATAAAAATTAACCTTTCGTAAACTGCAGAGAATGAAGCATATAAAGGAAAATATATGAAAGAATAAAAGAATAAATATATTTGTGAAATGTATTCATTATCATTTATATCTGTAAATACAAATATTGTAAGTAATGTCTAACAGGTTCACAATCCTTTTTGTAATGAGGCACAACTTAGCTCCTCACTTGAAGATTCAAATAGGGAAAGAGGGATCAAAGAAAAGTAGCCAGATATGAGAAAACAAAGAGGAGGCAGGGATACTAAGGTTCTCTCTGACAATCGTATGTGTCCTTAAGCCAAAGCAAAGAGGCATACCTAGAAAGAGGATCTTCGGCTCCAAGCTTACCTGTGCATACTCTCTTTCAATAGCAGCCTTCTTCTGACTGAACGTCCTAAAAATATAAACAAAAATTAGCAAAAGCATAACTTAATAATTTCACATGAATTTATCATCAACACACCTTCAAATACTGCCTGGTAAGATGTGTGAGGGAATACTGCTACCAGTATGGTCATTGCAGTTAGACCTTCTACATTCAAAACCCAGTTCTACCATTTACTAGAATAATCTTGTACCAAGTCATTTGATTGATCTGTGTGTCAGTTTCCCCTTCATAAAATGGGGACAATAACAGCACTCACTTCATACAGATACTTTAAAATTTAGTTATCTAAAATATATAAAGTACTCAAAATAGTGTCTAGCACAAAGTAAACCCTATATAAATGTTAGCTATTATTATGAGAATGACTCAGTAGGCACTGAAAATGTTTACTGAACTTAACAATCAACACAGAGGGAACTACAGAAAACAAAGTAAAAATCAATTTTTTTTTTTTGGTACCGGGGATTGAACTCAGGGGCACTCAACCACTGAGCCACATCCCCAGCCCTATTTTGTGTTTTATGTAGAGACAGGGTCTCACTGAGTTGCTTAGCACCTCTCGGGTGCTGAGGCTGGCTTTGAACTCGCAGTTCTCCTGTCTCAGCCTCCCAAAGTGCTGGGATTACAAGCGTGTGCCACCACGCTCAGCTTGAAAATCCAATTTTGATCAGTTTCTCAATACACAAAAAAATGGTCAAATCTATTCTTTTATTCTAGTTTTTCACAAGAGTTACAAAATAAAGTACAAAATTACTAAAAATTGTGGTAAGATGGAAGCATAGTTTCCATACATGCATAATTTAACAGATTCTAAAATTCACACTTTTCATGTGTTAATATTTATGGGTAGACACAGTGGAAAGCACCTGTAGTCTTAACTACTTGAGAGGCTGAAGCTAAAGGATCACTTGAGCTCAAGAGTTTGAGGCCAGACTAGGCAACAAACCTGTCTCTTAAAAAAATGTTTTTTAATTTAAGATACTGTGATTTATCTATTAATTATGATTGGCAGTGTTTTCTTCTATTTTAGTGGTATATTAAATAATAGTATACTTTACAAATCAAGGTCTTGAAGGATAAATAAAATATAATATTGATAATTTAGCTTGAATATTCTGAGTTTAAAGACTTCTCTGCTATATGCCAGGGACCTGTGCTGTTAAAATCCCTACAACCAATGAAAAAACAAACACATAATACACATACACTTCTATTTCAACTCAAATTAATGAGTATATTTTTAATTGTGGGAGTCTAAATAAAATACAGAAAAGTGTAAGAAAATCTGAAATACTAAGCCTGGCTTATTGTCAAATTTTGCTCTATACATAAAATCTCTGAAAGAATAAAACAAAACAAATAATCTTCAATGCACCAAGGCAAGGATATAAGAGTAAGAAGTAAAAAGAAACAATAAGAGAACAAAAGAGAGAGTGATCATGAGCTGAAACAGAAAAAAGGGGGGGGGCAAAAAGTCAAAACACCACTTGAAATATTATTTCAATTTACCAAAATGACTGTTAAGAAATATAACTATTCAAGATCTTTCTATATTTGTTTTGCGTGAATTACCAGTTTATTATAAATAACAAAAGGAAAATGTCTCCCTTTGACTAAACCTAAGGACTCGTCGATGTTTATTATTATTAACTACCAATAATAATAGCAGGGCATAGTGACACAAGTCTGTAACCCTAGGTACTCAGGAGGATTGCAAGTTTGAGGATAGCCTCAGCAATTTAGCAAGAATCCTGTCTCAATAACAACAAAAAAGGATACAGCTCAGTGGTAGAGCCCTATGGGTTCAATCCCCAGTACCACTGAAAAATAAATAAATAAATAAATTACCAATAATAAAAAAAGAAATAAGATTCTATATGATAAATGTTTCCCATGCAACTCAAGAGCTAAGCAAGGGAAGAGAATTCTGGAAAGATGTAGATTAGGAAGGTCAACAATGGCACTACTAGAATCTGTCTCATGTAACCACTGTCGAACTCTGGAGTCATTTGAAGGTGTGCAACTTCCAGGAACAGAGTGAGATGATAAACTGAGATTAATTTCATCCAATTTCAACTTGCAGTACAGTAAGAGCTACCACCTTCCACCCTTATGAATTTGGCAGGCAGCCATGCATATGTTCTTGGAGCAGACTGCAAACACCTACCAGAGATCAGATGGACAAAAAAGACCCTGTCCTTAAAATATTGAGGATCTGTGCTCTGATCAGATTGCTAATTCGGTGCACAGAGAGGATAGCTCTGTTGCTGAATCTCCTTCACACTGATGCCAAGTCCATCTCCTCTTGGCTAAAGTGACTTCCAGAAAATTTAAGGTGTCAGTGCTTTTTCTTCCCTTGTTTTCTCTTTTTCCCCTTTTATGAGCCAGATATTGAAGGACAGAACATTCAAAAGCAATTCATATCCAGGGGAAATCAGAAACTCATTGCACATGACCAGGTAAGGTGCAAGTTAATATGAAGTGAGAAGACTTCATATTAACACCTCAAGCTGGTCCACAGCACAAAGAACCTACATAAATCAGTCAGTCTAGACAGACAGCAAAACCTGGGGAAGGAGGACAATGTGATTTGCAATCACAAAATTTTTATATTCAAATATCCAGTTTTCAACAAAAATCGTAAGACATACAAAGAAAGATGGAAGTATGAACCAAAGAATAAAAATAAACCAGCACACATTGTCCCTGAAAAAGACCTCACTCATGGGGCTGGGATTGTGGCTCAGCGGTAGAGCGCTTGCCTTGCATGTGTGGGGCCCTGGGTTCGATCCTCAGCACCACATACAAAGCAATAAAATAGGGACATTGTGTCCATCTACAACTAAGAAAAAATTTAAAAAAAAAAAAAAAAAAAAAAGACCTCACTCATATTAGAAATTTACTAGACAGACTTTAATAAAACAGTCTCAAAACTGCTCAAAAAAAGCTGGGTACAGTGGTGAATGCCCGTAATCTTAGTTACTTGGAAAGCTGAGGCAGGAGGATAGAAAATTTTTCACTCTGGGATCTTAGTGAACCCTGTCTCAAAAATAAAACATAAAAGGCTAGAAATGCAGTTTAGTGTAGAGCACTTGTCTAGTATGTGCGAGGTCCTACATTCATTTCCCAGTACACCCACCAAAAAAAAAGAAAGAAAAATAAAATCATGTCTGAGAAAAACAAAGTTGAAAATCAAAAGCAAGGATAAGAAAAAAATTATAGCTATAAATGCTTACATTTAAAAAAAATAAAAGATCTCAAATCTGCAACCTAACCTAACTTTATAACTTAAAGAACTAGAAAAAGATCAAACTAAATTCAGAGCCAGCAGAAGGAAGTATCAAAGATTGGAAAAAAGACAAAACAGAATATATAACATAATACAGATTGGATTTTGCAATTATTTCTTGCAAGGCACAAAGAACAAAAAAAATAGACAAATTTGACTTCATAAAAATTTTTAAATTCTGTGTATCAAAAGACAATGCAAAGCTGAGTGGTAGAGCACTTGCCTAGCACATGTGAGGCACTGGGTTCAATCCTCAGTACCACATTAAAAATAGACAAATAAAATATAGGTATTGTGTTCATCTTCAACTACAAAAAAAAAGACAATGCAGTTCTAGGAGTGTGAGGAAGGGAGAAAAGGGTGAAGTTCTGGGGAATAATACTGGCCAAATTATATTGCTATATTATGTGCAAAATCTCATCATTAAGTATGACTATAATCACCAATTAAAATGTAGAAAGAAAAAACAAATTTTAAAAAAAGCCAGAAACAGCAGCATACACTCATAATTCCAGCATCTCAGGAGGCTGAGGCAGAAGGATCACAAGTTCAAAGGCCTCAGCAACTTAGTGAAGCCCTAAGCAACTTGGTAAGACTCTGTCTCTCAACAAAATACAAAAAGGACAGGGATGCAGGGGATGCAGTTCAGTGGTTAAGCACCCCTGGGTTCAATCCCTGGTACCAAAAATAAATAAATAAATAAATGCAATGAAAGCATATATCTGATAAGGATTAGAATATACATCCAGAATATAAAAAGAACTCCTTAAAAAAAAAGAATGACAATATGATACAACAATGAGCAAAGTATTTAAACAGATATTTCTCCAAAGAATATGCTCAATACGAAAAGGCCAGTAAGTACATGAAAAGTTGACTGACATCACTAATCACCAGAGAAATGCTAACTACAATAAAACATCACACCTCACTCTCATGAGAATGGCTGTTATCAAAAAAAAAAACAGAAATTAAAGTTTGGCATGTGGAGAAACTGTAAACTTTGGGCACTGTTAGTGCTAATTTAAAATGGTTTGACCACTGTGAGAAACAGTATGGTCATTCCTCAAAAAATATAAAACCAGGGCTGGGACTGGGGCTCAGCGGTACAGCGCTCACCTCGCATAGCAATAAAATAAAGACACTGTGCCCATCTACAACTAAAAAAAAATTTTTTTTTAAATATATAAAACCAAATTACTATTTGATCTAGAAATTCTACCTCTAGTTATATACTCAAAAGTAGGCTCTCAAAAAATATTTATACACCCATATTCAAAGTAAGATTATTAATAATAGCTAAAATGTGGAAACAACTAAAGAGTCCATCAAGGGGTAAATGGACAAACAAAATGTAGTGTGTATATATATATATATATATATATATACACACACAAACACACACACACACACAATGGAGCATTATTTAGCTTTAAAAAGGAAGGAAATTATGATATATGTTACAATATGAATAAACCTTAAGAACATCATGTGAAGTTGGTTAGTCACAAAAAGACAAATACTTTATGATTCTAATTATATGAGGTACTTAAAATCAGACACAAAGTACAATCAATGGTGGCTGCCAAGGGGCTGGGAATAACAGATGTAGAATCACTGTTTAATGGGTATAGAGTTTCAATTATTTTGGGTTGTTTCTTTTTTGGGGGGCTACAGGTAATTGAATCCAGGGGCACTTAACCACTGATCAATCCACATTCCCAGCCTGTTTTTTTGTTTGTTTGCTTGTTTTTTTAATTTTATTTATTTTTTTAGTTGTAGGTGGACAGAATATCTTTATTTTATTTTTATGTGGTGCTGAGGACCGAACCCAGTGCCTCACGCATGCTAGACGAGCATGCTACCACTGCACCACAATCCCAGTCCCCCAGCCTGTTTCATTTTTTCTTTTGCAACACGGTCTCACCTAAAACTGCTTTAAAACATAGTCTAGGATGTAGGCTCTCTGTTCACCTCACTGATAGTTTCTTTTGCTGAGAAGAAGCTTTTTAGTTTAAGTCCATCCCATTTTTTCATTCTTGCTCTTATTTCTTGTCTCTAAATAAAACACGAAATAGGGCTGGGGATGTGGCTCAATGGTCGAATACTCCTGAATTCAATTCCTGGTACCCAAAACAAAAGAAAAAGAAAGAATTTTATAATATTTTACAAAAGATTAAAAAGCAAAGCTTTTTTTTAATATCTAAGCTCTTAAGCTTAGATATAATTCATCTTAAAATAAGGTTATTTGTGCAAAGACTGCAAGAAAAAAGGAACTAACTCTTCTATGCTAAATATGCACATCAACTAATTTAAATATTCTCAGTGGTATTTTCAGTTATTGTTAACAGTACCCTGTCTGCCAACCAATTTCCTTTTCCAAAGACAGAAAACAAGTTCAGGGTAACAACTACTCAAAATTAACATGATAAATATTTAGAAATCTATTCACTGTAATTCATCATATAGCAAGAGAACAAAGCAAGCAATAGGAACTCTCACTACTGAGAGAATGCAAAATGATACTGCCAATTTTGAAGAGGGTTTAATGGGTTTTTGGGGGGGGGTTGTTGCTCTTTTTATTTATTTTGAGACAGTTTGGGACACAGTCTAAGTTGCTTAGGGCCTCACTAAGTTACTAAGGCTGGCTTTGAACTCGTAATCCTCCTGCTTCAGCCTTCCAAGTCACCAGGATTACAAGGTTGTGCCGCCACACCCAGCAAAAGTTTTTTATAAAGCTAAACATACTCTCACCATATAACCCAACAATTGTACTCTTTAGTCTTGACTAAACATACAGAAATCAAATAACGTAATCCATCACATCAAAAGACTTAAAAATTTATGTTCACACAAAAACCTGCACATGGATGTCATGGAGACAGTAACGAGATCAGTGGTTGTCAGGGGCTTGGGGGAAAGAGAGATGAATACTCAGAGCACAGAAGATTTTGCAGGTGGTTGAACTATTCTGTATATTATAATGATGGGTATCTGTCATACCTTTGTCAAACCATAGAATACACAACACAAAAAGTCAGTCTTAATGTAAACTATGGACTTTGGGTGGCAATGATGTGTCATGGGTTCATCAATTAGAACAAATGTACCATTTTAGCAGGGGATGCTGATAATGGGGAAGACTATGCATGTGTGGGATCTGGGAGTAAATGGGAATCTCTGTACCTTCTGCTTGGTTTTATTGTGAACCTAAAACTGCTTTAAAACATAGTCTAGGATTAGGCTCTCTGTTCACCTCACTGATAGTTTCTTTTGCTGAGAAGAAGCTTTTTAGTTTAAGTCCATCCCATTTTTTGATTCTTGCTTTTATTTCTTGTGCTTTTGGAGCCTTGTTAAGGAATTCAGGGCCTAGTCCAACGTGATAAAGATTTGGACCTACTTTCTCCTCAATTAGATGCAGGGTCTCTGGTCTAATTCCTAGGTCTTTGATCTACTTTGAGTTGAGTTTTATGCATGGTGAGAGATAGGGGTTTAGTTTCATTTTACTGCATATGGATTTCCAGTTTTCCCAGGACCATTTGTTGAAAAGGCTATCTTTTCTCCAATGTATGTTTTTGGCGCCTTTGTCTAGTATGAGATAGCTGTATTTATGTGCATTACTCTCTGTGTCTTCTATTTTCTGTCTTCTTCTATTCTAGTACCATTGGTCTACATGTCTATTTTGGTGCCAGTACCATGCCATTTTGATTACTATAGCTTTGTAGTAAAGTTTAAGGTCTGAGATTGTGATGCCTCCTGCTTCATTCCTCTTGCTCAGGATTGCTTTGGCTATTCTGGGTCTCTTATTTTTCCAAATGAATTTTATGATTGTCTTTTCTATTTCTATAAGAAAGGACTTTAGGATTTTAATTGGTATTGCATTGGATCTGTATAGCGCTTTGAGTAGTATGGCCATTTTAGTAATATTGATTCTGCCTATCCAAGAACATGGGAGGTCTTTCCATCTTCTAAGATCTTCTTCAATTTCTTTCTTTAGTGTCTTGTAATTTTCATTGTAGAGGTCTTTCACCACTCTTATTAGATTGATTCCCAAGTATTTTATTTTTTTGGAGGCTATTGTGAATGGAGCAGTTTTTCTAATTTCTCTTTCAGAGGACTCACTGTTAATGTATAGAAATGCATTCGATTTATGGATATTGATTTTATATCCTGCAACTTTGCTGAATTCATTTATCAGTTCTAGAAGTTTTCTGATGGAATTTTTTGGATCCTCTAAGTATAGAATCATGTCGTCTGCAAATAATGATAGTTTGAGTTCTTCTTTTCCTATTTGTATCCCTTTAATTTCTTTCATCTGTCTGATTGCTCTGGCTAGAGTTTCAAGGACTATATTGAATAAGAGTAGTGAGAGAGGACATCCCTGTCTTGTTCCCGTTTTTAGAGGGAATGCTTCCAGTTTTTCTCCATTTAGGATGATGTTGGCCTTAGGCTTAGCATATATTTCTTTAACAATGTTGAGGTATGTTCCCACTATCCCTAGAGCAAACTTTTGTCACACGCACATCAGATAGAGCATTGATCTCCAGGATATATAAAGAACTCAAAAAACTTAACACCAAAAAAACAAACAACCCTGGGCTGGGATTGTGGCTCAGTGGTAGAGCGCTTGCCTTGCATGCATGAGGCACTGGGTTCGATCCTCAGCACCACATAAAAATAAATCAATAAAGATATTGTGTCCACCTACAACTAAAAAAATATTTAAAAAAAAACAACAACAACTCAATCAATAAATGGGCTAAGGAGCTGAACAGAAACCTCTCAGAAGATGATATACAATCAATAAACAAATATATGAAGAAATGTTCAACGTCTCTAGCCATTAGAGAAATGCAAATTAAAACTACTCTCAGATTTCATTTCACCCCAGTCAGAATGACAGCCATCCAAAATACCAGCAACAATAAGTGCTGGCGAGGATGTGGAGAAAAAGGTACACTCAAACATTGCTGGTGGGACTACAAACTGGTGCAACCAATCTGGAAAGCAGTATGGAGATTTCTTAAAAAACTTGGAATGGAACCACCATTTGATCCAGCTATTCCACTCCTTGGCCTATACCCTAAAGACTTAAAAACAGCATACTACAGTGATGCAGCCACTTCAATGTTTATAGCAACACAATTCACAATTGCAAAACTATGGAAGCAACCCAGATGCCCTTCAATAGATGAATGGATAAAGAACCTGTGGTACATATACACAAAGGAATATTATTCAGCAATAAAAGAGAATAAAATTATGGCATTTGCAGGTAAATGGATGGAATTGGAGAACATTATGCTAAGTGAAGTAAGCCAATCCCAAAAAACCAAATGCCAAATGTTCTCTCTGATTAGTGGATGCTGATACATAAGGAGGGTAGGAATGGGGAACAGGAGAAATGGAGGAACTCTGGATGGGGCAGGAGGAGGTGCGGGAAGGGAAAGGGGAATGGGTGTTGACTAATTTTTGTCTCAAAATGTTTGATTTGATTTTTGAAGTTTAATAACTTCATTAAAACAAGGAATGGGGGACATAAGGGAGGTGGGAATAGGGAACATAGGAGAAATGGAGGAACTCTGGATGCGGCAAGGGGGAGGTGGGGGGAGGGAAAGGGGGAATGGGTATAGTAAAGATGGTTGATTGAAATGGTCATCACTACCCTTGGTGCATGTATGAAGACACAGATGGTGTGACTCTATCTGGTTTGCAACCAGAGAAATGGAAAAATTGAGCTCTATATATGTACTATGACTTGAAATGAATTTAAATAAGTTAATAAAAAAAAACATAGTCTAGGGACTGAGGTTGTGGCTCAGTGGCAGAGCACTTGCCTCGCACATGTGAGGCACTGGGTTAGATCCTCAGCACCACATAAAAATAAATAAACAAAATAAAGACACTGTGTCCATGTATAACTAAAAAATGTTTAAAAAAAAAAGTCTACTTAGAGAGAGAGAGAGAGAGAGAGAGAGAGAGTGTGAAAGCCAAACAGAGTGGCGCATGACTATAACCCCAGTGGCTTGGGAGGCTGAAGCAGGAGGATCACAAGTTTTTGTTAGGGAAAGGGGGCATGGGTCTCTCAGTTTCTACTCTGATTTTATGGGGTTTTCTTCCAATGACCTTTTTATGAAATTTTTTTTTTAGTTGTAGATTGACCTTTATTTTCTTTATTTCTTTTTTTTAATTTTTTTTAGCTGTAGATGGACATAATGTCTTTATTTTATTGCTTTGTATGTGATGCTGAGGATCGAACCCAGGGCTTCACTCATGCGAGGCAAGCGCTCTACCGCTGAGCTACGATCCCAGCCCCTCTTTATTTCTTTATTTATATGCAGTGTTGAGAATTGAACACAGTGCCTCATACATGCTAGGCAAGTGCTCTACCACTGAGCTACAACCCCAGCCCTCTAATGATCTTTTATTTCAGCAACTAGAAAAAAATTAATTTTCCATCAACTCATACACTTATATGGAAAAAATGCAGATGCCATATTATCTAGCAAGAGGGAAGAATAAATGCCTCCAGGACTAGAGATGTATCTCAGTGGTAGAGTGTCTGGCTAGCCTATGCACATGGATCCTTCTCTAAAATAGACCATATGTTATGCCACAAAGCAAGTCTTAGCAAATACAAAAAAACAGAGATACTGCATTCTATCGGACAATAATGGAATGAAATTAGAAATCGATGATAAAATAAAAAGTAGAAGCTACTCCATCACTTGGAGACTAAATAAAAGGCTACTGAATGATGCATGGATAACAGAAAACATCAGGGAGGAGATAAAAAAAATTCTTAGATATAAATGAAAACTGATACAACACATCAAAATCTCTGGGACACTATGAAGGCTATGTTAAAAGGAAAGTTCATTGCATTGAACTCATTCATCAAAAGAAGAAAAAAATCAAGAAATGAACAACTTGACATTACATCTCAAAGCTCTAGAAAAAGAAGAACAAATCAACACCAAAATTAGCAGAAGACAGGAAATAACTAAAATCAGGGCTGAAATCAATGAAATTGAAACAAAGGAAACAATTCAAAAAATTGACAAAACAAAAAGCTGGTTCATCAAAAAAATAAAACTGATAAACCCTTAGCCACCCTAACAAAAAGGAGAAAACTCAAATTACTAAAATTTGAGATGAAAAAAGAAATATCACAACAGACACTATTGAAATATAGAAGATAATTAGAAACTATTTTGAAAATCTATACACTCCAGTAAAACAGAAAATCCCGAAACACCAACAAATTTCTACAGGCGTTAAGATCTGCCCAAAATGAATCAGGAGGATATACACAACTTAAACAGATCAATTTCTAGCAAGGAAATAGAAGATGCCATCAAAAGCTTACCAACCAAGAAGAGCCTGGGACCACATGGATTCTCACCCGAGTTGTACAAGACCTTCAAAGAAGAATTAATACCAATACTCCTCAAATTATTCCATGAAATAGAAGGGGAGGGAACCCTTCCACACTCGTTCTATGAGGCTAGTATCACCCTGATTCCAAAACCAGACAAAGACACATCAAAGAAAGAAAACTTCAGACCAATATCCCTGAACCTTGACACAAAATTTCTCAATAAAATTCTGGCAAATCGTGTACAAACACATATTAAAAAGATAGTGCACCACAATCAAGTGGGGTTCATCCCAGGTATGCAAGGTTGATCAACATTCGGAAATCAATTAACGTAATCCATCACATCAATAGACTTAAAGACAAGAATCATATGATTATCTCTATAGATGCTGAGAAAGCATGTGACAAAATACAGCACCTCTTCATGTTCAAAACACTAGAAAAACCAGGGATAGTAGGAACATACCTCAACATTGTAAAAGCTATCTATGCAAAACTGAAGGCCAACATCATCCTAAATGGAGAAAAACTGGAAGCATTCCTCTAAAAACTGGAACAAGACAGGGATGCTCTCTTTCACCATTTCTGTTCAACATAGTCCTTGAAACTCTAGCCAGAGCAATTAGAAAGATGAGATAAATTAATGGGATATGAATAGGAAAAGAAGAACTCAAACTATCACTATTTGCTGATGACATGAGTCTTTACTTAGAGGGTCCAAAAAATTCCACCAGAAAACTTCTAGAATTAATAAATGATTTCAGCAAAGTAGCAGGATATAAAATCAACACCCATAAATCAAATGCATTTCTAACATCAGTGATGAATCCTCTGAAAGAGAAATTAGGAAAACTACCCATTCACAATAGCCTCAAAAAAAAAAAACAACTTGGGAATTAGTTTAACAAAAGAGGTGAAAAGATCTCTACAATGAAAACTACAGAACACTAAAGAAAGAAATTGAAGATCTTAGAAGATAGAAAGATCTCCCATGCTCTTGGATAGGAAGAATCAATATTGTCAAAATGGCCATACTACCCAAAATGCTATACAGATTCAACGTGATTCCAATTAAAATCCCAACATCATTCCTTATAGAAATAGAAAAAGCAGTCATGAAATTTATTTGGAAAAAGAAGAGACCCAGAATATCCAAAGCAAATTAAAGTCTCTTCAATCCTATTGTTGCTTTATCAACTGTATTTATGTATATTCTAAATTCATTATTGTGATTTCAACAATGTTCACAGCATCTTCACCAAGAGTAAATTCTACCTAAAAAATCACTTTCTCTTGCGAGGCTGAGACAGGAAAATCACGAGTTCAAAGCCAGCCTCATCAACAGCAAGGGGCGAAGCAACTCAGTGAAAGTCTGTCTCTAAATAAAACACAAAATAGGGCTGGGGATGTGGCTCAGTGGTCGAGTACCTGAGTTCAATCCCCTGTACCAAAAATTTAAAAAAGTCACTTTCTCTGCTTGTCTGTAAGAAATAACTCATTATCCATTAAAGTTTTATCATTAGATTGCAGCAATTTAGTCACATCTTCGGGAATCACTTATAATTCTAGTTTTCATACTATTTCCATCACTTTCCACTTACTTCCTCTTCTCCACTCACGTTTTGAATCCCTCAAAGTAATTCATGAGGAACTAGAATCAATTTCTTCCAAGTTCCTGTTATCATGGATATTCTGACCTTGTCCTACAAATCACCAATGTTCTTTTTTTTTTTTTTTTTTTTTGGCACCAGGGACTGAACTCAGGGGCACTCGATCACTGAGCCACATCCCCAGCCCTATTTTGTGTTTTATGTAGAGACAGGGTCTCACTGAGTCACTTAGCACCTCGCTGTTGCTGAGGTTGGCTTTGAACTCGCGATCCTCCTGTCTCAGCCTCCCTAAGTGCTGGGATTACAGGCGTGAGCCACCGCGCCCGGCTACCAATGTTCTTAATGACATTTAGAATAGCGAATCTTTTCAATTTACTTTGCCAAAATCCATAACAGGAATCGCTGTCTATGGCACTGATAGCCTTATGAAATGCATTTCTTAAATCATAAGTCTTGAAAATTGAAATTATTCCTTGATCCATGGGTTGCAGAACGGATGATGTTAGCAGGCATGAAAAGAACATTAACCTTGTACATGTCTATCAGAGCTCTTGGGTGACCAGCAGCATTGTTAATGAGCAGTAATACTTTCAAAGAAGTGTTTCTTTTCCAGGCAGTAGGTCTCAACAACAGGCTTAAAATATTCAATAAATCATGTTATAAAAAGATGTGCTGTCAACCACGCTTTGCTGTTCCGTTTATAAGAAACAGGCAGGGTAGATAAGTATAAGAGCCCCAGGATTTTCAGAACAGTAAATGAGCACTAGCTTCAAGTTAAAGTCACCAGTTGCTTTAGTCAGTCTGTCCTCCATAGCCAAAGATTGACTTCTCCTCTCTAGCTATCAAAGTACTAGATGGCATCTTCTTCCAATATAAGGCTGTTCTGTCTACATTAAAATTCTGTTGTTGGGACTGGGAATACAGCTCAGTTGGTAGAATGCTTGTCTTACATGCACAAGGCCCTGGGTTTTTTCCCCAGCACCAAAAAAAAAAAAAAAAAAAAAAAAAAAATCTGTTTTTTAGGCACTCGGCACAGTGGTGCACACATAATCCTAGCAACTCAGGAGGCTGAGGCAGGAGGATCACAAGTTCCATGCCAGGCTCAGCAATATAGCAAGGCCCTAAACAACTGAGTGAGACCCTGTCTCAAAATTTAAAAAAGGGCTGGCTCAGTGGTAAAGACCCTCAGGTCCCATCTTCAGTACAAAAAAAAAAAAAATCTCTTGTTTAGTGTAATCACCTTCATCAATTTATTTTTAGTTATGTCTCCTGAATAACCTGCTGCAGCTTCTGCACTGGCACCCACTGCTTCACTTTGCACTTTCATGTTATTGAGACAGCTTTTTTCCTTAAACCTCATGACTCAATCTCTGCTATTTGTGAACTTTTCTTCTTCAACTTCCTCACCTCTCAGCCCCTTGTTGAATTGAAGATAGTGAGGGCCTAGCACTTAAAGCTTTAGCTTACAGGAATGTTATGGCTGTTTTATCTTCTATCCGAAGCACTAAAACTTTTCCCATATAAACAATAAGACCATTTCATGTCTTTTCTTGTGTGTATTCACTGAAGTAGCACTTTCCATTTTCTTCAAGAACTTGTCCTTTGCATTCACAACTTGGCTAACTGTGCAGCACAAGAGACCCACTTTCAGCCTATCTCAACTTTTGGCTTGCCTTCCTCACTAAACTTAATCATTTCTTAATTATTTCACTTTTGATTCAAAGTGAGACACAGGGCTGGGGTGTAGGCTCAGAGGCAGAGTGCTTGCCTAGTATGCACAAAACTGAGTTTGATCCCCATTACTGCAAAATAAATAAATAAATAAGAAACACATGCAACCCTTCTTTTTACTTGAGGACTTACAGGCCACTGTAGGATTAATAACTGGCTAATTTCAATACTGTTATTTCTCAGGGAATAGGGAGTCCTGAAGAGAGGGAGGTGGGACACTGGCTGGTCAGTGGAACAGTCAGAACACATATAGCTTTTATGTATTATGTTCCCCATCTTATACAGGTAAGAGTTCATGGCACCTCAAAACAATTGCAATAATAATATCAATGACCACTATAACAGAAATAATGAAAATCATGAAAAAGTTTGAAATATTTCAAGAATTACTAAAATGTGATCCAGAAACACAAAGTGAGCAAAAGATGTTAGAAATATGGCACTGACAGATTTGCTGAATGTGACTGTCACAAACTTTCAAGTTGTAAAAAATGCAATACCCTGCAAAGTGCAATAAAACAAGGTATGCTTGAATAAAGATGAATAAGACAAGGACACTGCTTTCAAAGTAGCACAAGGTATAAACAGTTGATCACAAGACCATCATAAAATGAGCAGAAACTATTCTTACTTCTTAGATACCATCAGGCAAGTTAGTTTTCCTATCAATAAAATGGGAATAAAAAGCATATCTGCTTTATAGAAAAATTATGAGAATTAAATGAGTACTTATTTATAAAGCACTTGGAACAAACTTGGTACATGGCAAACACTATTGAAGCATTTGTTAAATAGGTGAAAATACACTCTTGAAAAATATACTCTTGAAAATATACTCTATATTGGATTATGAAGTTTAATCCAATTTAAACATTTTCACTAAATGAACATACAAAGAACTAGCAAAAAAAATACATTTTTAAAAAGCCAGGAGCATTGGCACACACCTGCAATCCCAGTTACTCAAGAGGCTAAAGGAGAATTATAAATCTGAGGTCAGCCTCAGCAACTTAATGAGATCCTGCCTCAAAATAAATAATAAAAAATAAAAAGAGCTGGGATGTAACTCAGTGGAAAAGTACCCCTGGGTTCAGTTCCCAGTACTGGGGGAAAGAAAAAAAAATCATTTCAAGTACTTCTGATGTTAAAGGACAGAGAAAAGTGAGAATCTCCATCCCCTTCCCTCAGAAATCACCCAAAACTAAAAGAGTAAGACACATGATCTCTAATAAAACTAGGAGACATATAACACATAAGTGGGAAATATGCCAAAAGGAGAGAGAATCTGGAGAAGGAAGACATAAGACATAAATCTGCAAAACCCAAATGGAAAGGGGAGTACATTTCTTCAAACACATTTCCTGGGGTATATACAAAACTTAAATTTAGCATTTGCAACAACAAAAACAGGGAACATAGACTGGCACAGACAGCTTCCCTGTTCACAGTTTGAAGAAGTAGAGGCAAAACTAAATTAGGAATCACACAAACAAGCCAGGCTGGCAGAAACTGGACTGCCAGTGGGGTAAAAAGACACCAAGAGGCCATGCTGTGAGCAACCCAGCAGCAGCCATCTTCACAGACTGGCTGGGAGTTTAAAACTCACATGTGCAACACTGTTCATAAAGAAAATTAGAGAGGGCTGGGCTATAGCTCAGTAGGGGAACACTTGCCTAGCAAATGCAAGGCACTGAGTTCGATCCTCAGCAGCACCATTTAAAAATAAACAAAATAAAGGTATTGTGTCCATCTACAACTAAAAAAATTATGAAAAGAAAATTAGAATAAAGTTAGGAAGCAATTGCCACCCTGGGCTACCAATATCTGATATCCTAAAAAGTTCTATAGGAGAAGCCGGGCGCGGTGGCTCAAGCCTGTAATCCCAGCACTTAGGGAGGCTGAGACAGGAGAATCGCGAGTTCAAAGCCAGCCTCAGCAATGGCGAGGCGCTAAGCAACTCAGTGAGACTCTGTCTCTACATAAAACACAAAATAGGGCTGGGGATGTGGCTCAGTGGTCGAGTGCCCCTGAGTTCAATCCCCAGTACCAACAAAAAAAAAAAAAAAAAAAAGTTTTATAGGAGAAAAATCTCCTCATTTAAGAAAAACAACCAAAAATAAGGAACATACTAGATCTACACAAATACAAAATTTTAAAGAAGGGGGAAAAAATATGGCAGACAAAGGACATTCATGAGGAAAATACCACTGTGGAGCAGATAGAATAATGTGTAATCAAATATTTCAAATAAATTTTTAAACTTAATTTTTAAAAATTAGTGAAACAAATACCACATCCAGATAGAACATTAAAGCACAAGAGAACAGCAGTAAAAATGTACATCTTTGTTGTCTTCCTGATCTTGGAGGGAAAGCCTCAGTCTGTCACCATTGAGTAAGATGATACCTGAGGGCATGTGTCCTTCCACATGTTAAGGAAGTTTCCTTCTATTTCTAGTTTGCTGGCTCTTTTTTATTATGTAAGAGTGCTTAATTTTGTCAAATGCTTTTTCTGCCTCTATTAGGACAATCGTGTGGTTTCTTTGTTCTAGTAATGTGATAAATTTATTAGTTGATTTTCTTATTTTGAACCCCCTTTGCATTCATGAATAAACCTTACTTGGCCATGATATATGTCCTTTTAACCTGTTGTTGGATTTGGTTTCCTGATGCAGTAGTTAATAAGGATTTTTGCATCTATATTCATAAAGGATATACTCTATAGTTTTCTTCCCGTATCTTTGTTGGACTTTGGTATCAGGGTAGTAATGATGGCCTCATAGAACATTATGGGAAGTACTCCCTCCTTTTTTACTTTTTAGAAGTACTTAAGTAAAGTTGGTGTTCATTCCTAAACTGTTTGGTAGAATACACCAGTGAAGCCATCTAGTCTTAGACATGTTTTTATTGGGAAGTTTTTTAATTACTGATTCAATCTCTATACTTGTCATGGGTCTTTGGGAATTTCTATTTGTTTTGTTTCAATTTGCATGTTTCTAGGAAATTGTCCATTGCATCCAGATTATTTAACTTACTAGAGAACAGTTGACAGTATTCTCTTAAAATCCTTTCAATTTCTGTCAAGTACCATCCCCACTTTATTGTCTGATTTTAGTTATTTGCATCTTCTCTCTCTTGCTTAATCTAGCTAAGGGTTTGTCAATTTCATGATCTTTTCAAAGAACCAAATCTGGTTTCACTGATTTTCTTCATTGTTTTTCTATTCTCTATTTCATTTATCTCTGAAATTTTTCTATTTTTTTTTCTATTCTCTATTTCATTTATCTCTAGTCTTTATTATTTTCTTCTTGCTGGCTGGCTTGGGGTTTAGTTTGCTCTTTTTCTTGTTTCTTAGGGTATAAAATTAGATTATTTTAAACTGAGTTCTTTTTCTTTTTCTTTTTTTTGGTACCAGGGATTGAACCCACAGGCACTCAACCACTGAGCCACATCCCCAGTAATTTTCATTTTGAGACAGCGTTTTGCTAAGTTGCTTAGGGCCTCATGAAATTGCCAAGGCTGGGATTGTAGCTCAGTGGTAAAGTGTTTGCCTTGCATGCGTGAGGCACTCGGTTCGATCCTCAGCACCATGTAAACATAAATAAATAAAGATATTGTGTCCATCTACAACTAAAAAAAATTTTTTTTTAAATTGCTAAGGCTGGCCTCGAACTTAGGGATCCTTCTACCTCAGCCTCCCAAGTCATTGAGATTACAGGCATGTACCACCATGTCCAATGATCTTTCTTCTTTCTTAACACAGGCATTTACAGCTGTAAAATTCCCCAGTACTAGTTTCACAGCATACCATAAGTTTGGTATGTTGTGTTTTTTATTTTCATTTGTCTTATTTTATAATTTGCCCAATGATTTCTTCTTTGACCCACTAGTTGTTTAAGAGTGTTATTTAATTTTCACATTTACAAAATTTCCAGTTTTCATTCTATTAATTGATTTCTAACTTCATTCCATTGTAGACAGACAAGATATTGTGTATGATTTTGATCATTATAAATTTATTGATAATTGTTTATAGCCTAACACATGATCTATCCTGGAAAATATTCTACATGTATTGCTTTGTTTGGAGGGGGTATCTGTTAGGTCTAGTTGGTTTAAAATATTGTTAAATGGAACAGAACAAACAGCCCAGAAAAAACAAATATCTGTAGCCAATTATTTTCAATAATGGTGCCAGGACCATTTAATTAGGAAAGAAAAATCTCTTCTGCAAAATAGTGCTGGGACAAGAAGATTTCCACATGCAAAAGAATGAAGTTGGGGGGCTGGGACTGTGGCTCAGTGGTAGAGCGCTTGCCTAGCATGTGTGAGGCACTGGGTTCGATCCTCAGCACCACATAAAAATAAACAAAATAAAGGCATGCTGTTCATCTATAACTACAAAAAAAAATTTTTTTAAAAAAAAGAATGAAGTTGGACCCTCATTTCATATCCACTAGGAAGGCTATTAAAATAAATAGTATTATTTCAATATGTGGACATACTGGTGAGAAGACAGAATGGTGCACTGGCTGTAGAAAACACTGTGGTAGTTTCTAAAAAAGTTAAGACATAGAATTACCATATGACACAATAATTCCATGCCTAAGTATATACTCCAGAATCTGGCAAAAGATGTTTAAACAAAAACATACACAAATGTTCATAAGAGCATTATTCACAGCCAGGCATGGTAGTACACGCCTATAAGTCCAGCAACATGGGAGGCTGAGGCAGGAGGATCACAATTCAAGGTCAACCTGGGCAATTTATCAAGACTCTGTCTCAAAACAAAAAGTAAAAAGGGCTGGGAATATAGTTCAGTGGTAGAATACCCCTAGATTAAAATTCCATTATCATAAAAAAAAATTACTCAACAATCCAAACACACTCAACAGATCAATGAATAAACAAAATTTAATATACCCATAAAACAGAATATTATTCAGCCATAAAATGATAAACACTGGCCAAGCACACCTGCAGTTCAGCTACTTGGGAAGCTGAGACAGGAGCATCTCCTGGGTCTAGGACTTTGAGGCCTGCCTAGGCAACACAGAAAGATCCTTATCTCAAAAAACAAATAAGCAAGTCAGATATAGTGGAACACACCTTTAATCCCAGAAACTCAGGAGGTTGAGGCAGGAGGATCACAAGTTCAAGGCCAACCTTAACAACTCTAGCAAGGCCCTAAGCAACTTAGAACCTGTCTTGGATTGGGATTGTAGCTCAGTGGTAGAGCACTTGCCTCACATGCGTGAGGCCCTGGGTTCAATCCTCAGCACCACATAAAAAAAGAAGAAATAAAATAAAGACATTAAAAAAATAAAAATAAATTTAAAAAAAGAAAGAACCTGTCTCAAAATAAAAAATAATAAAGGCTGAGAATGTAGCTCAGTGGTAAAACACCTCTGGGCTCAATTCTCAGTACTGAAACAAACAGACAAACATCCTTATGAGACTAGGAAACAAGGGAATTAATTCCTCAACCACCACCCAATAAAGAGTATCTATAAAAAATTAATTTACAGTTGTCCGTGCAATGGTAAAAAGCTCAAGATTTTTGCTTAACATCAGGAAGAAAGCAAGGAGATAAAAAGCAAAGATGTCCACTCTCACCACTTGTATCCACAATTACATTGGAAACCCTAGACAGTGCAAAAAGGCAAGAAAAAGTAATAAGGCATTATAAATTAGGAAGGAAAAAGTAATGTCAGGTGGGTGGGACACGCCTATAATCCCAGCAGCCTGGGAGACTGAGACAGGAGGATCACAAGTTCAAAGCCAGCCTCAGTAATTTAGCAAGGCTTTAAACAACTTAGCAAGATACTGTCTCAAAATAAAAAGGAGATATAGCTCAGTTGGTACAGTGCTTGCCTTGCACACACAAGGCCCTGGGTTTAATCCCCAGCGTGAATGAATGAATCAATGAATAAATAAATAAATAAACAAACAAATAAATAAAGCTGGAGATATGGCTCAGTGGTAAAGCACCCTTGGGTCCAATCCTCAGTACAAAAAAAAAAGAAGAAAGGAAAAAGTAAACTATCTGTTCACATGATATGATCATATAGAGGGGAAACTACTTTAAAAAGCCATTAAATCAATGAAAAAATTGATATAAGCTAATATTTTTAAATTAATTACATTCCCACATCACCAATAAAAAAATCAAAAAATGATTTTTAAATGTTCCATCTACAATAGCATCAAAAAATAAAATACTTGCAAATAAAGTTAACAAAAGATATGAAATACTCAGGGCTGGGATTGTAGCTCAGCGGTAGAGCGCTTGCCTCGCATGCGTGAGGCCCTGGGTTCAATTCTCAGCACCACATACAAAGCAATAAAATAAAGACATTGTGTTCATCTACAACTAAAAAAAAAAATCTTTAAAAAAAAAAGATATGAAATACTTACATACTAAAAACTACAATACTGCAAAGGGAAATTAAAGACGACCAAAATAAACTGAGAATATATACCATGTTCATGAACTGGAAGTCTCAATATTGTTAAAATGGCAATTTTCTGGGACTCAATCTAACAAAAGAGGTGAAAGACCTCTACAATGAAAATTACAAGACACTAAAGAAAGAAATCGAAGAAGATCTTAGAAGATGGAAAGATCTCCCATGTTCCTGGATAGGAAGAATCAATATAATTAAAATGGCCATACTACCCAAAGCGTTATACAGATTCAATGCAATCCCAATTAAAATCCCAGAGGCCTTTCTTATAGAAATAGAAAAGGCAATCATGAAATTTATTTGGAAAAATAAAAGACCCAGAATAGCCAAACCTATCCTGAGCAAGAAGAGTGAAGCAGGAGGCATCACAATACCAGACCTTAAACTCTACTACAAAGCAATAGTAACAAAAACGGCATGGTACTGGCACCAAAACAGACATGTAGACCAATGGTA
>CM053399.1:54108002-54127313 GCA_028644305.1 Xerus rutilus | reverse complement strand
GGGGCTGACTAGTACTTGAGAGGGTGACAGTGAGTTGGGGAGGACTGGCAGGGAGGAAGAGATGTAGGGTACAGCAGGCAACAATAGCAAGAAAACTACAACCTATGTAAGTGGTAGAAACAGGACTATCTAGTGCCCCTCCACCATGCCTCCTTGAGCTTTCTCTTCTGAAGAGAATTATAGTTATTTACTATATAACATTTCAGCCAATGTCTGACTGCACATACAGTCCTCAATATCACATAGCTTAGGTGTATAGTAGACTATACCATCTGGGTTCGTGTAGGTACAGTCTATTATTTGAACAACAGAATTGCCTAACAATGCATTTCTCAGAATGTATCCCTCTCCTTAAGCAACATGTGACTCACCTGGCCTCCCCACCCCCTTCTGATTCTCCAGCTTCTGCTTTCCTTCTCCTAGTGACCTCAGTGCCCACACTTGGATACAGATACTATACCAGTTACTTAAGGACATTATTTCACTTACTTCTTAATCTTTTTTGGTGTATCACAAAGGCTCTTCTCCCTTTCCCTGGGTAGCTTCATTATGTTCTTCAAGATGCAGATCATGTGTCACCCTCTTTTAGGATTTTATTATCTTATGTTCTGCTGCTTAGTCTGGATTTGATGGCCCTCAAGTATGCTCCAGTAGTGCCTTTTTGCTTCTGTCATATCATGTATTGTTCTATTATGCTTCGCTTTTCTAATTCATTTTGCAGTCTCTGGTATATGTTAAATGCTTGGTGAATACTTGTTGAATAAATGAAGAAATACAATATTAGGTTCTGAAAATTGTGATTAATTTCTAATGGTAATAATTAGGTGAAATTTACTCCATTTGAAATGTTAAGTTGGTTAACTTTGCAGAGTTGAAGAAACAAATACCAAAGCAGTAGTAGTTTTTCACCATGAACATGGTTGACTTTTAGAATCTTGGGAGATGAAAAATAATTTAAAATAAATTTCATTTCTTGGGGATAAGCTGTATACTTTAATAAATGTATATATTCCCTAGTAGTCAAAAATAATAAGTATGGGTCAATAACAATTTGTTTGTTTCCAAGAAATTTTAAAGACAGAGACCATCTATCTCTATTTTGTGCAGTTTCACAGGGTATCCATACTTAGGCTTTTAAGTCCAGAAATTCAGTTTTTTTTAGTTTATCTGGAAGAAATGTCGTAATAAACTAATAAGATACATAATCTGTTAATGTATAATGTGTGATCTGTCTGGTTAGGATAATTAGCTAAGGCACCTAGAAAGCAAGCTCATGGATCAATAAAACTATTTAGTAAGTATTTAATTTGAACTGAGAAAGTGAGTTTGTGTTTTCTGTTTGTTTTGCTTTGTCAGTGGAAGCACATGATCAGATTTTTTTTTTACTATGATAGAATACATGTAACACAAAATTTACCATTTTAACAATTTTAAGTGTAAAACTTAGTGATATTAAGTACATTCACAGTGTACAGCTCTCACCACCATTTCCAAAACATTTTCATCATCCCAAACAGAAACTTGAAACTTATTAAGCAATAGTTCTCTGTTGTCTCCTTCCTCACCCTGTCTGATCTATGTTGCCTATGAGTTTGCCCATTCTAGATACTTCATATAAATGGAATCATAGTATTTGTCCTTTTGGAGTTCAAGTGTTCTTTTTTTTTTTTTTGTACTGGGGATTGAACTCAGGGGTACTCGAACACTGAGCCACATCCCCAGCCCTATTTTGTGTTTTATGTAGAGACAGGGTCTCACTGAGTTGCTTAGCACCTCGCCGTTGCTGAGGCTGGCTTTGAACTCGCAATTCTCCTGTCTCAGCCTCCCTAAGTGCTTGGGATTACAGGCTTGCGCCACTGCACCCGGCTGAGTTCAGTGTTCATAAAGGATATTTCTGTCTCTCTAGGGATTGTCTGAATAATGATCTTTATATATATTTTGATTGTATATTCCATCTATGAAAAATTTTAAGTGATATAAATGTGTATGTTTATTTCTGAGTTAGGTCTTATATACTAATATTGTATATTACTAATATATTATAAAATATACTATAAAATATGAATAAATATTAATAAAATGCTCAATGAAATAAATATTCTTGAAATATATTGTCAGTATGTTTCAAAGAGTTCCTTCTATCATTAGATTTTATTTCAAGATATTAAATTTTAATTGTTTTATTTCTTTTATCTTTTTATTGCTACTGATAAATCTTTGTATGGGTAGAAAGTGTCAGCTCTGTTATTTGCTTATACTTGAATTGTTAGTATTTACTTCAGTCCATGTTTCTTTTTCAGAATCTTATAAAGCCACCTGTCCATTTTGTGAGGGTGAATTCAATTATAGTGATACTTAAACTACAGATGGACTTAACAGGTACATATAAACTGCAGCATGTCTGAATACTTTGAAAGTGAATAAGTAAGTGAAGGTGCTGCCATAACCCAGAACCCAGTCTGTGTTGTAGGAATCCTTTCTTCTCCAGTTGTAAGTTTAAAAGTGTATACTGAGATAAGTTAAATAAGACCTTTTCTCTCAGACAACATAAATTAATATGTAAAACCTTCAATTGAAGCGGATGACTTTATTTTCACTTATGCTCTAGAAATGAGGTTTTGTAGCTGTTCTGGGTTGTATAGTTTCTCCCTAAAATCATGTCTACCAGAGCCTATGAATGTGACCTTATTTGGAAGCAGGACCTTTGTAGATGAAATCAAGTTAAGATGTAGTGATAATATTGGTTAGAATATCAGAATACTGATAATACTGTAGTGATAATCCAGTAACTCCTGTCTTTATGAGAAGAAGAGAGTTTGAAGAGAGAGACAGAGGAGAATGGCATATGAAGATGGAAGCAGAGAATGGAGTGATAAATCTATAAATCAAGGAATGCTAAGGATTGCTGGCCACCTCCAGATTATACTAGAGATTCAGGGAACAGATTTTACCTTAGAACCTCCAAAAAGGAACCAGCCTTGCTGACACCTTGATTTTGGACTTTTTGGCCCTAGAACTGTGAAAGGATAAATTTCTGTTGTCTTAAGCTACCCAGTTGTGGTACTTTGTTACAGTAGCTCTGGGATACTAATATAGTAACTCAGTATAATTTTTCTCTTCAGATATCAATTTGAGCCTCTCAGTGTGACTACTTGTATCAGTGTGACTGAAAAAAAGGATGTTTTTCCTCTTGAATTATAGTAGTAGCCCTGAGTTTTTGGAGTACTAAATATATGCTAGTCAACATTATTTTATTTAAATTTTTAGGCTGACATCATAAGGTATAGACTACTATTCATATTTTTAAATTGAAGACAAGGAGGTTCAGAAAGAGTAGCTCTCACATAGTCTGATCCTTGGTGTCAGACTAAAAGCTTGTGTTCTCTTTGCTGTGTTACTGTCTCTCTGGACACTTTAGAGGTCAGTTTCTGGTAGTGGCAATAGCTGGTATTTATAGTTTTTCTTCTTTACTTCACAATTTAACTTTGTAAGTTCTGAACAACAAAAAAAAGATCACCCCTTACATGTGCCTATCTTTCTTAAACTTTGACTTCTGTATAATTTTATTATACAGAATTGTATCTCTCATTTTCCACCAGAGACTAGAATCTAGAACCAAACCGTGCAATTCTATTCCTTTGGGATTGTGAATAGTTGAAACTAATGAAGTACCAAAAATTTATCATGGGAGTTCTAAGGACTTTAGAATCATGTCTGGATACAAATCAGTATGATGAGAACACTAATTCTGATCTATTTATAGCTTCAAATAGACTATACAAAACAGCCACTGTATGAGTTCTATTTAAGTTCACTCAGAAAATGAAGTAGCTGGGTGCGGTGGCGCAAGCCTATAATCCCAGCATTTAGGGAGGCTGAGACAGGAGAATCGCCAAGTTCAAAGCCAGCCTCAGCAACAGTGAGGAGCTAAGCAACTCAGTGAGACCCTGTCTCTACATAAAACACAAAATAGGGCTGGAGACACGGCTCAGTGGCCGAGTACCGATGAGTTCACTGTCCAGTACAAAAAAAAAAAAAAAAAAAAAAAAAAAAGAAAATGAAGTAAATGACAATAAAGACAGCTGTGTTTATAGTGGTAAGGTATCACATTCCATTTTTGATGGTTGGTCAGAAATAAAATTAAAATCATTATTTATTCTTAGTAGTAGAGGAGAAGAGGGAGGGATGATAATTCTGAATATGATGGTTTTATGTTTTGGGTGATTTATGACATTCCAGGATGAATATTGAAACATTGCAAGATCAAAAGCATATGCCAGCTTCTTCACCCAAACTTCAAGTAGTGTTTATTAGCAGTATAGTTCAGCTAACACTCAGCACTTATGTGGCAGGCACTGTTAGATAGTGAGGATACCACAAATAAAATTAGATTATTTCCTCAAAATTTTATATTAATAATGAAAAGCAACATTTTAATTGGATTTGGGAAAGATATAAAATCATTCGCAAGTACATTTTAAAGTAAAGTTTTTAGCCTGGTGTGATGGCACATGCCTGTAATCCCAGTGACTTGGAAGGCTGAGGCAGGAGGATTGCAAATTCAAAGCCAGTCTCAGCAACTTAGCAAGGTCCTGAGCAATTTAGCAGGACCTTGTCTCAAAATAATAAAAAGGGCTAGGAATGTGGCTCAGTGGTTGAGTGCTCGTGTTCAATTCCTGGTACCAAAAAACAAAAAGGTAAATTTTAAAAAATGTGGATAGGAAAAGTTTTATGTTTGCATAAATAATTTTATTTGATAATCCACGTTAGTTTACAAAATTAAGCTTTTTTTTGATTTGTATTTATTGAAAGGAAAAATATAGCATTGGATTCTTTATGAATCCAGTATTCAAAAATAAATACTCAAAATAAAAAGAGAACAGAATAAAGCATATTAACACTTTAACCTCCTTTAGTATATCATTTGAACACTGATGTGTGTGCTTATACTAAGAATCTCTTATTTCGAGTATTTTCAAATATATAGCAGTGTTGAAAGAATATTAGAGTTAATACCCATATACCTACCATCAAGAGTCTAACATTTAGTGTATTTGAATTATCTCATATCTATCCATCTATTGATCTTTCTACTATCCATTAATTCATTTTGGTTTCGGTGCATTTCAAACCAAATTGGAAAACTCTGGACACTTATCTCTAAATACCTCTAACATGTTGTTTTGTTTTGTTTTTGACTCAGGGTATCACTATATTGCCCATGCTGGACCTGAACTCCTGGGCTTAAGCAGTCCTCCTGCAAAGCCTCCCAGGAAGCTTGGACTGCTGATGCCTAACTTTGGTTTTGAAAGGTCTTTTCCCTTACCTACTTTTTTTTTTTTCACTCAGAGTTAGTGCTCTAATACATTTTCCTCTCTATTTATTTGTATGTTTTATTTTAATTTTAGACTAAATCTACTGTAGCTAATTCTGTCACTAAGCATTCTCATTAATACTGAAAATTACATTTACTTTTTGTCTTATTTGGACTTTTTTTTTTTTTTTTTTAAAGAAAAGGTGCTTGACTAGGGGTATACTGTAGCTGAGTGGTAGAATGCATGCTTAGTATGTGCAAGACCATAGGTTCCATCCCCATTATCTAAATAAATAGATAAATAAATTTTTTTTTTTGGTACTAGGGATTGAACTCAGGGGTACTCGACCACTGAGCCACGTCCTCAGCCCTATTTTTTTTTTTGGTACTGGAGACTGAACTCAGGGGCACTCAACCACTGAGCCACATCCCCAGCCCTATTTTTTGTGTTTTTTTAATGTAGAGACAGGGTCTCACTGAGTTGCTTAGCACCTCACCATTGCTGAGGCTGGCTTTGAACTTGCGATTCTCCTGTCTCAGCCTCCCTAAGTGCTGGGATTACAGGCTTGAGCCACCGCGCTCGGCTGATAAATAAAAATTTAAGAACAGATGCTTCATAATAATTTTAGCTCATTTTCTTGATTATATTTTGGTTAATATAATTATAACATTTCTCTTCTATAATTTGAAATACTTTAGGTTTGATTATTGATAGGAGGTTTGAAGGCAAATTCCTCCATATTATAAACATTAGAAGTAGCTGCTTTTAAACTACTTAGAATACTTTTCAACTAGGTTGTAAATTCTTTGTGACCAGGAATTGTATATCAATTTCTTGTAGTCTACAACTTCATGAAGGAAAGAACTCAAATACTTGTTGATTGACTGATATTAGTGTTCAAAATATTCTAGTACTGTTGTCCTAAAGTTAAAATCTTAAAAATCAAATCCTAACTTTGTCTGCAGCTTTCAAGAGTTTGTATTCATTGTGTATATGATGTATATTGTAATGGAATTTAAAAAATCATAGTAGGAAATTATTTAAGAGGTGTGTTAATAAGTGAGGTATTGTTCTCAAAATAACAGGATATCCTTCCATTTTATAGGCTTTGCATTTCTAATCTATAAAAGACTACAAGGACCTACTTTGGGCACATATTTTCATAAAAATAAATTTATTTTAAAGTTATTAAACTATGAAGATTGAATTAGATAACCAGAATTAATACACTTAATGTATTAAGATTCAATGCCAAGTAGCAAATAAAACCCAAAAGCACACTGAACTAACATTATCTTTTGTACTTTTTTGGTTGGTTGCTGAACAATTGTGACTGCCAAACCAACTACCCTACAAAGTGGTTTTTGAAATCTATATAGGATATCATTTTTGAAGGTATTAAAAGAGCAGTTAGATTAACTTTAATAACAAGACAAGGTCGTTTTTCTCTCCTTTAAGCACATGAACACAGCCATGCATGTGTGCACACACAGACACTCTTGCAGTTGGAAAATTTGTTATTCTTTTAGTTGATTTTAGAATAAAATGTGATACAGTGTATTTAATCTGGCTATGAGGTTCTGTCATTCTGTCATCCCAGCTACTCTGTAATGACCCATTGGCACTTCCATCTGTCCACTCTTGAGAAGGGTAGTGAAAGTCTGTGATGGTCAGATCATAGGGCTGGGGCTGAAAGTAATGAAGAACAATGCATCACATGTTTGTTTCAGATGTGCTCTTGTTGAAGAGAAAGCTGTGGTCAGTGGTAATGGAGAATGGGCACCACAAACCTCAGGAGCCAGGAAATGGCTCAGTCCTCAGAGGAACAACTCAAAGTCCACTTTGCAATGTAGTTGGTTTGGAAGTCACAATTGTTCAGACAAGGGTGCTTCATTCTCCCGCATGTAGGTCTGCCACTTTCCACCACCAGCATGTATTTCAGGCATTTCATTGTCTGTACCAGCCATGCTGACGTGGGATTCCTTGAAGAACACTGTCCTCGGTGGAGTTGTTGAGCTTTTCAACATTGTTCTTGGCTGTTTTGGACCATTGGTCTTTTATTGCTTTGGGAAATCCTGTTTTCATATCTTAGTTAAGGTCCTGGGAACAGAAATTGGAGGAAGTGCTTAAGACAAGGCTGCCAAAGGTGAGTGGTGCCCTGACCAGCAGCATGGCTGCTCTGACAACCAAACTTGACTTTTTCTTATTCCCTATCTGAAGGTCAGAATATTTAGTCATGTTAAGGATCTTGACTTCCAGTGTTGTCTTAGCTTATTGAATGATTTGAGGAGGGAAATAGAAAAGTCATCCTAATGGGTTATATTTAACCATCCAGAGCTGGGGTTGGTCGACTTTGATTTTTTTAAGGATCGGTTAGTAAATACTTTATGCTTTGATTAGTAAATATTTTATGCTTTGAGAGTCATATAGTCTGTGACAAATTACCTAACATTGCTATTGTAGAGTAAAAGCAATAGACTATTGGCAAACAAATGAATGTGACTATTTCATTCACACTTGGTTCAATGGAATAGACAGCAGGCTGTGATTTGCCAACTTATGTGCGCTCAAACTATCTATTGTGAAGACCTTCCCTCCCTGTCATTTGTGGATGGATGCTTTTGTAAATTATGATAAAAATGAATTATTGGATAAACAACAACAACAAAAAACCAGACATACAAGCTTAAAATTTTTTAATTATACAGTCAACAAATTACATTTCAGTACAAACATAAGAAAAAAGAAAAGAATTAGAAAATGTTAAATGTTGTTATTTGATAGTAATTGCTAGTATCACAATAACTTCATCATTCTACAGTATTATCCAAACAAAAAGTTAAATTACATTGAAACTCTCCATTTATTAAATGCTGCCTCATATACTCTAAAGCAACACTGTGTCTACCAGTATTATCAATACTTAACTTTTTTTTTTTTTGGTACTGAGAATTGAACTCAGGGGTGCTTGACCACTAAGCCACATCCTTGGCCTTTTTGTGTTTTATGTAGAGACAGGGTCTCACTGAGTTGTTTGGTGCCTTGCCATTGCTGAGGCTGGCTTTGTACTCGCGATTCTCCTGTCTCAGCCTCCCTAAGTGCTGGGATTACAGGCGTATACCACTGCGCCTGGCTTTAATACTTAACATTTTTAATGTGACATGCGTTTGCTTCTTGATATTAATTTATCTAATTTAGATTGGATTGACAGCAATGCTTATCACAAGAGGTAATATATGTATGTTAATTGTTCCTATGTTTTAACAACATTCAGTATAAAGAATCCAGGCTGAGAAGTATGTTGGTGAAAACTAAAGAATAGATTTTTTAAATTTGTTCTAATTAATTATACTTGACAGTAGAATACTTGTATGCACTTTGATATATCATACATAAATGCAGTATAATTTCTCATTTTTCTAATTGTACATGTTGTAGAATCACATTGATCATAAGTCATGTATGTACATAAGGTAATAATGTTTGTCTCATTCTACTACCCTTCCTACCCCCATAACCCCTTCCCCCCTTCACTCCCGTCTGTCTAATCTAAAGTAACTCCATTCTTCCCTAGCACCCCACCCCTTATTGTGGATTAGCATCCGCATATCAAAGAAAACTTTTGGCTTTTGGGTTTTTGGTATTGCTTTATTTCACTTAGCATGATATTCTCCAGCTCCATCCATTTACTCGCAAATGCCATAATATTCATTTTTCTTTAAGGCTAATATTTCATTGTGTGTACACACACACACACACACATCACATTTAAGAAATCCATTTATCTGTTGAAGGTTACCTAGGTTGGTTCCATAGTTTAGCTATTGTGAGTTGAGCTGCTATAAACATTGATGTGGCTGTATCACTGTAGTATGCTGATTTTAAGTCCTTTGGGTATAAACCAAGAAGTAAGATAGTTGGGTCAAATGGTGGTTCCATTCCATGTTTTCTGAGGAATCGTCATTGAAGAATAGATTTTAAAGAAATTTTAGCAAGCTCACAATATTCATGTCTAAACTTTTTTTCTAAGATAAAGCAGGTGATTGTTTTCAGTCATTCCTTAGTAATCTTTCATTGGTAATCAGTTCCAACAATTTATTCTATGAGGTTATAGTTAAATTTAAATTTTCTCTCAGTTTAGGAAATAGATCTTGGGTTTATTTCTTATATATGGGTGTCCTTTTTAAAAAAAAATCACCGTTTTTTAGTTGTAGATGGACATAATACCTTTATTTTATTTATTTATTTTTATGTTGTACTGAGGATCAAACCTAGTGCTTCATGTGTGCAAGGTGAACACTCTACTGCTGAGCCACCACCCCAGCTCCATGGATGTTCTTTTGATAGAAAAAAAGGATTGTAAATGTTCTTTCAAATTCTGTAAGGTGTTTAGTGATAATCTATCACCAAATGTACAACATCTAATTATGCCTATTTCATGGAAAATTATTGTTAACTTATGGAATATGTTCATAAGTATGTGTATTTACTCTGCCATTTTCATGCTTTTAACTTCCATTTTTGCTGTTGATTTTATTGGCCACTGAAAAACACTTGTATACCTTTCTTACGTGGATATATAAAGACCATTAAAATGCTAATATATAAGACATTAAAATTATAAGACAAATGTGTGACTGTCCAATTCACTTCATTAAATCATTAGGGCTGAACTTTTTTTTTTTTTTGAAGTAAAGTTAAAATTTTGTTTCTCAATCTGGGGATGTAGCCTGATGGTGTAGTGCTTGCCTAGCGTGCACAAGGCCATAGGTTCAATACCCAGCACTGGGAAAATTTTTTCTAAGAATAATGCGTGTTGTTTCATGTTGATAACCATGGAACCTCAGCATGTAGTAACAATAGTGTATGACCAATTTCCACATCATCACTCAGAGGATATTCTCTTAATTTATTGGATTAACCTTTAAGTAATATACAGTTACAGTATATCACTCAGTATACTATTGAGACAAGGAATTTTTAAAAAAATCATAGCAAAATTTATGAATGAGAGAATTCATGCATTGATTTATGCCCTGTAGTAAACTTCTTAATTTGGAATGTCCTTCCAGAATATTTCTCTATTGTTGCATCAGAATACACTGTCACAAAAAAATTTAAACTCCAAACTGTATCTGTGTACTACCTAATCCTTCATAGATTTATACAGTTTGGAGTTGTGTTTGGAAGTGGAGCAGAAAACAGTTCTTTAGGACAACTTTATGTTCAGGTCACACATGTACTAAAAGAATTGCCATGTTATCTTTGCATTTGTTAAGTTTTGATTAAAACACTATGCTGGGTTGGTTTTTTCTATGAATTGGTCTCCAATATTATTAGCCAGTTCCTAAATGCATCAAACTATGGTGATATTTGAAAATGGGTTCTGTGTTTTATAGTCACTGAATATTTCCAAGCAAACAACTTTGATGGGGTATCTAAACAAGTTTACCTGTGAGAGTGTGTGTGTGTGTGTGTGTGTGTGTGCATGTGTGTTAAAATTATTGCATCTCAACAGAAGAGATGCAATAATTCTCATCTCTGTAGAAGGAGTGTGGAAACTCTAATATTGATATGTGAAATAATGAACATATGCTTATATTGGATTTGTAATTCAGTGCTAATTTTCAAATACATTTTGTTTTGAACTTCAATATATTTTCTATAAAAATGCTAATTCAGTTTTTATGGTTTTGTTTGATAGCCAGTATATCTCTGCAAATAGCACACTGTAGTTTTTTTAAAAATGTTTTTAGTTATAGATGGACATAATACCTTTATTTTATTTATTTATTTTTAGTGGTGCCCAGGATCGAACCCAGTGCCTCATGCATGGCAAGCGTTCTACCACTGAGGCCCAACCCCAGCCCCACGCTGTAGTTTTGATGCTTCACTGTCAATTATACCTATATATAAAATACTACAATCTTTGGTCTTCGTTTCTTTGAAATCACTTCCATTGTTACTGTTTGGTTCATATGTCATTCAGAGGTGTATCTTTTCTCACCAAAGTGACCAGTAGGCTTTTGCTGTCTGTAAATTGGAGATAAAAATACCTAATTACTTCCTTAATTTAACTAAAAACATTAAAAATTATAGGCTTGATTAACATTTAAGTGACTAGAAAGTGACAAATTATGAGAATAAATGTTTATGTTTTCTCAGATTTTTTAATATTTGCATTTAATTGACAAATAACCAATCTCAAATTGCTGAAAAGTTTCTAAGTGCTTACTCTCAATTTCTGTACTTATCTGTTGTGAACACATAACAGCTGAGGACCTTTGTTATGACATAGGCACTATGGAGGGCCATGGTAGCAAGGGAAGGGATGTTCTGACTTATTCTTTTTCATAGGGTAGAATTTCTACATCTTTGGTGAGGTCCAATTATAACTTCTTTTTTGCCTTTTGGGGTTCAGTGGACATTCCTCCTCATATTCATATGTGAAGATATAATACCCAGTAAATGTAAAAGGGCTTTAAGAAGGCAGTTTGTAGATGTTCCCGTTGATTCTCCCTGTAGATATGGAAAGGCTTGCTTAATAGCAGTTGTCTTACTTGTTCAGCTGATAGTGTAAAATCGTTAGTGTTGCCTGTGTTCCTATGTTTGTTTTCTGATTACTCCAGTGCCCTCCCATAAAAGGGACTTATTTAAGAGCCTTATTATATGTTTAGCTGCCATCTGTCAAATCAGTTTTAATGAGAGTGACCTACTCCATATATGTTTACAGAAATTTTCTTTCTATATGATTTATAAATGTTTATACATAATCTGCATATAATCTCTCGCTTTCCTCTCTTTCCTCTTCCCTTGTCATCTCCCTATATGTCTTTTGTGCATGTGTGTGTGTCACAGAATTGCTTAAATGACCTTTTATGGAACATTGGAGCTGGAAGTGGTTTCAAGTCATATGGTTCAACTCTCTTGGCATTCATTCTCTTTTTCAATATAGAGAAGAGGTTGGCAATCTATTGCTATCTGGCCTGACACCCACACCTGTTTGTCTACCTGTTATCTATGGCTGTTTTTTTTTGATACAGTGAATAGTTTCCATGGAAGCCTTTCTATCTGTAAAGCCAAAAAGTTTTACTCTTTGGCCCTTTACAGAAAGGTTACCAACTGCTGATACAGAAGCGGGCCACATCTAACTGAACTAATTCAGTATTTCTCCATCTCTCAAAGCCATTCAATTTGTAGGTACAAAGTTCCTATTTAAAATCTTCCCTTTTGAGTAAGCTTCTAGACACAGGATAGTCTTTTAGGTAGTCTTTTAGGAATCTGAAGATAACTTTTAAGCTTGTGTCCTCTTTCTATTAATCCCATCCTGTTCCTTGCCTTCTCAGTCCTAAAAAGCTGTAGTTATTCAATTCATACTTGAATGTCCTGTGAACTCAGTTTTAAATTACTTACTCTGTTTCCTATCATCATTGCCCAGGCCTTGATACATAGATCAGAACCCAGTATAGTGATCTCATGGATGTGATTGGCTCAGAGTCTACTGTTTTCATACTAGGCACTCAACTTTATTACTACTGTTAATATGAGCTAAGTTGCATTATCTTTTTTAGGCAGCTATATCACATAAATGACTTACTAAGCTTAAGCTCAAAATCACTCTTACATATCTTGCCATTAAATCAAGGCTTTTCTTTATTTTATGCTAATTCTATAGCAGGACTTTTGCTTCTATGAGATTACATTGTATTAGGCTTAGCCCATTGTGCCAGTAATGTTGACAAGTTTTTGCATCTTGATTCTCTCATCCACATATTTACTGTTCCTCTTAGCTCTTTGTCATGTGAGAATTTGATAGCAGAGAGTTCCTTGATCAACACCTTGCTATGTTTGGTCATTATTGAACACAAGTGAAATTATTCTGGGAATTTCTCTTAGAGTTTACAATAAATTGGATTATTGCTCAGCAAATATTCCCCACCCTTTCCCTTGAGGGTAAACACATAGACATCACTGAGTTACCAATTTGAACTTGGTCATATGTTGTGCTTGGGCCAACAGAATGGAGATGAACATAACAGTACACCATTTGTGAAATGAGACTTTTAACAGGCATGGCAAAAGTTTCTCCAACTCTCTTGTATTTCTGCCATTTTGTCTAAGAAGGCATTGGCCCAGCTAACTACTTCCCCTTCAAACTGGGTCCTAGAATGAAAGGTACATGAAGGAGATCTGAATTTGACCTGCAGCTTGAAACAGAGATGTTCCAGGTAAATTGCAGATTCATGAGCAAGAAATTAGCGTTGATTGTTGTAATCCATTTGCATTTTGGAGTTGTTTATTACATAGCATCAATTCAGCAGTACCCGGCTCATTTATAGTTAACTAGGTCATTCTGGTTTTGGAGAACTGTTTCTGAAATGTCTATTACCTCTAAACAACAAATTAAGTCACTACTAGACCATTATGAACCTTGGATAAAGGGAGATTAGAGATAAATTTTGGGTCTCATATATGCTGAGGTATATGGCAAGAGGGGAGGGATGCCTCTGAGGAAAGAAACTGTAAATGGTGAACATGATACACAGCTATATCCTGCTGCTCTAGCTCTGCCTCAGATGCTTTGGGTCAGTTCTTTGCTTTTTACGGTTTGTCTTACTACCATCATCAAGGTTTTCCATATTTTCTATTCTGTTTTCCTGTTTCTCATTGTCTGTTTTTTTTCCCCCCGACTTCCTACCCTTCTGGAAATAACTCAGGTTTTCATAGACAATATGTACTATGTAATAAAATAACAGAATAAGAGTATTAGAGTTTTTTTTTTTTTTTTTTTTTTGGTACTGGGGGTTGAACTCAGGGGTACTTGACCACTGAGCCACATCCCCAGCCCTATTTTGTGTTTTATGTAGAGACAGGGTCTCACTGAGTTGCTTAGCGCCTCGCCCTTGCTGAGGCTGGCTTTGAACTCGCGATTCTCCTGTCTCAGCCTCCCTAAGTGCTGGGATTACAGGCTTGAGCCACCGCGCCCAGCTAGAGTATAAGAGTTTTGACTCTGGCGTTACCATTTGTTAACACAGTCACTGTACAGAAGTTACTTAAACTGTATCCACTTCCACATAGTGGGGTTAATAAATAACTTATAGTTGTTGCTAAGCTCGTTAAAAAGTCAGTGTCATTTGTACAAACAGTCATTTAGCAAATATTTACTGAGTAAATTCTGAGGGATACAGTACTTTGCACATTATTAAGAAGTCTGTGCATTCTAAAGCATTTTAATGATCATCATCCTAAAAAGTACTTGATGTCACATTGATGTCAAGTAAAAGGAAAAGAGACAGGTTTCTGTTCCCATTTATGGATGAAAGAACATAACTGTCTGCCACTAGAAATCATGGAACGGCTTTTAGATTATACCATGGTGTAATACTTTATTGCAGGTTCTAACAATTTAAATAGTGCAGATGCATAAGTAAAATTTATTGTTATTTTATTGCTTTATTTAAATTTATTGTTAAATTTATTTTCTTTCTTTCCAGATTTACCCTCATCTTTGGCATGAATCTTTTCCTTTTATGAGTGTACTCATTTTAATTTATATTGTTTTCCTTTATAAGACAATAAGATTAAGCCGGGCATGGTGGCACACATCTGTATTCCCAGCTACTCAGGAGGCTGAGGCAGGAGGATCGCAAGTTCAAGGCCATCCTGGGCAACTCAGTGAGTCCCTGTCTCAAAACAAAGAGGTCTGGGAATGTAGCTCAGTGACAGAGCATTCTTGGGTACAATCTTCAGTGTATTGCCAATAAAAAAAAAAAAAGATTAAGACGGAGAATTTAGCTCAGTGATAGAATGCTTGCCTAGCACAAGGAAGCCTGGGTTGGATGTCCAATATCTCAGAACAGGATTCGAATTACATTCTCATTCATCCTGCATCTTGTCTTCCTTCCTCCCCACCCTGCCCCCCCCCCTTTTTTTGGTGGTGGTATGGATAATTGAACCCAGGACCTTGCGCATGCTAGGCAAGTGCTATACCACTGAGCTACAACCTATTCCTTATCATCAGGGATTGAACTCAGGGGTACTCAACCACTGAGCCACATCCCCAGCCTCATTTTGTGTTTTATTTAGAGACAGGGTCTCACTGAGTTGCTTAACGCCTTGCTATTGCTGAGGCTGGCTTTGAACTTGTGATTCTGCTGTCTCACCCTCCCAAAGTGCTGGGATTATAGCGTGCACCACAGTGCCTGGCTTAAAGGACATCATTTGAATTCTGTTTTTATAGGTTCATAGAATCTTAAAATTAAGAATTTTGGGGGGGAGGGGAGTGCTGGGAATTGAATGATAGGAAATACCTCTGAGCTGTATCCCCAGTCCTTCAGTCCTTTTTAATTTTTATTTTGAAACAGGTCTCACTACATTGCCAACACTGGGCTTGAATTTGTGATCTTCCTGCCTCATCCTTCTAAGTTGCTGGGATTATAGGCATGTACCACGGTGCCTGGATCCCCTATCCCCACCCCAATGCTGTGAATTGACCCCAGGATTTCTTGCATGCCAGGCACATGCTTTTCCACTGAGCTACACCAAGATTTTTTTCTTTTTTCTTTTCCCCAGAATTAAGATTTTTGAGTGACTTTGTAATTATTGTTTGTAAAGAGTTTTTTTAAAATTCATTAATTCAACAGTAATAAAAGCTGGACGTGGTGGCGCATGCCTATAATCCCAGCACTTTGGGAGGCTGAGACAGGAGAATTGCGAGTTCAAAGCCAGCCTCAGCAATGGCGAGGCACTAAGCAACTCAGTGAGACCCTGTCTCTAAATAAAACATAAAACAGGGCTGGAGATGTGGCTCAGTGGTCAAGTGCCCCTGAGTTCAATCCCCAGTACCAAAAAATAAAAAATAAAAAAAACAGTAATAAATAAGACAATGGCCATAGAATTTTACACTTGAATAAATATTATTTCAGTATTGAATAAATATTTATTTAGTATCTTCTGTGTTCTAGTCATTGTAGTACACTCATTTCATAGGTTCATTTTAATTTTCACAACAACTATATATTTCTCAGAACAAAGGGAACTAGTTCCCTGTGGTTGAATCTTCATGGGTTGAAGTTGAGGAAATTTGTGACAGGGTACAGTTTGAAGATGTTTAGTACAACCCCTTAACTATTCAGATGAGCAACCTGAGCTCCTAAGAAGCTTTTCTTGAGCAAGTGACGCTACAGCCCAAATGGCCAGGCTAGAATTCCTTCTACTATCCCTTACAGTAGTTACCTTAGCTTTGATCTTAAAGTAATTTTAAATTAATAACCATAAGTGAAAAGTATAGTTGTACTTTGCTTGCAATAGATTTTACTTAATAGAATGAGAAATTTAATATTTACTTTCAATTTTTTAAAAATGTTTTCTTCTTGAGGGCTGGGTTGTGGCTAAGTGGCAGAGCGTTTGCCTCACATTTGTGAGGCACTGGGTTCGATCCTCGGCACCATATAAAAATAAATAAACAAAATACAGATATTTAAAAAAGGTTTTCTTCTTGAATTGGTTGGTATAAAAGAATGATATGACCACCTGTATTTTATTAAAAGTAAACTATTAAGAATTAATTTTTGAGGTTCTTTGCTTAAAAATATAGAAGTTCTTAATTTTATTTGTTGTAATTTTTGATGATTAATTTTTATTTTTTGTGTGCTGGGAATTAAACTCAGGACCTCACACATGACTAGGCTAGTCCTCTACCACTGTTATACCCCCAGCTCAAGTTCATCATTTTAGTAATATGTGAATTTATTAATACTTTCTTTTATAGTCATTTTCCATAATATTAAAGATATTCTCCAGTACCATCTTCTGAAAACTTTTTATGGTATTTTCAGATTCATAGTTGATCTGGAATTGATTTAGTATATAGGGTGAAGTCAAGGTCCAGTTTCATTTTTTCATGTATTTATACCCATTTTACCAATGTGTATTGGAAAACAACCCTTTTTGTGCTCATCTACAGAGCCAGAGTCATTAATTGTCTATATATCTGTGGGTCTGTTTCTGAGGTCTTTTTTTCTCTTTTATTGGTATTTGTCACCCTTGTACAAATATTATGCTATCAATTCACATAGCTTTCAAATAAATTTTGATATCTGACATAGCTAGTCTTTTTTTTTTTTTTTTTTTTTTTATAGGTGGACAGAATATCTTTATTTTTTATTTTTATGTGGTGCTGAGGATCGAACCCAGTGCCTCCCGCATGCTAGGCGAGCACGCTACCACTGCGCCATAACCCCAGCCCTACATAGCTAGTCTTTTACATTGTTCTTTGTTCAGACTCTTTTGGGCCCTTTTCACTTTCACACCAATTTTAGAATCATTTGTCAAGTTTTGCTAAAGACAGTTGCGGCTTTGGTTGGGATGGGATCGCATTTATTTATAGGTTAGTTTGGAAGAAAATGACAACTCTTATAACATGAGGTGTCCATTCGATTGACAAATCTCTCAATTTTTAAAGGCATTCTTTAATATCTTTCAATAGAAGCTTTATACTTTCTTAGTAGAAGGTTTGAATACTTTTGTTATATTTAGACCAGGGTACTTACTATGGTTTTTAATGCTCCAGGAAAATATTTTTTTTAAAAAAAATCTGCAGTCCTTTAGACTGGATGTGTTTGAGAATTGAAAACTTGCATTTTAGAAATGTCAGGCATGATTACAGCTAGGCAGCACACTGTAGGCCATGTAGGCCAGTACATTAATATTGCCTGGTAAAAAACAAAAATAGTCACTCCTTTTGAGCTTTTGAATTGTAAGTACTTCAGTTCAGGAGAGATTTTGCTGTCAGATGAGTTAAACTTTGTGTTCAGATCACTTTGGATTTTGGAGTTGTGGACTTTTTTTATGAATAATTTTTTTTTTTGGTACCAGGGATTGAACTCAGAGATACTTGACCACTAAGCCACATCCCCAGCCCTATTTTGTGTTTTATTTAGAGACAGAGTCTCACTGAGTTGCTTAGTGTCTCGCTGTTGCTGAGGCTGACTTTGAACTCGCAATTCTCCTGTCTCAGCCTCCCAAAGTGCATTGATTACAGGCGTGAGCCACCAAGCCTGGCTCATGAATAATTAAAACATAAATAAATAAATAAATAAAAGAAACACAGTTTTTGCGAAGCTCATTGGTGCACACCCAAAATCCTAGGAGCTCAGGATGCCGAGGCAAGATTGCAAGTTCAAGGTCAGCCTTACCAACTTAGGATCTGTTTTAAAATAAAAAGTAAAAAGGACTGGGTATGTAGCTTAGGGGTGGGGCACCCCTGGGTTTAATCCCCAGTACAGAGAGGAAATCCATTTTTTAATTTTTGCTCATATGTAGAATTTTAAATTTTGATTTAGTATTCACTAGTCTTGCTGGATGTATGTATGTGTGTGTGTGCATGTATGTGTGTGTATATGCGTGTGTGTTGCTGAGGATGGAACCCAGGGCCTCATGCATATTAGACAAGCACTCTTCCAGTGAGCTACATTCCCAGCCCAGAAGTATTCTTTTATTTAAATCATTACAATTTACTTATCTATTCTGTTAATGAATAAGTTTTTTGTTTTTTTTTTACTTACGAAAAATGGTTGCTTTAAACATTTGGGTAGATAAGAATTTGTATACATTTCTCAGATAGGTACCTAGGAGAGGAATTACCAGGTCACAAGAGATGTATCTTTTTGCCTTTAGAAGATATGACCAGTTTCCCATAGTTGTCCAGTTTCACACTCAGCAGTAGAATATAGTAGTTCCATATTTCTCCAACACTTGCTATTTCTAATTTTTATTTTTTATTTTTTTATTTTTTTATTTTTTTGGTACTGGGGATTGAACTCAGGGCACTCGACCACTGAGCCACATCCCCAGCCCTATTTTGTGTTTTATGTAGAGACAGGGTCTCACTGAGTTGCTTAGCGCCTCGCCATTGCTGAGGCTGGCTTTGAACTCGCGATTCTCCTGTCTCAGCCTCCCTAAGTGCTGGGATTACAAGCGTGCGCCACCACGCCCG
>CM053399.1:54077071-54107502 GCA_028644305.1 Xerus rutilus | reverse complement strand
TGGCTCACGCTTGTAATCCCAGCACTTAGGGAGGCTGAGACAGGAGAATCGCGAGTTCAAAGCCAGCCTCAGCAATGGCGAGGCACTAAGCAACTCAGTGAGACCCTGTCTCTACATAAAACACAAAATAGGGCTGGGGATGTGGCTCAGGGGTCGAGTGCCCCTGAGTTCAATCCCCGGTACCAAAAAAAAATAAAAATAAAAAAAAATAAAATAAAATTTGCTTCAGAAGTTCTGGTAGTACTTTGTACCCAAAGGGTTTTCATTTGTGTTGTTGACAGATGAGAAGTCGTGGTTCTTCTGATTTTTAGTCCTAGTATATGGGTATTCTCTTTTGTTACTTAGAACTACTATGTCAAAGTTTACCTGATCTTTGATAAATGAATTAAAATACTTAATTTTACTATGCAATTTGGAAATAACTCATTTTTTGCAAATCAGTTTAATTAAGTTGAAAAGAAAAAAAAACTTAAGCACTGTAAGGAATGTAATATCAAAATAGTTGAAGCTTACTTTGACCTTTTATTTTTTTTTAAAATTTATTTATTCTAATTAGGTATACATGACAGCAGAATGCATTTTGATTCATTGCACACAAATGGAGCACAACTTTTCATTTCTGTGGTTGTACACAATATAGAGTTACACCATATGTGCAGTCATACATGAACCTAGGGCATTGTTGTCCATCTCATTCCACCATCTTACTACCTCATGTTCTCTCCTCTCCCCTCCCTCACCTCCCACCAAAGTTTCTCCATTCTTCCCATGCCCCCTCCTCCATTATGGATCAGAATCCATTTATCAGAGAGAACATTTGGCCTTTGGTTTGTAGGATTGGCTTACTTTGCTTCGCATGATATTCTCCAGTGCCATCCATTTACCTACAAATGCCATAATTTTATTATTCTCTTTTAATGCTCAGTAATATTCTGTTGTTTGTTTATTCATTCATCTATTGAAGGGCATCTAGGTTGGTTCCACAGTTAGCTGTTGTGAATTGAACTGCTATAAACATTGAAGTGGCTGCGTCACTGTAGTATGCTGTTTTTAAGTCCTTTGGGTATAGACCAAGGAGTGGAATAGCTGGGTCAAATGCTGGTTCCATGCCAAGTTTTCTAAAGAATCTCTATACTGCTTTCCATAGTGGTTGCACCAATTTGCAGTCACATGAGCGGTGTATGAGTGTGCCTTTTCCTCCACAACCTTGTCAACACTTGCTGTTTTTATATTCTTGATAACTGCCATTCCGACTGGTATGAGATTAAGTCTTAGTTTTGATTTGCATTTCTCCAATTCTAAGATGTTGAACATTTTTTTCATATATTTGTTGATTGATTGTCTATCTTCTTTTGAGGAATGTACTTTGACCTTTTCAATGTGTGCAATTTATCCACTAATAGAGATTTTGTTTTTCTCCCATTTTGTGTTGAGGATTGAACCCAGGGACTTGCATACACTAGCAAGTATTCTACTACCAAGCTACATCCACAGCCCTTTTCAAATTTATATTTTAAAACAGGATCTCACTATGTTGTCCAGGGCCCAACCTTGTGATTCTCCTGCCTCAGCCTCCTGAGTAGTTGGGTACAGTAGATGTGTGCTGTGTGCCACCCCATCTGACTGTAGGATTTTATGTTTTGTTGATGTAGTTCCTAACTTCAGATTTTTTTTTTTTGAGAATGAGGAACTATAAGCCTGTATTTTATTAATTCAGGCATAGCCTCTGGTACCTAATTTTAAGATTGGTAGTAGGGGCTGGGGCTATAGCTCAGTGGTAGAGCGCTTGCCTAACATGAGTGAGGCACTGGGTTCGAGCCTCAGCACCACATATAAATAATAAATGAATAAAATAAAAATCCATCAACAACTAAAAAATATTTTTTAAAAAAGATTGGTAGTAGTTTTTGGAGAATAATCATTTATGCTGTAAGCTTAGATTGCTGGAAATTACTTTAGGAAGAGTAATATTTGTTTGTGTGCCACTGAAGTCACGTTAGCTACTTGATAAATTTTAGTTTTGTGTTTTGAAGTATATAAAGGCAATTCTTAAGAGTTTTAAAATTTTCAGATTTAACTAATCTGTAAGTATAGTTAAAGAAAACTTTAAAAGAAAGCATAAACTCTTTAAAAAAGTGATATATTTGCTAATAATGATAAAAATGTCTTTTAAATTCCAATTATTTGGGGCTGGGATTGTAGCTCAGCGGTAGAGCGCTTGCCTCCCATGCGTGAGGCCCTGGGTTCGATCCTCAGCACCACGTACAAAGCAATAAAATAAAGACATTGTGTCCATCTACAACTAAAAAAATATTTAAAAAAAAAAAAAAATTCCAATTATTTCTATTTGCAATAGTTACATGATAAATAAAAAAATTTTAAGAACAACTCACATACCAGGCACAGTGGTGCACACCTGTAATCCCAGCAGCTTGGGGAGGCTGAGGCAGGAGCAGCATCACAAGTGTGCAGCTAGCTTCAGCATCTTAGTGAGACACTGGTGTCTCAAGATAAAAAGTAAAAGGGATTGGGGGTGTAACACTCTGAATGATAGAGCATCCCTAGGTTCAATCCACTGTACCAAAAAAATTTAAAAAAATTAAGTGACTAACCTTGCTGAATTTCATGTCATAAGCAGTACTCAACATTATGTGTAAACCTGTGTTCTCCTTTTTCAGTTTGATACCTACAGACTCCTTCACCTTAATTAATGAGAGCCCTGTGTTAAAAATAGATGTGAAATGAAAACTTCTGCCACGAGGAAGACACTGTTTAAGTATGAAAAGATACCACAGACTGGGAGAAAATATTTGCAAATATGTGTCTAATAAATTTGTGTCAACAAAATGTAAAGAACTCTTAAAAATCACCAGTAACAAAATAAACAACCCAATTTAAAAGTGAGTAAAGACCTGAACAAACATCTTAGCAAAGATACACAGATGACAAGAAACATTTGAATGATGCTAGGTATCATCTTAGGAAATTGCCAGTGAGATACCAGTACATACCTGTTTGAATGGCTAGATTTCAAAGCTAGATTTCAAAACAATGACAACACCAAATACAAGCTAAAATATTGAACAATAGGACTTCTTCATTGCTAGTAGACATGCAAAATGACACAGCCATTTTTGGAAGCTAAACACATTCTTATCATGTGATTAAGCAGTTGTGTTCCTGGACATTTACCCAGATGTGGTAAAAATTTATTTTCAAACAAAAATCTGCACACAAAGGTTTGTGGCCACTTTATTCCTAATTACCCAAACATGGAACAACCCAAATGCCCTTTAGTGGGTGAATGGCAGATAATAAAATATTACTCAGTGTTGAAAAGAACAGAGTTATCAAGCCACTAAAAGAAATAAAGGGACTTAGGCTGGGATTGTGGCTCAGTGGCAGAGCGCCTGCCTTGCATGCGTGAGGCACTGGGTTCGATCCTCAGCACCACATAATAAAATAAATAAATAAAATAAAAATATTGTGTCCACCTACAACTAAAAAAATTGTTAAAAAAAGAAAGGGACTTTAAATGCATGTTACCAAGTGAGAAAAGCCAATATGAAAAGGCTATATACTGAATGATTCCAAATATATGGAGGACAAAAGCAGAACTGTAGACATAATGAAAATATCAGTGATTGTCAGGGGTTGTGGGAAGGAGGTGGAGAAAGGAAGGTTGAATATATGGAGTATTGGAGAGTTTCAGTACAGTGACACTATTATAATAACTCAGCAGTGAGATATGACATTGTGCATTTGTCAAAACTTACAGAACAGGGCTAGGGTTGTAGCTCAGTGGTAGAGTGCTTGCTTAGCATGTGTGAGGCACTGGATTCAATTCTCAGCACCTCATGTAAATAAATATATAAATAAATAAGGTTCATCAATAACTAAAAAAAATATTTAAAAACTTATAGAACAGTGTAGTACACACAATGAATCTTAATGTGCCAATTAACAATGTGCCAGTATTTCATCAGTTGTAACATGTATCACACTAATTATAACAAATGTATTACACTAGTGAAAAATATTAATATTAGGGAAAATTGTTAGAAGGGAGTAGTCTATGAATTTTAAAAGTATATAATTGTTCACCAAAATGGGGAATGGGTCAGTTCAGCAATTATTTACTAAACAAATGCTGTGAACTACTAAGTTTTTGTAGCCCTATTCTTTTTTTTTTTTTTGGAGAATATATATTTTTTTTAGTGCAATTTGATTCATTGTACATAGATAGAGGATAACATATCAATTCTCTAGTTGTAAGTTGTATAGAATCACAACATATATGCAGTCATACATAAAGTTAGGGCTATGATGACCATCATATTCCACCACCTTTACTGTCCTCATGCCCCCTCCCCCCTTACACCCCTGTGAACAGAGTTCCACCATTGTTCCTACGTCCTTCCCCACGTTATGGATCAGCATCCACTTATCAGCGAGTACATTTGGCATTTGATTTTCTGAGATTGGCTTACTTCACTTAGCATGATATTGTCCAACTCCATCCATTTACCTACAAATGCCATAATTTGATTCTCTTTTATTGCTGAATAATATTCCATTGTGTATATATACCACAGTTTCTTTTGTAGCCCTATTCTTTAAAGAACTTATAGATAGCTTTTTTTTTTTTAGTTGTAGGTGGACAGAATGTCTTTATTTTATTTTTATGTGGTGCTGAGGATCGAACCCAGTGCCTCATGCGTGCTAGGCGAGCACGCTACCACTGCGCCATAACCTCAGCCCCTTATAGATAGCTTTTTAAAAAAATTTTTTTAGTTGCAGTTGAACACAATACCTTTATTTTATTTTATTTTTATGTGGTGCTGAGATTTGAACCCAGTGCCTCACATGTGCTAGGCAAACACTCTACTGAGGCAGTACTCAGGCAAACACTGAGCCACAACTGCAGCCCCTTATAGACAGCTTTTAGTCAAATGTATAGTGACTTGAGATAGTATATAATTATATCTAAGTAAATTGAGTGGTCTGAAATTATTTTAGTCTTTGAAAGACCTGGATTTGGATGTAGGCTTAACTAGTTGGGTGATCTTATGCCAATTAGTTAACCTTTTAAAACTTCCGTTGTATCTGCTATATAAGATGGTGGTCATAAAAAGTTCATTAAGAAATGTGAACCATCTGGCACAAAGTAAGCACTCAAATATCAGTTTCAATGATTAGTTATATTTGTTTTTCATCTGACAAGGGAAATGGAGGAAGAATGGCTCTCATTTACCTTGAATGTTCAGTCCCATTTTGGCTATTTTTTTCTGGATTTCTACCTCCATTTCCAGATCACTGCAGTCAAGCATGTGGCATTATTATTTGCTTGCTGATTTAATGCATTCTAGTTTCTGTAATGGAGAAGGAACTTCTTTTACAGCTGTCTTCAGATCAAGCAGGCAGCCCAATTATGATAAAGTAACTTTTTTTTTTTTTAATCATTTTAAAACAACAGAAACCAGCTCGCTTCCATAAAAATGTACATGTCAGGGGCCTGAAGAATAGGTATCAGATCATCTTTTCCTGGAAATATAACTTTAATTTTAAAAGTTGTTTAAAAATTACAATTTTAAGGATGTTTTCTGGCTCATTAATGTTCTAAATAAACTAAAACTATGGACATTTTACTCTAAAAATCTAGAAGCTATTTGTTTTCTAATAATGTTGTAATAAGCTCCCCCAAATTCATTTTTTTAAAACATTTTTTTTAGTTGTAGATGAACACAATATCTTATTTTATTTATTTTTATGTGGTGCTGAGGATCGAACCCAGTGCCTCACACATGCGAGGCAAGTGCTGTACCACTGAGCCACAATCCCAGCCCCCCAAATTCAGCTTTTAGCATCTGATACTTTAATTCTTTATGGAAAGATGACTGTGTGTGTGTGTGTGTGTCTTTTTCCCAAAATACAGGTGTCACTATTACTTTTAGGTTAAGCCATTTACAGAAAAATAGAAAACAAATTTAAAATTATTGAAATTATAGGATGAGGCTAAGTCAGTACATTCTGTCTAGTCTCTAATGGGTTCTTTTGATTAAAGCTTGCATAAAAATTGCTTTAGGAATAAGTGGAGGAACTCTATAGGATAAAACAAGATTTTCTGGGGGGAGAAGGTTTAAAACTTGAAAATAAACCTAGCATTTAATATTTAACATTGGGCAGATTTGCCCTTGTTCCTCCTTAAAGGGAGGATACATTTTATTAATAAATTTCCAAGTTATACACTCATTGGCAACAGCATTATGTAAACAAGACATCTAACGTTCTCAGTCTGATGCAATTTAACACATATTTTTATGAAATTGTCAGAATGATAGTTGCACTCAGTGGAGAGCTGAGCATATTTCAGATAGATGACTTCTATGTCTCTTCTCTGTGTTAAAAGCAACACTATGAGTTTTGTGTAAACAGAGTAAATTGAGATGACACATCTGAGTTATTATTAGAACTGTAACTTTCCAAAGAAATGTCTTCTAAAATTCTTTTATGATGCTATTTTAAACATGATAATAGTAATGTTGCTGTTACTCTGAGTTGAATTTTAAAAAGACATCAGAGGGGCTTTTTAAAAGAAAAAACAATTTTATGGAAAACTATTTTAAGGATAGAGATTTCCTGGACACTAAAGAAAAATTCATTGTATAAGTAAGAGAAGCTTCAAAGAACAAGTTGGATGTGTGCAAGTTAAAATTTTGTTCCAATAACCCAATCTTATTTTTTTTTACATCACCAATTTTTTCAACTAAATTATGCTGTATTATTACTCAAACATGCACTTGCTTCTTGCCACTGAGTTACAACCCCAGTCCATGAACTTGCTTCTGAACATCCTAATCTTTAATGTTTGACTCCCAAAAGGAGGATAAAGCAAAAACTAAAGAGAGGAAAAGGGAACTGGTCCATTGAGCCCTTTGGAAATGACTCCAGTCTGAGCCTGAGGTGCTTGAAACAGTGAGGGGAAGGGTGCAAAAATGGCTTCCTACTTCTGTGCCTGCACGTTCATGATCATAACTAGTAATCAGTGATCATAGCACAGCATAGGGTTCTGTTTGTCCACTCTGGTTCTCACTACCTGCCACTGGGCTGGGGGATATAAAATGAATAGCCACTCCTAAGCTAAGAGCTGAAATGGACCAGAATTGTCCAAATCTTGGACAATTTAATTTAAATTTGGATTTACTGTCCAAATGTTCTGTGGAAGTTAGAAGCAGTGTTAGTCAGCTTTTCATTGCTGTGACCAAAGTACTTGACAAGCACAACCTAGAGGAGGAAAAGTTTATTTTGGCTCACAATTTCAGACCGTGGTTGGCCAACTTCATCGCTCTGGGCCTGAAGTGAAGCTGACTATTATGGTGGGAGGGTGTGGCAGAGGAAAACTACTCAGCTCATTTGGCAGCCAGGAAATAGTTAAAGGAAAGGGCTGTGAGAAGTTAAACCCTTCAAGGGAACGCTCCAGTGGTCTATTTCCTCAAACTAGATCTTACCTCCCAATAGTTCATTCAGCCACCAGTGGATTAATTCACTGATGGAATCAGAATCCTCATGATCCAATCCCTGCTTAAAAGCCCCACCTCTGAATTTTGCTGCATTGGGGACCATGCTTTTAATACATAACCTTTAGAGGGGACATTTGGATCTAAACCATTACAGAACCCTTCAGTAGACTCCAGAGTTCCAAAATAATTGCAGCAGACACATTCTGCCACTGTCATTGATGTTTGTATTGGGAGACAGACCTACTGTGCCTTCTGCTCTTTCCCCAAATCCTCTCCTCATCTAGTATTCTAAGTGGTTTCTATAATTTTTGCTTTTCCCCAATTTTGATTTCCACTTAATTATTAAAATGATCTTTCAACAATACAAATTGATTTTTACCCTGTTAGACACACACACACGTGTAATCTCAAAAGCTCTGGAGGCTGAGGCAGGAGGATTACATATAAGTTCAAAGCCATCCTCAGCAACTTAGCAAGGCCTTGTCTCAAAATAAAATATAAAAAGGTCTGGGGATGTGGCTCAGTGATTAAGCACCCTTGGGTTTAATCCCTGGTACTAAAACCAAATCAAAGCAAAACAAACAAAAAAACTCCTGAAAACCTTTCTATAGCATTCTCTTGTTTGTTATATCCCGTTATACTTGAGGTGTCTGTTATGGTTTAAACATGAGATGTCCTCCAAAAACTCACGTGTGGGACAATGCAAGTTTAGAGATGAAATGATTGGGTTATGACTGCCCTAACCTAATCAGTGCATTAATCCACTGATATGGATTAACTGGGTACTAACTGTAGGCAGATAGTGTGTGGCTGGAGGAAGAAGGTCATGCCACTGAGGGCATGCCTTTGGGGTCTGTATTATTTTGTCCCTGGTGGGGGCAGCTCTCCTCTCTTCCCCTCTTCCTCTCCTCCTTCCCCTTCCTTCTTCGTGGCATTGTCATGAGTTGCTTTCCTCCACCACACTCTACCACGATGTTCTGCCTTCACCTTGGGCCCAGAGCAATGGAACCAGTCATCTATGGACTGAGACCTCTGAAATCATGAGCCCCAAATAAACTTTTCCTCTTCTGCACTGTTCTTGTTGGGTCTTTTGGTCACAGTGGCAAAAAAGCTAACTAAAACAGTGTCCTTTCTGGTGTTCAGTCTGTCCCTTAACTACCTCTCTGCTTTTATTGCTACATATCCTGCTTCCCTTAGCCAGTAAACACTGATTTGTCTTTCTGATCTTTAATTATGTATACACTCCTCAATTAAGTCTATCTAGGGGGCTGGAGTAGTGGCTCAGTGGTAGAGTGCTTGCCTGGCATGTGTGAGGCCTTGGGTTCAATCTTCAGCACCACATATAAATAAATAAAAGAAATAAAAGATCCATTGACAACTAACATATTTTTTAAAAAAAGTCTATCTGGATATGCAACCCATTTCCCCTTACTCATAGGTCCTTTCTCCATTCTTTCTTAGAGCACTACATATCTACTTTTCATATGATTCTGCACTGTTATTGTATTTATCTGTTTAATTTTTTAGTCGGAACAGAGCATTATCTGTGTATAATGTGGAATGATTTTGAGACAGCAGAAGAATGTTACTCAATTGTTATATTATTTAGCAGAACACATTTAGGTGTGGTGTGGTTTAGCTTTTAAAAAATTCTTAACCATAAGGATATACTGACAGATATAATTTAGTCACAATAAAAATTGTAATTCTTTAAACTAATTCCAGATGATCTGTGTTTGATTCTTAAGTATTTTTTATTTTATTTTATTTTTTTGGTACTGGGGATTGAACTCAGGGGCACTTGACCACTGAGCCACATCCTCAGCCCTATTTTGTGTTTTATGTAGAGACAGGGTCTCACTGAGTTGCTTAGCGCCTCGCCCTTGCTGAGGCTGGCTTTGAACTCGCGATTCTCCTGTCTCAGCCTCCCTAAGTGCTGGGATTACAGGCTTGAGCCACCGCACCCGGCTGATTCTTAAGTATTATTCATCCAAATTCTAATCTAAACAAAACCAAATATGTTGCCGGGTGCAGTGGTGCATGCCTGTAATCCCTGTGACTCAGGAGGCTGAGGCAGGAGTATTACGAGTTCAAAGCCAGCTTCAGCTACAGCAAGGCACTAAGCAATTCAGACCCTGTCTCTAAATGAAATAAAAAATAGGGCTGGGGTTGTGGCTCAGTGGTTGAGTGTCCCTAAATTCAATCCCTGGTACCCAACCTCCCTCCCTGAAACAAATATGTTACCTTGTTAACCATTGGCTCTGGGTGCCTCTTATACACTTAACCATATAAGTATTTATTTTTCTTTCTTTACATTTTTATACACATTTAAATTTTTTGTTAGCAAAGGGGACAGAAATTCTGCCTAGCCTATCAAAGTGTCAAAGTACTTAAAAACACTTAAAAAATATGATAGCTATTAAAACCATGTTGGCTTTTTACTTAGTAGCAGTACATCTGTACATATCCATGTGTTTTAATTGAAGATTAGTACTTTCTAATTGGATTCTGAAGTTTTCTCTCTCATTGTTTAAAGTCAACAAAAATTGCAAAATGTAACTTTCCCAAGTGTTAAATTAAATATTACTAAAATAAGGTTTGAAAGCTGTTTTGTTTCCAATTTTTTAAGAGTAGCTTTGAATTTACAGACAAATTGCAAAGATAATACAGGGTTCCCATATGTCCTTTACCCAGTTTCCCTTATTACTATTACTGTATTAACATTATAGTTAATGTTAACCTTGATCACTTGGCCAAAGTAGTATTTGGCAAGTTTGTAAGTTACTTTCTTTTCTTTTTTTTGGGGGGAGGAGTGCCAGGGATTGAACTAGAGGGTACTGGACTACTGAGCCACATCCCCAGCCCTATTTTGTGTTTTATTTAGAGACAGTGTCTCACTGAGTTGCTTAGTGCCTTGTCATTGCTGAGGCTGGCTTTGAACTCGCGATTCTGCTGTCTCAGCCTCCCAAAGTGCTGGGATTACAGGTGTGTGCCACCGCACCTGGCTAACATTGGTACATTTCTATTAATGAACATGTGTACTTGTCTTACTTGGATTTCACTAGTGTGCCCCTATCTCTTCCATTCTCTTTCCCTGCTTATCTAGTATACCACATTACATTTAGTTCTTGGTCTCCTTAGGCTCTTCTGTGATCATTCCCCCACCCCAACCTCTGTCTGTCTGTCTGTCTCTCTCTCTCTCTCTTTTTTTTTTTTTGGTATCAGGGATTGAACCCAAGAGTGCTTAACCACTGAGCCACATCCCAGCTCTTTTTATTTTTTATTTTGTGATAGGGTCTTGCTAAGTTGTTCAGGGCCTTGCTAAATTGCTGAGGCTGGCTCAGCCTCCTGAGCCGCTGGGATTACAGGCCTGCGCCACCACCCCTGGCTGGCTGTGTTCATCTTGTTTTTGATGATCATGATAATTTTGAGGAGTATTAGTCAGGTTTTTTGTACAGTGTTCCTCAACTTGCATCTGTCTTATGTTTTTCTCATGATTATATTAGGATTATAGGTTTTAGGGAAGAACACCTCAGAGGTGAAGTACCATTCTCAGCATATTACATCAAGGGTACATGCTCGTATGGAGATTCCTCAGGAATGGAACCACCATTTGACCCAGCTATCCCACTCCTTGGTTTATACCCAAAGGATTTAAAATCAGCATATTACAGTGACAGAGGCACATCCATGTTTATAGCAACTCAATTCACAATAGCTAAACTATGGAACCAACCTTTACATGCCCTTCAACAGACAAATAGATAAAGAAAATGTGGTATATAACACAATGGAATAGTACTCAGCCTTAAAGAAGAATGAAATTATGGCATTAGATGGAATTATGGCATTGGATGGAACTAGAGAATATCATGGTAAGAGAAATAAGCCAATCCTAAAAATCCAAAGGCCAAATGTTTTCTCTGATAAGTAGATTTTGATGTATAGTTGGGGGGTAGATAGGGAAGAATGAAGGAACTTTGGATTGTACAGAGAGGAGTAGGGGTGCAGTGAGGATGGGAAGGACAGTAGAATGAGTCAGGCATTATTACCCTATATACATGATGGTTACACTACTGGTGTGACTCTGCACCATGTATAGCCAGATGAATGAGAAATTGTGCTCCATTTCTGTACAAAGTGTCAAGACGCATTCTACTGTCATGTTTAACTAATTAGAACAAATTTTAAAAATTAAAAAAATGATACATGCTGTCCATGTGCTTTATTACCGATGATATTAACCTTAATCACTTGGCTAAAGTAGTATTTGGCAAGTTTCTAAGTTGCTTTCTTTCCTCCTTATTCTATTCTATTCTTTGGAATTAAGTCACTCAGTGAAGCCCATCTTCAAGGGGTGGAGATTGAAGCTCTATTTCTTTGAGTGACAAGTACCTATTCAAGTTATTTGGAATTCTGTATGGGATATTTGTCTCTTTTTTTCTCCTTTTATTTACTCAGTCATTTCTTTATACGAGAATGAATTTGTGAATATTCATTCCATACTTTAGGTTAGTTATAATCCTATACTACTTTATTTTGTGGTTTAAATTGTTTCATTCTTAGCTTTTATGAGGTCTTCTGGGTTGATTCATGAATCCCTTTGATATGCTCCCTATTTGCAGGTGGGGTATACTTTCTTACCTTCTGGCATATTCCCTACCCTAGCCCTTGCATTAGACTTTTCTGTAAGGAACGTTGCTTCCTTTTATTAGAGAATGGTATTTGACACTAAGATCTGGGCACTGGATATGTTAGTTTCTACTGGGACATCATTGCTTCTAGACATTATCAGTCAATAGAGCTGGGAAATATAACTGTTTATGGTAAACTATATGTACACATATATTTGCAATTATTTTTATGTATATATTGAATTAAATGTCTCCAACTCTAATTCACCCCTCTCATGATTAATTCTGATTTTCCCCTCTTGCTTATCATAATCTACTCTCCAACACCAAGCAACTTGGCTCCTGCTGTCATCCATTCACTTGTTTTTTTATTCCCCAGAATATATATTCCATATTTTAGAATTATTAATCCATACTCTGTGAGGAATAATTTTACCAACTAGGGTATAGTGTTTATATATAGTTCCTTTATCTTTAGCCTTATAGTTTCCAGTCAGAATATTACTTTCCAAGTTTACCTGAGTCAGTTTGTAAAAATATTATTTTATAGAGTTGCAGAATTCCCCTCTTAAACGCCCCCACACAGATTTGTGAGGTTATGTCATATATTTGTAATATACCTAGGTTCATTTGTCACTCTCTACATATTATCCTGGGTTCCCCCTACTTCCTGTTGGTATTTTAAAAAAATTTATATATAAATGCATGATTTCACTACTGATGTGACTCAGCACCATGTACATCCAGAAGAATGAAAAGTTATGATCCATTTGTATACAAAATGTCAAAATGAATTTTCTTGTTTATATTTTGTCATCAAGAACAGCGAAATGTTCAAATATGACCACTGTTTGACTCAGCTAACAAATGGAAACAGAGATAGTAATTGTGTCCCCCAGAAATGCTCTCTGGACCCATGTGCTATTTCTTACATTTTATCAGTTTCTTGGGGGTGTTGGAGACCCACTCCTTACTTCCTTGAATAAATGAGTTTTTCTACTATAAATAAATAAATAATATTATATCTGTGTACCACAATGAATCCTGCTTTCATATATAATGCACTAACTTAAAAACAATAACGATAGAAGAGAGACCAGTAGAGCAAGAAGATCAGGGGGAGGGAGGTTGAGAGGGAAGTGGGAGATAGTGGGGAATGAGATTGATCAAGTTATGTGCATGTACGATTATGGCATAATGAATCTCGCTATTATGTATAATTTTAATACAATAAAGACATTTTGTATAATTTATATATAATTTTAATACCAATAAAGAAAAAAAAGTCCTCCTTTGGGTGGTGCAGTTTTGTGGATTTTGACAAATGCAGTCAGGTATCCTTAACTGCAATACCATATAGATTAGTTAAGCACCTTGAAGTCAACTATACTTCTAGTCAAACACTTTCTCCTCTCCAAGCCCCTTACAAACACTGATCTGTTTTTTGTCCTTATAAATTGATCTTTTCCAGAACATCACATAGATAGAATAAAATAGTATCAAACCTTTTCATTTTTTTTTCCCTCAGATTCATCCAAGTTATGTGAATAGTTTGTTTCTTCTTACTGCTGTATGGTATTTCACTGTAATGATGTACCAAAGTTTGTATGTCCATTCACCTATTAAAGGAAATCTTGGTTGCTTCAAAGTTTATTAATAAAGCTGCTGTGAACATTTTGTGCTCTGGGTTTTTGAATTTTAAGAGTTCTTTACATATTTCAGATATATGTCCTTTACCAGATATGTGATTTGCAAATACTTCTTTCCTAATTTGCAGCATCTTTTCTCTTTATAGTGTCTTTTCCCAAGAAAAGAGTTTAATTTTGATAAGGCCCAATTTTGTGGTTTTTCTTTTCTTTTCTTTCATGCATCTTGGTTTTGGTGTTGTATGTTAGAGCTCCATCAAAAGATAAGGAAATTCTCTCCCACATTCTTTTTTTTTTTTTTTTAATTTTTTTTTAGTTGTAGATGGACATAGTACTTTTATTTTATTTATTTATTTTTATGTGGTGCTGAGGATGAACCCAGTGCCTCATGCATGCAAGGCAAGCATTCTACCACTGAGCTACAGCCCCAGCCCCCTCCTTCCCACATTCTTATAGTTTTATGCCTTATGTTCAGATGTGTGAACCTTTTGGAATTAATTTTTGTGTAAGTTGTGAGTTATGTGCTGGGATTGATTTGGGGGTTATCTGGTCACCCAGTTTTAGCATTATTTGGTGATAAAGACTATCCTTTCTCCATCAAATTGCCTTTGCCACTTTATGTGGATGGATCTCTAGGTTCTGTGTTCTATATTATTGATCTTTGTGTCCATTCTCTTGCCAGTGCCATAGTTAGGATTACTGTAGCTTTTAAGTATACCTTGAAATCAGGTAACGAGAGTTCTCTGACTTTGTCCTTATTTTTCAGAATTATTTTGGCTCTCCTACTGTCTTTACCTTTCCAGATACATTTTAAAATCAGTTTTTGAGGACTGGAGTGTAGCACAGTCATAGAGTGCTTGGATAACAGGAAGAAGGCGTTGGGTTCAAGCCCCAGCATGGCAAAAATAAATTAATGAACAAATCAGTTTTTGATATCTGCCAAAAAAGGCTTTGTGGAATTTTGATTGGAATTGCATTGAATGTATAGATTAAATTGGAAATAACTGACAGCAGTATGAAATTTTCCAGCCCATTAACATCATATTTCTCTGTTCATTTAGATCTTCAATTTCTTGAACTATATTTTGGAGTTTTCCACATATTTGTCAAATTGCACCTGAAATAATTTTTTTACTATCATAATTTTTTTCAAAACCCCCAGTTTCTCACTGCAGGTAGTAGGTAGGAGAGCAATTAATTTTAGTATATTGACTTTGTATCTTGCAATCTTGATAAAATCAATTATTAGTTCCAGGAATTTTTTAAGATAAGAAATTGTGCTATATGAAAAAAAGATAGCTTTATAGCTTTATTTCTTCCTTTCCAAGCTCTGTGCCTTTTATTTCTTTTTCTTGCCTTATCATACTAGGCAGAACAGATTTCCAGTAAAATGTCAAAAAGGATTAGTAAGAGAGGACATCCTTGCCTTATTCCCAATCACACTAAAAGTATGTTAGCAGCAGGGCTTTGGTGGATTTTTGAATTTAAATTAAGAAGGGTCCTTCCACTTGAAGGTTTTTGAGAGTTTTATCATAAATTAGAGTTAAATTTCATACATTCCTTACTCTGTGTTTGGTCTTCAGTAAGACAAGTCATTTAAAATGTCAATAGATCTTACTATTTACATAATTTAAATAAAATTAATCTGTATTTTTAATGAAAGCAAAAAAGCTAAAATCTGTATTTAGTGTTTAATGTATATAACAACATGAAAGTAATATTTCATTTTATCATGAAATTAATAGAAAAGTAAGTAAAGGCAATTTATTATGTTATTTAAAATGGATATACTGGTCAGCTTTTTTTTCCAGTTATGTATTATACAAAACAAAGATATTTCAAAACTTAAGGAGTAAAGTTCTAGCGAGGCACAGTGGCGCATGCCTGTAATCCCAGCACTTAAGGAGGCTGAGACAGGAGAATCGCGAGTTCAAAGCCAGCCTCAGCAATGGCAAGGCGCTAAGCAACTCATTGAGACCCTGTCTCTACATAAAACACAAAATAGGGCTGAGGATGTGGCTCAGTGGTTGAGTGCCCCTGAGTTCAATCCCCAGTGCCAAAAAAAAAAGAGAGTAAAGTTCTTATTCTTTTACTGTAAAAATGATTTAAGAATATAGCAAAGACAATTATTTGATCATTCCATCAGTTTGAAAGTATTCAGCTTATACAGTGGACCTATTTTTTGAATGATCCTTTGCCTGATTTTGGGAATTTCATGACAAAAAAGTATAGTATGTCAAGAATATGCTTCCTAATATTCCTAAACATTGTATGTAAAGAATATGATTTCCTAATATTTTATTTTTTTAAATATTTTTTTAGTTGTAGATGGATGCAACAACATATTTATTTATTTATTTTTATGTGGTTCTGAGGATTGAACCCAGTGACTCACACATGCGAGACAAGTGCTCTGCCACTGAGCCACAACCCCAGCCCTGGTTTCCTGATATTTTAAAGAGCCATTTGATTGTAAACCTTTAGTTTAAATTTTATTTAAACATTAATTTCAGTATGTGCTAGGACGAGAACAGTATACATAATAACCTGTGCCAGAGCCATGGAGAATACTCCTGCTTAGCTTGCTGTGGTGAATGGGCCAAAGGTTAAACCATCAGTCCATTTCCCAGTGTCTACTCAACAGTGGCTTTCTTTGTATTTCTTCATTTGTTAGAGCAATACAGCAAGAGTTATTGAGAGGTAAAACAAAGCAAGCCTCACATCAGACACTGATGGCTTTTTTAAAAGTTGGAATTGGATGTCATTAGATGTTCCAAGGGTATATTGATAGTACTACATCTTTATGTAAGTCACTGCTCCAGAAAGAACTATCGTAGAAATCAGATCAACATTATGCATCAGCAATACTCCTGTCAATATAAATAAACGTGTGTAGTGAACCAATTTCAGAGAGTAATGCCATAGGCTGGGAAAGCAATTTAAAAATAAAAACTTTTTTTTTATTGTAAGCCATAGTTTATTTTCCTTAGCAAATTAATGAGGGTAGGTAATTTTCTATATGAGTAAACCTTGCATTCATCACATGTAACTTTAAGTACAATGTAAGAGAAACTAGTTAATTTAAGTGTAGAATGCTATCAGAGGCATGAAATATTGTTTAGGGCCTTTCCTATAGTGGCTCCAGTGTATTTCTTAGCTTCCATGCAGATAAGGTCTTGAGCAGCTGCTCGGAGCACACAGAAGTTGTGATTCCTGCCTCTGTGAACTAACTTGAATAAAGTCTTTCATCTAGAGATAGCACTGTTTGTCTGTTTCATGAATCCCTCATCTCATCTTTGAAGGGCCTATTCAGTTTAATACAGTCTATCTTTGTGGTTTAGAGTTCTAGAAATTGCTGTTATAATTCACAAAAATTTTTTAAAGTAATTTCATGCTTTTTGAAAGTTAGATAAAATCCACTTTAAAATTTTGTCTTTTGTGAAGACTTTTTGGTAACTTGGGATTCCAGCTTGAACTCAACCAGGCATCATCTTTATGACCTTAAGTAGCTTTGGTATCTAAGTAAGTGCCCTATTTTTCTGTGGTTATAACTAGGCCTAACAGAGGTAAAAGAAATACATGTGTGAAAGGACTTGGTAAATTAGTTCTGTATTACTTTTAGAATGCTGTCACTCTGCACTCTGTTCTGGTCCTGCTCATGAGAAGAGGCCCATGTCACATCCATGTTCTGTGTGAAGTGTTCTGCAAATACTTTAATTTTAAAATCGTTTAACAGCAATTAAACAAGAAATATAACTTAGATGTAATTTGTAAAGAAAATGTCATATGATCTTTTCCTTATTTAGGTACTTCACCACATTGTACCACTTATGTGGTATTAACCAAGGTGTTGCCTAACATTTTATTTTGTGTACTTCTTACTCCTCTCTAACAGAATTGAGTTCTTGGAATTTAGGGAGCTTGGCTTATTTCAACTTTCACAAAAATTAACATGTAGTACCTTCTCAGCATGAAATAAACTGATTTTTTTTCATTGCTTTGGAATATCCACACGTGTTCTTTTTCAATAGTGAGAATGGTCAAATTTGACTATAATTTTACTGCTGAACTCATTATTATGTTAAAGCCACCTAGTCATAATCTCAAAAATCTAGTCAGCTTGTTTTTTTCTTTGAGTATACAAATTTAGGAATCAGAGAAGTTTTTTGGTTTTTGTTTTGGCGGTACAGGGGATTTAACCCAGGGGGAACGCAACCACTGAACTATATCCTCAGCCATTTTTATTATTTATTTTGAGACAGGGTCTCATTAAGTTGCTATGGCTGGTCTCAAACTTGAAATCCTCTGGCCTTAGCCTCCTGAGTCCCTGGGATTACAGACATGCCCAACTGTATCCAACAGGAACCGGAGAAGTTTTGATCCAAGTGTTTCTAACTCAGAATGTCAAAAATGCAAAAGGAGATTAATATCATATATTAGAAACAGTAATGTAGCAGGCATTTATTTATGTAATCAGTGGATGTTATTGGTAATTAAATGCTGCTGTCTGTACTATAACCTAGGGATATAGTGATTTAAATAAAAGAGAGATAAAATCCTTACCTGATGGAGCTTATAGTCAACCAGAAAGCTTTTAGTTAAATCAGACAATAACCTTGTATAATAATTATGAATGAGTTGTGTTGTATGAGACAAAATAACTGGATAGAAGGTGAGCTACTTTATGTATAGTGGTTAGAAAAATCCTTTTAGAGAAAGACACAAAGACCTGAAGTATGAAAGTGTGCCTGGATTGTGTGCTCTCAATATGGTTTCTCACTGAAAGGACTCAGGATTACAGAGAGAAGCAGGTCTGCGAAAGGAACTATTAGAGAAAACAAAGAAACAAAGTCTTGGGGTACAATATGGAAGCCAACTTGAAAAGCCTCTTATAGACCACAGATAGAACAATTTAAGTATCAAAAGAATAATGACTGCAATTAATTAGAACACATCATTATTTAAAATACATGAGTTTATAATGTTCCTTTTAAAATTCATTGCTCATCTGTGAACCAAAACTGAACAATCAAATATTCTATCTTTTCTCTTAAGAACTATACCTCAGGGCAATCAAATAGTTCAGGGACGCGTATTCTTTATAGAATTATAGCTAATAAATGCAGAAAGAATGATAAATTGTTATGCTGGAGTGAAATGAAATACCTATACAATGAAACTTTTCACATTTTTCTATATGTGCTTCTGAGTGTTTTGTATTAGGAAATATAAATATCAGTTTAAAAGGCAGTGAGACAGGAGTTCAGCAAGTAGAAATGGAAATGGTGGGAAGATATTTCATGAGATGAGAATGGTAGGAACAAGGTACAGAAGTGACAAAATACTGTATATATTCAGGGAAACTTTAGTAATTAGATTGCCCAAAGTATGAAATAAGTTAAGTGGAAGTGTTATATATTGTAAAATACATTACCTGGAAATAGTGGAACTATTGACAAGTTCAGAAGGAACTTGAGATTTTAAGGTGCATCAGTTCCTGCTACACTTTGGAATACAATGATGGTATTTCAACAAAGGCACTCAACAATGAATTTAATTAAGCCAAATATATTTCCCAGCAGATCTTATTAGAAAGGCACCTTGTATAGAGTGAAACATTGATTTTTAGTTAAGCAACCTTTGCTTAAAGTAGATGGTCTATGAATTACTACGATTGTTCTTCATTTCAGCATGCTATTCTTTTATTTACGGCTACAAGATAAAAACCAGTACCCTAAAATTAATGATTTCTTTAAAAATCCACTTATGTTGGCCCTGCTATAATGTTAGGGGACCATGTATGTTGTTATCTAAAAGTAATACATTACGTAGTTGGAATGAGTAGTTTAACTTCATTTCCCAAGAAAATGGTCTTTGGTGCTTAAGAGCCCGATAGCTCTTGCATATTATAGGTAGATATCGTTTTGTCCAGATTCATATTGCACGGATAATAGTAAGTGAGTTTATTTTTGGTAGAACTAATTTCTTTGATTTGAAGTGATTTGTGTCATGATTTTTTTTTAAAGAAAAAAATCTCAAGTTTGTTTGGAGAATTACTAGTATGGTACAGCACCAAAGCTTGCTCATTAATCCTTAAGCCGTTGCATGTCTGTTTGCTCCAAATTGAATGCACTTTTCCTTCTCCTCAAATGTGAGAATTTCTTGCTGGGACTTAGAAATGTTCCCGCTCCTCAGCTAAGGAGCAGTAGGAAACTGAGATGTCAAGCTGTGTGATCCAAGTTCTGGAGTTGGACAGCTGAGTTCCCTGTGACATACCAGAGATTGTTCTATGGTTAGTCAAATGATCAGGTGAAGTGAAATGCATATCACTTAAGTTTCACTGTCTTCATCCTTATACTCATTTTTTTTTCCTAAAAATGGAGATGAAAGGAGTGGACAGTAATGAGAGAAGGTTGTGATGCTCTGCCATTTATCATTGGTTCCTTACTTCTGAATTAAATTTTCATTTGGAACAATGGGATTTTCTAACTAAAGTTTAATGGAAAGCGCTTTCTTTATGACACAATACTTATTTTAGAAAAAAAAAATATTTTTTGACAGGGTATCCAGAAGTTGGCTAGTCAATACCTGAAGAGAGATTGGCCTGGAATAAAAGCTGATGATCGGAATGATTACAGGTAACTTACTAAGTGGTTTTTGCTTGTTTTCTTTAAAAATGGTTTTACTTCAGCCTTATCACATATAGCTAACATAACACTCTAATTTTTAAAAGAATTGTTTCTTTGCTGTTTTTAGACACAATTTCAGAATTGTCATTTTTTAATTTTAATTTTTTACATTTTAACATATGTAGATACTCTGTATGAATTAGGTCATTTTCCTATGTCTTAGACCAAGGTTGTATATAATTCATTAATGTCTACATATGAGATTTAAAGAACATAGATGGCAGTAGAACAAAAATTTGTTTTCTTGGTGACGTGTGATAAAACATACGACTGCAACAATAATGAAGCAGGGGGCTGGGGTTGTGGCTCAGTGGTAGAGCACTTGCCTCGCATGTGTGAGGCACTGGGTTCGATTCTCAGCACCACATATAAATAAATAAAATAAAGATCCATTGGCAACTAAAAAAATATTTAAAAAAAAATAATGAAGCAGATTATACTGTACTGTCATGATCATGGATTTTTTATTTCTGAAATAAATTCTCAATTTGGGAGATGAGATTTTGTAAGACTAGGGGAAAAAAGTTTATAATGTGTTTTAAGGGAAAGAGCTTCCTTTATAGCAGAATACTTATTTTAGAAATGTGTGCATGTGTGTATATAATAGGGTATCCAGAAGCTGACTGGGTAATATCCTACATAGATTTTAAAGAAGGTATGTTGTAATGGGATATAAATTGTGTCCTTAGTGACCCACAAATATTAAAGGTGTAATTTTGTTTAGAATTTGATGTCTTTTGGGGGGTTAATTTGGTAGTATTTGTTATCTTTTCTGCTCAAGGTTGTCCTTAATGTTGGACGACCCAGAAGTCAAAAGAACTCAGAACTGGCTATTTGGTTGAAATTAAGACTAATACTCATGAAATAATAGTAGAGAACCCATGGTAAGGAAGAGCTCAGTATTGAAGTGTATGGTTCAGAATCTGAATATGGAATCAAGCTGTTGAATTGTAAAGACTGGCACCATCAGAATTTCTTAAGAAAGTGGTAATGGGGCTAGAAAGCTGAAGCATACACAAGAAACCCTAACAGTTCCTCTCAGTGACAGACTCTAACTTAGAAGGTAGCATGATAGCTTTAAATAAAAAAATGGTATAATTCCAACTTAGAATATTAACAGAAAATAAAAATAGAGATTTTCTTGTGAACTTTCCAGTGTCTACAAATTTCAGCTGAGAGGAAAGAAAGAGGAATGAAATTCAAGGCAAAAAAAGACAGTTAGAGGCAGGAGCCTAGTCAAGGTCAGGTCCAAGACTGATGACCCATGTAGGAACCCAGACCCAGGTCCAGGACCACCTCTGAGGACCCCTGCAGGAGCCCAGGCCTAAGTAAGGCCCAGGACTGACCCCAGTTCCGCACCACAGCCCCTGCCAACCTGCAGGAGCCCAGGCCCAGGCCCGGGACCTCCACAGGAGCCCAGGACCAGGACCAGGCCTATCACCTGGGACCCCTGCAGGACCCCAGGCCAAGGTCAGGTGTAGGACTGCCCCTGCAGGCCTGTGTGAGAGCCCAGGAACAGAAGTCCTGGCTGTTGCTCCCTTCCCGTATCCATCGTGAGACACTGCAGCCATCACCATAGCTCTGGTCATGTAGTAGTAGCCTCTACCTTGGGACAGCAGACAGGGCCTAGAGGCAGTGGCCTGCCACAGGTCAGCACGCCATAGTGCTGTACTTCTGATAAATCAGCCCAAAGCCATTGTAAGTACCACCCTTCCAGCCCCATCTCTGAAAGTGTTTGCATACATCTTGGGCCACCCCCACTGCTATCTTGAGTTACCTCCACTACCTCCGCCACCATCTTTAGTTGCAGTAACATCCATCTAGGGATACCTGCTGGGGCTGGAAGTGAACTACAAGGACAGGTACAGGGTCTGTAGGGTCACTACAAGATTATAGGATAGAAAAGGTAATACCTCAGATCGGCACTGCAAGAAGGAAGACGACACATAATCAACATGAAAAAACAAGGGAAGAAAGTGCCTGAAACAAACCAAGATATTACAATAATAGACTCCGTTGACAGTACAGTTGATATAATGTCAGAGAAAGAATTCAGAATGTACATAATTAAAATGATTGGCGATTAAAGAAAGATTTAAGTGAGCAAATACAAGCAAAAATTGATCACTCCAACAAAGAGATAAGAGAGCAAATAAAAGCAACCATTGATCACTGCAACAAAGAGATACAGAGCAAATAAAGGTAGCAAAAGATTACTTCAAGGGCTGGGGCTGTAGCTCAGTGGTAGAGCACTTGCCTAGCATGTGTGAGGCACTGGGTTCGATCCTCAGCACCACATAAATATAAACAAATAAAATAAAGGTATAAAAAATATAACAACATTATAAAAAAGTTTAAAAAAAAAGATTACTTCAAGAAAAGCTAGAGATTGTGAAGAAAAACCAATCAGAAATTTTTGAAATGAAGGAAACAATGAACCAAATAAAAAACTCGATAGAAAGCATCACCAACACTCTAGATCACTTGGAAGACAAAACCTCAGATAATGAAGTCAAAATATATAATCTTGAAAATAAAGTTGACCACACAATGAAGATGGTAAGAAACCATGAACAAAACATAAAAGACTTATGGGATAGCATCAAAACATGAAATTTAAGATTTATTGGGATAGAAGAAGGCACAGAGTTTCAAACCAAAGGAATGCACAATGTCTTTAATGAAATAATATCAGAAAATTTCCCAAACATGAAGAATGAATTGCAAAATCAAATACAAGAGGCTTAAAGGACAGCAAATGTACAAAATTACAACAGATCTATACCAAGGCACATTATAATGAAAATGCCTAGCATACAGAATAAGGATAGAATTTTAAAGGCTGCAAGAGAGAGGAATCAGATTACACATGGGGGAGATCATTTCATATCTCAACAGATTTTTCAACCCAGACCCTAAAAGCCAGGAGATCATGAAACAACATATACCAAGCTCTGAAAGAAAATGGATAACAACCAAGAATCTTATATCTAGCAAAATTAAACTTCATATTTGATGATAAAATAAAAACCTTCCATGATGAACAAAAATTAAAAGAATTTACAACAAGAAATCCTGTACTACACAGCATTCTTGGCAAAATATTCCATGAGGAGGAAATGATAACCAACAACGAAAATTTGCAGAGAGAAACTACACTAAAGGAAAGGCCAAAGGAGAAACCAAGTCAAGGTATAAACCAAAAAAAAACCAAAATGACTGGGATTACAAATCATATTTCAATAATAACACTGAATGTGAATGGCCAAAACTCATTAATTAAAAGACATAGATGGACAGACTGAATCCAAAAAAAAAAAAAAAAGACCCAACAATATGCTGCCTTTAAGAGACTCATCTCACAGGAAAAGACATCCACAGACTGAAAGTGAAAGGGTGGGAAAAAACCTATCACTCACATGGACCACATAAACAAGCAGGGGTTTCCATCCTCATATCAGATAAAGTGGACTTTATACCAAAGTTAATGGAAAGGGATAAAGAAGGACATTTCATAATGCTTAAGGAAATCATACATCAACAAGACAATCATAAATGTCTATGCACCAAACATTGGGACATCTATGTATATCAAACAAACCCCTCTCAACTACAAGAATCAAGTAGACCGCAACACAATGATACTGGGTGACTTTAACACACCTCTCTTACTGCTGGATAGATCTTTCAAAAAAAAAAAAAAAAAAAAACTAAACAAAGAAATCATAGAACTCAATAAAACAATCAATAATTTAGACTAAACAGACATATATAGAATATTCTATCCATCAGTGAGAGAATACACTTTTTTCTCAGCAGCACATGGATCTTTCTCCAAAATAGATCATATGTTTTGCCACAAAGCAAGTCTTAGCAAATACAAAAAAATAGAAATACTACCCTGCATCCTATCTGACCATAATGGAATAAAATTAGAAATCAATGACAGATTAAAAAATAGAAACTACTCCAACATCATTCAATATAAATAGTATACTATTGAATGATGCATGAGTAACAGAAGACATCAGGGAAGAGATAAAAAAAAATTCTTATAACGAAAACTCTCATACATACAACATATCAAAATCTCCGGGACACTATGAAGGCAGTACTAAAAGGAAAGTTGATTGCATTGAGCTCATTCATTAAAAGAAGAAAAAGTCAACAAATAACTACCTTACACTATATCTCAAAGCCCTAGAAAGAGGAACAAACCAACACCAAAAGAAGTAGAAGACAGGAAATAATTAAAACCAGAGCTGAAATCAATGAAATTGAAACAAAAGAAACAATTCAAAAAATGGACAAAACAAAAGCTGGTTCTTTGAAAAAATAAATAAAATTGACAAACCCTTAGCCACTCTAGCAAAAAGAGAGAGAAAACCCAAATTATTAAAATTTGTGATGAAAAAGGAAATATCACAACAGACACTATTCAAATACAGAAGATAATTAGAAACTATTTTGAAAATTTATACTCCAGTAAAATAGAAAACCCTGAAGACACCGACAAATTTCTAGAGGTATATGGCTTACCCAAACTGAACCAGGAGCACATACACAACTTAAACAAATCCATTTTAAGCAAGGAAATAGAAGACACTGTCAAAAAAGCCTACCAACTAAGAAAAGCCCAGGACCAGAAGGATTCTCAGCCGAGTTCTAAAAGACCTTCAAAGAAGAATTCTTCAAATTATTCCATGAAATAGAAAAGGAGGAAACCCTACCAAACTTATTCTGTGAGGCTAGTATCACCCTGATACCGAAACCAGACAAAGATCCATCAAAAAAAGAAAATCTCAGACCAATATCCCTAATGAACATAGATGCAAAAATTCTCAATAAAATCTTGGCAAATTGCATGCAAAAACATTAAAAAAATAGTGCACCATGATCAAGTGGGGTTCATTCCAGGGATGCAAGGTTGGTTCAACATATGGAAATCAGTAAACATAATACATCACATCAATTTAAAGATAAGAATCACATGATTTTATCAATTGATGCAGAGAAAGCATTTGACAAAATACAGCACCCTTTCACATTCAAAACACTAGAAAAATTAGGGATAGTAGGAATATACCTCAACATTGTAAAAGCTATCTATGCTAAACCCAAGACCAGCATCTTCCTAACTGGAGAGAAATTGGAAGCATTCCCTCTAAAAACAGGATCAAGATGGGGTGTCCTCTTTTACCACTTGTATTCAACATAGTCCTTGAAACACTAGCCAGAGCAATTAGATGAAAGAAATTAAAGGGATACAAATAGGAAAAGAAGAACTCAAACTATCATTATTTACCCACAACATGATACTATACTTAAAAGATCCAAAAACTTCCACGAGAAAACTTCTAGAATTAATAAATGATTTCAGCAAAGCAGCAGGACATAAAATGAACACTGATAAATCAACTGCATTTCTATATATAAGTGATGAATCCTCTGAAAGAGAAATTAGGAAAACTATCCCATTCACAATAGCCTCAAAAAAAATAAAATACTTGGCAGTCAATCTAACGAAAGAGGTGAAAGACCTCTATGATGAAAACTACAGGATACTAAAGAAAGAAACCGAAGAAGACCTTAGAAGATAGAAAGATCTCCCATGTTCATTGTCAAAATGGCCATACTACCCAAAGCGCTATACAGAATCAATGTGATTCTAATTAAAATCCCAATGTCATTCCTTATAGAAATAGAAAAAGCAATCGTGAAATTCATTTGGAAAAATAAGAGACCCAGAATATCCAAAGCAATCCTTAACAAGAATTGTGAAGCAGGAGGCATCACAATACCAGACCTTAAACTATACTACAAAGCTATGGTAACAAAAACAACATGGTATTGGCACCAAAATAGACATGTAGACCAATGGTACAGAATAGAAGACACAGAGACAAACCCACATAATACAATTATCTCATACTAGACAAAGGTGCCAAAAACATACATTGGAGAAAAGATAGCCTCTTCAACAAATGATGCTGGGAAAACTGGAAATCCATAATCAGCAAAATGAAACTAAACCCCTCTCTCTCACCATGCACAAAACTCAACTCAAAAGCAGATCAAAGATCTAGGAATAGACCAGAGACCCTGTGCCTAACTGAGGAGAAAGTAGGCCCAAATCTTCATCATGTCAGATTAGGTCTTGACTTCCTTAACAAGACTCCTAAAGTGCAAGAAATAAAATCAAGAATCAATAAATGGAGCCAGACGCGGTGGATCAAGCCTGTAATCCCAGCACTTAGGGAGGCTGAGACAGGAGAATCGCAAGTTCAAAGCCAGCCTCAGCAATGTCGAGCTGCTAACCAACTCAGTGAGGCCCTGTATCTACATAAAACACAAAATAGGGCTGGAGATGTGGCTCAGTGGTTGAGTACCCCAGTTCAATCCCCAGTACCAAAAAAAAAAAAAAAAAAAGAATCAATAAATGGGATAAATTCAAACTAAAAAGCTTGTTCTGTGCAAAAGAATTAATCAATGAGGTGAACAGAGAGACTACATTCTGGGAGCAAATTTTGCCACATGCACACCAGATTGAGCGCTGATCTCCAGGATATATTAAGAACTCAAAAAAAGCCGAGCGTGGTGGCGCAAGCCTGTAATCCCAGCATTTAGGGAGGCTGAGACAGGAGAATCGCGAGTTCAAAGCCAGCCTCAGCAACAGCGAGGCGCTAAGCAACTCAGTGAGACCCTGTCTCTACATAAAACACAAAATAGGGCTGGGGATGTGGCTCAGTGGTTGAGTGCCCCTGAGTTCAATCTCCAGTACCAAAAAAAAAAAAAAAGAACTCAAAAGACTTGATACCAAAAAACCAAACAACCTAATCAATAAATGGGCTAAGGAGCTGAACAGACACTTATCAGAAGAAGGTATACAATCAATCAATCAAATATATGAAAAAATGTTTAACATCTCTAGCCATTAGAGAAATGAAAATCAAAACTACTCTTAAGATTTCATCTCACCCCAGTCAGAATGGCAGTTGTCAAGAATATAAACAACAAGTGTTGACGAGGATATGGAGGAAAAGGCACACTCATACGTTGCTGGTGGGACTGCAAATTGGTGCAACCACTATGGAAAGCAGTGTGGAGATTCCTTAGAAAACTTGGAATGGAACCACCATTCGACCCAGCTATCCCACTCCTCAGTCTATACCCAAAGGACTTAAAAACAGCATATTACAATGACACAGCCACTTCAATGTTTATAGCAGCTCAGTTCACAGTAGCTAACTGTGGAACCAACCTAGATGCCCTTCAATAGATGAATGGATAAAGAAACTGTGATACATATACACAATGGAATGTCACTCAGTATTAAAAAGAATAAAATTATGACATTTGCAGGTAAATGGATGGAGTTGGAGAACATCATGCTAAGCAAAGTAAGCCAATCCCAAAAAACTAAAGGCTGAATTTTCTCTTTGATAATTGGATTCTGATTCGTAATGGGGGAAGAAGCTTGGGAAGAATGGAGGAACTGTGGTCAAAGGGGAGGGCTGGAGTCTGAGCAGGGCTGAGAGGGGCGGATACATGGGGGTAGGGAAGATGGTGGAATGAGATGGACATCACTGCTCTAGGTACATGTATGACTACACATATGATGTAACTCTATATTGTGAACAACCAGAGAAATGAAAAGTTGTGCTGTTTGTGTACAATGAATCAAAATGCATTCTGTCACATATACCTAAGTTGAATAAATAAATTAAAAGAAAAAGACAATTGGAACAAAACTTTAATGTGAGGCTGAGCATGCTTAGAATTGCTGATATGAAGAATTCATCCTAACCCATAAAGGGATTGCTTGTTGGGGAATAGAGGACTCCAACTTATAGATAAACTACATTTCAATTTAGTTTGAAATTTGCTATTCAGGTTACCAAAGAAATAAAGAGTTGAGGTGGGGTTGTAGCTCAGTGGTAAAGCACTTTGCCTAGCATGTGTGAGGCCCTTGATTTGATCCCCCAAACCACACGCACGCACGCGCACACACACACACAAGAAAAAAAAAAGAGAGAAAAAAACTGCACTTAAGGCAAGCTTAAGCAAACATTTACTAAATTCAGTATACAGCAGAAACTGCTAGGAACTTTCACTTGTGTCCCATGATTATTAAAGTAACCTTGTGGGGCAGATTTAATTGTCCTTGTTTTATACACTAGGACTCTAGGTCTTGGGTTATATACCTTATTCAGGGTCACACAAACTATTTAAACACTCATGCATTCTTTTTTTTAAAAAATTTTAAATATATATATATATATTTAGTTTTAGGTGGACACAATATCTTTCCTTTATTTCTTTTTATGTGGTGCTGAGGATTGAACCTAGGGCCTCATGCATAAGGCAAGCGCTGTACCACTGAGCCACAATCCCAGCCCCTCTTTTTTTTATTCAAGATGTACATATGTAATATCTACTAATGTGAGCTGTAAAGGAGACTTCAGCATTAGAAACACTAAAAGATATGATGTCTGTCCTTCAGGAGCTTACAGGAGGTAGCTACTATAAATGATTGTCCTATCAAGTGGCAGTAGTTGAGGTGTTTTCGGACAATCAAGGAAAATCCAAGCTTGGTGAGTTTAGGCTTGAGCTCTGGCAGGAGTTTGCCAGTCAGTTTGGTAAATGAAATTCTAAGGCATGAAATATGGGAAAATATGAATATTAGGAAGCAATGAGCAAGCAGTTCAGTATGTGAAGTATACAGCTTGGGGGATAGGCAGAGTGGTGGATATGGAGAACATGTAAGATGACATCATAAAGGACTTTGTGTATCATATTATGGAGCATCTATTTTTATTCAAAAGATAATAGTGGTGTTGAATAATTTCCACAACAGGAATGATTTGATCAACTTCCCTTAATCACAGTGTGAAGGTAGATTAGAGGGGTGTAAGGAATTCAGAGAAGCATAGATCCCTTCTTATCTCTTAAACTATGGAAATAATAGTAAAAATCAGGATGTTGGAGGCAGATTTCAGAGATACTTTAGGAGACTACAGCTAGAGGACTTGCAGTTGATTTGGCAGTTTTGTTTTCTTAAGTTTGTTCTGGGACAAACTATAAATAGTTGTTTATGTATCTAAAATGGCTCTTGGCACATAAAAGGCACTTGATAAATATTTGCTGACTGACTGATTGAAGTAGGAGGAGGGTAGGAAGGATTGTACAATGACTCCCAGGTTTTTAAATTTAGTCAACTGGGTTCTGAAAAAAGTCAATAGAAAGATCAGAATTGAGAGTGAGCATGGGAAGTCCCCCTTTTTCGTGAGGGGATGTAATTCATAGTTTATATGGTTTTAGTCATTTTAAATTGTCTGTTTAACTTTTTAAGTTTATATTTGTGTTGGTAGTTTAAATGTTCTTATCTGTGTTATACATACTTTTCATTAAGGAGGTACATAGTACAAAAGAGTAGAAGAGGTCTACAGTCCAGCCTTATCCCCTTCCCCAAGCCACTTCTATTCTCATTTCTACTCCCTAGAGTAATTGCTATAAAAAGCCTGTGGTATTTTCTTTCATTTTATTTTTTCTGTGTGATTTATTCATAAACATACAGTTCACGTTTCTGTAAACAGTGTTTCAGATGCCCTGTCATAGCAGAATATTCACTCTTTTTTTTTTAAACTAGAGATTTAACCCAGGAGTATTCACCACTGAGCTATCCCCAGCCCTTTATTTTTTATTCTGTGTCAGAGCCTTACCAAGTTGTCCAAGATGCCCTTGAACTTACAACCCTTCTGCCTCAGTGTCCCAAGTAGCTGGGATTACAGGTGTCTGTCACCCTGCTCAGCTCTTTGAGTTTTGAGAGTATTTTAATATTTGGGATATATGTAAGTGGACTTAGTTGTTATTTGTTTATAGACTTATTAATTTGTTTATATCTTTTTTATAGTCCTAGCTTGTTGTTTATCTTTTTATTTC
>CM053399.1:54064919-54076971 GCA_028644305.1 Xerus rutilus | reverse complement strand
TGGTACCGGGGATTGAACTCAGGGGCACTCGACCCCTGAGCCACATCCCCAGCCCTATTTTGTGTTTTATGTAGAGACAGGGTCTCACTGAGTTGCTTAGCGCCTCGCCATTGCTGAGGCTGGCTTTGAACTCGCGATTCTCCTGTCTCAGCCTCCCTAAGTGCTGGGATTACAAGCGTGAGCCACCGCGCCCGGCTTCTTTTTATTTCTTGATGATATCTTTTGGAAAACAATTTTTCTTTAATCAAACATCAAATTTGCCTTTTCTGGTTTGATAGGGTATTACTTTTAAGATATTTGTAAAACTTAAAATTTCAACCATCACATTTAATCCTACATATTGCTCTGTAATATTAGTCTCCATATATTACACTTTCAGTATAAATGAGAAATATAAATTGAACATTTCTAATTTTGATAAAATTTAAAAATCAAAAAATCTTTTTGGGATATTAATTCCTAGCTCTATAATTTTAGGAATGCATTTTATGTCATCATTTTCATTTCTGAAAATTCTTTTCTTTTTTTTAAGGAGAAATCATAACTTTTTTTTGAGCACAACTTTTCGTTTCTTGGGTTGTACACAATATAGAGTTACACCATATGTACAGTCATATATGTACCTAGGGTATTTTTGTCCATCTCCTTCCACCATCTTTAGTATGTTCACTCTTTAATGACTACTTTGATGTCACAATATGGATGAGCTATAGTTTTATATCCATTTCCCTACTGGGTAGTTATTTAGTTTATGACTATTAACAGATAATGCTGCAGTGAATAATTCCCTTATGCACACAGGTATATCTTCATACACTGTGAAAGTATATTCATAGGGTGAATTCTTAGAGGACACACTAGATGAAGGGTTTATACATTCAAAATCTGGATAATGAAAATTGCCCTTCATAAACTCTATCAATATATTTTACATTTCTTCTGATGCGATTTAAAATCACCCCATTTATTTACTTACCAACAGTACATGTGATCAGTCTTTTAAATTGTTTGCCAATCTGATGGTATATATATTATTTAATGCCATGAAACCCCATTTGCCTGGAAACTAGGCTTCTGTAACATTACTTTCTCTTCCCCTTGCTTTTTCCTTAAATGTTTGAGAAAATATTTTCAGTCCTTTCTCTGTTAATGTTTCTAAAAATTCCCTTAGCTTTCTAGTGACTCTTTTTAGTAATCTTATTTTAATCTTAATTCCTGGTTTTAACTATTGTCAATAAACTGACAGTGATCATATATTTTTATTGACTTTCAGCTTAGAGAACAAAAAATTGCTGCCTGCAACTTGACCTTCTTTCTAGATCTCATCTTCTCCTATCTGGAATGCTAAATAGCTGCTGCTCTGTCTGTGATCTCTTCTTTTCACGCTTTTTTGTTTGCTACAAAGCAACAAACTCTCTTTGCCTTTTGTGGTAATTATCTTTATGTGTTTGTAAAATTGGCTTACTCCACTCCCCTGGTTGAAAATCTTGTTTCTCTTTGCAAGTAGGGTTAAATTTTAAATTTCTTTTTGAGATTTTCAAATCTATGAGAAATCTGTCTCTCCTTATCTCTGGGTATTTCTTCTCCTTGGTCCTCAGTTTCCCTACCTTTGGCACCTCAGCTGAAGCCCAGTCACAGTCCTTAGTGCAGCTCACTGAGTGGTGGTCGCCTCTTGCTCACCTTTCTACTATACCCTGGACTTAGGTCTCTCTTTCTTCTGCTAAGGACAACACATAAACTATTTTTAAAAAACATCATGCCTTCTTATTATCAGTTACTGTATAAACAAATCTTAGATTATGAATTATCACATTTTTAGAGTCTTCCCAAGGGGTGGTGCCACAAGGAAACTATTTCTAGGCCTAGGGAAGATATATGAGTTTTTTTTCCCTTGATTTAAAAAGAAAAACTTTATTTTGAGATAATTGTAGCTTCCCACACAGTTGTAAGAAAAATTACAAAGAATGCTTTTATATTCATCACCCAAGTTCCCTCAGTGTTAACATCTTACATGACTGTTGTATGTTATCATAAGAATATTGATATGTTCTGCCAAATCTAGCTCAGAATTCATCAATTTTACATGCACTTATATGTGTGTATGTATGTGTGTGCTTGTTAAGTTCTGTGCAGTTTTATCACATGTGTAGATTCAAGTGACCACCACTGCAGTAGGATGAATTTGTTAGTTTGTTTCATGATGAGAAGTTTCTGGTTAAGTTTTCTCTGCTTTCCAGTGTGATAGTCATACAGGCAATAGTTTACAGGTGTTAAGTGGGTGAATGTAGTTGTATTTTACTAGTTATAACAATAATTATGGCAAGTATTGTTTTTCAGTTATAATAGTGATATAAAGGTGAAAGGTACATATTTTAGTTTAAAAGGTAGTCAGTTTAACAAAGGTGAGTCATTATATAGAAGATATGCACCAAAAATAGTGTAGGACGTATGCAAAAGATTTCAGACACACAGATCTCAGTATAAGTTTATTAGAATGAAAAGATCCTCTGTAATGTTAACCTTTTTACTAAGATTAAAGAGTCTTATGTCAGCAAAAGTGGAAGGTTCGGGAGTCAGACAAACATGGGTTTTAGTCTAGGATCCTTCATTCCCTCCTCTCCTCCTCCAGTGCCTGCAGTGCCATATCCATTTTAGGTGCTGAGAATATAAAGGTGACTAAAACAACATTTCTGCCAGCTGGAGCCTATGTCTTAGTGAAGGAATACGGTAAACAAGTGAATAGTTAAATACATATGTCAGTTGGTGATAAGGACCTATGTTTACTGAGGTGGATAGAGTGCCAGGGAACTGTGGCTCTGCAGTCACTGCACTGTGTGGAACACCAATGGTTAGGGGAGGGGGCAGAGACAGAGACTGCTGCAGTAATCCAGGCGCAAGGTGATGGTGACTTGAGGATGGTCACAGTGGAAGAGATAAAGTGTAATCAAATTCTGTTATATTTTGTGAGTCTAAGGAAACAAAATTTCTTGATGGAAGCAGATATAGTATGCAAGAGAAAAATGAAGAATCATTGACAATTCTGGGGATTGAGTTTGAGCAACTAAGTCTGAGCAGCTGTCAATGAGATGAATTATATTGCTAGAACAGAGTCTAGAGATATCAAGAATTTGGTTTTGGACATGTTAGGTTTAAGGTACCTATTAAATATCTTATGTGGGTATGTTAATAGGAAGTCCAAGGTTAGGGAAGATGTGTGGGCAGGAATTAAAAGTTCGGGACAGGTCAGCATGGTGATAGTATGTAAAGCCATGACCCTAGATGAGCTCATCCAAGAGTCAGTGAGGAGAAGAGAAGAAGGTGGAGTATGATTCTGGGGCACTTCAGCATTTAGAGGGCCAGGAGATGAAGAAGAACTGGCAGAGGAGACCAGCAATAGCCAGAGAGGTAGGAGAAGACCAAGAGAGAACAATGTCCTGGAAGTCAAGCATTTTTCGTTTCCTCATTTGCATGTTGAGGAAATGAAAATATAGTGAGGTGAGCTACATATGATTATATTGGCTAAACTGGAACTTGAGTCCAGGTCTTCTGCCTGGTAACTGAATTCCATGCTTTTCATGGTTCTGCATTGTTAAGGATGTTTGCTTGCTATTAATCTGCTAATCTCTAGAGGTATCTTTTTAAACTCCATTTATGATGAAAGTATTTCTCTTGTTATTATATAATCTTCATGATTTAGACGTTCATTTCTTCATTCCTTTTTTTCATTCAACACACATTATTGTAATCTTTCCATATTTGCTGGGCCCTAGAAATAACAATAGTCCCTGAAACATAGAAGCAGCCTTCATGGAGTTTTCATTTTAGTGAGGAGGGGGATATTAGCTGAACATTTACATAACAATTTTTATAATTACAGGAAAAGTACTTCTACCTGTGAACAAATAACAAAGAGATACTTGGTTTGAGTCTGGGGGTTGGTTTGGTGGTGATTATGAAAGACTTCTCAGAGGAAGTTATATTTAAACAGATTTGAAGAGTGAATAGCAGTTACCCAGGTGAAAGGGTGAAGGGAAGAAGGTGCTACACTGAGGGAAGAATTACCTCCCTTTCCCAAGTCCTCCCTTCTGATGTTAGAATTCATAATGGTAACTTTTCATTTTTATTTTTATTTAAAAATGCATATCTGTATGTGTGTCTGTATACACACACACATATATGTATTAGTTGTAGATGGACATGATACCTTTGTTTATTTATATGTGGTGCTAAGGATCGAACCCAGTGCTTCACACATGCTAGGTAAGCACTCTACCACTGAACTACAAACCCAGTCCTAAAAATGTATTTTTAAGTGTAGATTAATAGTTGCTGAGCATAGGATTGAACTTTTCTTTCAGTGCATTCTCTGGGAAAAATCAATTATTTGCGCTGTTTAGGAGTTCGCATCTTAAGTCATTTGCTGTGAAAGGTTATGGAGGATACCGGTTTTACTGTTAAGCCCATCAGTGTTTTGGTTTTTTTGTTTTTTTTTTTTGTACTAGGGATTGAACTCAGGGGCACTCAACCACTAAGCCACATCCCCAGCCCTATTTTGTGTTTTATGTAGAGACAGGGTCTCACTGAGTTGCTTAGCACCTCTCGGTTGCTGAGGCTGGCTTTGAACTCGCAATTCTCCTGTCTCAGCCTCCCAAAGTGCTGGGATTACAAGTGTGAGCCACCATGCCCGGCTGCCCATAAGTGTATTTATACTGATGTTTTGTTTTGCTAATGCAGTGTATGGAGTCTTTCCAAAGGGATGGTGATATATCTCTGCCAAAATAAATAAATATTTCAATCTCTATTGATTTGGTGTATTATGTGGACTGAGCCCTAAGATTCCTTGGTTGAAAACTATAGTTTATCAAGTATTTTTTAGTTCTGACAAGGATAGGGACCAGGCAATTTTTATTTTTCTTCTTTTTACACTGTCTTCTGTTGACCCATGGGTAGCATTTTTTGTAGTATATGGTCCCACACGTTGCTATAGTAGAAAATCCATGTGAACACCAAGAGGGAAATCTCAGGAGACAAATATTAAAATCAATTAAAATTTCACTATAGGTGTCTCATTTTAAAAACAAAAGCACTATCCATTGTTGTGGTAAGTTATAGGATGGCCTAGGCATTTAACAAATTAGGAGAGAAGGTTGAAAAGGAAATTGGCTTCAAAAAGCAAAGGATGAATAATTCTTTGACATTACCAAGAGATTGCTGAGCATATTTATCAAGCAAGGTGGTGGAACTTGCTTGGAATGACTTCAAAGCACAGTGTGATGCTGGCTGAGCATATTACAACAGAGACAGATGTAGAGCAACAGTATCAGAGATTCCTTTTGTTTGACAAAATAGACTTTCTCAAGCATATAAGCAGTTAGTTGTTCATGGCATTTATTTTTTCCAGCCACATGGGTTTATGTAAGACAGTGTAGTTGAAAGAGAATGTAATTTAGCAGTAACCAACCTTCATCTTTATTTCTGTACTGCCATATTTGTGACCAAGAGTTATTCTCTAAATCTGAGTCTATAAAATAGAATACCATTATGAAGTGATAAAATCTGATATTCATAATGATGACCCTGTGACAGTGAAAGCTCTGAATAGTCTGAATTATTCACTATTTTTATAGTGTTAGCTTTGTCTCAATTTGTAATCCTTTTATTCCTTTACTCCCTGTTGCTGAATAATAGAGGGATAGAGTATATGTCATGCTTCTCTGTATGCTGAAATATTGCCTTTAAGCCAATATAAATAAACATTTATGGTTCTGAAGAAGATATTTATTCTGTCAGTGTTTGACAGAGAGCAAAAGGTTAGACAACGTTTTCTTCCATTTTCCTGCCTAATAATTTTCTATTCCTCTTTGAATTTAGGAGCATGTATCCTGTTTGGAAATCTTTTCTCGAGGGAACAATGCAGGTAGCCCAGTCTCGGATCAATATATGTGAAAATTATAAAAACTTCATTTCTGAGCCTGCCAGGACTGTGAGAAGCTTAAAAGAACAGCAACTAAAAAGGGTATTTTTCCACTTCTCTTTTGTCTTCTATGTATTTTAATACCTCAGTGCTATATTTGCAGTCTGTAAACTTATGCTAAATTGCATTTAAAAATTTGAATGTTATAAAAATATGGTTACAAATGTTTTTGGATGGCATTTACTAGGATTTCTCAACTCTGTTTTATTAACTGATAAAGATGAATGTAATTTGAATACGTGGAAATTGGGGAAAGTTCAGTAAATACTCCTTAGAAATCTCAATTTTCAGTATGACTCAAGTAAATAGACCTGTGTAGTTTCACAATATTGCTACAGTTGAGTGTATATTAAAATAATTGTAAGTCCACTACACCTTGAGAATAGTTTGTATTAATGAGTCTCAGTTTCAACTTGAGTCATTTTGCATAATTTACTAGTAACCTGATTTTAAAAAGCCTAATGTACTCTAAAGTTGAGTTATGTATGCTACTCATAAGTAAACTTTTCTTTTCAGAAGGACCTATTTCTTTGATTATACAGAAATGTAAAATTTATAGGAAAATATCATTGTCTAATGTGATTTTTATTTAAAGTATGCTGTTGAAAATGTATGTTTGAATTATGACCTTTTTGGAAAGAGAGTAACAAAAATGGAGTTTATTATGATACTTAATAAATAATTGAAGTTTTTTAAAAGAAGTATTAATACTTCAGAATAGTAAAGCAATTATTTAAGGAAGTAATATTTCAGGGTCCATCCATTGTTCTAATTCTAATTGACATTTGTAAAAATACTAATCTTCCTTGTTTGCCAAAGATGATTTCAGTTGCATGAAATAAGTGTTAAATGCATATGTGTGCATATAAAATTTTAACCTCTTTAGAGCACTTTTAACAAATTTTTATAGGAATGTTTATGTCTTATCTTTGCCCCAAATTATCTTGTTCAATGTAAACTATGTGACCTATCAATGATCTTAAGTTGGAAGAAAATGTACATTCATGTATGTGTATGTATCTGATTATGAAAAAAAAAAAGGAGGAGAACAGAAGAACAGAGAAATAATACTAGTTTAACCTGCTAATCAGACAGAAATATTGTGGTTCAAATTGTCATTGCATTTATCAAATCTAACTAAATTACTGGAAAGTTCCACCTTTTCAAAATCAGAATATTTTGAAAAAAATTTAGCTACTTCTTTGCTTTTCCGTTGGTGGAATGGATTCAGACCTGAATTATACAGCATTCCTGGGCAAAGAATGGTGAGATTTGACAATTCCCTTATCTGTGAATTAACTTGTATCATGATATAGACGATAATAATGGCATTTATGTTTACAAGGCAGTTGTTGAATGTTAAGTACATATTGGGCATAACTATCATGAATCTAGGATTGCAAATGACAAAACCTAATTCAAACTGGTTTAAGCCAAAATGAGAATGTATTATTTTATATAAATGAAAACTGCCGTACTTATTCAGGCATTGGCAAATCCAAGGGCTCAGATGATGATGGTAGAAGTCAGTCTTTCCATTAGCTCTGCATTCTCCAATGATTTTATTCTTTTTTTAAAAAAATATTTTTTTAGTTGTAGATGGAACAATACCTTTATTTTATTTATTTATATTTATGTGGTGCTGAGGATTGAACCCAGTGCATCTCACATGCTAGATAAGCGCTCTACTATTGAGCTACAAACCCAGCCCCAATGGTTTCATTCTTTAGCAACTCTTTCCACTTGGTGGTCCCCAAAGTGTCACATGTAGAAATCTTCTGGATAGCATTCCAAGATTTTCCATTTTCCCAAAAGTTTCAGTAAAACTAGTAGAATTACTTTATATTGGCTACATCATTTTGCATTCCTACAAACAATGTATGAAGGTTCCAGTTCCTCCACAACCTTGCCAATACCTGTCTTTAAAAACAAAAACAAAAACAAACATGATCCTCACAGCTGTAAGGTATTATTTCATTGATTATAATTTTGCTAGTGGTCAGTGATGTTAAGCATTCTTATATTTTTATCGTAAATTTTTCTTCCACTGTTAGCTTCCTAATTTTATAATACTATAATTCTTTTAGTAATTACCTTAGAGATTTTGATATGCTAATTTATTAAATTACCTTGAATTAGTAATTTTACTGTTCCCCAAACCTAGTCTCAAATTAACTTTCATAGTCGACCTTGAATTAGTATTTTACTGCCTCATGAACAATATAAAAATCTTCCAGCCACATGCAGTGGCACACGCCTGTAATCCCAGCAGCTTGGGAGGCTGAGGCAGGAGGATTGGTAGTTCAAAGACAGCCTCAGCAACTTAGCAAGGTGCTAAGCAACTCAGTCAGACCCAGTCTCTAATTAAAATACAGAAAGGGCTGAGGATATGGCTCAATGTTTTTAAGTGCCCCTGAGTTCAATCCCTGGTACTAACCAAAAAAGAAAAAAAAATCTAGTCGGGCGCGGAGGCGCAAGCCTGTAATCCCAGCACTTAGGGAGGCTGAGACAGGAGAATCGTGAGTTCAAAGCCAGCCTCAGCAATGATGAGGCGCTAAGCAATTCAATGAGACCCTGTCTCTACATAAAACACAAAATAGGGCTGGGGATGTGGCTCAGTGGTTGAGTGCCCCTGAGTTCAATCTCCAGTGCCAAAAAAAGAAAGGAAAAAAAATCTTCCAGCAGTGTTCTTCTGTTTATCTTCCCATTATGACTTTTGTTCTGTTAGACCTTTTGACTCTGTCCATATTTCTTTTGTACTTTTTCTATTTTGTATTTCCACCCTTTTTCTCTATATACTTCCATTGATCTATCTGGCAATTTATTAATTCTTCTAACGTTTTAAAAACTCACCTTTTGGAATCTTAATGTATTTTTTTCAGTTATAGAATTTTAATATGACTTTTTAGAGGTTAGATTCCATGTTTCAGTTATAATTCTTCCTATTTTCCATGTACTCCTAAGCTGTTTCATAATTCCACTAAATGAATCACTGTAGGTCTCTTTATTGTCTGCTGGTGTTCTTGGGTTTTATTATGTGAGTCTATGTCTTTAGTGCGCCTCACCATGCTGAACATTGTGGATCAAACGTGTGGCGGTTCTTAAAGAAGTTATTTCCAAATATGGTGAAGTTTAGCAGGCAGTTAGAATGCTAGACCTTTATCCTGTTAAGGTCTGGTTTTGAGGGTCTTTTTAAGGATGGTCTGTTTCACTTCTTTGGTCTTAACTGAAAGTGAAGGATGCTTACTCCAAGACCTTTCTACTTTGACAAGGCTTGAACTCTAGTTTTTCTTCTCAGCATCATGTAGCAACTCTGATCTTCTGATCTCTGACCAGTCATTAGCTTCTCAGCTACTTTTATCTGCTGGATTTCTTGGTGTTTCACTCTACACATACCTACCTATTAGAAATCAACAAATGACTGAATGGGAAATCACATATAGATTTTTGAACTTGCTCCTCTATAATACCCTTCTTTCCAGATCTTTGCCTTGCAAATTTCTGGTGTTTTCAGCATCCCCTGAACTTCAGACTGTCTCCACAGAGTAGAATAAGAATACTATTTTCTGTTTATATCCTATTTCTGTGTCATAATTCAACAGATGTCCTAAAGGGGTGGGAGGGGGATCAGGTTGAGAGGAGTTTACCTAAGTGTGTTCCTCTTCTAGGTCTCATAATTCCGTACATCCAGGGTATGCTGTGTCCAATTTTTACACTTTCCAGACTGTAGGAAGACAGTCTAATCCAAATTCTGTCACCATGAGAATGAATTTTGACTTAATATTCTCCCTCTATAACATTTTAAAGTACATGTTCTTGGGGGCTGGGATTGTGGCTCAGCGGTAGAGTGCTTGTCTCGCATGCGTAAGGCCCTGGGTTCGATCCTCAGCACCACATACAGAGCAATAAAATAAAGACATTGTGTCCATCTACAAAAAAAAAATAAATAAATAAATAAAAAAATAAATAAAGTACATGTTCTTTTTATAATGTTCTGTATTTTGGCAGTTTTCTTTTATAATACTAGAGGATAAACATAGACACATAATTATTATGAGAGGCCTAAGATTATAATGAAAATTACAATGAGAAATTATGAGAATTATACCATAACCTTCTCTGGATCATTTTTTAATATGTGAATATTTGCTTATAAATCAGAATAAGATCCACAGTAACATAAAGCTTTTTGCCATTCTTATGTTTACTTAGCCACGCCTTTGTCCATATTTTTCTCATTTATACTAGAGTTTATCTGTCCTCCTTGAAATAACTGTGGTTTGGGGGTTGGGTTTTAGCTCAGTGGTACAGCACATCTTTAGCATGTACAAATCTCTGTTTGGCCTCCAGCACCACAAAAATAAAGAATTCTGATTCACATTTGTCTAATACTTTAGAGTTTATAAATTGCCGTTATATCCATTATAATCTCATTTGATTTAAAGAGATTTAGATTTTATCCCCAGAATTTAAAAAAATAAATAAGTAAAAATAAAAACAGTTGAAATTTAATATTTAAACAAATTTACAGAAAAATACATATTACTCCTTTACCTTAGTAGACTACTTAAATCTCTTAATCATTTTATCTTCTTAGTACTTACAATAGGGAGACTCTGTTGATTAAGAAAAAATAACAGAATTGCTTTATTCTTTTGCTTTTATTGCCATGATATCTGCAACAGCAAGCCTTTTCATAGTTGCTCTTCTTATGCCTTACCTTAATGTCAGTCATGATTGTTAGGCAAACTGTGACACTATTTGATATAGTACTTGAGATGGAAGTACCAGCTGTGCATGGAATTTTAATTTGCAATTTGAAAGACATTAAAAGTGCTGATTTTTCTCTTGAGTTTCCATCCTGAAGGCATAATGCACAGTCCTTAGAACAAACTCATTTTCTGTCAGACTGAAAAGTAAAAATTGTAATAATTGCACTTTTGTATTTTACAGTGTGTGGACCAGTTGACAAAGATCCAAACTGAGTTACAAGAGACAGTGAAAGATTTAGCTAAAGGCAAAAAGAAGTACTTTGAGACCGAACAGATGGCTCATGCAGTACGAGAGAAAGCTGACATTGAGGCAAAGTATGTGTTATTGTGCAGTTAAATGTTATTTTTGCTGATTAATATTTTGTTCTCTGTTTATATAGGGTACAGATTTGTTCTTAGGTTGTGTTGGTTTCATTTGATCTACATATGTTATATACTTTAGATCACATTTTTATTTTATATTGACTGGTTTTACCTATTAAAATGGCAAAACAGGAATATTTGACCTTTAAATTGAATTTTTAGACAAGATAAATGAACATTGTACTTTCACAGACTTGAAAGCTCATGGAAAGTCTAGTTAAAGTCGTGATGATATCTGAAAATTAGGGTTTAAGAGTCTCATTTTTATCATACTAGACTCTAAAAATCAGTTATAGTTGGAAATCCCTATGATCTTCAAGATGTCATTGAAGGACCAATGGCACATCAAGTGAACAAGAGCACTAATATCCTTTTACAACCCTGCCCCAAGCATTGCTTTTTGTTCTACATGTAATTCTAATATTCTTACTCTTTAATGTATGCTTTAGCAATTTTGTCAATATCACTTTCAATATATGTGAATTACAGCCTTTTATTTTGAGATTATTAAGGAAAAGAAGGAAATGGCAGTTGATAATAGGAGATCCCAATCAAGCAATAAAGTAGAGATTTTTGCAATGACAACTTGAGCGAATCTGATAAGTACTGGTGAGAAAAAATAAACTTGTTATAGAACTGAACTAAGGAGGCCTATAATCAGGAGAGCTGAGACTTCTGTTCACACTGCTGACTGTTGAAAAATCTAGGAGTCTGAACTCCTAAGTATGAAATCAGAAAGTTTTGGACAATTGTATAAATAGTTCAGCAAAGAGAGGATTACCTCTAACATGTTGTTTTGTTGTTGTTGTTGAGACAGGGTGTCTCTATGTTGCCTAGGCTGGGATCAAACTCTTGATCCTCCTGCTTCAGCTTCCTGAGTAGCTAGGATTTACAGATGTGTGCCACCACACCTGGCTTCCTAACATGCTTTTTATTTTTTTAT
>CM053399.1:54045911-54064819 GCA_028644305.1 Xerus rutilus | reverse complement strand
TGGCACCAGGGACTGAACTCAGGGGCACTCGACCACTGAGCCACATCCCCAGCCCTATTTTGTGTTTTATGTAGAGACAGGGTCTCACTGAGTCACTTAGCACCTCGCTGTTGCTGAGGCTGGCTTTGAACTCGCGATCCTCCTGTCTCAGCCTCCCTAAGTGCTGGGATTACAGGCGTGAGCCACCGCGCCCGGCTACCCTAACATGCTTTTTATCTGCAAGAAATTTAAGCAACTTTATCAGCATCTTGGGAAAATTCATGGGCTCCTGGGAAGTTTATTTAGTATGAAGGGTTGGTGAATTGAATACTCACCGAATACTTGATATTTTAGGAAAACATTTAATATTTTTCTAATTTAAGTTTATTTTTTATTTTTTGAGCATTTATATATTTCCCATGCATTCATGGAAGCACCAAACCCATCTTTTCAATAAGATCTGAAGGTTAGCAGATCTCCACTGGGATTATTCTGCCATTTTGGCTTTTAGAAACGTGTCTTTTAAACTGTCAGGGATTCTAGAAGAGAGAACTGACAGATTTGTAGAGGATGTACAAATTCCTAATTTAGCCATGGCCCAGAGAATAGAAAGGAAGACAGAAATGGACTGTTGCTGAGAAGTGTGTATTTAACTAGGTCTATTTCACAAACCTGGTCACAAGAAACTGCCTTCTCGGGGCTGGGATTGTAGCTCAGCGGTAGAGCACTTGCCTCGCATACGTGAGGCCCTGGGTTCGATCCTCAGCACCACATACAAAACAATAAAATAAAGACATTGTGTTCATCAACAACTAAAAAAAAAAAAAAAAGAAACTGCCTTCTCATGTGGGTAAATTTGAAATGAGACATTTTACTTCAATGTGTAACTTCTCTGGAAAATTAATTCAACTACAGAGTAAAAAAATGGTTCTATATCTTAATTCAGTAAATATTTAGTCATTACATTGGACACTATGGGTTACAGATGAGTTAGGCAAGCTTTTGTGCCTTCAAGAAGTTTAGAGCCTATAATTAGAAAAAGTCACTTTATCATTTGTTTATTCATAGTAAACTCAAAGAAATTATGTACCTAAAGACACTATTATGTACCTAGTCACTATTTACTTATAGTAGTAATGTGAAAACATAGAAAATGGAGAGATTAATGTTGCCTCTTGATAAAGGAAACTTCTGGAGAAGAAGTGATGCTTGGGCAGACTCTTGAAGAAGAATGAGTATGTTTTTTTAAAGTAGAGGTAGGAAGATCATAAAGGGGTCTAAGCACTGAAGTACATATAATTTTGATGGATGGTAAGATAGGCACATTAGGAGAGACAACAGAAGGAAGAGGGTTAGTCTGAAGGAGGTGATGAGTTCCATTTTGGATGTGTAAATTCTGAAGAGTCTGAGAGACACTGGCAAGGGTATGTTTGGTAGGTCATCAAATATCTACTCTTATATAAGAATTTGGCACTGAGAATTGTACTCTGGAGGTTAGCTGCCTATCAGATGAGTTATAGAGACGCAGTCATATATACAATGATAGATGAATTTGAATTTGGAGACCTAAGGAACATTAACATTTGAAGGATGGATGGTAAAGACTAGTGCACAGTGTAGTCCATTATTTGTATGGTGTGTGATTTGTAAAAATCCTTATTTTTTTATATTGTTGTCTTCAAGGACATTTTATTCTGTCATTAATACTTACCTAAATACCATGCAAGAAGTGCATGCAGATTAGCAAATGAATCACAAGCCATAAATTTAAAACTATATTTACATTGGACAATCCAAGTATAAGCCAGCCTGTTTGGATAAAGACTATAGCAAAAGGAGAAATGAGAGTGCTTCAAACAGTCTTTCTTACTCTGAATAGTCACTCTCAAATCTTAAAGTAGGTAGCCTTTGCTTTTCTACATCAAAATGAATAGAAATTTGATTAATAAAAACAAAAAGTTCCCATAAAATAGAAATACAATTAGGCGGGAACTAACAGAAATCTCTTAGACCCAATTTTCTTAGCAGTGGGGAGGAGTTAGGAATATGTATGTTCATCCCTGAATGTTTTCTGTCTCGTTAGAAAGGTAAGAGGCAACTTTTGCTGTCCTCTTCACCATATCTAGGCACAGACTGGCTGTTTCACCTTCCAGTACCAAGTAGTCTGCAACTCTACTTCATATTAAGAGGCATAGCTGCCAGTGCATGCATTGAACTCTCCTATGACAATCACCATGACACTGCAGTTAAGACAAACATTTCAGCTTCGGAAAAATCACGGCTGTGGGAGTGTTGCTTGTTCCTTAGCATTTGTCTGTTGACTTTATATAGTTATCTCTAGCCTTTAAGTAAAAGCAACATACTACTACTGATTGATAGGTTATGGTTCCCTTCCCAAACTTAGGCATCAAGGGAGATAGGGAGGTACAACACCAGAGTGGGAGAAAATTAAATAGAACAAAATTGTACAGGCCAGAGAGTGTAGGGAGCTTTCTCAGTAAGTTCAGATTACCTTTAGGAGGGGAGGAGTACACAGGCAGGCAGGCACCCAAACACAAATCATTTTTAATGAGAGGAATAACAAAAGCAAGGACTTTATAGAGCCTATAGATTGCCTTCTGGTGTTGTACCACCTGTCACATATAGCCCTGAAAACCTGCTTACCTTGGCCTCCCCAGATTGGTTGCCCTGAGGTTTCTTTGTATAAGAACTGAAGTGTGTGGAATTATACTATACTAGGAATAACATATAGTTTGATGACTCTTGTTAATTAGAAGATACCAATATATTTTGATTTTTTTCTTGGTCAAGTTATATTTTCTTCCTTGAGGATATTTTTAATACATTAATCCCAATAGTCCTATTTTACTATGATATTAATTTTTTTCCTATATGTAGTAAAATAAAGGCAAATAAGCATCATTTTTGACTTTCTGTTTGTAAATTCACTTTAGAACAATGTCTTGGAAAAGGATCATTAAATTTTTTTAGTAATTATAACATTTAGTAATCTTATAATTTTATTAAACATTCTTTTCTATTTTTATATAGGTCTAAACTTAGTCTTTTTCAATCAAGAATCAGTTTACAGAAGGCAAGTGTAAAGGTGAGTTTTTTTCACAGTTGAGAAACCTTAGCTTATATTTTAAAAGTTTTGGGTCTTTTGAGGGTAGAAGTGGGGTTTTTCTACTTTATAAAAGCATTTTAAAGTCATTAACTCAGTGAGGAACTTCCTTCTCTGTAATGGGGTTTCTCACCCAGGTGTGGACACAGGACATAGCTTGCTTCTCAAAACTGCTTGAGGGATAGGTTTGGATGCCTTACAACTCACATAGTCTGTATATTTAACTCTTAGTCCAAGAGACAAAGTGAAGGGGCTTTCAGAAGCGCTGCAGAATCATTTCAGACTTAGACCTCGGAGCAGGTCTTCTGGGCTGGTGCGGGTGAATTTTTCTGAGGGGCCCTCAAGCTGTGGAATACCTGTCAAGTAAGCTTAGAGACTTGACTTTACTGCCAGGCTCCCCACCAGCAGGAGGTTCTTCTGACACATTTGGAATGTTTATTTTTAAAAAACTATTATCTAATGCCTCCAGATTTACCTATGTCTTCAAAAATAAGGAACTTTTATTTTGAACCTTTATTGAGAACATTTTCCCATCTCAATAAGCAAAATATTTTTCAGTTCTCTAGAAAACTTTGGAAGTATGTTAAGTATAAATAAAAAATATTTTAAAATGTTCTTCCCATGTATTCAATCACAATTTCATTTCTCAATAGTGAAGTATAATTTTTATACACACACACACACAAATGTTTTCTCCACATTGTTATCTTTACTTTTGGTGAGGAGCCATTAATTGCCCACTAAGACAAGTAGTATTGTGTGTTTTTCCATGAAGTGTCAGTTTGCACTGATTTTTTCCTTTTCCTGTTATGTTTTAGTTAAAAGCCCGGCGATCTGAGTGTAATTCCAAAGCTACCCACGCAAGGAATGATTATCTTCTTACACTAGCAGCAGCAAATGCACATCAGGATCGCTACTATCAAACAGATTTAGTTAACATTATGAAGGTAATACAATTTTAACATATGATAATTTTGTTTCATTAAAAACAAAAACAGGGCTGGGGTGGTGGCTCAGTGGTAGAGCGCTTGCCTAGCATGCGTGAGGCACTGGGTTCGATCCTCAGCACCACATATAAATAAATAAAAAAAAAAAATAAAGGTCCATCAACAATTAAAAAAAAATATTAAAAAAAAAAAACCCATGAGCTGGGTGTTGTGTATATAGGATTGAGTATAGAATATTAATGAAGCTACTTTGTATTTCATTAGAATGTGCTTAATATTGGTGGCTGACCTGTGTTTTCAGGTAATTTGGAATTAATTTTTAATGTAAGAAAATGTTTAAAGCCAAATCACACTGAAGGATTGCATTATTCCTTAGACATAGCAGATATTTGCTGAATAGTGATTATTGATATATAAAAGATAAGGTTGATATATAAGATGTGTGAAAAGTCTTAAGTTAGGAAACTGCTTCTGAGCTATTTCCTGAGACTCAGGTCATTAGAATTAGTAAAATATTGAAGCAAAACAGAATCTTCAAGTACTTTCTGAATTATCAGAGAAAGGTTGGTATTTCAGCATAGTTTTATTTTTTGTTAGGTTGTATCATTATTTGTTATTTTCTACAAAACATTTTTATAAAAATAGGTTTTATAAAAAGGTATTGTAAAGATTACACGACCAGGAGAAGATGAATTAAGCCATTCAGCAAGGCTTTATTGGAATGCACGCCCTCGGACCAAACTCCCGTTCACCAGAGCGTGTCCAGAAGAATGGCGCTGGAGATTCCGTGCATAGAGAATTTCAAGAAAACCCTGTCAGGAAGGGGAGGGCTTGGGGACAGGAAGAGAAGGCCAGAGTCGTTTCTGGATAGGTCAGGAAAACTCGCTGATTGACAGGAGGTGTGTCTACTAGTGACGTCACATCTGGCTTGCAGCTCCGCTTCGCAGCTGCTGACCGGTTCCCGTAATTGGGCATCTTAGACCCTGACCAGACCTAACAGGTATATAGTATGAAAATATTTTTATAAAAAAGTATATTTTTATATTTTTATAGCATATCTCTTAAGAAAAGCTGAATTACTTATTAACCAGAATTTTGGCTATTTTTTATTTTTAAAAACTTGGATTTTTCCAAGTTTCATAATTTTATCTTTAGTAGGTGAAATTACACATTAATATTTGATGATTTTGAGTTGCCTGTGGAACAAACAAAAAAATGTTGGTGGTTATTATTGTTTTAAATTGTGCTGTGTGAGTCTGCTCGACAAGTTGGGGTCCTGAGAGACGAAGAAAAGGGGTCCACGGGGGACGAAGTGGAGTCTCTCAGGACGGGGTTTTGGGGTGACGGTCTGCGGAGTCACTTCACTCAGACTCCAGGATAGGTAAACAGTTCTGCCAGAGGGAGACGCAGAACCACCATTTATTCCAGAAAGTACAGAAGCATATATACACTCCTGGACCAATCAAGGCCCAAGGTTACAAACAAAGGGGTGCTCTCTGTCAAGGGCACAGTCCATTAGCATAGAATGGGGAAAGATGGAAGGGAGAGGTTGAAGATATGGAGAGTGCTCATACAGTTATATGAAGATGTCTTCTACTCTGGGTTTAACTCTGAAATGCAAATAGATTGGATTACAGTTTGTGCACCCAAACTCCATTTTGGTCTTTGCCCATCTGTACTACCTGTATTTATATTTAAATTTCACTGAAGTAAAGGAACAGAAGAAGAGGAGAAGAAGAAAACTATTTTAACCTACTGCCAGGTTGCCTCTTCTTGCTGGCAGACAAACCCCACTTTCGATTGCATCTCATTCTCTCCTGTTTTCTCAAGAACCCAAGCATTGGATTATTCTGTCTTTCTCATATTTTCAATGCATCCTTCTCAAATGTATAGTTCTTAATGACTCTCCAACACATATATTGTTGTAGTTAAATTGCTTGTTTTTAGGAATCAGCAGTTGAGAATGGGGATACAACTGGCACACTCTTTTTACCATAGAAGCTCTGGGAAAAAGATCAGCTCCATCCAGAAACTACAAGTTCCTTATTTGAAAGTAAAGATGGAACTTTTCCTGGGACCTTCAGAAAAAGGCAGGAATGTTGGAAAAAAACTGGACTAAGAAGTAACATTGCAAAATTTCTTCTTTCCAGGGCTGGGGTTGTAGCTCAGTGGTAGAGCACTTGCCTAGCAAGTATGAGGCACTGGGTTCAATCCTCAGCACCACATAAAGATAAATAAACAAAATAAAGATATTGTTTCCATTTATAAACTTTAAAAAAATGTTTTTAAAAATTTTCTTCTTTCCTTTTTGTTTATTGCCTGAAATCTCCTTTTCCTACCATTTGCCTTGTTGCAATTTCTGCTTAGAATATAGGGTAGTATAGTGAGACAGGAAATTATTTTGATATCCAGATGAGAACTCTGTGTGCCTTTCCCCATAGAGTACTGGACATAGAGGTTGGATGTTTTAGCATCTTATTAGGTATTTCATAGTACTTCAGACTCACCTGGGATTTGGCCTCCCATTCATTCTAGCATGGTTACTGTAAAGCCAAATGACCAGAAGTAAGTAAAGCAGAACCGCTGGACAGGCTTTTATTTTGGAAAGAACACTCCCGGGCCACACCCTGGGTCACCAGGCTTGAGCGGTCAGTATGGCACTGGGACCTCGTGGCATAGAGAATTTAAAGGTTCCCCATGTCCAGAAAAGGAAGACTTTTAGGGAAATATGTATACTCAGTTTCAAACAGTGCATTTGCTGAAGATGAGTTTTAGCACAGCTTTTGATTCCCTGTATCTTGTATATGTCTACCATTAGATCAGAGCTGATAATCTATAAGTTAAGTATCCCTTATGTAAAATGCTTGGGACCAGAAGTGTTTCAGATTTCAGATTTTTGGATTAGAGATGCTCAGTCTGTATATAGGTTTTTTCCCCTATGAATATGTATTTTTAGAGCAGCAATGGCTATATTCAAAGCATGAAGTGGGCCCCTGTTACATTTCCCCACTGTCAATTTCTACTTCCCATTTCTATGGAAAAAATGGGGAAGATATCTCCAAGCTGCCTCCTCCTGAGAGAGGAAAAAGTTGGTGGGGAGTGACCTGAAGTCCTTATTCTCTATTAGGTGGGGCATGGACAGTTAAGGGTGTTCAATATCAGGGCAGTCCAGAGGTCCATGGTTGTCATTGATGGGTAATTGGACTAGGTGTATGCAGGGATCATGCCAGGACAACAGTAAACAAGACAGCAAGTATTAACTTTTTTGTAAATAATTAGCACAGAAGCAATTAGTATTTCAGCCAATCTCTAAAAACCATGAAGACAGTAACTCATTAAATCTTTAGGTATATCAAGGTATCTTGCACCCCGACAAAGCAGGTTTCTGTTCAGGAGGTGTGAGCCACCTGAGAAAATAAAAAGCCTGAAATAATCAGTAAGAAATAAAGACAGAGCCGAAGATGAGATTTAAAAAAGCAGAGCGCCTGAAGGGTCTTCCAGTCCTGATAGGAGCCAGAACTGAACAACTGAAAAAAGACTCTGATTCTTTATTTAAGGGCGAGTACAATAAAGGTGGGGATAAGGTTTCAATGGGAGGAGTCTTGTTTTAGTGCTTGCTTCTCAGTGTGGCAAAGGTCTTGCTGTAAACAGGTTGATTGGCATTTGACAAGCTACACCCATCTTTAAGAGGCTTTCTGGGGGCTGGGATTGTAGCTCAGCGGTAGAGCGCTTGCCTCGCATGCGTGAGGCCCTGGGTTCGATCCTCAGCACCACATACAGAGCAATAAAATAAAGACATGGTGTCCATCTACAAAAAAAAAAAAAATTAAAAAAAAAAAAAAAAAAAAAAAAAAAAAAGAGGCTTTCTGGCTCTAGTGGATCATTCCCATCTGTGGAGCTGAGCTAGAACTTGAGGGATGAGGTAGGCAGGGCACCATGTGAATCAAGCATTCTCAAACCAGTAGATTCCTACTGGGAGTTGCTGATACCAGGCTTCCCTGCCTAATGGCTCCAACACTGCTAAGTTTACCCATGGCTCATTGATGGCTCCTGGCAAAGGTGGAATCCAACATTCCATTGATTTGTAAGTGGAGGCCATTTAAGACTTTAGAAACATTAGAAGAGTTTAGAAACATACACAGCATTTAGTTTTTATAATGGCACAGGTGTCCCCTTCCTATGAATATTTTTAGAGACAGAGTCTTAGTGAGTTGCTTATGGCCTTGCTTTTTACTGAGGCTGGCTTTGAACTCATGATCTTCCTGCCTCAGCATTCAGAGCTGCTGGATTACAGGTGTGTGCCACTGAGCTCAGCCCTTTTTTGTATTTTATTTAGAAACTCACTGAGTTGCTTAGGGCCTCACTGAGGTGCTAGGACTGGCTTTGAACTTTTTTTTTGGTACCAGGGACTGAACTTAGGGGTACTTGACTACTGAGTTACATCCCCAGCCCTATTTTGTGTTTTATTTAGAGACAGGGTCTTACTGAGTTGCTTAGGCCCTTGCCATTGCTGAGGCTGGCTTTGAACTCTCGATTCTTCTGTCTAAGCCTCCCAAAGTGCTGGGATTACAGGCGTGCGCCACTGCGCCTGGCCCTATGAATATTTTTAAATGAGCTAATATTAGCTTAAACAGCAGCAAAAAAAAAAATCTTAGGCTGAGGGTAGCTTCAGTGGTAGAGTGCGTGCCAAGAATGTGGAAAACTCTGGGTTTAATCCCAGCACTAAGATAGATAAATAGATAGAAAGATAGACAGACAGACAGACAGACCGACCGACTGACCGATCATTTTTTTTTGTGGTACTGGGAATCAAACCCATGGTCCATGCATGCTAGGCAAGTGCCTTTACTACTGAGCTACATCCCTAACCCACATCCTCTTTTCCAAATTGAATCTATACCAGAAGAAGAGGTCCATCAATAAACCAGGAAAAATACATTGTTTGGGAGATCTATGCTCTGCCAAAAACAAAGAGGAAGTTAATGAACCTGACCAACTGGCAGATTATTATATGTTCTTGAACGTCCTTTGAAGTCCCCATGCTTGTTTTTAATCAGCATTAAGTAGATTATGCTTCCAAGTTTTCATTTCATGAAACATTGTAGAGTACTGAGTTGATTTAATATAGAGGCAGAAGTCCCTTAAAAATAATAGTGTGCATTACCTTATTTTCTTACTTGGGCTAATTCTGTAGGCCTGCAGTATTGGAAAACTCCCATCTGTCACTCTGTTGGCTTCCATCACTGAATTGGCCAGTTTTTAGGTCCCTTATTTAGAAATGTCTACTTTTTTTAAATAGATGTTAAGGTGATAATGTCCTAGTTAGAATCTTTTTAAAAAATTATATGGACAGTTTAGAAGCAGAGGATTTTGTATTAAAGACTTAAGAGTCTAAGTACCAGAGTTTTTCCTCTTGCAAAGCCAGTCTTTCTGTCTTGGCTTTGGATCATATCTCATCCCCTTTGCCTTCTTAGGCGCCAAAACACTTGATTATTCTGTTTTCTCCTTATAGTTCTTAGACTCTTTTGCTATGTTGACAGTTGTTGGGATCTTGGTGATGACACCTCATCATGTCTGTCTTGGAGTTACATGCCTCTAGTATGGATTAGTTGCCCTCTGATGCTAGCATGTTGTCCTGAGATCTCTCTTTGCTGTCTCCTGTCTGGATCTCCATTTTTTTGTATCGTATGTCTTCTTTTTTCTTAGTACCTTCTTGAGAAAGGTATGGAAAGAAGCTTTTTTGAGGTGCTGTGTTTATGAAAATGTCATTATTCTGTGCTTGTACTTGGGTGTACAGTTAAAGGTTGAAAACTTTTCACAAATGTTGGAATCCATAGTCCATTGTTTTCCTGTTTCCTATATAGCTTGAGAACTCTGGGCCACTCTGGTTCTTGGATTCTTTGTATATGATTTCATTTTTCGTTTTTCCTTTTTAAAGGTTATGGAATATTCTTAGTATACTCTTGGATTTCTTGGATTAATATTTCCCTTTGTTTTTCTCTTTCTGGAACTCCTTTTATTAACATTTTGAGTCTCTCGATCTGGTTCTTTAAATTTCTCTTCTCTTATTTTCCATCTTTGTTACTATGCTCTATTTTTTGGAACGCATCTTTGACTATTTTATTGAATGCTTAACTTTTTTCAAAATGGTTTTATTGTCTAATTATTCCTTTTTGTTCCCTAAATCTTTTTATACAAGGTTTCTATTGTATATGACTACATATTGTCTTTTTTTTACTTCAATGCTATCAGTAATAGAATTTGCTTTCAAGTTACTTCTGCTTTATATGTTTGTGTGGTATCTGTCTTAGCTTGGGATAGGATTTGTCAATTTGGAGCTTCACTGTAAGTAATATGGTAGATAATTTATGGGGGAAGCCCCAGTATTGATATTAGCTGGTTCCTCTTTAGCTTGCCAACCCCCTGCACCCCCATCCCCCTACTGCATATACACATGCTCCCTGTGCTCCTTCTAAAGTTTCTTCTTGAGATCTCTTTCCTTGGGTGGTTTTCTGAAGAACACTTCCCTGACCTCTTTACTCTTCCCACCCATGAAAATGGCTCATCTCATCATTGTACCACTTAGTATAGTTGCAGTTTATTTAGATTTGTGACTGCATGATGAGTGCCTGGTCTCCCACTCACCTATACTTTCTGTAAGGACAGTGGTTGTTTTACTAGAGATTTTATCCTTACTACCTAGTTCAATATATTTTTAATGCATGATAAATGTTTGTGATCATTTGAACATACTGAACAAATGAATGAATAATCAATCTTGTTTTAATCCTCACATAATGAATCATTTCTACTTTGTAAATGAGGAAATTAGGTAAAGCTTGAATTCAACTCTGACAGGTCTAACAGAGGCCTGGTGTTACTAACTCTTTACATGAAGCTGGATCTTTGGACTTATTTCTTCTTTCTTTGTTAAATGGAGCATAGCCATGCATTGTCTTTCTCTTTTGGCTTCCGTGAGGAGCCATGAGATGATGAAAGTGTTTTTGTACATTTTGAAGCTTGGTATACATGTTACATATTGTCTTTTTTTTTTTTCAAATGTATCACATGTTTACTGGTGAACTAGCCAAAATCAGTATTGCAGCCCCTCTGTGATGGAAGAAAGCACATATTCCCATTTAAATTTTCCCAACTGTCCAGATAATACAGACATTTTCGGTGAACATGACAAGATGATCATAGCCTTGATAAGCATAAATGTGTGTGTGTGTGTGTGCCATTTCATGTTATTCCTTATAGACCCAACTTGGTTCTCCTCCAATGTCTCCTCTTGGAATTGTACCTGATTTTATTACCAGTTTTCATTCGAATCCACTGAGGAATGGGACGATTTTGCTTTTGTTTCTTGGCCAAAAATCACTTGATCCTGAAAGTCTTGTGAGAAGACATGGTGAGGAACCGAATTCGATGCTCGCACCACAATGGCCGAAAAAAGGCGAAGCGAGCACATATTGTCTTTTTTAAATAACAGAAGTTCTAGCTGGACCTGGTGGCACATTACTTAATCTCAGTGACTTAGGAGGTTGAGACAGGAAAGTTGCAAGTTTGAGGCCAGCCTTGGCAATTTAGACTCTGTCTCAAAATAAAAAGGGCTGAGGATGTGGTTTAGTGATACAGTGCCCCTGGGTTCAATCCTCAGTATGCAAAATAAATAAAAGAAATTCTAGTATATTTTAGATGTCTTGGTTTTCTTTGGTTGGTTGTTTTCTTTTGTTTGTTTTGTTGGTGGGAAGGAAAGTGTAGAAGAGACTTCAGTGCTTGGGAGTGAGAATGGAGCAACTATTTAGGTACCTAGCATTATTAGATACTACAGGTACTTTTAAAACCATTATTTATTTAGTTTTTATAATATCTTTCCTAATAAATATCATTATGCATATTTAACAGATGAACTTTCAGAGACTCAGTGAAGTCTAGTTAATGTATATTATAGCCAGGACTTACGATCTCTGTGACTTTAGAGCCTGTGCTCTCTCCTAGACACCCTGGTGTTTTCTTACTCCCATACCATTCCAGTTTCCTTGGTAGTAAAAATTAATATAATAAGCAGTAGCATACAGTGAATGTCATGAACTTTGAGAGAATTACAGAATAAAATTATTAGTTGAACATTGTACATTGTCTCCTAATTATTCTGAAAATGATGACCATGTCTCTGTCTAAATATAAATATTTGGACAGCTTCCTCAAGGAACACTTTTTATTCCTAAGCCAATATTCATTAAAACAGATACTAAATATATAATACTCTTTGTCTGTATATTGTCACACAAGTTTTTTTTCTAAACTTCAGACTAAAATAAACAAAAAAACTATAGCTAAACCCTGGAAATGAGATAGCCAATTTAATCACATCTATAGGGAGCAACTTCACTGGCTGCTGGAAAGTGAGATAGTTGTTCCTTAAACATTCTTTTGAATAACATGTTCTTGTAAAATATTTTTCTTTTTAAGAGTTCATACAATATTTTCTTTGTGGTTTGGATGAAGAAAAATAAGGTACAGTACATCAGAGTAGAAAAGATAACAAATGTCAATCTAATGAAAGACTTTAAAAACTTAATCATACTAGGAGCTTGTTTCTAGACAAATGTTCATTGTTCTCATTGAAAGTTAAACATGTCTGGACTAGTTGATAATTGGGCAACGTAATTTAAAAAACTTTATGTGACAATATCTAGAAAATATAATAATTTGGCATATCTTTTGCAGACTCTTTTTTTGAGGGGTGGTCAATGAAGAGAAAAACATTATTTGTGTTCAAATCCCTTTTCTAGCTAAGCATTAATTATTCCAGAAGTCTTCCTCATTCATATTTGGATTGTATAGTTCTCATCTTTTTTATTTTGAGTTGTGGCTTTTCTGGTATCTCTAGCTGGCATACTTCTCTTTCACTTAACCTTCCCAATAATAATCACCTCATCCTAGGGTTTAGGCGATGAGTACTGTCAATCTAGCTTCCAAGGTTTAGAAATCATAATGTCCAATATGGTTGTCCTTAGGAATGCATGACTATGTAAGTTAGTTAAAAATGAATAAATATGGACCCAAGGAGGACACAGCCATGGGGGTTAGGTGGAGGGGGCGGGCCCAAATGTGGGTAGGCCCAAGTGTGGGCAAGACTAAGTGTGAGTGTAGCCAGGTGACCATATTCAGGCCCCACCTTCTCCTTGCATTTGCTTCTTCAGTTCTGTCATCCGTCCAGCTGTCACTACCATAGGATCATCTGCCCTTTGCTGCAGACAAAAAATAAATAAATAACCACAAAGGAAGAAGTAGTTGAATAGGAGAAGAATGGCATCAAAACAGATTTCCAGCAACAAGTGCTTTGGAGGATTGCAGAAAGTTTTTGAACATGACAGTGTTGAGCTGAACTACAAAATGAAATTTTTTGTCTATTTACTACCAAAGGCAGAAAGTTGGAAGTGCCCTACACTAAATTGGTTGCCTGGCTTAATTTACACAGAACAATTTTGTATCAAATTCTGGTTATTATCAGGCTGCCTCAGAACATAGCCTTTCATTTGCTCCAGATACCAGCCCTCATTGTTGGAATATTAAAGGAGAAGATGGAGAGCTGGGGTGTCTGCACTGGTGCTGGGTTTTGTGTGAGTATCACTGAAGATTCTTGGAAAACTAACTACAGAATTTACTCTTGGGTAATGAAAAAACTTCTCCAACTCATAAATACCAGCTTTCAGAGACACATCAAAGAAAGAAAATTTCAGACCAATATCCCTGATGAACATAAATGCAAAAATTCTCAATAAAATTTTGGCAAATCGCATACAAACACATATTACAAAAATAGTGCACCATGATCAAGTGGGGTTCATTCCAGGCATGCAAGGTTGGTTCAACATACAGAAATCAATTAACATAATTTATCACATCAATAGACTTAAAGATAAGAATCATATGATTTTATCACTTGATGCAGAGAAAGCATTTGACAAAATGCAGCACCCTTTTATGTTCAAAACACTAGAATAACTAGGGATAATAGGAACATACCTCAACATTGTAAAAGCTATTTATGCTAAACCCAAGGCCAACATCATTCTAAATGGAGAAAAATTGAAAGCATTCCCTCTAAAAATGGGAAGAAGACAGGGATGCCCTCTTTCACCACTTCTGTTCAACATAGTCCTTGAAACACTAGCCAGAGCAATTAGACGAAAGAAATTAAAGGGATATGAATAGGGAAAGAAGAACTCCAACTACCATTATTTGCCAACAACATGATTCTATACCTAGAGGATCAAAAAAATTCCACTAGAAAACTTCTAGAATTAGCCGGGCACGGTGGCAAGCCTGTAATCCCAGCACTTAGGGAGGCTGAGACAGGAGAATCGTGAGTTCAAAGCCAGCCTCAGCAACAGCGAGGTGCTAAGCAACTCAGTGAGACCCTGTCTCTATATAAAACACAAAATAGGGCTGGGGATGTGGCTCAGTGATCGAGTGCCCCTGAGTTAAATCTCCAGTACTAAAACAAAAAAACAAAACAAAACTTCTAGAATTAATAAATGATTTCGGCAAAGCAGCAGGATATAAAATGAACACTGATAAATCAATTGCATTTCTATACATAAATGATGAATCCTCTGAAAGACAAATTAGAAAAACTACCTCATTCATAATAGCCTCAAAAAAAAAATAAAATACTTGAGAATAAATCTAACAAGAGAAGTGAAAGACCTCTACAATGAAAACTACAGGACACTAAAGAAAGAAATTGAAGAAGACCTTAGAAGATGGAAAGATCTCTCATGCTCTTGGATAGGCAGAATCAATATTGTCAAAATGGCCATACTACCCAAAGTGCTATACAGATTAAATGCGATTCGAATTAAAATCCCAACGTCATTCCTTATAGAAATAGAAAAGGCAATCATGAAATTTATTTGGAAGAATAAGAGACCCAGAACATCCAAAGCAGTCCTTAGTAAGAAGAGTGAAGCAGGAGGCATCACAATACCAGACTTTCTACTACAAAGCTATAGTAACAAAAACGGCATGGTATTGGCACCAAAATAGACAAATAGACCACTGGTACAGAATAGAAGACACAGAGACAAACCCACATAAATACAGTTATCTCATACTAGACAAAGGTGCCAAAGACATACACTGGAGAAAAGATACCCTCTTTAACAAATGGTGCTGGGAAAACTAGAAATTCATATGCAGCAAAATGGAACTAAACCCCTATCTCTCTCACCATACACAAAACTCAAAGCAGATTAAGGACCTAGGAATTAGACCAGAAACCCTGCGCCTAATAGAAAAAAAAGTAGGCCCAAATCTTCATTATGCTGGCTTAGGACCTTACTTCTTTAACAAGACTCCTAAAGCACAAGAAGTAAAATCAAGAATCAATAAACGGGATGGATTCAAGCTAAAAAGCTTCTTCTCAGCAAAGGAAACAATCAATGAAGCGAATAGAGAGCCTACATTTCTGGGAGCAGATTTTTGCCACATGCACATCAGATCGAGCATTGATCTCCAGGATATATTAAGAACTCAAAAAACTTCATACCAAAAAACCAAACAACCCAATCAATAAATGGGCTAAGAAGCTGAACAGACACTTCTCAGAAGAAAATATACAGTTGATGAACACACATATGAAAAAATATTCATCATCTCTAGCAATTAGAGAAATGCAAATCAAAACTAAGATTTCATCTCATGCCAGTCAGAATGGCAATTGTCAAGAACACAAACAAGTGTTGGCAAGGATGTGGGGGGAAAGGTACACTCATACATTGCTAGTGGGACTTCAAATTGGTACAACCAATCTGGAAAGCAGTATGGAGATTGTTTAGAAAACTTGGAATGGAACCACCATTTGACCCATCTGTCCCACTCCTGGGTCTGTACCCAAAGGACTTAAAATAAGCATACTACAGTGATGCAGCCACATCAATGTTTATAGCAGCTCAGTTCACAATAGCTAAACTATGGAACCAACCTAGATGCCCTTCAATAGATGAATGGATAAAGAAACTATGGTATATATACACAATGGAATATTATTCAGCAATAAAAGATAATAAAATTATGGCATTTGCAGGTAAATGGATGGAGTTGGAGAACATCATGCTAAGCAAAGTAAGCCAAAAACCAAAGGCCAAATGTTCTCTCTGATAAGTGGATGCTGATCTATAATGGGGGCGGAAGGGGGCTTGGGAAGAATGGAGGAACTTTGGTCAAAGGGGAGGGAAAGGGGAGGAGGCATGGGAGCAGGAAAGATGGTGGAATGAGATGGTCATCATTGCCCTGGCTTCATGTATGACTGCATATATGATGCGATTCTACATCACATACAACCAGAGAAATGAAAAGTTGTCCTCCATCTGTGTACAATGAATCAAAATGCGTTTTGCTATCATGTATACCTAAGTAGAATAAATAAATTTTTTAAAATAGTGTGTACAAAAGATTGAATGATCTACATATTGTACCTGTTACTATTTCTTTGAACTGAATTGAAAATAAATATTTCCAAATTTAAAAATAAACAAATAAATAAATACCAGTTTTCCAGTAGATCCCCAGTGGATATCTATTTCTGGCCACTCATGGGAGGTCATGGACCTCTAATTTGTACTTTGAAAAATCCCAGAAAATACAAATCTGTGTCAATATTTGTTCTAGTTTGCATCCCAGTGCTCTGTCCATGGGGCACAAAAACCTTTATAAGATATTTTGGAACAGATCAAAATAAATGGAAGGAATATGATGCAACCGATCTTGTGAAGTCCTATTCAGGTTCTCAGTTGGACAAGGGAAAGATGACCAGTTTCTTCTAGATGGACATTTACTCCCTGATAATTTCTTTCTTTCTTTCTTTTTTTCTTTTTTCTTTTTTTGGTACTAAGGATTGAACTTAGGGGTACTTGACCACTGAGCCACATCCCCAGCCCTATTTTGTGTTTTATTTAGAGACAAGGCCTCACTGAGTTGCTTAGTGCTTCGCTGTTGTTGAGGCTGGTTTTGAACTCAAAATTGTCCTGTCTCAGCCTCCCAAGCTGCTGGGATTACAGACGTGTACCACCACACCCGGCTACTCCCTGATAATTTCATAGCTGCCTACATAGAAAAGAAAATGTCTGTTGGCTTTAGATGATGGGAGGGTTATGATCATAGCTACTTACTTCATTGCAACCTTATTACCACATCAAACATTATGCAAAATATCGGAATGCATGAAAAACTTCTGAAAAGACAATCTCTTCAGGATTATACAAGTTATGATAAACAGAATTGCTGAGGAAAAACATTTTGAAACATTGGATTTCATGGTGTTAAAAGAACTTCATTCTACAATTGAATCTCCTGAATAAATACATAAAATCTGAAAAAAAAATTTTTTAAATTCTTTTTTACAGTAGCCACAGTTTAAGTGTTCAGAAGCCACATGTGACTAGGTCCAACACTACCATGTTGGACCATGCAGATGTACTTTCATCATCTCAGAGCTCTACTGGACAGTAGTGTTCTAGAGCTTTTTCCTTATTTTTAATAGTTTTTCCTTATTTTCCTTCCATTGTGACTTCATCTGCCCATTATCAACCCTATGACCATTTTTCTCGATAACCACAGCCATAATTACATTCTGTTATTGCAGGAGTAATTCCATCTTCAGTTGCATTCTAGACCTTTATTTATACCTTATAATAGAACACAAGTTGGAAAACATTTTCTATGAATGACCAGATAGTAAATGTTTTAGGTTTCTGTGTTGTAGCCACTCAACTCTGCTGTTGTTGTATAGCCATTGACAGCTCACAAACCATGAATGAGGATGTGGTCCAGTAAAACTTTTGTTACTTGTATTTCCAAAAAATAGGTGTTGGGCTGGATTAGGCCTACAGGCCTTAGTTTGTGGACTTCGGTATGGAACTTTAAAAAAACTGTATTATGGAATTTTTTAGCTACATAAATATTCTCACAAGATAATATAATAACTACCAATTTACTCAACACCCAACTTCAAAAATGAAACATTACAAATACAACTGAAGTTTCGTATGTGACTCCTTCCAAAACACATCCCTTTCATCTACTGCATTGTAACCACTACTCTGACAACAGAAAATATTATCTTAGATGGCATCATACCTTATGATATTCTGCAACTTACTTCCCCCCCACACTCAATATTTTGTTAAGATTTATACATATGGCATTTTAATTTTTGCTTTGCTATATAGTATTCATCATGTATATGTTGTAAATTATCCTTTTCTTAATGGAAATTCTAGTTGTTTACTGTTTATTATTTTATTTTTATAAATAATGCTGCTATCATTGGTTGTGTATGTATCTCCAGGTATACTTGTGCAGAAGATTCTTGAGGGAATATACCCAGAAATGCTAGGTATCAGGAACTTTACCAGAGGGTCAGTTTTTGTTACAGTGCTGTTTGCCTTACCTTTTGACATTGTTTGCATATCATTTTCTTTTTTCTTTTTTAAACTTCATTTATTTATTTTTATGTGTTGCTAAGGATCAAACCCAGTGCTGCACACATGATAGGCAAGCACTCTACCACTGAGACACAACCCCAGCCCCTGCATATCATTCTCAACTCAGTAAGCATTTGAGTTTGTACTTGGTGATAGGCAGTTGATGATACAAAGATGAATTGGATATGATCCATGCTCTCAGTGAGCCACAAACAAGAAGGTTATGAGGGGGGCGGTTCCAAGATGGCGGCGTAGACAGTCCACTCTGCGCTAGGCTCTTAGGGACCAAGGCTGGAAGTGGTGGAGGCGCCGTTTTCCAGCCAACTTCCTGGCATCATTCTTCAGCTCAACATCCCACGCAGG